>JBCAQO010000004.1:963376-2163376 GCA_039111635.1 Heterobasidion occidentale
CCCCTATTGACCGAGGGGTCCGGGTCCTGACCACGTATTGAGCGAGGTTACGGGTGCCTGACAGTGACTGACACGTCGACGGCCTGTTGCTTTTACTTTCGTTTCGTTCCATCTGCGCGTCCAAGCGCCCCCTTACTCCCTGCTCGCCATGTCCGTCCGCACCAGCCCCAGCGGCCTCGGTGGCCCCAGCGACGAGCCCTCCCTCCTCGACAAGCTCGATCAGTTCGCCCCCGCACCCCTCAAAAGCTTCGACGCCTTCCCCAAGCTGCCGTCCACTTACAAGTCGCGCTCCGAGTCCCGCGGCTTTCTCACCCTCTTCGTCGGCCTCCTTGCCTTCCTGCTCGTGCTGAACGACATCGGCGAATTTGTCTGGGCTGGCCGGACTACGAATTTAGCGTGGACCGCGATGCGAGAGCTTCATGAAGGTGAATGTCGATCTCGTGGTCAACATGCCTTGTAAATGTGAGTGCTGTGATCGTGGTGTCTGCTCGCTTCTCTTGACCTGTTGATGGCGCGCTCTGCTTTCGTGTATACGTTGTGTGTGTGCTGCAGATCTGAGCGTCGATCTCAGAGACGTCATGGGGGACAGGATGTATCTTAGCAAGGGTTTCCGTCGGGACGGGGTGCGTAGCCGTCTTTCGCCTCTGATTGCGCATTGTCAACAACGCGATTCCTGCAGACCCTCTTCGACATCGGCCAGGCTACCACACTCAAGTACGTCCCGGACCCTTCATCTCTTGCATTTCATCTCGTCGTGTGCTCATCCGTTGTGCCTCATTCATTTTTCTCTCTCCTCATAAATTAATTCATCTCAAATCGCGCACAGGGAACACGCCGAGGCGCTCTCCGCTCGCCAGGCCGTCTCCCAATCCCGCAAGTCCCGCGGCTTCTTCTCGCTCTTCAAACGCGCCCCGCCGGCGTACACGCCAACATACAACTACCAGCCCGACGGGAGCGCGTGCCGGGTCTACGGGTCGCTCGACGTGAAGAAGGTGACGGCGAACCTGCACATCACGACGCTCGGTCACGGCTACGCGAGCACGGTCCACGTGGACCACAACGGTGCGTGTCGACCCCCGCACCGATGACGCGCGCTGACGCCCCGGCCTGCCCCCCGTCACCCCGCCGCCAGCGATCAACATGTCACACGTCATCACCGAGTTCTCTTTTGGGCCCTATTTCCCCGAGATAACCCAGCCGCTCGACAACTCGTTCGAGATCACGCAAAGCCGTACGCGCCCCCCTTTTCCTGCCAGTGACAAAGCAACGTGACGATATGAACGCGGTACTTCTCATTTACTTTTGCAGCCTTCACAGCGTATCAGTACTTCCTCCGCGTCGTACCCACAACCTACGTCGCCCCGCGCTCCGACCCGCTCATCACGAACCAGTACAGCGTCACGTACTACACCCGCGTGCTCGAGCACAACCGCGGCACGCCCGGCATCTTCTTCAAATTCGACATGGAGCCCATGCGGCTCACGATCTACCAGCGCACAACGACCCTCGCGCAATTCCTCATCCGGTGCGTCTCGTCGCCGCTCACCGTTCTCATCCACCGAATCCAGCTCACACCTGCGATGACGAACTTGCAGCTGGGCCGGCGTCGTCGGCGGCGTGTTCGTCTGCAGCGCCTGGGCCCTCCGCATCACCACGCGCGCCGTCACCCTCGTCACTGGGCCCTCCGACGATGACACCATCGCGCCCACCCCCGACTCAGCCGCCGCGCGCGCCTCCGGGCTCCGCCGCAAATGGGTCGGCGGCGCCCTCCGCGCGCGCCCCGGCTCGGGCACCGGCCAGGGTCGCGTCGTGCGCCAGGGCAACAGCTGGGTCGTCGAGGGCCCCGGCGGCGGCAGCGTCGGCGGCTCGCCCTACTCCTCGTACGCGGGCACGCCCGTCTCCGCCGCCTCGCCGTACGCGCCGTTCTCCCCCGCGCCGTTCTCCCCGTACTCCCCCGCGCCGCCCCCGCCCATGTCCGCGCGCTCCATGTCGCACCCGGGCGCGACGCCCGCCGGCGGCGCGGAGCACCAGCAGCACCCCGCGCCCTTTGGCCTCGGCCTGCCGTCCAGCGCGTTCGGGCCCGGCCCCGCGTCCGCGCGCTCGCCGTCGATGCCCGCGCCGTCGCCGTTCCTCGGTGTAGCCAACGCGGGCTCGCCGGCGCTGACGCCGAGCTACGCGCATTTCCCGCCGACGCCGAACCCGGGGACGACGGCGTTCCCGCGGTCGCCTGCCCCCGGGGCGGCTGGGTTCCCGTTCGTGAAGTCGCCGTTGGCGGGGCCGAAGAAGGACGATTGAGCGGTGGGCGGTCGTGCTCGTGTGGGGAGAGATAGTTACGTGATGAGGGGAGGCGGCGGCGCGCGTGTAAAACCGGCCGTGGGTCGAGGTTACTTTTTATTGTTGGTACTTGCGGTAGGGAACTCATGTACCGCCGGGGTGTTCGCTCGTTTCGTTTCGTCTGTCTTCTCGCATCTGTCTGTATAAGTATCTTGCATCGTCGTGTGTCGTCTCAGGCGGAGGTACATATCGTTATGGGCTGGGCATCGCAAGGCATGGCAAGCAATGGAGGTCGGTACGGATCGGTGTACGGATGTGTATATAATTCCAAGATGAATCTTAGATGGGTATCGCAGAGGGCCCGGCCAGCTATCAGGACCGTGGTATAGACGATAGATCTACTGCTACATTCGACTAAAGGTACAGTGTCCAGCGCGTGCCTCACGCGCGCCGCTTTTTCGTGCTTTTTTTCGCGCAGGCTTGGCGGCTTTTGGTGGCGGCTTTGCTGGCTGTTTGGACGGCTGCGTGGATTTTTTCGTCCGCTTTCCGGGTTTCTGCCGTGGCGCATCCTGGACTTCCTCCGCCGAGTCCTGGACTTCCTCTGTCGCGTCGTCGGTTTTACGCGCGCGCTTTGAGGTTTGACGGGGCGGCGGAGGCGAGGGGGTCGGCGGCACAGAGATGTACACCACCGGCGCGCACGCCATGGTGCCCGGGGTCGGCACCGTGAGCTCGGGGAACAGGTCCCGCGACTTGTCGTCGTCCCGCCACCCCTCCTTCGCCAGGTAGTCCTCGATGGTGTTCGGCACCTTGGGTTCAGGGCGGCGCTGCGCGGGCACGCGGCCCGCGCGGGGGCGGTAGACTCTGTGCTCCTCGCTGAGGTGCGCGCGCAGGAGCTCTATGAGTGTCCCGAGCGGCGCGCTAAGGAGCGCGTCGAGCACGTCCGGGGGGAAGAACGGCACGGGCGCGGGCGCTTTCGCGCGGAGCCACTTGAGCTTCTCCTCGCCGCCGCGGGGCATGCACACCTCGTCGAAGAAGTCGCTCTCGAAGAAGCGCGTGAAGGTCGCGCGCAGCGCGGGCACGTCGGGCGGGGTGCGCGCGTGGTAGCGGATGCTGTAGTACAGCAGGACGTAGAGGAAGGACTCGGCGTCGTCGACGAATGCGTGGCAGTTTTTGTCTCCGGACTGGATGGTCGCGGAGAGGAACTCCCATTTTCCCTGCAAGGGTCGTGGGCGCATCAGCGGTGCGGCGGGGATGAGAGAGGGGGACAGGGCGCACGATCGCGCCGATTTCATCGGTCTTCGCTTCCTTTTTCAGCATCTGGGACGCTTCCCAGCCCAGCAGGAGCGCGTGCCCGTCGTTCGTGATTCGGATGTTGTCGCCGCTGATGTCGCAGTGGATCAGCCCCGTACGGCACGCCGCCAGGTAGTGGCCTGCGCGCGGCCAGATTATGAGGCGCATTTGGCATCGAAGCTACGAACATAGAAATCAAACGCACTTTCTGCGGCTTCGTAGATGACTTGACAAAGCTCCTTTGTCGATTTGGCCTCGGACAGCGGGCGGCCGAGCGCACCGTATACGATGCGGTAGTGCTCATACGAGCCCGGAAAAGCGCCGCTGCAGCACCAAGGCTGCCCTGCGGCCTGGCCTGTGCTCGTGATCTGCCCGCCGACGACACCTGCGCACACGAGGGGCGGAAGGCGCGGCACATAGTTGCCCACGAGCGCCCTGTACGTCCGGCGCTCGTCTTGGAACAGCGGGTCGCGCGGGCGCCACGTATCTTTAAGGTAGACGAGCTTGCCCGTCTGCAGGTCCAGCGCCTCGTACGTGGCCATCCCGCTCCCCGTCTCGGGAGGGTCCAAGGACTGTGGCAATGACGCGACGAAGAAGTGTTCGACTGCGACGACCTCCCTGCCATCGTCGTTTTCCTCGTCCTCGTCACTGTAGTACTCTTCCTCTTCCTCGTCCCCTTGCCTCTGTCTGTGGATGTCAACGACGAGGAACTTGACGAACGTGTCGTCCGTGGAGTATCGCCTCGGCAGAGGAGCGCACGGGTCCTCTCCCTTCGCCCTCGCTAAGTCCCTCGCGTGCTCGTCCAGCTTTTCTTTGGTCAGTGCGATCTCGTCGCAGTGGGCTTCGACAGTGTCTCGTCGTGTCCGCGGTCATCGGCTGACATCTGGTTGTACCGCCACAAAAATTCAGCCAGAAATGGGTCGCTCGATTTCCAGTTGAACCGCGCGCTGAACACCATGCCGGCCCAGTCCCACCGGATGAGGCGGGCGTAGTCCTCGAGGAAGAGCACAGAGAACATGAATCGGCGGCGCTGAAACAGGCACTGCCGATAGACGTCGGTGATGAGGTGGGATATGATGCGCGTGGTTTCCTCTGTCCTGTGCTCGAAAAGTTCTTCGTAGGGTGCGACCTCTGCGCGGTATTGGGCGTTGGGGAATGGGGTGAATGGATCGTGCTTCAGCGGGACGCACATCATGAGGAGCTCGACGGGTTGTTTGGAAACCTCTGGTTCACCTTCCTTCAAGCGTTTGTAGGCAGCAATGACGGAGCCAGGCCCATGGCGATCCACTTGGTTGACTTCGACGACGGGCGCGTCGCGGAATTCAAGGTCAGGACAAAGCCCGGAGTCCTCCAGTACTTTGATCTGTGGAGTATTGCAAAGATGTTTCGATCAAACGCAATACCTGATGTGAGCCACTCACAAATCCAGGATCAAAGGTTTTCACGCCACTGCGCACGCCTTCCCCACAGAGGCGAAGATGACCCCCCTCAGGCAGCAGTGCATCTCCGGGGAGACATTCGCCCAGTAGCTGACTCGCCGGCATAGGCCAACGAAGGCGGAAGTGTTTCCCAAAAAGGCGTGTTCGTACTTGAGGCCACCTCTCCTCTTGAAGTATCTCTGCGACACCTTCCAACTCATGGATGCCTGCGCGGAGACTATCGAACTGCTACTAGTGCCCGTCGATGACATTCTGGAGGGTGTTTTCAGCGTTAAATCGCTCGAAGAAGGGGGTGGCTGAGGTGGAAAAGAGAAATACGATATCGCCTAGACAAAGCATCGAACGAAAGTGTGCCACAGACATGAGGTCGTCATTGACAAGGCCGGGGTTCAAACTCCGCGGCGTTGGGGGGTCCCCGGGGTTCGCCGTTGGCGACGAGTTGCACACATTAATTCTATGCATGGTCCGGTCCCCGTTTTCCTTTATATATTGAGGTATGTGCATCCTTCACGCTAGACATCTATCACCAGCTTTGCTAACTGGATACAATAGGAAGACAGAGAAAAATCCTGCTTGAATCAGATATGGAGATGGCATCATGATTCTTGTTTGATTCCGTGACAAGCTCACTCAAACAAACTTAGAGTAAAGCGTCGTAGGGAGATCAGAGAAGATGATGAGCGGACAAGCGGAGGACACGAAAGAGGGAACGGGACATGCCGCAAGTCTTAGTCACTATGATTCCAGATCAGCCCACAACTCCGCTGCGCTGGCAACAAACCTGATTTCGTCCAAGTCTCGTTTTACCCCAAGGATTCTAGACGCTGATCTTGAACGTGAGAATCGTCTACAACAGCATCTCCTCACACCTCGCTTGAACTCTCGTCGTTCATATATTCCAGCGAGTCCCGCAAGAGCTTCAAAGAGAACTCGAGCCTCCCATATAGATAAACGACTCCCTCATTGCGTCCATAACGACCGCTCCATCTCTCCCCGCACTCAGAGCCTCGCACAACTCCGTTACCGCCGCCGCCGCATAAAACTATCATGACCGAGAAGTTCCAGCCCTTCTCTGGTAACTTGGGGGCTGATGAAAGCCCACACGATTTTCTCAGGACATTTCACCGTATCCACCTCGACACAGACGAGAAGGTGGCCATAAGCCGCTTCAAGTATTATGTCAAGGTTGGACACGATGCCGACGAATGGTTCGCTGGTCTCTCATCCGATAGACTTGCGGATTGGGATGTCTTCGAGGCAGCTTTTGAGGAGTATTGGCCAAGAATGAGACGAGCAGTCAAAAGCCTAGGAGAATATGAGGACGAGTTGGTGCAGCTGAAGCTCCGCAACAGGATCTCGGGGTGAGAATAATGGTTAGCGGGATTGAGGTCTGGTCGCACGTCAAGTGGGCACACGACGCCCTCATGCTCGCTACAAGGGCTGGCATTTCATCATCTTCCGCATACATCAGACAGGTCCGCCGCGAGCTCCCTGGCGCTATCAAAGATCTGATCGACATCAGGCCGACCGATTGGGTAGCATTCACGAAAGCTGTCCAAGACGTTGACGTTGACAGAATCCAAGACCATGTCGATAGAGTGAAACGTGACAAAGTGGAAACGACGGACGCATACGCGCCCTGCTGCAGTCGCTACAAGATGCCAATGGTGCCAAGTGCCGCCTCCCAAAGTCTCCGAATATTCCCGCAGGACTGCCAAATGGTTCATTGTATCGCGAGAAGGAGTTGTATTCTAACGTAGTCAAGAGGTGAGAAAAAATCAGGCGAGGTGGTCATCGCGCGAACTTTTTCAGGCCCAAAAGGGTCGGTTCGGTCAAGACTCCTGTACAGTACATGAAAATATTAAGCGGCGTACAGCACTCCATACACAGTCGTTGATTCAGTCCAGCATACGATGCACAAATGAGATGGGTAGCGTGTGACCCCTCGTCGATATCCCTTGTCACTGCGCTGAACTTCAACAGGGTGAATCTATTTGACTGAGGGTGGATGGTCGGTGGCGTTCTCCGAGTCTTCCACGGCTTCGGACGGAGAGCGAAATTGGATGCCAGGCAATGTGGCCCGATGACCAGAGTCACTGTAGGAATCCCATATTGTCTTCTTGAAGGCGACAAGGAGAAGTATGATGGTGGGATAAATACCCTGATTGTCAACTAAGGTGGTATTATAAGCCTCCAGCTGGATATACCCCTACCGAAATCTGAGTCATTATCGACCATGACCACACATTGACATTTGCATTTCCAGGAAGCGGGATGAACTTGCTGCAAACAAACACCGCCTATGAAGTTATCAACAATTGGTCTCTGAAGGTATGGAACTCCGACTTACACATACTAAACAGTAAAGCGCGCCAGACTCGATGAGCAGAACTAAATTTTTTCGGCGTGTGTTCTCTTGGCACTCCGTCCAAGACTGGCTACCATGAACCGCCTTTGCCTCCTATAAAGAGTGAGTGCTGAAGACAGCCCGAAAAAGGCTTCCGCGTCACTCACCAGGCGGTGAACATGATTGAAGATGTGGTGGCAATGTTAGTCGACAGAAACAGTACCAATCCAGTGATCTGCACGTCCCTGCACAATGCATTATCGAGCATGATCCCCTTTACACCACATCCTGCTACTATGAATAGGACAACTTGCAGTCCGACTGGTTAAGATTATTCTCAGGAACAAGGCATATATTGCTACTCACCTGCATAACCTCCTATGAGGAAGCACGACAAGACAACCAACGCAGACTTGTTACCCTGCCACACACACATGCCCTCCAAATGATGACAGCATCAGCGAGGATGGGCTGACAGATGCGATATGAGTATGATCCAAACAAGATTACAAGGGGCAGGATACGCACATTGATCAACCATAAGACCTCGATAGTCCCATATAAAGAATCGCCTGCTTGACTCAGTGCGAGAAACGCACGATCCAGCGACGACATAGGGTCGGGTGAACCAGTAGCTTTGATTATCTTGATGAGGTTGACCAGGGACAGTGCCCAGACGGCACTCGAGATCGCAAACATGCAGAGGGATGTGACCAGCATGACCACCTTCGCTCTGGTCTTGAATTTCTCCCGCCTGAATGTCATCAGCACTCTCAGAAATCCAAAACAAGAGACACTCACAGAAGGGCATAGGTTGAGAAAGTTATGACAACCATGAAGATGCCTGCTCGAGTAGTGCCCAAATCAGCCTTTGGCTTTGGTATATGGATCGAGATACCTGCCATAGAATAAGGTCTGGATTATGACGCCGACAGTCAGACCGGTCATTTCAGCTGCGATGACGGGGTAAGGGCTGTGGTCGCTCGAAGCCATCGAGCAGATCGGGTGTCAACTCGATAGTGGGGAAATTGGAGAAATGGGGAGAGGGGGGAGATGCAGAGAAGTATGTATGTAGGTCAACCAGATCTCCAGATCTTCGATGAGTTCGAAAGCTGTCCGGACGGTTTGATACTGTTGATGCCGCAGAGAACGGCGCGACCCATGACTGGATCGATTGAAAGCGGATGCTTACTTGATCTGAGTCCAACAGCGCGAAAAAATAGCCCAGTCATCGAAATGAAGGTCATTCAGCCCAAAAGGACTGCAAGAAATAGAGACATTTGCCATATCTGGCTTCCATCATGGCGTGCGGGAGGCGAATTGCCTACAAAGGGATCGGCGAAAGCTGTCAAGTGGCTGGCTCGTGTTCGCACCCGAGTCTAGATGCTGTCGCAGTTTACGCGCATTGCCAAAATCAGAACCAAAGATACTGCCCTCATCGCCTGCGCTACAGTTCTACATTATGATCCTCCGCACAGCAAGTCGTCGCCGCAGCTCCAGTCAGCGAAGAAATACCAGTGACTCGACAAGTGTGACATCAAGCGACGACCGAGTCATAGCGTGAGCAGAAAGATTGACGCCAGGTAGAAGACAGCGTGCGCCGCTTGATGTTTTTCGCGACTAGGGAGCTGGGAGGGCGAAACACGAGGTCAAAAAGGTTAGTCCTCCTCGACGATTGCCGTTGGCTCGACTCGAGCAACACGACAGGTCACCCGGCGGTGCTCGAGTCAGCGTCAACCGTCGGCCACCACGTTACGACGACGCTTTGATTAAGCTTCACGACAACTTTGAGCACAAACCTGTAGGAGTGCGAGCATATGAACATCAGCACTAAAACATAGCGAAAAACTGGATAACAGGATCCGGAGGGGCACGTTGCCAAGACCAGAATGGGACGCAAAAAAAGGTTTCTCAAATTTCAGCTTCCGATCCCGTGGCGCACGTTCGTTTTCCGCCGCAGATCCATCAGAACGAGCCGTCCGAGCTGCGAACCGCCAGTAACGAGGCGTCTATTCTAGCATAGTTAGGGATGAATGAATACTAGGCGATGTGGTCATCGCGCCGACGTTCTGATGCCCAAAAGGCGTGAGTTCGGTTAAGGTTCCTGTACAGGACGTGAAAACATGAAGCACTGTGCACTCCGTACTACATGATCGTTCATTCTGCGCAGCCTACAATGCACAAATGAACCGGGTAGTATATGACCCTTTGTCGATATCTTTCGTCACCGCGCTGACGTTCGACAAGGTGGATCTATTTGACTGAGGGTGGATGGTCTGTGGCGTCCTCCGTATCTTCCAAGGCTTCAGACAGAGAGCGAAATTGTATGCCAGGCAATGTGTCCCGAATACCGTAGTCACTGAAGGAATCCCATATTGTCTTCTTGAAGGTGACGAGGAGAAGTATGATCGTGGGATAAATACCCTGATGGTTGACTGAGGTGAGATTATAAGCATCTAGCTAGATTTACTCTTACAGATATATGAGCCATTATCGGCCATGACCACTGGATGACGAATATGTTTCCAGGAAGCCGGATGAACTCGCAGAAAATAAACACCACCTATGTGATTGTCAAATTCGGTCTCTGGGAGCACAGAAATCCAACTTACACAAATCAAACAGTAAAGTGCACCAGACTCGATGAGCAGAACTAAAATTTTCTCGGCGTGTGTTCTCTTGACACCCTGTCCAAGACTGGCTACTATGAACCGTCTTTGCCTCCTAAGAAGAGTGGGTGTTGAAGACAGGCCAAAAAAAGGTTTTTGTGCCACTCACCAGGCGGTAAACATGATTGAGAAAGTGGTGGCAACGTTAGTCGACAGAAACAGTACCAACCCAACGACCTGCATGTCGGCACACAATACATTATCGAGCGCGATCCCCTTGACAGCACATCCTACTGATATGCATAAAGAGACTTTCATGCCGAGTAGTCAGAATCGTGCTCAGGAAGAAGGCCGAGATTGCTGCTCACCCGCATAACCTGCGATGAGGAAGCACGACACGACAATCAAAGCAGACTTGTTCCCCTGCCATAACACATACGCCCTCCAGATGATAACACCGTCGGCGAGAATGGGCTGGCAAAGGAGACATTAACACGATCGAACAAGATCATACGGGGGGGCAGAATACGTACATTTATAAAGTATAAGACCTCGATAGACACATACAAAGGATTGCCTGCCTGATTCAGTGCGTGGAACGCGCGATCCAGCGATGGTATAGGGTCGGGTGAACCAATATTCTTGATTATCTCGATGAGGTTGACCAGAGACAGTGCCCAGACAGCACTCGAGATCACAAACATGCAGAGGGATGTGACCAGCATGACCACCTTCACTCTGGTCTTCGGTTTCTCCCGTCTGATTGCCATCAGCACTCTCGTATATCTAAAACAAGAGAAACTCACAAAAGGGCATACGTCGAAAAAAGAATAACGACCACGAAGATGCCTGCTCGAACAACGTACAGATCAGCCTTTGGCTCTGGTACGTGGTTCGAGATACCTGCCATAGAATAAGGTCTGGAATATGACACCGACAGTCGCGCCGGTCATAAACGCGACGATGACTGGGTGAGGGCTGTGGTCGTTCAAATCCATCTAGCAGATCGGGTGTTGACTTGACAGCGGGGAAAATGGGGGAGGGGTCTGAGATGCAGAGAAGTGAGAGGTGCAAGTATATAGGCTAATTACATCTCCGATGTGTTCGAAAGCTGTCCGGGACAGTTCGATACTGCTGATGCCACAGAAAACGGCGCGACCCATGACTGGACCGATTGAAAATGGATGCTTATTTGATCCGAGTCCAACAGCGTGAAAAATACCCCTGTCATCGAAATGGAGGTCATTCAGCCCAAAAGGAATGTAAAAATGGAGACATTTGCCCTCGTCACAGAAGGATCGGCGAAAGCTGTCAAGTGGCTGGTCCTGTGTTCGCATCCGATTCTAGACGCCGTCGCAATTTACGCGCATTGCCAGAATTAGAATCAAAGCTACTGCCCTCACCGCCTGCGCTGCAAAGAAAGATCACAGTGCCGCGTCATGATTGTCCGCACAGCAAGTCATCGCCAAAGCTCCACTGAGCGAAAAAAATTCCAGTGACGTGACATCGAGCGACGACCGGGTCGTAGCGTGAGGAGAAAGATTGACGCCAGGAAGAAGACAGCGTCCACCGCTTGACGTTTTTCGCGACTAGGGAGTTGGGAGGGCGAAATGCGAGGTCGAAAATGTTAGGCCTCCGTGACGATTGCCGCTAGCTCGAGCACCACGACAGCTCACCTGTCGGTGCTCGAGTCAGCGTCAACTGTCAGCCACCACGTTACGACGACGCTTTGATTAAGCTTCACGACAACCTTGAGCGTAAACCTGTAGGAGTGCGAGCATATGAATATGAGTACTGAAACATAGCGAAGAACTCGTTGGCATGATCCGGAGGGGAGACAAATAAAAGGTTTCACAGATTTCAGTCTCAGATCCCGCGGCGCACGTTCGTCTGCTTCCGCAGATCCAACAATACAAGCCGTCTGATTCGCCAACCTCGAACCGCTATCGACACAACACACACACAAGAAAAAACACATAAGGATCGGAAGATGTCCATGCAGCGCGACGCGCACACCGTCCCTCGGCGCCGTCGCCGTCGTCGACGCACACACGTAGTAGTAGCGATAGTAATAGTCGTAGCAGTACACTAAAAAGCCGTATACCCTAACCTAAATACATAATCAACAACACCGCCGTTCAACCTCCCTGCCCTGCCCATCCACCCGCGCCTCCTCCCACGAACGCGCCCACGCACTGTACTATACTGTACGCTCACCAAACAACGCGCGATATATCTACACAACAAGAAAGAATCGGAAGAGATCACTCACGGCGCCGCCAGCAGCCCGCCTACGCGCGCGCGCGCCGAGGGGCCGCTTCACTGCGGCCCCGTCGTGGTATAACTCGGCGGCGGTGGCGACGTCGCGTACTGCCGCGCGGAGTACGCCTGGCCCTGGGCGCTGTACGCGCCGAGCCCTGCCACATTCCCAGACGCCTGATGCAGCGGTCGATGCTGCTGCTGCTGCTGCTGCTGTTGTTGTTGTTGTGGGTGCTGTTGCTGGGGGAACGGCGGCGTCGGCAGCGTAGCGGATGCAGATGCTGATACAGACTCGAGCGGGTACGCCGCGTACTGCGCCGTTGATGGGGTATAGGGCACCGACGCCGCGGGGGCAGCGTACGGCGCCGGCGCGAACTGCGCGACGGGCGACGTGGAGGTCATGTAGGGGGAGACGGAGACGGGGGCGGCGCATACGCGGAGGACGCATATGGCGCCGTCGCGGGTCCCGCAGCCGCGAACGGTTGTGGCGAAGCGTATGACGCGTACTGTGCCTGGGGTTGGGACTGCGAGTGCGCCAATCCAGGCGGCGACGTCGTCCTCGCGCGCGGGGCATACACCTGGGCCTGGGCCGAAGCCCCAGTCCCGGCCCTATCCGGCTCCCTCCGATGCCCAAATGTCACCGAGTCGTTGCTCATCTGCCTCACGGGGATCCTCCCGTCTGCCCTCGGACTCGCCGGGTACTCCACGCCCACCTCCTCCGCGCCTGCACCCGCACCTGACCGCTTATACCTCCTCCCGTCCGCACCGTACCCGCCGCCGCCCTCCGTCCTGAAAGTCGGAATGCGATCGGGCGCGGCTGCGCGCGGGTCGCCCGCGTACCCCACAGCGCGTCCATGCGCGTCCCACTGCTGGTGTTGCACCTGGGACTCGGGGTCTGCAGAAAAGGTCCGCGCGGAGGGTGCGTGCAACGGGATGTCGGACTCCGAGCCGCGTGGGTTGAAAGTCGTGCCGGAGGAGGCCGCAAAGGCCGAATTGCCGTAGATTTCGAGCTTGTTCTGCCTGCGGGTGAGGAAAGAAAGCGTTCATAAAAATCGAACAGCCAGGAATGCAGGGGGCAGAGAGCGCAGGGACGTACCGGGCCTTGCGCCGGTCATGAATGACCGCATGCCGGACCTTGCCCATCTGTCGGTAGATATACCACATAGCGACGATAGTGATAATAAACGTGAGCGCGAGCACAACGTCACTGATGATCTTCTGCTCCGTCGTCTCAGCTAACCGCGGCAGCAAGTCGCAGAACGAAGTGAAAATTCGTCAATTCCACCGTGCGAATGCGAGGAGGAGAGAGAGAAAACGCACTGCCAGCGCCCTCGAGCAGCACACCGAGGTACACGGTGACGAACTGCTTCGGCAGGGAGAGGATAGCAGCAAGCGAAAACGTGATGATGCCCATACCACACGTGGAGAAGATCGCGGTCGTGACTGCGAGCGGATCGATTTATTCCCGACCATCCACACGTGTTTTTGCGATCGCCAAGATGCCAGAGCCACAGGTCAGACACGCATACAGACAACTCGAGACGGACACGCACAGTGTCCAGGGATGGCGCTCAGCCGCGCAATAAGCGCAATCTTGAAGCCGCCTTCGCGCACGACACGCGCGAGGCACGCGTACTGTATGTTCGTCTTCTCGAGCTTCTCGCCTCGCGCGCGGCAGCAGTACTTGAACGCGCTGCGTGACGTCGATCGAGAGGGGAACATGCGGTACAGAACACGCGAAACCGAGGCGACAAGGCACGGAGAATCAAACAAAGGGGGTTGATGAGCACAATGTGAAACTCGAGAGAGCGAGAAAACAATAAAGTGAAGTCCAATGAAGACAAGAAAAAAAAACACAAAAGTCAAGGCAGGGAGTGTGAAAAGCACGCACTAGAAGTTGCCTACTTCGCCGATGAAGGTGCCGGCCGCGACGATGGCGAAGCCAATCCAGAGGCCCCAAACGACGCCGCAGAGGATGGCGACAATTTCATGACCGAAGAGCTATGTGCGTACATGAAGTCAGACGTTGATTGTCATTAGGATCAAATATGCTTTCGAGAACATCGAAATAGGCAAACGGGTGAAGACAGTAGAAAAGGAGTCAGCACTCAGCAGTCATCAATCAACGGCCAATATCGAACATATAAAAGGCCGCAAGTGGAAGGTAGAGAGAAAGGCGGAAGCGATGTTGTTTGAGTACGATGTTCATCAAGGGCCAGATCGGATATATGCGCATATGCTCGTATGGGGACATCGGTGATGGTGGCTGATGAACACCAAAGATGCGGCTGTGCGCGTGGCTGTGCCACTGGAATACGGGTAGAGGACGAGGGACTCACGGGTGGGAAGGAAATGACGAAGAGGATGGCGATGGGAATAGTCCATCCGGCGGGCAAACTATGTGCAAAGTCAGAAAAAAGGGGTAAATCGAGATCGGACGGTGAAGAGGGGCGAGTGAACATTGGGCAGGCGAGCAGATTGTTGTGGCTTGAAGGATGACGATAAACAGGCGAGACGGACGGATGAGGTGGTAGCGAGGATGGTGATGATGAAGACAGCCACCGCAAGGGGGGAAGAAGGCAGTCAAAAACGAAAGACCAAAAAGACTCACTTGTGCATCCAGTTGGCAGCGGGCGTGAGCCAGTGTACGATTTGTTTATGATAGATGGTGATGAGGGCAGTGAGAACGCCGATGATAGTCAGACCGACGTAGTACCCTATAGCACCCGGACGCAACACACAGTGCGAACACAACACCGCCAGTCGCCAGTTCCAGATCGGTTCAATGCCACAAGAGGATATGGAAGGACGGGGACGCACATAGCCACTCCTTTCGAATCCAGAATCTCCAGCTCAAGAGCGTCTTCCAGTCGAGAAGGCTGTCGCGGGCGAGCTCTGCAGCCTCGCTCGGGGTTGGACTGGGCGTACGCGAAATCCTGCGCGGATCGAGGTCGCCCTCGCCCTTATCCTTGTTTCTATTTACGCTGCCACCACTTAGGCCATTGTTGTAGTTGCTATTGACATCGACGGTGCTGGAAGAGTTGAGGGCGTATGTAGTGCCGTTACCGTTGGGAGGGTAGAGGTATCCGCTGGAGCTGGGGCCGCCATATGCCGGATATGGGGAGGACATGGTGGTCGTGAAGAGAGAGATGGAAGAGGGGTTGAAAGAGAGAGGTGAGGGAGACCCAGGGGGCTCCAGACGAGGGAGGGGAAGGAGAGCAAGGCGAAGTGTGGTCCTCTCGACGCAGTCCAATTCCTCCACAGGCGCCAACACCGCCGCCACCCAGAACGGCTATTCGTTCCCACGCCTAGATCCTCGCCTCTGCATCGCCTCCGATGAGTCAATTGTCTTGCTCTTCCCGTCGACGAACACTTAACCTCCGACGCTTTTCATAGATTTCTCCACGGCCTCTGTTCCCCGCTCTTTTCTGTGCTCTTTGTTCCTCCCATACTAATCTCGTCGATGCGCAGCAGCACGTTGTTTTCTCAGCACGTCTCTCCTCGACCTCCTTCCCCATAAACCCATCTGCATCCGTCTCTTCGTCCAACCCTGTCAGCCGCACTCTGGATCCCATGGATATGCCCTTGGAAAACAGAGCTCTTCTGAGCGTGCTGTATCCGAGTCTTTGGTGCCCATAGGGACCGGAACGCCCCTCCCGCTGCTCTCGTACATGCTGCTTACCATACCAGGCGATTAAACTGCCAGTCCTGCCCCCTAGCTATGCGGCCACCTGCATCATCCATCAGCGCACCAGCGCTTCCACGTACTGGCCAGTAGGGAGACGCAGAGTGCACGTAGCCATCGCGTAGCCATCGAGGTCTCGAGGGGCACGTTCCGCGACCATCACAGTCGCGCGTCCGCGCTTCCATTTCGTATTTTCTTTCGCTTTTGATTTTGTCGCGCGCTCGATGACTGAGAAACCGGAGCGACAAAAATAGATCCCACTGCCTCGCGTTAATTATACGTCTGATTTGTGAGCGCGTTCGGGATCCAGCGCGGCCTGTGCTCATGCGCAACCTGAACTGCGTAATCGTGCTTGTGTTTGCGCATCTGGCGGTCCGAGGTGCTTCGTAGATCTTGACCTGTTCGCAGCGCGTGGCTATACCAGTCTTTTTCAACATCTCACGCCACGTACACACAATATGTCCAAAGTTCGCACGCAGCATCAGATTTGTATGGTAAGTATGGTTTCCACTCGTCCACCGCTTCACTTCATCACGACAGATGCATCGACTTACCTCTGAGCAGTACACCTCTCGAAAAAAAACACATCCTTGACCATCTGCTTGAGGTAGGCGCCGTGGCCGCCGTTGGCCATCTATTTATACCTCGGCTCCCTGTGTGCAGTAGGCAATCGGGTTGTGGTGGCGGCCGAGTCAGCACCACCAATTGAACTCGACCTGCGTCTAGCTTTTTGCTAGATGCGATTTATTCGTCTTCTCATTGATTAGCGCCTACGCAACGCAGCGCGCCGAACTCCTACAACCCATAATGGACGAACGGCACCCAGCGCGCAAAATTTTCGTTGCTGTGGTCCTCACGAAGCTTCTTGACTGCAAGGTGGAGCGCTCGAGCGGCTTGCGTGGTGTCGGGAGCCGAGCCCTCTTGATGGCCCTGGAGGAGATGGCCGTAAAACGTATCTGCAATCCTGGGGCCGTCGTCATCAGCGATCGACCTGTCCCAACGTCAGATTAGCTCGAGGACACCGGACGAATCGAGAACGATGCATGCCACATGGTAGCCACCACTCCGCGGAACCCAGCGAACATCATTGTCGCCGCGAGATGCATGGCTTCGTCGGGAATCTGTCCGTCCCCCGTACCCGTTTGACACGCACTGAGAAATGCCAGAGAGGCGTTTGGCAGAGACTGCGTCATGATCTTCGACACCTTCAAGGGACCATCATTGAGAAGAAGCATGCTCGACAGGGATCGCCTGGGATTTGAACGCCGTGACATGCCAAGTGACAAATAGAAACGTGCGGAAGGTGGGAGAGGACAGCGTCAACGTCGGACGGCGGACAGTCTTTCGCGCCTAATTTGATGAGAGAAAAACTCGATGCACGTCTCTCGATTTGACGCATTTCTTCGTGGGTTTTGGCTAAGGGGGCCTGACCCTCGGTTTCAGGCTGTATGGCGACTAGCATCTTGAAGGAATCCGCATTCGGAGGAGCTAGGGGAACAAGGAGCGAGCTCAGCGTGGGCGTGTAGGACGACACCATGTATTTTGACGTATCATCGGGAGCGCCTAACCTGGCATCGTAAACTCCAGCAGCATGGATCGGGAGAAAAGCAAACGGCCCCGTTGGGCACCACCACACACGCGGAGGGGTTTCAGATTTCTGCATAGCATAGAAAGTTGAATGCAGCGGTATGTTATGTCTGTTGCGATACAATCTCACCTCGAGCTTCAAACTGTGAATTACTGGTTGAACCAAGAACGTCCAAAGTGTTGCTAGAACATTGCGGAATATATCATCGGCGTTTTGAATCTTGTGAGTTCGTCGTCGTCCGGCTCTCCGATCCTGTGTCATGAGCACAGGATCGCGAGCGACTTGCACTTTCTTCACAAGATTTTCCAGAGGGGCCTGGATTTCCTCCGCAAATGAATAAAGCCTGCCAGTTGATGCACAGTGAATGGAATTGGCAAGAACTGCTATATCATGGCTAGTCAGCTTAGTAGAAAGTCGAACATGCTCCACACCGGTGGACGTGATTATGAGTGCATCGCATGAAGACGTGGCGGAATTGACGAGGACGATGGGACCGTGTGCAGCAGCCCTCTTCAACGATCGAAATTTCTTCGGACGCAAAAAGTCGTCAAAGCCTTCTAAGGCTCGAACTCGGTCCAACGTTGCCACCCAGTCATCACTGAGCTGGCGGAACTGTACTGCCTTGGTCTCTGTCGTCATCGCTCGTCGTACATCGTCGTGGGCCATCCGAGAAACCTCGGAGATTGAGCTCTGCTCGAGAGCGCGGGAGACGTCGCGCAGGTGGTGCGCAAGCTCTGGACAGGATTGCTGAAGGTCGTCAAATGATGTTCGAAGTTGCAGGGCATGTGTCCAGAAGATGGATCTGCCTCCTTCGAGTATCTCAACAGCCTGTTCGAATTGTCCTAAGCGAATAGCGCAAGCCGCAGCACGATTGGCAAGTGCAGTGGGCCCGAGGCGGTCGGCAAGTAGTCGATGGCGCGAATTTATGTCCGAAGCCAGCATCGCGACCTGAGGAAGGAGTTGAACGGCCGCCAGGTAGGCTTCCATAGCAGATACGTGCTTGGCATTATCTGCGTACATCGCCCACACCTGAGCAGCATTCAAGCGATCTAGCAGGGGTCCTGGCTCCGACGTCATTGCAACGTGGAAGAAATGCATCGCGATGTCCAGAAAGGACTTGTCGTCTAACTTTCTTGACTTCTGACAGAGATATGAAGCGAGTGTTGCCAGACAGAAGCATCGAGCAGGATGTGATACAGGCAAAAGCGCGAGGGCTTCCTGTTGAAGGACAATTGCTTCCTCGAGGTCATCCACTTGTCCACTCCGCTGGAACCGCGTTGAAAGCGCCATTGCGAAATTGCTCAACAAGCTCGGTCGATCGGGATGTGGAGTAGGGCGGAGAGAAATGGCTTCCTGGTGAAGCAAGATCGCCTCTTCGAGATCATCTGTCTGATCTTTCCACGCGTATCGTGTCCAAAGTGCAACTGCGAGATTGCTCAACGAGCAAGAACGATAAGGGTGTGGTGCAGGGCGAATCGTCAGGGCTTCTCGATGAAGCAAGATGGCCTCTTCGAGGTCACCCACCTGATCTTTCTGCTTGAATCGTATCGAAAGCATACCGGCGAGGTTATCCAACGAGATAGATCGATCAGAATGTAAGGCAGGGCGGAGCTTAAGGGCTTCTCGTAGAAGTAAAATAGCTTCGTCGAGATCATCCACCTGATGCTTATGCTTGAACCGGGTCGAAAGTGAAATTGCGAGGTTGGCCAACAGGCTCGAACGCATATCGGGATGTGGGGCTAAGGACAGCTGGAGGGCTTCCCGGTACAGCGATATCGCTTCTTCGAGATCGCCCCACCTGACCTTTCTGATCAAATCGCGTTGAAAGCGCATCTGCAAGGTTGTTCAATGAGCTGAAACGCTCAGAGCGTTGCGTAGGGCGGAGAATGAGAGCCTCCCGTTGAAGCAAAATTGCCTCCTCGAGGTCATCTACTTGACCTTTCTGTCCAAATCGCATCAAAAGCGCGATTGCCAAATTGTCCAGCGAGCGATATGAATCAGGATTTGGGGCAGGGCGCAGCAATAGGGACTCCCGGTGAAGCAAAATTGTCTCTTCAAGGTCATTCGTATGACCTACATGCTTGAATCGTGTCAGAAGTGCAATTGCGAGGTTGTTCAACAAGCTCGGACGGTCAGGATTTGGGGCAGGAAACAATATGAGGGCTTCCCGGTAAAGCAAGATCGCCTCTTCAAGATCGCCCACCAAGCTTTGCTGCTCGAATCGTTTAGAAAGCGCATCTGCAAGATTTACCAACGAGGGAGCACGACCAGGATGTGGAGGAAGTAGTGTGATAGCTTGACGATAGAGAGAAATTGATTCTTTGAGGTCTTCCATACAATAGTTTCGTTCAAATCGTGTCGAAAGCGCATCCGCGAGGTTCTTTAACGAGTTGAAACGATGAGCAGGATGTCCATCAGCAACCAGCGCCAGGGCTTCCCGGCGGAGCAAAATCGCTCCATCAAGGTCATCTACGCGACCTTTTTGTTCAAATCGTGCCCAAAGTCCAGTTGCCAAGTTGTCGAGTATACCCAATCGATCGGGATGTGTGGCAGGTAAAATCCTCAATATCTCTTCGTTAAGCGTGATACAATCTTGGAGGTCGTTGAAGTCACGTCTGGTGTGCTCGAATCGAGTGCCAAGAACGCTTGCCAAGGTCCCTGAAAGCTTGCGTCGCAGGGGATGCTCCGCCGCCAGCATATTGAGAGCTTTATGTAAGAGTATGGCCGCGGTATCGAGGTCCGATGCGTGCCCTGATGATGAAAATTGCTTGAAGACGATCAAAGCCCGCTGAGCTAAACGCATTGCTAGTATATCCTCGATGCACACTCCCCCTTGTCGCACCTGGTGAGCCACTGATCAGTGGCGGATCGGGAGGGCCAATGCATCGATGTAGAAGAGAGTGATACTTGTTACATACCTGGTGCATCGTGGATTCCTTACTGTCAGTAGAGAGTCAGAAAGGGCGACGCGGAGAGGTGATTCTCAGGCGGAATATTGGGGACGTTGAGGCAAGATGCGGCAGGGAAAAATAAGGGCACCGTCCGAGAACCTAGTACACGGAATGAGAGCTGTTACTGTTCGTGTCGCGAAGGGTCAGATGTGCACAGGCGGAAAAAAGGCAGCAATAAATACGGACTGTACGTATAACGCGAATCCGAGTCCTGATGACTCCAGAGCTTCGATGACTTGGCAGTGGGCGAAAACCAGACACCAGGTTCACGAGAATTTTCCGAGTGATGACAAAAAACTTTGAAGATCCTTGATGAGCGTAGGGAGTGAACATCGTTTGATGTCCAGCAGAGGCAGCAGTCTTCGGGGTCCCTCGTGAACGTGGCCACGGCGACCCCAGTTTCGTGCCATACTGTACTGGCGCGTTCTGTCAGTCAACACCTCCAACGTCTGAAGCTGCCGATCCACACCATTTACTACAGTTTACATGTGTAGATTAAACATTGTAGCCTACAACGGAGTGGACACATCTAGCACTTTCTCCATCCTCACCATATCGTCCACGGTTTCCACAATCGTCTCCTCCCATGTCTTGAACGTGTCCATCCCCAGCACCCTCCGCGCGCTGCCCCCGTCAAACATAGCGTACTCTTGTGGGTCCCGCTCGCTTTCTCCTCCCGTCAGCACCGGAAACCGCGCCCCCAGCTCCGGCCGCGCCGCATGCAGGTGCGCGACGGCCTCGCGCCAGAGCCCGTACCCGCCCATCACGACCACGCGCTTCCTCTTCTCTCCCGGGCGCGCAGGCGGCGCGGAGAGCGCTAGGACGTGCGCGCACGCGGCGTCCGCGACGTGTGCGAAGCCCGGGTTGACGTTCTGCGCGTGCATGGGCCTGCCTGGCGGGCCCGCGATCAGCGCGTACACGAGCTGGTTCGTCCCGGACTTGAGCGAGCGGACCCACTGCCCACGCCCGTACGGGCCGTACAGCCAAGGCGGGAGGACTGCCGCGCGGCACATTTCGCGTGTGGATTTTTTTTATTCCATTTGAATCCGTGAGTGGATGGCTTTAGTTTGCGCGATCGGACGGCGGGTCACGCACTGGATGTGGCGTCGATCTTGGGGTGCGCGTCCGCAAACGCCCAGAACTCCTGCTCTGCGAGCTTTTTCGCGACCGCATAGACCTCGCGCGAGTCGACGCCCGGCTGCGTGGCGTGCTCGTACGTCAGGGGGCTCCAATCTGCGGGTCCCGACGGCGCGGATGAGCGAGGGCGGGCGGGGAGAGGGCAGAGACAGCAAGGCGGGGCGCGCGCGTACCGTCTTCGGTGAGCGTCTGTCTCGTCCACTTCGTGCGCGTGTCTAGCAGGTTGATCACGCTGCCCGTGAGGACGATCTTCTTGATGCCTGCGTCCGAGGCGTGCTGTAGGACGCGGCGCGTGCCGGAGATCGTGCTCTGCGAGACCGATAGCGTCGTCTACATAACTCTGTTGCGCATGCGGGGAACTGATTTCATACCTGCAGAACGACGTCGGCACTGCCGGCGCCCCCCAAAGGCGTGCCGACGTGAATGAGCGCATCGACACCTGTCTCCTCGTCGGCCCGGATCGACGACGGCGATGCTTAAGTCCTCAGCGGGACGCACCTTGAAACGCGCTCGTGAGGTCGGACGTCGCCAGGTCTTCCACGACGACGACCTCCAGATTATCTGCGTATTCAGAGGAGGCATACGCCTGGCGCACATGCTTCGCCTTTTCACTGCGCGCAGTCCTGGTACACGGGCTAAACCAATTATCACAAGAGACAAAGCGAGCGCACGCACCCTCTGACACGGTAGTTGGCTCGGAGTAGCTGCTCTACGACATGAGACCCCACAAAGCCAGATGCGCCCGTGACCTACTCCTCAAACCACACATAAAGCCACCACTCTTGCACACAGAACGAATTGAGTGCGCAGCACGTACCAGGACGAGTTCCATGCTCTCAACCGCAAAGACAGAGGAGAGTGTCCAGATGACGCGGAGCCGCGCGCAGCGCTCCCGCGTCTGCTTACTTATAAGGGGCCTTCCTCGAAGAAGCGGCGCACCCGGCGACTCAACAATTCGTGCTCTCGAACCAGGCCGGTGCTTCTCATGCGCCAAAAACGGGCGCGGCGTGGGTAAGGTACCCTGCATCCAGGGATCGCGCTGCAATCCGGTCGCTAGAAGGCTTAGCAAGGCGGCTCGGAACTCTCGGATCGATCGTTGCGGGGCTGCGGGGCTGCTGGGCTCGTGTTCGTTGCTCGTGATTGTCGCACATCTTCCTAGCGGAGGTGGGAGAGCGCAAGCAAGCAAGCAACGCCGTGCGTGGGCGATAAGCGGCGCTGCAGGACGACCACAAGCGTCGCGTCCTTCCACACGGACGCCAAGAAAGCGCTGAGCCTGACTCGCCCTTCCATACACGAGTCAGCGAGAACTCGGCGTTAACAAAACTGGATCGAAGGCTGCTCGACATCCATAACCGTAGCGTCGAGGAGCCGCGCGATATGGAAGCGCCAATGTGGGCGCGCCCAGCTTCGCCCATTCCACCTAGTGTGCGTGTCACCTGAGGCCCAAAAATCGCCTGTGACGCTCGATCTCAACGGAGTACGTCGTGGATCGCGTCGTTCGCACGAATTCGATGAGCGAGGCTTACTATACAGGCCTTGCCATGCCTGGCATCTCTCTGATGTTGCTGCGCAGAGCGCTGGCGCTTGAGCGGCGCAGAGTGAAGGGGGATGGTCAGCAACAATCATCTGACGGAAAGGAGACTGCAGATGGCCATAACACAGGAAATCCGTGGTACCTTTCCGTTTGACTGACCGTCGATTTGCACGGAAGTTTGAACTTTGTACAGGCACTCGCGTGTCGAGGCCCGGTGCTGGCGTTCCTTGGACATGCCAGGTCTACTGCCGAGCACCATTTCCACCAGCCATCTACCTTTATCTTGTAGTCGCCAACTGTCGTTAGTCCCTCGAGAAGTCCGAATTGTCTTGTAGAATGAACAAGTGATTGATAGCCGTATTTAGCCCTTGGCGGCTGCTTCTGACGAGGGTGGATCCTTGAGTGGGAGAGACGCACCTTAGATAGTGACGCTTGCCTATCCGCCTGTGCGAAAGATCTGATCACACGGGCCGAGACGAGGTTACATACGTCAAGGGCGGGAAACTGGGCGCACAGACACCTGGTCATCGGAAGGCTAGTGAACGGCGCAGAGTTATGTACATATCCAAGCACGCACGTGCGAACTCTGTCACCGTTGGGAATTCAGTCTGTCTGTTGGTCCACGAGCGTTAACAAGAGAACGAGAACTCACTACGTCAAATGGAGGAGCGATGCACCATGGTCATCGCATATCCTATCGATGACGGGAGTAAACATCGATTCATGACACTTCAAAAATGGAACGCTTCTAGACAACAGTATAGCGTAAGTGGTGCCGCTGAGAACCATGAAGAGGCTGCGTGGTGGAGCAGCAAGCCCTCCGCTACGTTCGTCCTAGACGACCAGAACACAGGGCCTTCTTGATGAAACCGCCGCGACCAGACGACGTCCCTGCAGCAGAAGTGACCTGAGTGCGAAGCAGACCGAGGCAGGAGGGTTTGTCATCGGCTATGTGATGTCACGTGCAGCGCGCTTCCTGATAACCTGTCGACCGACTGCTGCCCCTCTCTCCTGCCCGACACTGGCGCACACCCTCGCACCCTCCTGCGCACTGTCCCCCCGCGCTCGATCCCGCCCACAAAACCCGACGTGTCCTCCTCATCGTCGACGCCCCAACTCGGCCTCCTCTCCGACCCCCCAAAGGCGTCCCCACCGCCCCTGCCGTCCAAATCCAACATCCTCCGCGTCCTCGCCGCCGCGCGCGCGCACCACAAACCCCCGCACATCATCCACGTCCGCAACTGCGGCGACGCCGGCGAGCCAGACGCGCCGCACACTCCCGGCTGGGAGCTCGTCTACGCCCCGCTGCCGCACGAGCCTGTCATCGACAAGCTCAAGAACAACGCATTCGCCGGCACGCGCCTGTGCACGCTCATCCCCGACGACGCCGAGGTTGTTGTTGTCGGCCTCCAGAGCGACTTTTGCATCCGCGCCACGTGCAGCGCCGCCCCTCGGCCGCGGGAACGAGGTCCTGCTCATCCGCGGCGCGCACGCGACATACGACCGCCAGGAGGTCTGGGCGGGCGGAGGTGTTACCCAGGCGAGTGTGGTCGAGCGCGAGATCGAGGCGGAGCTTGAGGAGGCTGGCGTCGTGCTCCTCGACATGACCGACGTGCCCGACGTTTTTGAGGATTAGGGGCGCCGCCGCCCGACTTAGCAGAGGGAGGGGAGGGGGGAACGCGTCGTCGTCGTCTGTTACTATCTTGTCCTTGGCTTGTGTACAATCAGCTCTGTTTGTGTTTTCTTGTCCTTCTTATCTACGCTCTGCACTCTGATCAATCACGCACACGCCCACGCAGCATTCTCTCTTCTTTGTTTTGGTATCATCATCGCACGATATACGGCATACGATACGCTGCTGCATTGTATCGCTTCGCAGCTTGGGGGGTTGGGTAGATGCGTATTTAGAGAACACGTCGCAATCTTCATTAAACGCGTCATCATGTTTAGGTAAATGAAGCCTCTCGTAGGTCCGTCACTCTTCCAGATCGCACGATACCGCATGCCATGGCACAGAACAAAACAGCACAGCAGAGTATGTTTTGACTACGTCCTGGGGGCATACTCACATCCCGCGGCCTATGGCCGGCTCTACCAAAGCCCCGCGCCCGTCGAGCGCCCAAGCACGGCGGCAATGTAGATTGTAAGTATGCCTGCGTCGGCGGCCTCGCCGATGCAGACGTACTAGAGGAGCATCCGCATTTGTTGGAGTGAGCCCATTTCTTCTGTTGTGGAAGTTTCATCGACGCTGCTTTGATGGTGATAGGTCAATGGAGTGATCGTATTTCGGGATCATTCTTTGCGTAGAGCTCGTTTGGAGCTCGATCTCAAATATGGCAGCCCCTGTTTGTGGACTCTGAAACATTGCGCAGGTGACCCAGCAGACCTCGGAAGTGTTCACATATGAGGAAACGTCGCCTACTTATCCAATGAAGAGCGCTTAGGTTTCATTTTCCGTCTTACCCGGCATTGATGCGACGCGGGCCGAAAGCCAGCTTGTTGACACTTCTGCCTCGTGGAGAAGATTCGTCTCCTCAAGACTCTGACAGCCCGCGCATATCGTGACTGCATTTCGACAGTTTTGGTACATACTTCTCTCAGGTGTAGGTTGGATCATTATGCTGACTGCGACTCACTTTGAGTCTTCATCATCCCTAATCAAGTCAGACTTATGCACCGTGCATTAAGTCTTACAATATTGTGAGTACTGATTTCGTTTTGACCATCAGCATTATTGATATTACGTCGGTGGCGACGAAAATGATGGGCGGTCCCAGACAGCTGTCGAACTCATCATATATGAAGCCCGTCTACAAACCGACGACCCTTCTCTCCTCGCATTGCAGGCCCACAACATCCCCGTTTGATTGAATTTTCAATGTCCTCGCCCCGACCTCGCACCTCATTCCTCCGACTCCACTTACTTGATCGAAGCGGGCGTAGGGGTCATAATCCAAACCCTGTTATGGCACCTTATCTCGATTTTACATCCTACTGCTGAGGCTGATCCGGAGACGTTCGAGCAGGCATGTTTCATAGTTCTCATTCTTTTCTCAACGCGCAGCCTTCTGTCAGCCCAGTCTGTCTCGTAACCTCCATGGTGCTGATTGAGCATCATGACCAGGCTGAAGGGCTTCGGGTCCAGAGTAAATGTGGCCATGTTGGCAACAACCCTCTGCATGTTTGCGACATCGAGCGCCGTATGGGCACTGTCCCTAGTTCGCTTCATCATGATAATCAAGATTGTTGATTCCTCTGACCCTACGATGTCACCGGAGCAAATGTTTACGCAAATACGCAGCTGAACATATGGGGGTCATAACCGAGGTCGTGTCGTCGATCAATGTATGTATTATCTTACCTGTATGATGTATGCTCTTGTTCGAACACATTGACATCTCCTTATCCAGCCCATGTTAAGTGACGCGGTTGTCCATTTGGAGGGCGTGTGTGTTATGGCAGGGAAACAAGCCTGCGTTGACTGTCGTGCTCTGTTCTCTTCTAGGGAGTGCTATAGGTGAGTGCTGATATATCCCATTGAGAATGCACCCATCAAGACGGCGTGCAAGTCTCCTTTTTTCATATTCGCAGGATGCGCCGTCAATGATTTCTATACGAACGAAGTGTTGTGCAGAGACGTACAGTATATCGCTCTGGGACTAATTCTGTTGACCAACATCGTTGCGACGTCCTCGATCGCGTTTACCGCCTGGTACGATACAAGAGACGATTTTTTCTGGTTTTTGGCCCTCATTCTGCTCAGGAGACATCGACGATTCATCATGGCCAACCTTGGACACAAAAGCAAGAAAACGCATGCCGAAAAGATTCTGGTTCTCCTGACTGAGTCCGGCATCCTCTACTGTTTGATCTGTGTAAGTCGGGGTTCTAGACCCCGAGAAGAGTGTTATTGATGACTCGATAGGTGACTCCGATCATTTTCATTTTCATTCGGCTTCCTACAGAAGTATATATAATCCAATGGACGTGGCCAATAATGACTCACATCACAGTAAGCTCTTCCTCAGCTGGACGCTTGGAACATCACCTCAGTAGGCAATCAGGGATCTATCCCACTGGCGTGCTTCTCCTTGTCGCTTTCAAGCGCACAATATGGGACTCACTCAGCGAGTTCGAGAATCAGGTCTCACTGCCTGACATCCGATTTCGCTCTGCACCCGGCGACGTGGAAGATACGGGGACACAGCACCATTTTTCTGATCCTCAACAAATGTATCCGAGTGTAGCAGGTCAGATAGTGGCGAAAGAGGCTGACGAGAGGCTGTCGCTGTCTGCTACCCCATCTATTAGTGAATCGGCGGTGATTCGGTAGGCCTGGGCGCAAGTTTGTCGCAGCAGTGATTTACGGTGCTCAAGTTCATCTCCCTACACATTTAGGCATCCCCCGGGCCTTTGAGCCAGTCGGCCCGGCTGAGCTTGATGAATCCTCCGCTCTTCCTTGGCCCCGGCTCGGATGTGTACACCCGTTGACGATGAGGGATGACTAGGATCATTTTGGACATCTTCGTCAGGACGGATGCATGACGGACCGATCGCGTGTCAGTAGCGTCCGCGCCGCAGCGCACCGCAGCTCGGGAGACATATGGAGAAGGATATACTGGAGGAGGATATCTATACTGGTATATGCCTGTATACTGGCTCGACGGACCGTCAAGAGCGCAGGGATGTAGGGTGTCAGTAGTAGCGACATTGCTGAACGTAGAGGATCATGCAGAGCGGCATGTTGCCTGAAAGTCTTTCAGGCTGATCTCAAAGCTGACCTTCGGGCATCTCGCATCAAACTATGAGTCTCTTCAGCCACTGCTTAAATACAGCCCCGCCTCTCTTTTGTAGGAGTTCCATCGACGCTGATCCTGACCTGCTGATGCTTGATCGTATTCTAGGGCGTTTTTCTCGGTGATAAACGGCAGTGGGTGGTCCGGTGATGTCTAATTTTCCAGGGTGCGTGTTTGTAACAGTAAACTCTTTGGCTCAAGTTGTCGATGCTTCGTGATTTTACTCTGGCTTAACAGGACGGAGCATGCATGCGGTTCGCAGAAGGCTTCCACCAGTGGCGTTCTTTCAATGAAGAGAGAATCCACCTCCCATGTCGCCTAGCAGCAATGCGACAGCATCCCGAGCTGAAGGCCAGCTGTTTGTATCATAGAGAAGATGCCATTGTTCATCTTCTCATTTATCTGACAGGCGGTACTCCCGCGCACTATGCGTTTTCTGAGTGTATTCCGTCCACCATCGATCACATTGAGGCTCTGACACCAGGGAATATCATTCACGTCGTACATTCCACGTTATACATCTGTGTGTTGGCCATGACGAAGATTGAAATAGTGAGCATTCTGGGACGGTCCCCGAACCTAGTATATATCAGCTTCGTGTCCAGAAACCCAAACCTCCCCGCTTCCCAGACAGACTACTTGTCACTCTATTAATCCGATCACCGAATCTGTTGGATGTACTCAACCAATCTCGCACTTCATCCCTACAACTCCCCTTTCTTGATTCAAGAGGGCGTGGGTGTCATAATCCAAACCCTGTTCTATGGCAAGTGTCTCGATCTCACATACTACTGCTGAAGGCTGATCCCGAGACGTCCGAGTAGGCATCTTCATAGTCTTCATTCTTTTCTCAACGCGCAGCCTTCTGTAATATCAGTTCGTCTCGTATTTTCCACCGTGCTGATCTAAAATTATGATCAGGCTGAAGGGCCTCGGATCCAGAGTGAACGTGGCCATGTTGGCAACAACTCTCTGCATGTTTGCGACCTCGAGCGTCGTATGGGCACTGTCCCTAGTTCACTTCATCATGATAATCAAGACCATTAATTCCTCGGACCCTATATCATCACTGGATCACATGCTTTACACGAACCAAGCATTTGAACATATAGGGACCACAGTCGAGATTATATCGCCAATTAATGCATGTATCATCTTACCCGTATGGTCTCATTCGGCATGCATTGACACGTCCATATCCAGCTCTGGCTAGGTGACGGGTTGTCATTTGGAGGGTGTGCGTGTTATGGCAGGGAAACAAGCGTGCATTGGCTGCCGTACTCTGTTCTCTCTTAGGGGGGGGATGGGTGAGTGCCGTTATATGCCTTTTTCCAATGAAAATGGAACCAACAAGTCGGCGTACAAGTCCTCTTTTTTATCTTCGCAAGATGCATCGCAAACGAATTCTATACGAACAAAGTATTGTGCAGAGACCTACGGCACATCGGTGCGGGAATAAACCTTTTGACTAATCGTTGCAACGTCCTCGATCGCGGTCACTGCCTGGTACGATACAAGAGACGATTTTGCTAGTTTTTGGCCCTCATTCTGTTCAGGAGACATCGACGATTCATTATGGACAAACTTGGACGCGAAAGCAAGAAAACGCATGCCGAGAAAATTCTGGTTTTCCTAATTGAGTCCGGCGTGCTCTACTGTTTGATCTTTGTAAGTCGGAGGTTCTGAACCTCGAGAAGGGTGTTATTAACGACTCAATAGGTGACTCTCATCCTATCTGATTACATCCAGCTTCCTAGAAAAGTGTATATGGAACAATGGACGTGGCCAATAATGACTCACATCGCGGTAAACTCTTTCTCAGCTGGACACTTTGAACCTCACCTCAGTAGGCAATCAGGGTATCTATCCCACTGGAGTACTTCTCCTCGTCGCTTTCAAGCGCACAATATGGGACTCACTCGGCGAGCCCGAGAATCAGGTTTCACTGCCTGACAATTTCGTTCTGCATCCGGCGCCGTGGAAGATACGGGAGAACATCAATGGCAGACGCGGACCGGCTCCCGGCGCTGAACAGGCTGGGGCACGCGGGCCACAGCAACAGATGCCTCCAGGGGAACTTTCTGATCCTCTACAAACGTATCCGAGTGTAGCAGGTCAGGTAGTGGCGAAAGAGGCTGACGAGAGGCTGTCTACTACCCCTATCCGTTAATCAGTGGTGGTTTGGTAGGCCTGGGCGCAACCGCGTTGCTGCAGTATTTCCCGGTGCTCAGGTTTCTACACATACAGGCGTTCTTAGAGTCTTGGAGCCAGCTGCGCTTTGACATTACTACAACGTTCGATCGTGTATTAGCAGCGTCCGCATTGGATTGCCTCGCAGCTCGGGAGACAGATAGAAGGAAGGTGAACAAGAATATGGAGGAGGGTATATGCCTAGAAATACATCCCAAATACACTGTCAGTGCCCTTGCTCTCGTTTTCGTCAATGAAGATCGTCAAAGTCAACTTGTCACGAGTCCGTCGAAGTGCAGCTTCATAGTCGTTTCTGAGCTTGATCAGCACCGTGCGAGGAACAGCACTATGACATGCGATGCCATGCGATGCCATGCGGCTTGTCCTGACCGTGTTCAGGGGCATACACAGCCTTGCTTCCCCAGCTTCGCGATCAGGTAGAAGACTCGAGGTCAGTCATCGAGCACGGCCGGAATGTAGAACGTCAGTACGCCGCCCGCATCGGCGACCTCGCCAATATAGACGTAGAGAATCATGCAGTGCGCGTGGCATATGCCTACGAGAGGGAGGTGCGTCAGCGTGGGATCAATTGTGCGACTTGCCCATGACGAGCCACATATAGAAATGGCATGTTCCTGTTTCAATGAATGACGGACGCACAGGCGATGGTCGTCGTCGATACGACGTGGGCGTTTAGGAACTTGAGCAGGCTCCGCACGTGCACGAGCACGCCGTACATTTGAGCCGGGTCGGGTTTGTCCTCGTCCGCGTCATCGCCATCATGCACATCTGCATGCCTATCTTGCGCGGCGTCGTCGGCGAGAGGTCCATCACCATCAGCGTTGGCAGGCTGATGCCGACGTTGCGACGGCGCATCTTGCGCTACAGAACACAGAGATCAACGCCCGTTCAAGGTGCTAGAGCAATTACGCCAAGATGAAAGAGCGCAACTCACCCATGCGTGGGTTTGTGCAACCCTCCCATACGAGATCGACCTTGACCTCGTCCGTGCCGGCTGAGATCTGGAGTCGACCCGCGCCATTGGCGCGCACGGCGACGATGTCGGCCATGGGGCGGAGGCGGTCAACGAGCGTGCGCAGTTTGAGCAGCGGCGGGAGGAGGATGTGTATCTGTGCGCGTGTGAGCATACGCGCGCATACACGCATCCCCCGACGAGGGCGGAAGAGCAGGAACGGGCGCGCACGTCGGGTTCGGGGCACAGTGGCTCGCGGAGCCGCTCGACCTCTGCGGGCTTGAGGACCTCTATCCGCACGTCGTGCGTCACCTTCATCCCGCCGCCCGTGCTCGCGCCCGCACCTGCCGCGGCGCCCGTGCCCGCGCCGAGAATCTCGAAGCTGAGCACAGCGACGTCACGCTTTTTGGCGAGCTTCATGACGATGTCGTCCGCGTTGGAGGAGGATTCTGCGGAGCGCAGCGCGTGGAGAAGAGCTTCTGTGCTGAGGAGGAGCGAGATCTGATTGTCGGCGTTGGATTGGATGCGGTAATCTGTGAAGAGCGCGATCGTGCGGATTTGCCTGCGCGTAGGGGAAGGTTGGTTCATTCGGGCTCGGAGGAAATCATAAGGTGAAACGGGAGTTGGTGGGATAGGAGAGAGGTCGTGGTGGGAAAGGGAGAGAAAACGGGCACGCACGACCAGACTTGGACGCCGCTCTCGTCCGTGTTGCAGATGATGTGCATCTCCGTCTCGTTGAATTTGACAATACACTTCTTCTGCAGCTTCTCGACGGTCTGAATAATTCCTAAAATTCAGCGCCATCGCCGTCGTCAAACAACCTCGTTCAGGCCAGCCCAAAACGCGCTGGGAAGTAGGGGACGTACGGCGGAAGGTGGCCACATTTTGGATGGAGGCGCGGAATCGCATTGTGACGCGTAATGCGCGGGTGTATGGATTATTCGCTGATTACGACGTGTCGAGATGTGCGCTGTGGTTGACGACGACGACGAAGTGGACGTCGTGGTGCGACGCGTCTGTGGCGCAAATCGGACGCATCTCGGCTGTTCGCAAACCGCGCCGTCTCCGCGCAAACCCACTCAATCCATTCTGCGAAGCGATATGATGGAAAGATAAAAAAGAAGTATAACAGATACAGCATACTCTACACAAAACACATAAACTAGGTGACATAATTCATTTTGACACCAGTGCTGAATGAATATGTATATAATTAGAGAAAGTGGAGAGGCGCCGGGGCCGCTATATCAACCATCGTCCTCGCTATCGGAGGTCACGGAGGACTCAGAAGAATCAGAATAGTCATCGTAATCGCTTGCAGGCCCAATTCCCTCACTGCTATCATCGTCCGTCTCTGAAGAAGAGGTGCGAAGGTGAGCAGCCGCATAGATGTGGTCGTCGCTTTCGACTTCACCTTCCTCTTCCTCGTCATCCAAGTCGCTCTCGTCTTCGCTCTCTTCATCACTGAGCTCTTCCCAACCGACCCATTCTGCAACGACGTCTCCCTCGTCATCAGTGCCTTGCTCGGTGGTTCCATCGCCCGCGTCTTGATCCATCAAGTGTGCAAACACATCGCTGCTCCTGTCATCATCCGCCCACCCTCCTGCGGCTAACTGCCGCCTAAAAACATCCACGAAAGCCTCTTCCGATCGCAGATCTTCGAAGGCTCTCTCTGGGGAGGGCAGCATCACGGACCGCCTCAGCCTCGCCGGTATGTTCGCATGAATCGGGATGAAAAGCTCCCTAAGCTCTTCAATGATCGCCGCGTGCGGCGCGCAGAGGAACTGGAGCAGCTCTTCTTCACCCCACCAGGAGGGCTCGATACGATAGAAGTCCTTTTTCCACGTCCCTTCGAGGCCGATGGACACGTAATCTCCGGGATGCGTGTGGGAGCGTTCGAGGCCTTCGAAATGGTGCTTCATCCTGTGGAGGAGGGCCGCCAGAGAGCCTGCTTCGTTCGGCCGGTGGCGAAGACTCAGATATAGCAAGACTTGCAGGAACGAGTCTAAATCGTCATGGTTTTCGTGAAACAAGTCGCCTGACTGAAGCAAGCGTGCCGAGATAAACTGCCGTGCTCCCTGGAGATGAAAAACAAAGTCATATCAACATGGGAAATATTTTGATCATGTACACAAACGCACCAGCCTGGGTATTGTCCTTTGGCTTGATATGCGATGAATATGATGCCCAATCCGTGCCAGGTCCCAGTCTACTAACAGACCGGTGCCCTGGTCTGTTATAATGATACTGCTAGGTCGTATTTCTGAATGCAAAACGTCAGCTCTGAACGCCGCCTGATGAGCTACAGCAGATGAGAAACATCAGTCATGAACTACCATCTTGATGCTATGAATGACAAACCTTGGACGGCGTGAAAGACGGCTGTACACAGCTCTCTCGTGGAATTGAACTCTTCCAATCTTCGTCCAACGGCTCTGGTTACAAGGCGATGGCGTCTACGATGTGGCAGTTCTAAGGTGTCACGGCACCAGGTCCTTTGTGTGTACGCCTGCGTACGGGTATCCTGTCCCTTCACGTCCCCAGCGCATCGCATCGCAGGGATCCCGGGGACGTCGGCTCTGAGAAGGATGCGATAGATATCGCCTTCTGAGATCCTGTCATCGTCGACGCATCTCCATGCGTCCTTGAGACACATGAGCTCTCCCGTTTCAAGATCAAGCGCATCGTAGTACATGATGGAGCTCCCGGTCACGGTGGCTTCCTGATCTCTGGGATAAGTGATGAAGAGACGCTCGATCCCATCTTCGGCATCCACCACGGGGATGATGCTAAACGCCAGCGCATCGAAGCCAAACGTGGATGCCTGGCTGGCTGCCTCGACGTCGTCGCCCCGCATCCTGGCGAGGAACCTCACCCGCTCATCCCACTTTTCACGCATGAGCTCGATGTCCTCTGGCAAAGCATGCACGGCAGACCCATCGACGCCTCGATGTTCGGGAGTCAGATGCTGAAACCGCCAAAAGAACTCCGCCAAGAGCTCGGGGTTGCGCCTGAAATCGAACCGCTCAGTGACCACTGCTCCAGAGCGGTCCCATCGTATGAAGCGCACGAAACCTTGGAGCACGAGGATCGAGAATGTGAACGTCAGATACTGCGCGCTCATTTGCGCGCCAACGTAAGAGGCCGCAACTGAGCGATGCTTGACAGAAGTCCTAGAGTTGCGGAGGAAACGCTGTCGGCCGAGAGCCTCTTCCGGGTCCGAAGTCGCGTCGTTGAATGGATCATCTTCCGGGTGTATGCACACCATGCTCAAATCCATGGTCCAAACCTCGGGCTTTGGAGACGATCCGTCCTCCGGTACCGTTTGGGCGACGAATTCTGCCCTGGGATCGTCGTGGCAAGGTGTGACGTCGAACCAGACTAGCCGAGGACAGAGCTTATTGGTCTCAATCGCTTTTGTCTAAAGCACGCGGGAGACAGTCAGGATCAGCGTCGTGCCAATCAAAGGAGAAAGTTGCCTACGATTTTGGTTCCAAGCTTCGACAGCGAGGTACTTGTCGCTACCAGGTTTCCCAAGACACTTTCGTAGTCCAGAGCGGGAAGTGGCATCGGAGCACATTCTGGAACGAATTCTTCCATAAATTCGTCCACAGGCATGGGCCCAACGTAATCGACCGACATCATCTCCGGCACGTCCATGGAAAGTTGAAGGGATGATATGCTGTGTCCGGCGGGAAGAGCCATGTTGCGCCACTCGAGCGCACGTCCGTGTGGCAGGCTGAGTAGGTGGAGTAAAGCAGAGATGCTGTGGCCAGCAGGGCCTATTTATTCAAGCCACCACTGACTAAGCTAGAGGAGAAAGCCCTGCCGCCACAGAATGAGTGTGGCGAACGCTTATCTGAATGAGCTTTGTGATGGATTGATTTGACGAAACCTATAGCGTTAGCTACGCGCTTGGAAGAAAAGTGACATACAGTCTGTTGTGGCAGATACCAGGAAGTAGTCGTCTCGATATTCAACAAGTGTGTTGGCAATATAATAATCTTTGCGATTCAGAGTGGGCGTGGTCAAGAACCTAGAATTTTCTCAGGATGATTCGCAGGAGTCTCAGATCAAAAAAGGGGCTTGCATCGTGTAGATGACACCAGAGGAACGCTAATGGTGCTCGGACCAGGCTGTCCATACTTAGGGTGCAGACAATAAGCTCAATGTCTTCTCGTCCGGTTTTCAACTAAAGATAATAGTTGTCGTTGCCTAGATATGAACGCATGCCTATGGTATGGTGATTGAACGCGTCCGAACATTCATCCGAGGCTTTGATTCTAGAGAAGCATCCTCGCATATGCAGCAGGTGCCAGTGAGCAACGCTTAAATGGAGGCAATGATAATTCCCTAGGACGTCTGTTAACAGAATTATTCGAAGCATTTCGTACCGATTACACCTGAGGTCACTGGCCAGTCAGAAATGCACAGGTAGCAGGCGATCAGTGTAGCAAGTACTGATCATTATTTTGTTCCACGAAGGGGATTTCAAGAAATTTGGCTGCTGATAGAACATTTCAGCAAGCGTAAATTTTCGATGAGAAGAACGCGCGCACCATACTACTGAAGAGTCATACCGACGGAAGTGATAGTCACTCTTTGCACACTACACATCTTGGTCCCTCATTCTTTCGTCCTATGATCTTTTGAAAGGCTCCGGAGAATGAGAAGCTTGTGATTTGCGTACGTGCGCCAGGGTCATCGAGGGGGTGGTAAAGAGTCAGATCTGTGAGCAGCTGTGAGCGCTATCTTTGAATGGATGAAAAATTCGAATAGATTGAGTGTGCGTCGGTATTGGTATGTCGTGGAGCAGAGCACAAATCATTTCCGAGTTTGAGTATGCAAGAGGGTCTGAAGCCGTCCTTAGTCGAAGGAGTCAGCTGCGGAAGGTACCGCCGGCTCATTCCGATTCCACACTCCGGATTCGGCCGTCTGAATTCGTTGCACTCATTGCCTCTCATTGCTACGGATTGCTACTCATTGTCACCGTAACGCGCAGTATTCGGGTTCACTTGCCCTCGGAGGAGATAATTAATCTTTTGAAGAGAACATTTCTGTGAGTTCGCAGTCTCATCATGTCCATATGAAAGATCCTCCGGGAGGTTCTCCAGGCGCTCTAGTAACGACAGACCGTGCTCATAGACGTCAACAACAGATCCATCTATCCAATGTCCATTCTACTCCTCACTCCCTCTCCCTGATTTCGGTAGACAGATTTTCTAGTACTGGATGCACAGAGTGCTGTGCCGTCTTTTCTTCTGGCCTTTGAGCCAAGTTGACCCTCTCGGGCCTAGAACTTCCCCAATGACCATCTCCGTGATGACTACCTCGGGCCTTCCTTCCCGATCTTGAATGCGTTTGTTTGGACATTACAGATGATATCCGAAGGATTCCGCCGGGACCGGTCCTTCGAATGTCGCAAGAACAGAAGCCGAGCGGGTTCTCGCTATGCAGCGCAATGATGCTTGCGAAGATTAAGCTTAAGCAGCTGCCGTCCATGACCGCGCTAGCAGTGGGCCTTGACATTGCGGCCCGCAGCGGCGATATTGACTGGAAGGTAGGTCGAGTGCGCAGAGGTCTAGTAGGACGGGACGACCCGGAAGTTGGAGATACCATCAAAGGAGAAGTCAGTTCGATGCGTGATGATATTCTGGTTTCTGATCTGACAGGGTAAGTTTTTGTGCCCTTTTGGGCTTGCATTAACCACTGAAACGTCTCTCAGCTTTGATTAGATTGATAACATTCATACGACACTGGCGTCTATGCACAGGATATTGATTGAAGTCATTCAATCGCACAGCCCTTCTCCCTGTCTCCTCAACTATTCGGTATTCAATGTCCTTTGCAAGGTTTCACATGTAAATAGAAAGGGCTATAAATGTGCCCGGTCCTAGCCCTCTGAAGAAGCCATATGACCGAGCAAAAACGCGAAGTCGGGAGGACCGAGCACTGCAGCACATTTCTACCTATGAAAATCCACTTCGACTTTGGCCTCAGCTCAAGTCCCCGTTATTCAACCTTCCCATGCTCTCACGAGTAGGAGGTTTCATGTCGTCATAGCGCTGATCTTTCCCGATGTATTCCCGCACCTTCCCACCGGCATGCGCCTGCTCGCGGTGTGTGCTTAGTCTTTCGCCATTTTCACCAGATTGCAGCGACCGTTTCATTGTTCGCGCGAGATTGTATTCGGAGCATTGCAAAAGTCTCTCCTAAACACGCCAGGATGAGGGGATCTGGACGGTTATCTCGTGATGGTATGTCAATGAATCAAAATTGTTTAGGATATGACACTGAGCGCGCTGTGACTGATAAAATCACTGGAAATAGGTGACGTCCGAAGGGCCGTGTATTGTAAGTTCTCGGATTTGAACCAACCGGAACCGTATTGATAATGATGAACACAGCAGGCCTTCCATGGCAGCTTTCAAGCGTAGTCGTTGGGACTGACATTATACGAATCTCGGAAGACGGTCGTTCTCAGTATCTCAAACACATATATATACTCTATGTACCCACTAGCTACTCGTTCCTCGTCCAGACCTCCTTATCGCGTTGATCACAGAATCCACTGAATGTCTTTGACAAACCACAAATATATCCCTGCCGCCGTCGCCACCGCGACTGGAATAGGTATCGGGGTCATAATCGAAACTCTGTTCTATGGCAGGCATTCCGATTCTACGTGTCACAGACGGAGACTGATTTGTTGGCCCTTGGATAGGTATCTTCACAGTTCTCGTTTTTTTCTCGACGTATACCCTTGTGTAGGTTTCTTATTGATCTCAGATGTTCGTTGATGTTGACAATAATCAGTCAGAAGGGATTCAAAGCCAAGGTCAACATAGCAATGTTGGTTATAACCCTCTGCATGTTTGCGGTCTCTAGCGCTGTATGGGCATTGTCTTTGGCTGGCACCATCGAGTTCATCAAGGCTTTTGACCCATTCAACCCCATATCATCAGCGAAGCAAGCACAGAATATTTTATATAACACGAGCGAGCTCATATTCTTGATCAATGTATGTGCTATGTATCGTCGTATTCGGGTCGTATCTACGCCTCTTTGTTCAGCCCATTCTCAGCGATGGTGTCGTTGTTTGGAGAGCATGTATATTATGGCAGGGAAACAGGCCTGCGTTGATTGTTGTGCTCTGTTTTCTTCTAGGGGGTTCCGCAGGTGAGTGTTGTTATACGCTTTTTTATGAAAATGGATTTGACAAGTTGGCGTGCAAGCCGCCGAAATTATATTCGGAAAATGCCTTCTACAACAGACGAGCTCTGTATTGTGCAATGATGGATCGCAAATTGCTTTTGGACTGGTTTTGTCGACTAACATTGTGGCGACGTCCTCAATCTCGATCACTGCCTGGTGAGTCATGCAGGATAATTGTTTCACTAGTTTGGTACTCATTTTTCTTAGGAAGCATAGGCGACTCATAAAGGCCAGCCTTGGGCACCACAGCAAGAGAACCTGGCAGAGAAGATTCTGGCTCTCCTTATTGAGTCTGGCGTGTTTTACTGTTCACTTTGTGTAAGTTAAGTTTTTTGTACTCTGAAGAAACAGTCATCAATAACTCGATAGGTAATAACCATTTCTTTTGAGTACATCTCCCTCCCTGGAAACTCTGATGTGATCATATGGTCATGGCCGACAATCACTCATATCTCGGTGAGGCTATTCCCTCTGCTGGATGCTTATAATGTCAACTTGATCGATGCTCAGGGTATTTATCCCACCATCGTAATTCTTTTCGCCGCCTCCCAGCGCACAATATATGATTCATTCGGTGGCTTCGACAACCAAGCTACATTACCTGACATTCGATTTCGCTCTGCATCTGGAGTCATTGAAGAGACGGGAGAAGTTTATCAGCTGTCTAGTATCCCTAGAGAAGTGGATCTTACAGAGGTGCTGGAGGTCAGGCCAGTAGCGGCGAATATTGACGAGACGCGCATGATGATATAGCCGGGCGGCAGGGAACATTGAGATCTTGGTAGATCACGTGTATAAGCACCATCCCCTTTAAGTTGTTCGTTCCTTGTCGTAAAGCCAGTCTGGGCTTCTTGGATTATCATTCCGATGGTCATGATATGGATCACCCTGTGCCAGCACTCAGACCCCATCAGTAAAACAGCATCGGTGAGTGGGTACTCACTTTTCGCACCTTGAGTCGAGTCAGACTACTCTGCGTTGACGGCTGTGTCGTTGCACCGCCGTTATTTGAGATCTCGAGCATTGAGGTAAAGCTATCACTAAGCTATCCTCAGAATTTATGTGTCAAATTCCATGGAGCAAGAAGTGACAAATCCTTTATTAAAACTCTCAGCCGTCATATCTCTGGAAAAATTCCACTCCGTCCCGTTCTGTGTTGCGATGCGCTTTTTGGAGTTATGTCAACGCTACTTCAATGGCGATATGTGACCCAGTTTCTGATCTGACAGGGTGCGTGTTGTCTCGGGCGTTGTATTTTTATTGACTATGCAGTTATCGATACTGCGGGGCATGACGCACTGGTGCGTGAGGCTCTCAGACATTTATCAGTTCATAGATTATTTACCTCCAAAAGACATTGGTATATGTGCCAAGAGTAGAGATCAGGATTGTTCGGACCTACTTCCCTTTTTCTCCTCACCCTGATCAAGCCCTCGCCACCCTGATCTAGCCATCGCCACCCTGATTGACTCGATGTTTCACAAGTCAAAATGATAGGCAAACGATGAAACATGGTGCTTTCAAACAACAAAGGGACTGCTCATATTATCCATCAATTCGGTTGAACATCAACGCGACGGCGTCTGGACGGTGCGCGAGAGGGGCCGGGTTTTTGACAGCTTTCTTTTTGAAGGGAAAAGTATGTTTCATCTCTGCCCTCATAAGTTTTCGACAAGCAGTATTCGCCTTCCGTAAACCATGATGGTGAGTCCGATCACTCCAATGCGGTATAGTATGCATTCACTGGTTGCGTTACAGACTAAAGGCCTCGGCTCAGGTAATGTGTGGACAGGTCTAGACGAGTCGGGAGATGTATTCTGTGTGAGGCCTCTGGCTTGAAGCTATTGTTCATGCTCGCAAAATCAAGTCAGACGTCTCACTTCCGATCACCCAATGAATGCCCTTCGAGGTGACCATGGACGCGTCCGGTCACGAAGAGGTCAACAAGAGAGCGAGAAGGCGAGGTCATGGAGACCAGCAAGGATTTAGGAGCTATCTAGTGTCGAGCAGAGGGACAAGCCTACATAACAGATGTTTTCTGAACCCTTGAGGCAGTTGACCTTCTTTGACTTCAACGCTACTTCGGGTCTTATTTCGCGTTCATATGTGCTCCTTTGAAAAGACCGCTGATAAGGAGAGAAAGCCTAGTCAACCCGAAAGGATTTGGAAAAATGTTGGCAGATATTGTTCTTTGAATGCCGTAAGAATAGAACCTCTGGGGAAATAGTCAAGATTTTGATTCAATCCACATTTCGATTCCCAATCGAAACCAAAAAAAAAAATACAATACACTCCATCCCGCTAGCTGGTATCTATGATGTCCATCGAGTATCGTGCGTCGTAAACGAGACGGACGACGTACGAGCGTCGAGCGAGGAAGGCTTTTATAGGCCAGCCGCCGTCCGGAGCGCAGCATAGTTGGGCACGCCGAGGCCGGTGACCTATTGCAACAATGATGAGCACGTCATCGTAAATGGAAGGGGTCAGATGAACTCACCGGGTCCCAGCCGGCCTTCGCGGGGAAACCGTTGGTGCTGCAGCCAGGGTTGTCACCTGCGCAATAGACAGTCAGTCGCCATTACGTGCGAGGCGCGCACGATTCGGGCTTACCAGTCGTGATGTCGGATAGCGCGCTGAGGCCGGTCGAGTACAGGAAGGGGTTCAAGAAGCCGAGGGGGCTGTCGCCAGCGGCGACCAACTCGTCGTTGAGCAACGCGATGATGCTCGCGAAGATCGGGCTCGAGCAGCTCGTGCCGTCGACGGTCGCGGCGGAGCCCTGGTAGTAGATCTCGACGGCGTGGCCCGCGGCAGCGATATCGGGGAAACCACGGCCCGAGGCGTTGTACTTGCCGCTGTTAGTGCTACCGAGTGCGGAGAGGTAGGTCGAGTGCGCGGAGGTCTGGTAGGATGGGATGCCCCAGTAGTTGGAGAACCCGCCAGATGAGAAATCGGCCGAAGTCTCTGGGTAGCCGGAGGTCGCGCCGACGGAGGTCACGCTAGAAAGAGGCCATGTCGTTAGCTGTGGAGAATTGTCTTAGGAGCACGAGGCGCACGTACTATGGGCAGCCCGACGGGAAGGTGGGGATGAAGGTAGTGCAGCTCTGGCTTTGGGAGCCGGAGACACCCCCGTCACCGGACGAGAAGAAGACGGACGTGCCACGGGCGCCGAGCTGAGCGTAGGCGTTGCACAAGGTGCTGTTATTATGCGCAAGAAGGCGTCGTGAGAACTCTGTCGAATAAATTGATATAAACAGTGCGATTCGAAACTCACTTGGCGAGCGAGCGTGAGATGTCGCTCTCGTCAGAGCCATAAGAGGTCGTCATGACATGAGGAGGCGTAGTTTCGGCAAGAAGGTGGTTAGCAGTGTCGAGGAATCCGAAGACGCCATCGGTGGAGTCGTCGCCCACGGAGATGAAGACAGTGGGCACACCCGAGGCGACACCGATCGTGTACTGGACATCGAGGTTCTGTATCGGCAGTTATATCTTAGTTTGAACACCTGAAGTTCAAAAGAGTCAAATAAGACGCACAGCTTCAAGACCGGCATCGCTCGTGCTCTGGGGGTCCGATCCTCCATCGAGCGTCTCAAGAGTGAAAGTCGTAGATGACGACAAGTCCTTGCGCAGCGAGGCCAAGAAGCTCTTCAGGTCAGACTGCGATGGCCCAATGGTCAGGAAACGATTCCATAAACAGGCGAGAATGTCACGTTACCTTTTGCGGGTATTGATCAATATAGCCGGTGACGGCAATTTTGTTCGAAGACTGCGTAGCGAGGGTCGTGGGGATGCCGTACATTGCCTGGAGACAAGCGGGCGTCACGGTCGTGCTGCAGGACGACGGAACTGCGTTGCTGGTCAAGTTGGCATCTGCGACAACGGATTTGACCTTAGGCAAAGGAATAGCCACAACGGGCTTGCGGTTAAGCGACGTTGGGAAGCTGGGTAAACATTCAATTCACTTTTTTGTCACGTGCGACGGAGAATGTGGGCGACGTACGTGATTGTGGGGTGCACGAAGTCAAGGTGCCCCTGGAGGGAAGCAGGGATGGAGTACTCGAGAGTGCGGACGGTGTCGGTGTCAGTCGACAAGTGCTTGAAAGTAGCGAACTCGGCATCGAAGAGAGAGTTGGCTTTCTCGACGGTCACATTGACCTGAAGCCAGTCGCCTGCGGGCGACGCCTTTGTGGCAGTCAAGCCATTCTGGGACAGCCACTCGTTGACCAAGTCGAGACTCTCCTGCTTGGGGGCGACGAAGGCTTCAACCTGTGTCACCATTGATGCGACAATCAGTCAGCGGTTCATAAGGTTTTGAAGCGAAGGACTGTACACACCTCCTCCTTCGACAGGTACTGCTTGTACTTCGGGCTGCTGGGAGTGCTGACCGAGTACAGAGCATCCTCGAGTCCCTGAGGGTTGTTCTGCACGAGCGCCAGACGCAAGCTCAAAACTTGGCTCGAGGGCGCCGAGTCGGTCTTGACGAACCCTTGCGGGACGTTCTCACGCTTCTCGTGCACACGCATGCGCGGTGAAGGCCCAGCCGCGGCGAGCGCAACGAGGGAAGCGAGGAAAGCGAACTTGACGTTGAAGAACATCGCAAGCAAGAACCGAGCAGGGAGCAAGCGCGAGCTGGATCAAGAGACAGAATCCCTTGAGTTTGTGTCGCAAACGAGAGGAAGCCTTTATACTCGGGCAAAGCGGGCACGACCCGATAGCGCTCTAGCGGCACTAGTGGTAACACGCTGCGCTACGAAGAGGACCTCATTGATCATGCCGATCTCGAGCACAAGAGTCTAGAAGAGACCACATGCTCATCGAAGGCGCAGACCTATAGGGAAGCCTACGGGTGTCGTGTACCATCAGGTTTCGGCGTCATGGTAGACTTCTCGTATTGGATTTGCGAAGATTTGCAGCGGATTTGCAGTGAATTTACCCAGCACGAAAGATAGAGAGCGGGATGAGTGAGGTCGCATTTGACGCTCCACGAGGTGCCCCGGTGGTAGTCGACAATGTGCATATGGACAGCGGGAACATTGTCTCTGGTGGCCAGTGGTGGCCGTTGGCCTGAGGGAGAAAAGCTGGTTCCATCAGAGGCGGCAGGCGAAGGCACGCGGCACTTCGTAGGGGCGTGCATGGTGAGAGAATTATCGGCTGTGGTCGTCATGTGCAGACATGATAGTGATAGCGGACCCGGGCACCGAGAATCACGATTCGACGACTGGCATCTGCTGGATGAGGGGCGTGCATGCCCTGCTATGGTTGCAGTTTATATAGCTTTCGTCTGCCAAGCTGCCAAGAACTCTCACCATGTCTACGTTGTCTTGTCAGGCTGGCTGGAACATCTGGAAAAGCACCTCATGATGATGTGTTCGAGTCTGTTTGAAGTGGAACTGAGTTGAGGCTCATTGACGTTGAAGCAGGAGCATGGCAACCGGAGCGACTGCCAATGGCGGCCGCAGCGCCGGCTGATAGGAGCAGCCCGGCGCTATAATCATTCCATCCCGTCCGGCCCCGAAACAAATTTTCTGCACGTTGCTGCACAAACTCTGCACAAGCTTCCACAAGGTTGTCAATAGCCCTCGAACCTCTTGCAGTCTGAATCTGAAGCGCTCAAGGTGTATTTTCTATCTTCCTTATGTTTCCATTGCTTTCGTTGGGGAATCATCGACGTTGATTTCGGCAAAGGACACGCCGTTGAGCAGTCGTTGAGCCTTCTTGTAGCTTCCTGTGGAGCTTGCAACACAGATTTGCGTTCTCTGTGTCTCGCACAGGAATTTCAGATAAATTGCAGTGAACAGTGAGTGAAACTGACAGTGACATCCATGATCCTACAGCACATTCTTGAAGAGTTGTCACCTCGACATATTCAACGGGCATTGCCCGCATCGATCCGAGACCTTCCGAGACACGAGTTTTGGATGATATAAAAGACTTTGGGAGGGCTGCGAGCGGGCACAAGAGAACGAGCATCGTATGTCGAACTGAAAATGTACACGGTGCGTAGAACGATTCAGCAGAACTGTTCCAACAGGTGTTCATTGTTCAATAGCGACGCACATTTCCCCGACTTCCCTCTTCGCACGACAATGGCTGAACGGGGCTGCTTATCGTCCTAGCTCCTGACGCTGACGGATCCAAGCTCTCACCTCATCCGTATCCACACATACGGGCGAGGACTTGACTATAGATCGCGATCGTGTCAACAACAATCTCACCTTGTGTCTTACCGACTCGTGGCCGCCTTGCTAAGTATGTCCACGATGCTTGGAATGTAGTATACACACTCACGCACTCCACCGATGGTCTCCTGTAGCATTATTCAGGTCGATGATCGCCTACGAGTGCTTGCCATCATATTTCAATGATCACATTGGCGTCGCGACCGAAGGCCTTGTGCTTATCGCGTCAGGTCATCGAGGTCTCGTTCCCGTTCCTCGCTGTGTATTTTCTTTGATGACGGTGACTCTCAGATGGTCAGCCCAATTAACGACATCGTATGTTTAATGGGGCATAGAGATGCGGCCGGAGGTCAGCATCGCCTTATTCATCGGCAGACATGATCTAACTCACGGAGAAGGGTCAGGATGATGTTAGCGCCCTCCGTCGACACCTTCTTGATCAAATTGATGGGCGACTCTTTGGCGCAGAACAAGCAAATCGCGATCCTCGGTAGACGACGACGTGAGTTGATCGTGTCATTCCATCTCACATAATCTCGTTTCAACATGTCAAGTACATTCAGTTTGTGCCGCGCTGTGTATAGAGTCTAGTGCTGAACCCATTCCTAGTACTCAAAGTATATCCACGTCAGTCCAATTCGACTGTCTCGCACTCGTGATGCTCCTTCCTCTAGCGCTCGTGACTTGATGTCGCAGATATGGGACATATGAAGACAGCAGACTGGGACATGCTGAGGTCGAGGCAGGCAGAACAATGACGGGGCAGGGGCGACTATTGCACGGAAATTCACACACCGCTTTTTCACACTAGAGCTAGTCTCCACGCCCGCGCCCGCGCCCCTGTCCTCGCCTCGACACTGCTCTCGTCCCTCGCCCTCGTCCCCGTCCTCGCCCTCTTCCTGACCCTCGCCCGGTTTTCTGTCCCGTCTCGTCGCGCGCTAGCTCATCGATGCCGTGCCTGTTCTCCTTGTGACGCTTGAGGGAATCCCCGCGCGAGAGCGCGTCGTCGCATGAGTCACAGAAGGCCCGCTTTGATTTGTGACCCTTGGCCGTCGTCTGATGCCTCTCTATGTCTTCCTTCTTGCCAAACGTTGACTGGCAGTGTTTGCAGCACCATATAGTGTCCTCGGAGGTCTTCTGTGACTGACTCTGGCTTGCCGAGACTGTTGAGTGCCACGGGCAAGGCCCTCCTCCTGCTGTTTGTGAGACTTCGGGTGGGAATCCGTCGATGTAGATGTCTTCGTCGGCGGATGCACCTGATATACATTCAAAATGGGAGAGGGCATTGTCCTCGCTGTCAACAAACATATTCTCGTCGCTGCTGGAATTGGCTGCGGCCTGCATCTTGTGTGTGCCTGGCCTTGACGTCGAGAGTTGGGATATGAGGTCAGAGTGAGAGGCCTCATGGGTCTGTAATGATGAGCTCGAAGATGCGCTCGGCTGCTGAGGAGCAGGCTTCTCATGGTAGCCTAGCGGTGCATTCAACACATGAATATTGGGCCACACATACAGGAGGTTCTTGACTTACAGTGCTGGCTTCGCTGGTCTCCGATTGGCGGCGATGTCTGATATGATGAGGACGCCGTGTGGCCTGGCGGATATGATGGGCTTCCCACTGGAGCCCAGGTTATGCGCTCGACGTAGCGCCGTTCGCGCAATGCATAGCCAGGCCTACCGATCTCGATCACGGTCTTCTGCAAGGATAAAGACATGGATAATGTGAGTGATATCTCATGTCTATAGGGGAATCGAGCTGCGCCACGCCAGCGCCAAACGAGGAGGTTGACTCACATTTCTGTTGAGTTCTAAGGTATCCGTCGCTGAATTGAATATGTCGTCGTCTACATATTCCAGTAAATCCCGAACTTTCGTGTAGAACGATCCGGCGTCATCGGTGGCTCTGTTTGTGAGGCTCATGGAGATTAGTATGAGTGGGTAGATGAGTATGAGTGGGTAGATGGGTATGAGTGGGTAGATGGGTATGAGTGGGTAGATGGGTATGAGTGGGTAGATGGGTATGAGTGGGTAGATGGGTATGAGTGGGTAGATGGGTATGAGTGGGTAGATGGGTATGAGTGGGTAGATGGGTATGAGTGGGTAGATGGTATGAGTGGGTAGGTGGGTATGAGTGGGTAGTGGTGTTTGGTGTGTGGGTGAGGGTGGTGGTCGAACACAAGGGTAGAGTTGGCGGTCTTCTTGTTCGCCCTTTTGTACTACAGGACAACAACGATGTGGCAGGACCCGCGGTGGCTTTCATCTGAGGCGACTTGCCATCCATTGGGTGGCGACCAATCCTGTCCAGCGGCGACACGATTTCTTCTCAGAAGTCGCGTAATTCGCCACTAGGACCTGCATGCTTTGGCCTAGCGAACAAGCTTCCGCGTCTCGTGCCCTAGATATCTCGGATCGATAGAGAACTCGCGTTATAAGAATTGTGGGTCCAAGCCTGGCATTGATTATCGGTGATGGCGGCAGTGTTGATGGGCAGATTGGAGTACAAGGGCAACTTCGCTTGCGCCTAGTGGCCTTCCAACCGGCATGTGAACTCATGGCTGCCATCAACTTCGCGCACGTATTCTTCTGCGGAGTTTTTGGCGCCGCAAAGCGTTCATAGAATCGTCTAAGTCTTTGTGGCTACATCAAGTGAAAAGCCTTCATTCACGAAGTTGTGGGAGCGGCTATATAGTCGGACTCGCTGTGAGCTAGGAGACGATGGATTGTACAGGACTATCTGCAGAGATATTTTGGAGCGATCGCAATTGATCGGCCCTGAAAAGTGCGAACAACCCAGCTGAGAGCGGACCTCGACCTTGTCCTCAGACATCAAATGAATCGAGTAGTTCGATTCCCCACCTTGAATAATCTTGTTCAGAGTTACAGATGCAGTGCTACTAAACAAAGAAACAAACTCGAGCCTGAACAAACTCGAGCCTGAAAAAGCTACAATATACGATACCCAGGCTTGCCGCATGGATGGAAGATGATAAAGATTTGAGGTACAGAATTGGCTGTGAGGTTCATCGGATAATACGCAGTGCACGCTACACAATTATACACAATACGCAGTGCACGCCACACGCCCCTAGGAGAACTGGGTGACAGGAGTGACGCCACGCCGTTTTTGAAGCTATCGTAGCCTGACGTGTGTTCAAACGAAGAGGAAGTAGCGCTAAGTGGGCCTGAATAATGAGGCGCCATCGGAAATTGGTGGTTCATGACGAACCAAGAAAAGGTAAGATGTGAAGAGATTTGCGCGACGAGAAGGAGCTCACAATATGGGATCAAAGACACGGCTATTTCAGACATCCAATAGGGCGGAGAACGCACAGGGTGAGCCCAGAGCTGAAAGAAACCAATGTCGAAGTCCGAGCTACACAAGACAGAATGGTGCAAATACAATAGCAATCTAATGGACGCAAACCCACCGCATCACTCTCACAATTTCTAAACGTATGATATGGCTCCAGGACCCTATAAAACTTGGGAGGATGGCTTGAGAGGAATTATTGAGCGAGAGAATGGCGCATAATAGCGTGCAGATGTAGATAGTAGGGATGAGGTCACCGGAAAAGCCGGCGCGTTCAACTCCAGGACCTTATCGGGCGCTCTCGGACGACTCAACTTCGTCGAGTCATGTTGATGCAAGCGTCGACCAACGCGAGTACATTTCGATGCTTCAGGGGAGCCGATGAACGCTCCACATACTGAGCGGTGACGCTTTGGCTTACTCGTTCGACGCGATCAGTCTCCACGCCAATCTTGTCTCATGGTCAGCGTCCCTCGCCATTCGTCTGGAAGTTTCGTGCTGATACCACTGATCCCTAGCCAACCTTCTACCTGTTTTACTCGAATTTAATCTGACTTGCTTCGTGTCAGCATATTCGTAAAAATTTCACGGTCTGTCCAATCATTTGGACTCTTTTTGAAAGTGTTTGCGTTGCTCCTCGGGCATTCGAAAGGGGTAGGAATGCCATTCATCGAATTTCAACGCGTCCAGTTACCTTGCCTCTGAGGCTTGAGCCTTCAGTGACAGCATACCAAGGGTGCATACGATCCGGTCGGCAGTGGACCAAGGTGGGTCATCATGCCGGTGTATTTTGCTCCTCTTTTAGTCCTCACAGGATCTTTCTGCATACTCAAACACTTTTGATGCTCACGTCTCCCAGATAATCCGATATCATTACTGAACTTCAGGACAGAGACCACAAAACGCGATCACGTGAGGCCGCTTTCGCGGAGTTCATATCTCATGGCCTTGTTCGCGCAGACAATGGGATCGCGTCGGAATAAAACCAGTGCACTTTACTCTGCATGCCACTGAACATCCTCCTCGATTAAGTTAAAAACCAATCTCTCTACCACATCTCCCCCAGATCTCTATTCCAGTGTCATGCCTTCACACACACCGGACACCTCAGAAAGAAAGAGCAAAAAGACCTGGACGATGCCACTGCTGGCCGAATCGGTGGATCAAGCCACTCCCCAGCAAATACAGCTCGCGAACGACATGTCATACGAGTTTGTAGGACCTATGCCAGTTGGCTTATTCTTAAAGTCGTTCCTGGACCGAGCTTCGCAACCTATTCCCAGGAACTTCAAACGGAAATTGCAGGAAAACTTGTGCAAGATGAGTGGCACAGACTTTGTGACGAGTTTTGTACGTGTTCTTCATCCATCCTACCATCAATATCAATAACACGCTGACACGGTGATAGATTAAGGCTATAGGCGAGGCTGGCTTATGTTCCAACTTTTCCCTCCATGACACACGAAGCAGGCGATACTATACCCGTAATCCCGAGATCACACTCTACAAACTCAATGATTCCGTGACAGGAAGAATTGACTTGACACGCATGGAGATGCCAATCGCGTGCCTGTCTCTCGATGACGACCCTTTCATCGACATGGCCACTCAACCAGAGTCCCATCGAAACAAGATGTCTTTCGAGCGCTATCCAAAGCGGTCTATTCGTGGACAGATCATCTCTCACACCACTTGGCAACTCGCGAACCAGCATCGTTGCTTCGCATTTTCGGTGATATTTCTTGACGACTATGCGAGATTCGTGCGGTGGGACCGTTCGGGCGCGGTTGTGACTGAGCTATTCAAGTGGAAGGAAGACCTGGCTCACCTAGCACTGTTCTTTTGGAGGTTCAACTGTACATCAGATGCAGGGCGCGGGTATGACCTGACGGTCATGAAGCCAAGTACTAAAGAAATAGAACTGGCGAAGGCGAAGTTGGATGAGTGGGCGGCGAGGTCAGCGAAGGCCTGGGAGAGGAGCAACGGAAAGGAGCAAGAGCAAGCATGTGCCCCAGATTCCCCTTACAAAGCTGACGAGACATTCCGGAAATTTTGCATGATAGACGACATCTCTGGCGATGTACGATGTTTAATAACTTCCCGCCCTCAATGGCCTGCATACACACTCACTGGGCGTAGTACGCGCGGGTACGTGGCATTCGATGCTCAAACGCAGCAGGTTGTGTACTTCAAGGATACCTGGCGCCAGCATCACATGAATCCTGAAGGAGAGACGCACAGATATCTAGAGGAGAGAGGTATTCAAGGAATTGCGCCTCTCGTATGTACAGGTGACCTCGCGGATCACACGACACAGACGGATAGGTTTATGCACAGACAGTGGTGCTGCGCAGTTCCTGACATGGTGGGGCACCAGCACTACAGGCTCGTTTGGGGGGAGATATTGCGGCCTATAGATCAGTGCAGATCGACAAAGGAGATGTGCATGGCAATCTTTAACGCAGTCAAAAGTATGTGGGAAACCGTATGAATAACGGTCCTTGAGGGCTGACAACTTTGCTTGGCCTAGCACACGGAGAAGCATACTCTGTAGGCATATTACATTCAGATATTAGCGACACGAACATCATGATCACGGACGAAGGCCGCGGAGTTCTCATTGACTGGGACTTGTCGAAGAGGTTGTTTGATGAAGAAAACAACAAACACAGATCAATGGTCGTGCGTTGCAACTTTTTCTAGGTTTATTACGCATTCAAACACAGCCTCCACATCACCAGGGAACTTGGCAATACATGTCCATCGCTGGGATGCAAGAACACGGCAAACAGCAAGTATTGTCTGATGACCTGGAATCATTCCTACACGTCTTGCTCTGCTGCAGCCTCGAACGCCTCATAGACGAACACTCCTTTCTTGTAAATTTCATGAACGGCTACTTTAGGAAGCCATTCCGCCTCGCCGACGGCTCCATCTGCGGATTAGATGGGAAGCAGGATTTCTTATCCGCGACTCGGACATTATTTCCACAACTTGATAAGATATTTTGCGCTCCACTTGCGGACCTCATCGAAGATTTGCGCGTGTTGTTCGTTCCTCTCTACGCGTGCCGGGACAAACGTGATGTGGAGGGCATCGAGAGAGCGCTTGACAACCTGACATCCGAAATTTCGTCGATATCTTCGAGCGGCACCTCGCAAGGTCAGATGAAGAATGGAGATGTGAGCCATTAGAGCGTGCAAAGGAGGAGAGGAGAAAACGAAGCGTGGACGAGGCTGATCTGGACCATGAAGAACCGTTCAGCAAGCGGAGGAAAAGCTCCCGATGATCGCTTACCGTTTGCTGATGGCTCAACTACCAGTCCGGGTCGTAGGATATGAAATTTGGGGGTATAAATACGAAGTGCATTCAGTGGCAGACCTGAGAGGGTTGTATTACACGAATTTGTTTCCATTCGGTGTGGCGAGATCAAAGAAAAAGGCACAATGCGGCGAGGATGTATTGTTGACTCACCAGCACCTGCTGGTTGCCTGCTCCTCCCTTATCTGTTCCCCACACCGTTGTGCGTCTTGTTCGCTTCATCACTCATGGTCGTCTTCAAACTTGAGATGACAGGTGTCACAATCTCACTTGTTGATCCAGAGTTTCGACCGCTCGGTACAGCGTGGATGAGGCTCTTTTTACCGCTTAGACAGTGTCGGCTGTCTGTCCGTTTTCGAGGAACACACTGGAGACGGACGAGTTATAGGTAAAAGCCCGTTTCACAAGCAAGAGCGACAATGTAGGGCTTGAGCGTTGTATAAACATCTGGCGCAGAGAGAGATATCTCTGGGATTCCTAAAGGCACAGAGAGGGGATTTTGTTTGCACATGAAAGGGTAGGTCGTCCTGCAGCGGTGTATGAATGGGGTGCAGTCAGAGAAGATGATACTGTTGCCGTGTCGCAGATGATCCAGAAATTAATATATGAAGGTATCGAAGCGCCGAAGGATTCCCATCGTGTGACAGAGACAAAGATATCATCTGAATATCGTTGCTCGTATGAGCACCTCATTGCGCTCCGCTGGCGCTGTTGGTCGTCCATGGTGTACGAAGTGGAAGCTGTTCCAATCGATCTGTCAAAGTTGACGGTACCTATCAAGCACAGCCAAAAGCGATCGCTATGGTCAAATCAACCCAGGCTGTCAGCGCAATACCCGCTCAATCGCTTCATTGTACTGTGTGTTCCCTCTCTGGGTGTAACGGGATCACCAGAATGCAACTAATGCTCCGTGTTCCCTATCATGAGCAGCGATACTAGCGCTCTGCTACATTCAGTTCCCTTGCCGAGGTTTCTGCGGGGAAGACAAGGACCAAAGGCAGACGTGCTGATGGGACTTCACGTACGTAAGATCTTGCAATACAGCGGCAGAAGCCAGAAGACAATATAGGAAGGTGTATGTGACTATGGTGGAATATATGCTACACGATGAGAAGAAAGGATGATGAGCGGCACTGAAAATCGCGTTCCTAAATCTCAGTACGACTCACCCTCGACCTGTCCAATTTCTCGATGTTTCCCGACAAACGAGTCGTCTGATATGTTCCAGAGCGAGTTAGATGATGAAACAATGCATTGATGTATCTTCAGGGAGACAAAGTATCATACAAAAAGGGCTGAGGCCGAAGGAAAACAGTGAACACATGTCTATGGAAGACGGAGTGAGTAACAACCCAGGTCGAGAAGTCGAGAGGTGAAAAGGGTGCTCACAGTGATAATTTGTAGCCATACGCAGGTACTTATTGCTGAACCATCGCGCACTCGGGTCGATCCTCAAATTTGCCTTCGTGGTCGTCTTGACGTGACAAAGTGCTCAAGGGGTGCCGTGGGAATCGGAGCTGATCGGAGTATTCACGCCGCCTTTACCAACCCATCTGCATTCGCATTGTCAGGTACTCACGCGCGCATCGTTGAACGATCAATCGTATACTGTCCACCCCCCAAACTTACTTGTGAACGCATCAGAGGCAGTAACGAGGGATAAGACCTAATCCGGTTTGCCTACGATTCATATATCCCTGGCAGAATAGTTGATGGACCGTCGACATCATGTATGTGAGACTATATCAGAGAGCCTCGGGTAGGGAGTGTCACGGTTACAGGCGCATCGATCGTTTCTCGCAGGGTGCGTTTGTGTTCTCTTGTGTTCATTCAGCTTTACATTAGATTGAATGTGAGAAGGAGCAGTGTGGGAGGATACAGCGGCTCAATCCTGAGCTTTCAAGCAAATGGCATGAATATAGCTGGATGTGCGCGTCATCGAGCAATTGCATGCAGGAGTTTCTGAGGGTAGACACTCCAACTCTCTGAGCTCGACCTTTTAGCTGCCTTTGCGAGATGTAGAATCAAAGGCCCATTCTTCCTGGTGTAGGATCATCAAGGCTCGCGTCAGACAGTGCGTCAAGCTCATCAGGGAAACCATCCCCGATAATCAGATGAATTGCCCATAATTTGACAGCAATTAGCGGTTTTCCTCGCTAGACAGGTTAGCTCACCCCCTCGATAACTGTCCACTTATTAGTATCTGTTCCATCAGCATACATGTAATTTATTTCTAATTTATACTTGATTTTCCGAGGAGCAATCCACTCCATGCTCGCTAATTTAGCTTTAACGTTCATATAAGCAATGCAACAAATTGCCATTGATTTTCAACATTAGCACCAGGTGCACGATGATCATATGCTACAAGAAAGACTGCGGTAGAGAACTAGCAAGTATTAGGTAAAGAAGGTAAGACTTTAGAAAGGAGTGGTGTTAATGAGTGATCAGTGAAGACAACGATGGTATGAACAGACATGCGAATAACAAGTACAGTATGGAAGATGAATGGGGTATCGGACACCAGCGTGAAACTCAACGGACCTGCGGCTAATAGTGCGCGAGACCGATGGCGCTATGGAGTTGAGTGGCTGCTCTGACGCTCACGCAAGGCCTACGATGCTGGCGCTGCTGCCATTGGCACTGGTGTGGGTGCCGGCATTGTCCTCGAAGGCATCGTCGTCGTCATTGTCGTCATTGTCGTCGTCGTCCATGCGTGTAAGGTCAATCTGGGCTAAGGTGGGTCCGGCATTGGCAGTGCCCGATGTGCTTCCTGTCGTGTTTGAAGTGCTCCTGCAAACAAGTTCATCAAGACATCTCATCAAAATCGGAATTAGAAAGACAGCTTACTGAGCTTGTGTGAAGATTGTCGACATCATATTGTGGTAGGATTGTTCCCGCTCCTCTTGTATCTGCGCGAGGGTGCCGATATGCCCAGCATAAACATTGGCATATACATTGGCCGCAAAATCAACATTTTTGCGCTCGCCTGTACGCCACTCGTAAAGAGCGGCATAGACCTTGCAGCAGCATCAACAAAGATCATGGGGATTGATGAAGATGTATCTATGGCTTACTGCAGTAGCCACGAGAGCAACCATGACTGGCGGCACTTCTCGCACGGACTTGTTCTCCTCGTCGCGTGTGAATGGGAACCTGTCGGCAAACCACATAGCAAATGAACTGATTCCTTCATTGAAAAAATGCTCGTTGATTATCTGTATGATTATGGGGTTTTGATAGGGCTTGTTGCGGCGAGGAGCACCCAGGATACCACGCTGATGAATCACACCATGGTTAGCACAGTGTCAGAGATACCAGATAAGCACGTACGGCACGCGGAAATATGTACCGATAGTCGTTAAGCTGGTCCAGGACAATTGCCTTGCAAGCCGGACCTGGACTGAGGCCAAAGAAACCTGTAATAGCTTTCGAGCAACTTTCCTTTATGTCACCTTGGAAGAGACTAATGCGCGCAGCAGCCTGACAATAGTGAGAACGACATGCATACAAGAAGTATGAGCTACTTACAAACACAGTCAACGAGTTTGCGTAATTGACCTCTTTCAACAGACGTGCTTGAATCTCAGCGCATCCGACTTGTTGTCCTGCTGATGCTACAAGAGCGTCGCGTATATACTGAATGCGGAGCGGAGTGTCTGGGTATGCATCCTGGAACACGAGCGCCGCGTTGACCAGCTTGAAGGACTCAGTGACGACCTTGCGAATGAATGGGTTTTGGTCTGTGAGCTTGGTCTTCCTGCCGTTTCCTGTCGGGGGGACGATAAGTGTGATTTGAGGCCATTCAAATAGAGACGTCATCGGTTTGCTCTCAGGATATCGGATGGCGCCGGCAGCCAGGGGTCCCTCTGGTCCAGATTCATAAGGACTTGAATCTGAAAGGCCAGTAAGTCGAAGAAATCGCAGGGGTTTTTTTACACTACCAAATGGAGTCGAGGCGCCGGCGATATTTTGAGGGTCCGGGTTGCCCAGAACGTTAGACAGAACATGATTGACTGCCTCAGAGGTCTTGGAAGAGGCCGAAGCATCAACAGAGTTTGTGGTTGCGGTAGATAGCCACGCGGGTCGCTAGAATTTGCAGGTCAATGCTAAGAATCCGGTGTAAGAATGCTGCGCACTGCACACAACACGTACCTCCATAAGCCGCTTGAGCATGGCCTGGTTGGCAGCCACGAAGGCTTGTACCTTCCGTTCATCTGCCTCCTCAGCATTGTAGATCATCTCCCGGACACCTCGAGGAGTGACAAAGTCTTCAACATCGTCGTAGATGTCCATGCCCTCGGGCTCTTGCTTGGAGTCGTCGCCGTCACCCGGTGCGCGCTGTCATGGATCATTTCAGTGAGCATATCTCTATTAACACTGGAGGACTTGCCAGTAAGTTTGCCTGGGCATGCTTGCTCGGCATGCCTGACGAAAATTTCAGTTGTATGGCTCGGCACAAGTCAACCATTGCACAACTTGCTTGTTTGGTCCATCTGCTGACCAACCACTGCGGGCGCCTTCTCGACGACAACGGCGTCTTCCTCACCATCCGAGTCTTGCAAGAGGAGCCGAGGGGCTCTCTCTGTATGGTAGCCAGGTAAGTGCATATACCCTCAATGAACTGCAAACCATACCCTTAACCGTTGAAGATTTCTGCCGCTTAGTTGACGAAGGGATGCCCACGCGCGCAGGCATCCTCTGATCCCCACGCAGTGCAGGGTCGATGTTCTCCGATGAGACAGAGGTTGCACGCGCGCGCTTTATCGGGAGGGGAGCCACAATGCGAGGGGCTTCAGACACTTTGGTCAGTCACACAGGCATGTTCCAGTGCAAGTTTGGAGTCTTCTCACCTCCGCCAGACCCTTTGGCCTTGACATTGCCGGATCGATAAGGTGTCGTTTCCTGCGCAGTCTCTTCTTGAACATGTAAGTACAATTTTTGTGCTGAGCGCACAGTCGTTCACCGGAGAAGACTCACTGGCACCCCCAGCAACCAGGGAATTCCTCAAAAGGCCGGGGCCGCCTACTGTGCATGAGGCAAGCGACACACCCGTGGCATTGCTCTGAGCTTTTGCTGCTTTGTTTACAGCTCAAGTCCGTGCGGCCTTTTGTGCAGGAGTCAGATCGGGAACACCCGAGGGAACGGAAGACGTGTGAGGACTCGTTTTGTTGCGCATTTCAGGCAAGCTGATCGTTTTTTAGATTGGGGAGATGTAAAAGAATTCGAGAGAGCGAGAGACTTAGGAGTGTAATAGTATAAGGAAAAAATGGAGGATGAAGTTGACGTGTCTCTCGCAGGTCGCCCTGACAATTTTTCGTTGGGGTTGTAAATTCTTATCTGTTGCTGAACCACCGCGTGGTAATCAACCGGCCTCGAGCCAGAGTTCAAGCTGAGCACTCTGCTTGCAATACTATCAACTCCCGTCTCAGAGATTCCTTGCTCATTTCATGTCATCTATCACTTGTCGTGGTTGCGGGAAGAGCTTCTCCCACTCTGGATATGCATCTCATCTAGTGAAAACCACACGGCCGCTCTGTGCGGCTATATTCCGAGCACATCAAGCTTATATGCCTGGGATGCCCACTCACGACAATTTTTCCCTAGAAGAACATCATGACACAGATTCGGAGCGCACCCTTCATCGAGTTTCGGTATCTGGTGACAATCACTGCAATTCCTCAACCCTTCCTACATCTACCAATGAAGATCCCGACGAAGAGGTGGCCGACGACATAGAAGACGACGCTGAAGCGTATAGCGCACTATTAGAACCACATTGGGAACCACCACGAGAGCAGTATGCCAGTCTAGGTGTTCCAACTGCTAGTCCGCCTGCGCCGACCTCGACCTCAACAAGTGCCCCGTTGGTAGATTCTGAACCTCTAGATGTGTCGCATGGGCGTTTACTCACCCAGCAAGAGCGCCGAGATGCTGAGGGCAGTATATGGAGTCGCCCCATAATAGATCAGTTCCCATTTGGCTCTCCCGGCGCACCCATACCCGCAGACTCTTGTCTCGCCCTGGAATCCGAGCACACACAGTTTCAAGCCGCAGTCGGAGCAGCGCCGAGTAGCAATATATGGGCACCTTTCAAGTCCAAAACTGACTGGGAAATTGCACGTTGGGCTAAGCTGCGAGGCCCGACGTCTACTGCAGTATCAGAACTTCTCAACATCGATGGTGTAAGTTGTTTGTGCAACTCTGTAGTGATAAATTGACTCACATTTGCCGAACAGGTTACCGAGAAACTTGATCTCTCGTACAAGAATTCTGTCGAGCTCAATGCAGTCATCGACAAAAATCTGCCAGCAGGCCGCCCTCCATTTGTGCGAGAGGAAGTTGTCGTGGGTGGAGAGGCATTCGAAGTTTACTATCGAGATGTGATTGCGTGTTTGTGGTCTCTCTGGGCAGACCCAGAATTTGCATCAGATCTGGTGTTTGCACCCGAGCGTCACTACAAAGATGCAGATCGGACGATACGGATGTACAGCGAGATGCATACCGGCACATGGTGGTGGAGTGTTCAGGTAAGTTTGGTGTTTGATCTTTAGTGGTATCCAGTCTGAGCGTTACGATGATCCCAGGCATCTCTCGAGAAAGAGAAACCCGGCGCAACCATCATTCCCATCATCATCTCGTCCGACAAAACACAACTCACCCTCTTTCACAAAATCGGCATACCCAGTGTACATGACTTTTGGCAATCTACCAAAGGACATCCGCAAGAAGCCCTCTCGTCATGCTCAGATCCTGATTGGCTATCTCCCGACCACTCGACTCGACCATTTCACTAATGATGCTGCACGTCGCCGCGCCATGGGAAACCTATTCCACATCTGTGTTTGCAAGATCCTCGAGCCACTTAGACGACATGGGAAGGAAGGATTAGCAATGGTCAGCGGAGACGGTATCTGGTGGCGCTGTCACCCCATCTTGGCCGCATTCGTCGGGGACTATCCAGAGCAATGTCTAGCTACATGTACTCTTTCAGGTGACTGCCCAAAGTGCATGGTTCCTCACGATGAGCTCGGAAACCACGTACGTTACATGGCCCGCAACCTCGATAGCGTGCAAGACCTGCTTGATCTTGCTGACGAAGATCCGGCCTCATACAATAGCGCCTGTCATGACGCACGTATCAAGCCAGTTTATCATCCCTTTTAGGAGGCATTCCCTTATGGAAATATCTTCATTGCTATCACGCCTGACATTCTGCACCAAGGCTATCAAGGGATAGTCAAACATCTAATCATCTGGCTCAAAGATGCTTTTGGCCCTACAGAGATCGACGCACGGTGTTGCATGATGCCCCCAAATCACAACGCGTGTATATTTAGCAAGGGAATCACTACACTAAGCCGTGTTTCCGGCAAAGAGCATCGCGACATGTGTCGCATCCTTCTCGGCCTCGTCCTCGATCTTCCACTACCTGATCGTCGATCACCTGTTCGTCTTGTTCATGCTGTTCGTGCACTCCTCGATTTCATGTACCTTGCCCAGTATCCTGTCCATACCACGAACACTCTGAAATTTCTGGATGATGCACTTACTCGCTTTCATGAGAACAAGGCAATTTTCGTTGAATTGGGGGTACGCGCTGACTTCAAGCTTCCAAAACTCCACTTGTTTGAGCATTATGTGGAATCCATCAAGCTCTTTGGCGCAACCGACAATTACAACACAGAGCAGTCGGAGCGCCTTCATATTGACTTTGCCAAAGATGCCTATCGTGCGACAAATCATAAAGATGAGTATGCGCAAATGACTGCCTGGCTGGAAAGGAAGGAAAAGATATTGCGCTTAGAGCTTGTCATCAAATGGCGCGCACAACGTCAAAATGGCACACATGCAACACAATCCCTGATTTCCCAACCCTCACTTCCTCCGATTCATATGCATCTCCAGATGACCAAACACCCTTCTCGCAAGGCGGTCACACTCTCAGAGCTAGCTCTTGAATATGGCGCGATCGATTTTGCTGACGCGCTGGCCGACTTTGTCATCCTCCACAATCAGCCGAAGCTCCATCCCACCCTTGCTCGCAAAGCAGCAAACAACCTCCTCATCCCCTTTCAGAGGATCTCTGTCTTTCACAAGATCAAATTTTGGAACCATGATGCTTTTCAACGTGAGGATGGGGCCGACACTTTGGATGCGGTCCATGTACGCAATACACGGAAGGACCGCCAGGGATGCGTTGTACCTGGTCGTTTCGACACCGTGTTAATTGACGACGGGTCTGCGGGCCCTCGTGGTGTGACAGGTATGTCAACTCACATTCCTACCAAATAGCTTCTTTGAAACATATGTCTATAGGGCTCCGCGTGGCTCAAGTGCGCGTGATATTTGAGTTGTCTGAGAATGTCGTAACCGAGCTGTTCGATCCAACCCGTCCACCTCCCTCGCAGCACTTTGCATATGTGGAATGGTTCACACCCTTTCCATCTGCACCAGATCTCAATCATGGACTGTACATGATCAAGCATGCCATGCAGAACGAATGGCGTGTCGCGAGCGTTGTCCCAGTTGAGTGCATCCGGCGCAGCTGTCATCTATACCCCCGCTTCGGCCCTTCTGCTCCACGACACTGGTCTAGCTTCAATGTACTTCAAGAGTGCTCTGTTTTCTATGTAAACCCATTCCTTGATAGACACACAGAAATGACAGTATATTAGTTTTTTGATTTACTCGAATCGAGAGTTCAGAGATAAGCGACAGGCTTCACAGTGTGATCTCTGCGTCTCTGCATCAACTCCTGCTTGCCCACAATGAATCCTCCTCCTACCACTGCAACTAATTGTTTCACAGACAACGACGCAGCACGAGCAGCGCACCTTAAGCAGCACTCCACCGACTGTGTCTTTGTACGCAATCCTTCCCTGCCGCGTCGCTGAGCCAAGACATTATCGAGATACGACGGTGTTGACGCTATGACAACCTCGATACACTGCAGCCTTGTGCATCTGAAAGTCATCGGACGACAGGTTAACATGTTTCAGACCACTTAGATATGATTATCTCGCTTGGTGAGTGCCCTAGCTCATTTGCTCGTGTTAGCACTAATTTGCGCTGTCCTATTGACTCTTACCGAAGGGCTAACGCGGAAGGGTTTTCCTGATGCCCTTTAAGGATAGCGACGACTCTGGCTTCCTTGAGTTTTTTTTATAGCTCGAGTGAAGCCCCGCCTTATCCTCTTGTCGTTCGCTCGTTCGTCCTTGTAAGGCTGAAGCGCTTGAATTTGGCTGGGTCCGGCATAGTGCGTCATTAACACAACAAGGCGCCATTCGTAGATCGGCACCAAGCACGATGCGGCCACCAGCCCTCTTCTTCGGCCGCAAGCGTGCGATGGCGCAACACAAGATTCAATGCTCCCGTACATAACAATATATCTCGTTGTAGGCGCTCACGGTGTGTAGTCCTCCATCAAAGGGTAGCTGGCTTCATAGTATTCGCGACGTCTATAGTACATGTCAAGTACCAACGAGATGTGTGTTATCAAAACAAGACACACTCAGGAGCAGGCTCCGAGTCCAGAACAGCCCTGAGGCCATTCAGCTTCAAACAGCGTCACACATTGAGAAGACGAAAGGAAAGTGTGACGCATGAAACAACAAAAGTGAATGAAAGCAGCCATGCATGCCTTTCTATCGTGGTGGTTTAACATGAGTGATACAGCCCGATTGTAGCCACTACCTTGCGCTGATGAACTACTGTCCGTAGTGCATAAAAGGCACCCATTGAGCGAAGGACCCATTGTTACATTCTGCACGCAGCTTTTTCACAGCGAGGTGGAGTGCTCGAGCAGCTTCTGTAGTGTCGAGGGCCGAGCCGTCTTGATGTCCCTTGAAGAGGTGAGCGTAGAATTCATTCGCAATCTTTGGCCCGTCGATGTCATATATTGACCTAGTATACAATAAGCGATGGTGAGCTCATTTAGGGGAGTATGGAACTCACCACATGGTACCAACCACTCCCCGGAATCTGCAAAACAACATCGTCCCGGAAAGATGTATGGATTCATCAAGGAGTCTCACATCGCCCATCGTGGTCTGGCATGCGCAAAGAAAGGCCAAGGAGGCATTTGGCAAAGACTGGGCCATAAGTGTAGAGACTTTCAAGGGGCCATTGTTATGAACTGCTCGTTCAGTAATCTAAGAGTAACAGGTTCTTCCCTAGGTCGCACAGCGAACTGAGTGGTGGGCGAAGTCTCGACTGTATTGAACAACGATACAGGAGGGAATAATGATTGGTTCTAAGAAGATAGGTATGTGGAGATACCTAAGAACGAAGAGAATAGACTGAAGATCCTCAGCCTATTCTGTGGGCCTTATATACCATATAGGGTATAGGGTAAGAGTCCGTGTGCTTCTCCGGGTTCCCATCCTAGGAGAGCTGTGGTCGCCGTCTCTCTCAGCCAGTGCCTACTCTTGTACTTCTCCAGTCGCACTGATCCATCATGGTGCGACAAGGTGCTTACCCATAAGCCCTAAGCCCATGGCATGTGAATGCCTCCCTGATCTCTGTGCCTATCTCGTGAGCCCCGTGTCCCTCCAATATAGCCTCTACCGATGTCTTGAAGAACCATTGGTCTAGTCGGCTCCTAAGGACATGCCAAATACCTTGATGTACGCTCCGTAGTGGAGCCGCCTAGCATGTGATGCTTGATCCATCGGTTAGACACGGCCGCAGAGGGCCCCAATCGGTCAAGTCATAACATTACCCCCTTTCTAGGTCCCAACTCCTGAGGGGACTACTCGCCCTTGCGAGCTTCATCGTCATCCCACGTACAATTGCTTTCTGGTCGTCCAAATAGATTGGGATGCGTCTTCCCAATGTGACTTCGTTTTCTGGGGCGAAGACCGACCTACGTCGTTTACAACGCCTAGGAGTTTTCCTTCTCCGTTGAGCTGTTTGATCCAGGCTTCTAGCGATATTGCCACAATATCGCGTCGCCCTCGGTGTTGTTCCTTCACCGTATGTTTTGTGTGAGTAGACTCCTAGAGTTCATAGGCAGCTACTCAACCAGGGCTCCCTGGTAGGTTTGTTAAGCCAGTATTTTCTCTGGCAACGGTTTAGAAAGGTGTCGTGCGAATGATTGTAAGATGAAATAGAAACGCGTCTTGTGGATGGGTGTGTGTCGTTCTTCTTCAGAATGCCGAAGGCCATGCTTCAGTGTTTCCAGGATAGATCTTCATCTCCTTGATCTCCGGTATCGAGGGGGACTCCAGGTGTGTGGGTTGATCGCTTTACTAAGGCTTAGGCCCACCAACCTATCGAGATTAGACTTTTCTCGACTTGTTTTGAGTCCGGCAAGACCCCTTTGAAGATCCCTAACTCTGTCAGCCCCATACGGTGGCCTGTCCTGGTTAGAGATTGAGTGTTCGTCCAGAGTTTGTTTGTCACATGGGAGCGAGCATGTAGCCGTGCTCCGCGTATTGAACACGAGGTAAGGACTTTGAAGAATAGACTTTGAACCCCATGGTCTCTTGAATAGACCATGGTATCCTCCTTGATGGTAATTATTGCGGGGTCAGCGTAAGGTATGTCCTGGTAGTTTGACGTCGTGCCGGACGTCCGTAGTTTTGCGTCTTTGCGGACATCGGCTAGTTTATCCTTAAGTCTTTGCAGACTGAGGCTAGTTTATACATAAGTTGTCGCGGACTGCCCTGCTAGTTTAAGCTAAGGTCGTTGCGGACCTATCCATCTCCCAACGTAGGAGTACCTGTAAACAAGACAGCAGGCGTTTCTGCGCGCCGGAACATCCATCGGTGATGCGCATAGGGCCATAGACCAGTTCCTCCTTCTTGACAGGGTTCCCATTGAGGCAAGATGGTGACGGTTTATACTATATCAAACCGGATAACTTATAGAGTTGCGAGAATAGGCTTGAGAGCCTATTTTGACACAACTCACATGGCCCTGTAGACAAAGGGCAGCTCAGTTTATCGTCATGAAGGATGGCCGTAGTTTATAGTCATTGCGGACGTCCGCTATCGCCTGGCTTGAACCTCCCGAGCCTCAATAGATTTAATCCTCCGGGGTGAGGGTAGTTTAAGGTCATTTCGGACTAGTTGATGGTCAAGGTCGTGACCATCAACCACGACTCCTATCCTTGAAGGAGTAAGTAGTTTATCGTCATTGCGGACTAGATCAACATCGTGGCGTCAACAACAATGTCAATCGACATCTCCTATACTGAAAGGAGTGGTAGTTTAACGTCTTTGCGGACGCAGCAATGCCGAAACATATCTCATGTTTGGACACTGCTCATGGCCCTGTAGGGAAAGGGCAATCCCAGTTTAACGTCATGGAGGACGTCTGTAGTTTACCATCATGGAGGACGTCCCGACACGAGGCACGATCCCAGTTGCCTCTTGACTGGCCCTTGAAGCGGAATCCTTGCTTCGGACTTCAAGGGTAGAATGGGAGCGCCATGGAGTACTCGTGGTCTCGTCGGATGACTGACAACCCGCTCCATGTCCCCAAACCCCTCGCACGGAATTGAACTGTGTCGACCCCATATTCTTTTACTGTAGGGCGTATGGAATATGGAAGCGCCTTGACCTAGTCGGCAGGGTTCTGCAACGGTGGAGGCCCTCCCTTCCATTGTCTGCCAGAATACAACCACGCTCCGAGGGTCTTGGTAGCTTTAACGTTGTTCCGGACGGCAACTAGTTTATCGTCATTGCGGACCAAGCCTTTCGTAGTTTTACATCGTTGCAGATGTAATTTGTCCGTTTTGGTTACTAGTGGAGTGCGGCCACTATGTACCTGCATCTTGATAGGGCCCCCTAATGCGGAAACGACACTGTAAAACTGGAGATCCAAAGTGGGACGTTCAAGACACCTGTCAGACCTTGACAGCGAGGTATGATCCACCGTTCCCCAACGGTGAACATGCAACACGATTTCCCACCAATATTCTTGCATCATTCGTAGCTCTTCAGTCTTGCCATGGGACCGAAGAGCCGGCGTACCAGTACCAAGTGTTATGACTTGACCGATCGGGGCCCTTTGTGGCCGGTCTAACCGATGGATCAAGCATCACATGCTAGGCGGCTCCACTACGGAGCGTACATCAAGGTATTTGGCATGTCCTTAGGAGCCGACTAGACCAATGGTTCTTCAAGACATCGGTATAGGCTATATTGGAGGGACATGGGGCTCACAAGGTTCACACAGTAATAAGAGAGGCATTCACATGCCATGGGCTTAGGGCTTATGGGTAAGCACCTCGTCGCACCATGATGGATCAGTGCGACTGGAGAAGTACAAGAGTAGGCACCGGCTGAGAGAGACGGCGACCACAGCTCTCCTAGGATGGAAACCCGGAGAAGCACACGGACTCTTACCCTATACCCCATACAGTATATAAGGCCCATAGAATAGGCTGAGGATCTTCAGTCTATTCTCTTCATTCTTAGGTATCTCCATATACCTCTCTTCGTTCTTAGAGCCAATCATTATTCCCTCCTGTATCGTTGCCCAATACAGTCGAGACTTCGTCCACCACTCAGTCCTTCGTGCAACCTAGGGAAGAACCTGTTACTCTTGGGTTACCGAACGAGCAGTTTGTAACACTAGAATAGACTCGCCTTTGCCCCTACCTTGCACCACACTCTGCTTGCTACCACACTCTCTCTCACAACCCTCATCGGTGGCATAGATCCCCACCGAAGAGAGTTACTTCACACACCCTGGAGCAAGACCTAGGCCTAGGATTCCCACCAGGCACTAGACAAACCCATAACCAACTTCGACAGAACAATCGTCCTATCCATCAAAGAGAAAACCGCTGGTATTACTCCGACACCAATCATCCGGCACCCCCAAACTTTGATAACTGCTCGTACCGAGAAGGACGGTATTTCTTCACAAGAGAAGACAAAACAGAAGCTGAGTGGGCTTGGGACGAAATAGCAGAAGACCGGGTAGAGCCACCCCAGTACAGAAACCCCGAACCGGAAATCCCGGATACATCGGAAGAAGAAGAAGGAACATCCGAGTCCGAATCCTCGGATATTCAAACACCGATCAACACCCGAAACATTGAAGACAATACCATTATGTCGACAAACCCTACAGACCCCCCCGCACTCGTATCATCGGGAAGGGGCAAGCTCAAACTCCCTGATAACTTCGAGGGAGACCGAACACAATCACAGAAATTCATCATGAATTGCCTCCTCCTTTTTGTTACGAACTGCTCGTTCGGTAACCCAAAAGTAACAGGTTCTTCCCTAGGTCGCACGATGGACTGAGTGGTGGACGAAGTCTCGACTGTATCGGGCAACGATATAGGAGGGAATAATGATTGGCTCTAAGATGATAGGTATGTGGAGATACCTAAGAACGAAGAGAATAGACTGAAGATCCTCAGCCTATTCTATGGGCCTTATATACTGTATGGGGTATAGGGTAAGAGTCCGTGTGCTTCTCCGGGTTTCCATCCTAGGAGAGCTGTGGTCGCCGTCTCTCTCAGCCGGTGCCTACTCTTGTACTTCTCCAGTCGCACTGATCCATCATGGTGCGACAAGGTGCTTACCCATAAGCCCTAAGCCCATGGCATGTGAATGCATGCCTTATCTTTGTACCTATCTCGTGAGCCCCGTGTCCCTCTCATATAGCCTCTACCGATGTCTTGAAGAACCATTGGTCTAGTCGGCTCCTAAGGACATGCCAAATACCTTGATGTACGCTCCGTAGTGGAGCCGCCTAGCATGTGATGCTTGATCCATCGGTTAGACACGGCCGCAGAGGGCCCCAATCGGTCAAGTCATAACATTACCCCCTTTCTAGGTCCCAACTCCTGAGGGGACTACTCGCCCTTGCGAGCTTCATCGTCATTCCACATACAATTTGCTTTCTGGTCGTCCAAATAGATTGGGATGCGTCTTCCCAATATCACTTTGTTTTCTGGGGCGAAGACCGACCTACGTCGTTTACAATGCCTAGGAGTTTTCCGTCTCCGTTGAGCTGTTTGATCCAGGCTTCTAGCAATATCGCCACAATATTGCGTCACCCTCGGTGTTTTTCCTTCACCGTACGTTTTGTTGCGAGTATGCTCCTAGAGTCAATAGGCAGCTGCTCGAACCAGGACTCCCTGGTACCTTTGTTAAGCCGGTTTCCAGTCCGGCGACGATGCAGAAAGGTGTCGTGCGAATGATTATGAGATGAAATAGAAACTCGTCTGTGGATGGGTGTGTGTCGTTCTTCTTCAAAATGCCGAAGGCCATACTTCAGTGTTTCCAGGATAGATCTTCATCTCCTTGATCTCCGGTATCGAGGGGGACTCCAGGTGTGTGGGTTGATCACTTTACTAAGGCTTAGGCCCACCAACCTATCAAGAATAGACTTTTCTGGACTTGTTTTGAGTCCGGTGATGAGCATGCACCCGCGCTAGGGTCCGAGGGAGGTATTCGGGAAGCTTTGGGGAGATACCGAACAGCGCTAGACGAGTACCGAAGACGCCGACTTGCACCGAACACGGTTGGTCCCTACCTGACCGACCGCAAGCCACCAAAGGACATTCGGCAGCACTTGGGTCAGTTTGCTCACACTTCACATACTTACCATAACCGCACAGGAGTGTTACAATAGGTGTTTACGAGATCGGAGCCAGTATTCCGGGTCGGCCGATGTGCTCCGTGAGTCGGTCGGTCCTTATCGCTTATCTTCCCGACTTCCACATGGTCGGTCAAATGTGATCTTGCACCATTACTTGGCCACCCTGGTCGTACGTTACTTCCTTCTTATTTTCATTGGTTCTCCAACACCTGTTCCTGCTACCTACGCTCGGGCGACGGATCCCGAACGTTCGGGATTTCGCCATCGCTGATTAACTTTTACCTTATCACCTTCGGAACCCATATGGACATCTCACCTACCTTCTTATCTTCTCTGTTCGCTAGGGCTTGGCGCCCATTCAACATCTACTCTCATTTCTTGTTCGATATTTTACTTAGGGGCTCTGTTTACTATAAAAACCTACATACAACTCTGGAATAAAGCAGCTTTTCGCACCCCACAGTTCAGAGCTCACTCACGCCCGTCTCAACCATTGAAATTGTCTTTGTCAACTTCCGAAAACTTGTCATCCTTGTCGTTCGGTCTTGTTCGCGTTCGTACTCGTCTCTTCGCTCGTACCCCTCGTCCTCCCTGTATATTGTCAGAGTCCCATGTGGCTCTTGAAGCACGTAGTTGTCGGTCGCGACACTACCTTCTCGTCATCGATCGACTCCTCGACCCGACTCGACCGACCAAACGTTCGGTCGTTGTTCGGTGCAGTCCCGAAACCATTCGGGCGCTTTAATCTCACCCTCCTCATTATTCTACAGTGCGCCCTCGCTTTCTCAGGTCCTAACTAATGATTCCTTGTGTATCAGATACTAGCTCCAGCACCCCTTTGCATTAGAGGTTGTTTTGGTGTTGTGCTCGGCACTTAGAGCCACCTCTAGCGTATCACCGGCAAGACCCCTTTGAAGATCCCTAACTCTGTCAGCCCCATACGGTGGCTCGTCCTGGTTAGAGATTGAGTGTTCGTCCAGAGTTTGTTTGTCACCTGGGAGCGAGCATGTAGCAACGCTCCGCGTATTGAACACGAGGTAAGGACTTTGAAGAATAGACTTTAAACCCCATGGTCTCTTGAATAGACCATGGTATCCACCTTGACGGTAATTATTGCGGGGTCAGCGTAAGGTATGTCCTGGTAGTTTGACGTCGTGCCGGACGTCCGTAGTTTTGCGTCTTTGCGGACATCGGCTAGTTTATCCTTAAGTCATCGCGGACTGAGGCTAGTTTATACATAAGTCGTTGCGGACTGCCCTGTTAGTTTAAACCAAGGTCGTTGCGGACCTATCCATCTCCCAACGTAGGAGTACCTGTAAACAAGACAGCAGGCGTTTCTGCGCGCCGGAACATCCATCGGTGATGCGCATAGGGCCATAGACCAGTTCCTCCTTCTTGACAGGGTTCCCATTGAGGTAAGATGGTGACGGTTTATACTATATCAAACCGGATAACTTCTAGAGTTGCGAGAATAGACTTGAGAGCCTATTTTGACACAACTCACATGGCCCTGTAAATGAAGAGTAGCTCAGTTTATCGTCATGAAGGACGGCAACTAGTTTATAGTCATTGCGGACGTCAGCTATCACCTGGCTTGAACCTCCCAAGCCTCGATAGATTTAATCCTCCGGGGTGAGGGTAGTTTAAGGTCATTTCGGACTATTGCAGCTGGAAGCGGTAATTCCAGCTCCAATACGATCCCTAGAACAAAGGGATAATAGTTTATCGTCATTGCGGACTAGATCAACATCGTGGCGTCAACAACAATGTCAATCAATATCTCCTATGCCGAAAGGAGTGGTAGTTTAACGTCTTTTGCAGACGCAGCAATGCCAAAACATATCTCATGTTTGGACACTGCTCATGACCCTGTAAGGAAAGGGTAATCCCAGTTTAACGCCATGGAGGGCATCCGTAGTTTACTGTCATTGCGGACGGAGCAAACACGAGGCACGTTCCCAGTTGCCTCTTGACTGGCCCTTGAAGCGGAATCCTTGCTTCGGACTTCAAGGGTAGAATGGGAGCGCCATGGAGTAGTCGTGGCCTTGTCGGAAGACTGACAACCCGCTCCATGTCCCCAAACCCCTCGCACGGAATTGAACTGTGTCGACCCCATATTCTTTTACTGTAGGGCGTATGGAATATGGAAGCGCCTTGACCTAGTCGGCAGGGTTCTGCAACGGTGGAGGCCCTCCCTTCCATTGTCTGCCAGAATACAACCACGCTCCGAGGGTCTTGGTAGCTTTAACGTTGTTCTGGACGGTAACTAGTTTATCGTCATTGCGGACCAAGCCTTTCGTAGTTTTACATCGTTGCGGATGTATTTGTCCGTTTTGGTTACTAGTGGAGTGCGGCCACTATGTACCTGCATCTTCCAAAGTGGGACGTCCAAGACACCTGTCAGACCTTGACAGCGAGGTGTGGTCCACCGTTCCCCAACGGCGAACATGCAACACGATTTCCCACCAATATTCTTGCATCATTCATGTACCAGTACCAAGGTTATGTTGTGAATTCTAAGGACCTCCTAATGCGGAAAGGGTCCTGTAAAACTGGGGATCCAAGCGGGACGCCCGATTTGCTTGTCAGAATACCTCTTGACAATGAGAGTGTTGAATGCTTGTCCTTGTCTTGAGACCGGAGGGCTGCAACGCAAATGGTCAGGTACTTCCCCTGCCTTCTTATCTTTTCACAGTTTAACGTCATGCAGGACGTTCGTTCCGGCGTCCTGTGCGTGAAACCAGTTCCTGTGGTGTGGAGGGTCCTTTCCTCTCCATCACCTGTTAAAGACAAGGGGTTCCTCAACTCCCTTGCCTAATATCCTCCGCCAATGTCCCCGTAATCCCCGTATCCTTCATCCGGCCTGTAATAGGGGTCGATGTTGTCGTAATTGCCGTCTTCGACTTCATCCCAGGCATCTAGTTCCGCTCGAGTCCAGGCAGTAGTTTGCTGAGTCGGGCGCTGGCGGATTGAAGTTCTTCTACCAATGTGAGGATGCGTTCCTTCAGGTCGATTATCTCGAGGACGGTTTGGAGTCGGCGAATCTCTTGGTCGAGTTCTTCTAGGACTGCTTCGCCTGGGCTGGAGGGTTGTCCTCGCCCTCTGGCTTCCTCCTGTACCTTGGAGGATGTTCCTCATTGCTGCCTCCGGCGTCCTGCCCAGTGGATTGTCCTGTCGATGTGGGAGCAAGGGTCTCTTGATCCCTTCATGCCTGTCGTTGAACCGTGGTCCAGACGTATTCTGTCTGGACGGTTGCGTCTCGGCTACTTGTAGCCGGTATCGCTCTACTGGCTTCGACGTTCCATGGTTGGACGCGGAATGGGTCAATCCAAATGGGATGGGCGTGGGAGGAGTGTACTGTATCGGAGCGCAAGATGAGGGTGGGTAGGAGCTCCAAATTGATGAAAGAGGAGAACTCGTCTGGGTGAATGAGCAAGGCGTAAGCCCCATTATTTCCTCGGGCATACCAGGAGGCGGCCCGATGATCATCTGCATAGGCCAAAAGCCTGACCTGGTCGCTCGCGTCAGCGAGACGTTGGGGTATGTTGTTGCTCTCGCTCCCTGGTTGCCCTGCGAAGAAGTTAGCGAGCCTTTGTAAGGCTAGCGCTGTGGCCATCTGAATTACCGCGGAGATGGTGGTACGCTGGAGCAGCGCGTCTCCTAGCCCTTCCAACTCTCCAGGGTGCAGATTTCCACTACTGGTAGGGGATCCTCTGGTCCTGGCAGCCGATGTACTAGCCGTTGCTGGTTCTTGTACACCTGTCTCAGCAACTGCGGGCGATGCCAGGTCCGCAGGGTTTCCTGGTCTTCTTCCGCCTCTCGTTTCCTGCCTTGTGTCTCCTTGAGCCAACGCTGTCGTCGGTTGCGGAGGCGTTGACGGAGTAGGTCTTCCTTCTTCTTGGCGTCCCTCATTGTGCTCGTCATGAGCTCTCTCAAACCGGGGTGGGGCTCGTAAATCCGTTCGACCTTCGACGGCAAGTGCGGTGTGGTGGACAATGATTGGTATGGGAATTCCTTCTGGAGTCGCTGGGCGGCTGCCTTGGCTAAGGCGTCCAGTGTCGGGGTTGGCCACGGCCAGAATGATGTCTGGCGAGGGGTTTCTTGAAGGGGAGGAGGTAGTTCCGTCATTGATGAGCATGGCCCGTCCAGGGGAGTAATCAAGGGAGGAGTGGTCGGACATGTACTAGTGGGAGGATTGTTGCTTTGAAAAGGATGGGGTGTCTCCCCTTTTTATACCTTCCTAAAGCCTAATCGCCGGAGGTCGGGGCTTGTCTGGGTAGCTTTCGTGGAATTCACGAAGCACCTCGTCGGCCGTATCCTTGAGGAGGGCAAAGGGTTCCCTCCGACCCACTTGACAAGGTACTTGGTTCCTCGTCCCTGACGTCTTGAATCTAGAATGGCCTCCACTTCGTAGTGCTCTTCTTCATTCAAGATTTCTGGGGCAGGTCTGGGGAAGTTCCTTCCGTGGGCCTCTGTCTCATGATATTCCGTGAGTATGGAGGCATGAAATACCGGGTGTATCTTCCACGTTTCGGGTATTTTCAGCCGATAAGCCAGAGGGCCGATTCTTTCGGTCACTGAAAAGGGGCCATAGCGTCTAGGTGCCAGCTTGAATTTCGGATGAGTTGTCCAAATGTGGGTTCCTTCTAACCAAACTTGGGTTCCTACTTCCCACTGCGGAAGTTTCCTGTGCAGGTCCCGGTCCTTGGCGTGCTGCGCTGCTATTTGTAGACTTGCAGCCGCATCTTCTTGGACTTCCTTGATTAGCTGTAAACGTTCAGTTACTGCGGGCACCTTGGTCTCCAGGGCTGAGTCGACCGAATATGGTGGGTTGAACCCGTAAAGGACTTCAAACGGCGACTTCCCAGTGGCGGAGTGTCTTCGGGTGTTGTGGGAGAATTCTGCGAAGGGGATCAAGTCTACCCAGTTATCTTGATGGTAGTTGCAGAACACTCGCAGGAATTGCTCGATCTCTTGGTTCACCCATTCCGTTTCTCCATCTGTTTGGGGATGATAAGCCGTGCTGAGGGCAGGGGTGATTCCCATCCCTTTCCATAGTTCCCTTGTGAATTTTGCCGCAAATTGAGGACCTCTGTCGGACACCACCTTGGTTGGTAGACCGTATCGTTTGAACACATTGTCCTGGAAAAGTGTCATAGTTTCTTCGGCCGTGATTGTCTTCTTGCATGGAGTTATGACTATTCCTTTTGACAGGCCCTGATTGACCACCACGTTTATCGAGTCGTAGCCTCTGCTTTCCGGGAGGTCTGTTACGAAGTCGGTGGAGATGAAGTGCCAAGGGACGTTTGTGGTTTCCAATGGTTGGATCGGTGGATGAGTCCTGTGGGGCAGGTTCTTGGTAGATTGGCAGACTGCGCATCCATCCACGTATTGGTGTACGAATTTGGTCATGCTTGACCACCAATAATGGCGCTGTACCAATTCCAAGGTCTTTGTTCAACCTGGGTGTCCTGTAGCCATAGTGTCATGGTGCGTCTTGACGATCATTCGTCGAAGGAGGTCGTCCTTTGGGACACATATGTAACCGTCGCGTCTTGTGATACCATCTTCATGTGTCCACTTTCCTAGGTCACCCTTCATTGCTTTCGGTCCTTTGTCCAGCAATTTCTTGAGAGCGACGTCGACTAGCAAATCGTGTTCCGAGCGCGAGTGTCAAATAAGGGAGAGGATGTCCGAGGATATGAGTTCCGTTGTTTTGACGTGTATGCTTTCGCTTGACTCTACTAGGGTTTCACTGGACTCGGTGAAAAGTCTGGACGGGAGCAGAGTCTGTGCCTTGTTATCAGAGTCCACCCCCTCACTAAGGTCTGGACGCCTGGACAGAGCATCGGCATGATTAGTAGTCCCAGCCTTGTAACTGAGCTGGAAGTCAAATCAAGACAAAAACAGACTCCAGCGCGCTTGTCGCCTTGACAGGTCGCGCGCTGTCTGAAAGTGTTCCAGGTTCTTGTGGTCCGTCCAGATCTCAAAGGGGTGTCTAGCGCCTTCGAGATAGTGTTTCCAGTGTTCCAGTGCCTTGATAATAGCAAGGAGTTCGCGATCATGTACGTCATAATTCCGTTCGGGTGGTGAGAACAATCCCGAGAGGTAGGCAACGGGGTGCCAGTCATTATCAGGTCCTTCCTGTAAGAGGACTGCACCGTATGCAGCGAGGGAGGCGTCGGTGACGAGCCGGTAGGGGCGCATTGGGTCAGGGTATAACAGGACGGGTTGACTGATGAAGGCTTTCTTCAGTCGATCAAACGCCTGTTGGCACTCCGTGGTCCACTCCCATCTCGTGTCTTTCTTTGTGAGGTTGTGCAGGGGCCAAGCAATCAAGGAGAACTTGTCAATGAATCGACGATAGAAGTTCCCTAAACCCAAGAAAGAACAGATGTCGCGGACTGTGCGTGGGATGGGCCATTCCTGGATAGCTTCAATCTTCGAGTCTTCCATAGCAACGTGATCCTTTGAGATCGTGTACCCAAGGTAGTTTAGCTTCTCCTTGTGAAACTCACACTTCTCTGGTTTGAGGTAAAGATTGTTGTCGCGCAGGATTTGGAGGACTCGCCGAAGAATCACAATGTGTTCCGCTGTGGTCTTCGTGAAGATGAGGATGTCGTCCATATATACCGCTATTTTCCGAGCCAAGATGAGTTCCTGGAAAATCATGTTCATCATGGCTTAGAAGGTTCCCGGGGAATTGCAGAGCCCAAAGAACATTACTGTAGGTTCAAAGAGCCCCAAGGGTGTGACGAAGGCCGCTTTGGATTTGTCTCCTTCTTTGATGCGCACGTTGTTATATCCCCACCGAACATCAAGCTTCGAGAATACCGTTGCTCCTTTAATAATATCCAATAGTTCTTGGATTAATGGTAGAGGGCAGACGTCTCAAATGGTGTGTTCGTTAAGGTGGCAATAGTCTTGTACCGGACGGAGCTTCCCATCCTTCTTGTTTATAAAGAAAAAGGAGGCCGCGCTATGTGCTGTTGACCGACGTATTGTTCCCCTAGAAAGGTGCTCCTTGACAAACTTCCCTAGCTCATCATGTTTTTCCGGGCTCAAAGGAAATATTTGTGGGGCCTGGGGTACAAAAGATGGCTTGAGGTTTATCGCATGGTCCCATATTGTATGTTGGGGAAGCCTCTGCGATCTTCTTTCGCTGAAGATGTCGAGGTAAGAATGATATTCTGTTGGTACCCGACCTTTCAAGTCGGTGGTGTCAATTTCTTCCTCTAGATCTTCATCAAAGCTTGCAAACCCCGAGGGTTCTGGAGCTACCTTCCTGATGACGGGTTCTCCTGCACTATCCGTTGCAGAGGAGTCAAACAGTGTTTGCGCTTCTTCAGCGACTTTTCCTAAAGCTTCTCCCTCTTGCTGAGCTCGCCAGTGTTCCTTCCTTTCGGTTACTTGCTCCTCGAGCCATTTCCGAGCCTTGCGTTGTCGGGATTTGTGCTCGAGTAGCTCCATGAACCGAGTTTTCCATTCCTTCACGGGTACTTTGTCCCACTGTTCTTTAGTCCAAGTCCACGAAGGTCCTACCGGTTCTGAGACAAGATGCGGCTTTGTCCGCTGAGGAATCTTGTCACCGCGTAGTTTCGCTAGCCATGCCTTCTTGGTAGGCTCTTCCCTTGCCTTGGTAAACCCATATGGTTGTTGGCAATCTCTGGGGCATCGATCAAAGTGTACTTCACGGCGCCTCCACCCGATGGAGGGGTCGTGGTATTTCAACCAATCCGTTCCTAGGAGCATGTCGTCTTTCCCTAGATTGGTGATGAACATCTGGACACGTTCAGTGTGAGTTCTCCCCCGTCTGTCGTTAACGGTGAGATTTGCGTCTAGGCCTTGTCGAATAAGGCCTGCCTTGTTGATGGTGTCATCGACGTTGCGAACGCGGATGGGGCGGTTTAAGGGATAGGTTGGAAGGTTGTGCATCTGTACCCATCTCTCATTTACCAAAATCCCTTCGCACGCTGAGTCGATGGCGGCTCTGGCTCCAGCGCTTCTTCCTCGAGTTGTCAATCGCACGTCAAGTCGAATGGGGGTAATGATGTGGCTGTTCATTGCTCCGATTCGAATACATGACGGGGAATCATACTCGAGTTTCCTCGACCCTCTCTCTTCGGCTGGTGAAGGAGAGGTCAGGAAAAATCCTCTGCCAGGTCCACCAACATTTGTTTGGCCTTGGCCTCCCCTACTTCTTGGAAGAGCGCTCGGACGCCATCAGTATCACGGACGGGTCCGTTGCTTCGTCGTCCGTTAGGCGGTACGTAGCGCTCTCCATTGCTCTGGTGTGATCCTCCCCTTCTCGTGGAAGGGTCCTCATGTTCCACCGGATTACCAGGTTGTGGTACCCGACGGTGGTGGCCATGAGAACTCCCCTCCTCCAATCCTCGATGTAGTCTCGCATCGTCTCCCAGCAGGCATTCTTGCTCGTCTTCATCCTCCATGTCTGCAGCGCAAGCTCGTCTACCTCCTCCGCCCACCGACTTGCGCGGATTTCCTCGAGACGGGGGAACGCCTCTACGAGGGGAACGGCAATCAGATGCCCAATGCCCTGATTTTCCACAGTTAAAACAACGAGTGGTAAGCTTGCCATCATAAGTGCGTTTCTGGCGAGTGGCATCTCTCTTTCGAGAGGCGTCAATGTCCATGTCGACTACCTGGTTGTTCATTCTGTGAGGAGCGGTGGTAGAGTTATAGCGACGAGCTGGTTGGAGGTGGAAGCGATTGAGGAAGTCGCTCCGGAATGAGGTGGAGTTGGCGAGGATTGCCTTTTGAGCACTTCGGGCTCTCAAGCGTCCGTCTATCTCACAGGCAGTATTGACCCAATCTTGGATCATGTCCTTCGGCGGTGTCCCTCTGTCATAGATCTTGTCCATGACCCTCGGATCGAGCCCCCTCTGGAAGTAAGGAACTTGTTCCTTGTCGGTGATGTCGGTGTCGGCGGCGAAAAGGATGAACTGATTGGAGTATTCATCTACCGTCATCTTCCCTTGAGAGAAAGACATGAGAGCGCTTCGAGCCTTGTCTGTAAGGTTTGTTTCCTTGAACTGGAGTTTAAACCTGTCGTAAAAGTCGGACCAAGTCCCGAGGGTTTTGGGCGGGGTCGCCCCTACTGTCTTCTTCAGGAAACTTTCTGCCCAGACGCCAGCTGTTCCATATCTCATACATGAGAGGGCTAGGGAAACTTTGTCCGCATCCGTCTTGTACCGGTCCGATTCTACTGTGAAAAGGAGGAGGCAATTCATGATAAATTTCTGTGATTGTGTTCGGTCTCCCTTGAAGTTATCAGGGAGTTTAAGCTTGCCCCTTCCCGACGATACGAGTGCGGGGGGGTCTGTAGGGTTTGTCGACATAATGGTATTGTCTTCAATGTTTCGGGTGTTGATCGGTGTTTGAATATCCGAGGATTCGGACTCGGATGTTCCTTCTTCTTCTTCCGATGTATCCGGGATTTCCGGTTCGGGGTTTCTGTACTGGGGTGGCTCTACCCAGTCTTCTGCTATTTCGTCCCAAGCCCACTCAGTTTCTGTTTCATCTTCTCTTGTGAAGAAATATTGTCCTTCTCGGTACGAGCAGTTATCAAAGTTTGGGGGTGCTGGCCGATTGGTGTCGGAGTAATACCAGCGGTTTCCTCTTTGATGGATAGGACGATTGTTCTGTCGAAGTTGGTTATGGGTTTGTCTAGTGCCTGGTGGGAATCCTAGGCCTAGGTCTTGCTCCAGGGTGTGTGAAGTAACTCTCTTCGGTGGGGATCTATGCCACCGATGAGGGTTGTGAGAGAGAGTGTGGCAGCAAGCAGAGTGTAGTGCAAGGTAGGGGCAAAAGCGAGTCTATTCTAGTGTTATGAACTGCTCGTTCAGTAACCCAAGAGTAACAGGTTCTTCCCTAGGTCGCACAGCGGACTGAGTGGTGGGCGAAGTCTCGACTGTATTGAACAACGATACAGGAGGGAATAATGATTGGCTCTAAGATGATAGGTATGTGGGGATACCTAAGAACGAAGAGAATAGACTGAAGATCCTTAGCCTATTCTGTGGGCCTTATATACCGTATAGGGTATAGGGTAAGAGTCCGTGTGCTTCTCCGGGTTCCCATCCTAGGAGAGCTGTGGTCGCCGTCTCTCTCAGCCAGTGCCTACTCTTGTACTTCTCCAGTCGCACTGATCCATCATGGTGCGACGAGGTGCTTACCCATAAGCCCTAAGCCCATGGCATGTGAATGCCTCCCTGATCTCTGTGCCTATCTCATGAGCCCCGTGTCCCTCCAATATAGCCTCTACCGATGTCTTGAAGAACCATCGGTCTTGTCGGCTCCTAAGGACATGCCAAATACCTTGATGTACGCTCCGTAGTGGAACCGCCTAGCATGTGATGCTTGATCCATCGGTTAGACACGGCCGCAGAGGGCCCCGATCGGTCAAGTCATAACAGCCATTGTCTAGAAGAAGTGCACTGTCCAACGAATTGGGAAATTCTTGAATTCCATGACATGAGAAGTGTGCGATAGATGAATGAGCGAGATGAGAGAGAACTGCCTCTACTTTAGACGGCGGAGCGTCAAGAGAGCCAAATCTGATGAGAGAGGAGGCAGGTACGTGTCTCTCAATTTGTCGCATTTCTTCGCGGGTTTGTGCCAATATGACGTGGCCCTCAGTTTCGGGTTGTATGGCGACCAGCATCTTGAATGGATTTGCACTCAACACAGGCGGTGGAATGAGGAGCGAATTCAGCGTAGGCGTGTACGATGAAACCATGTAGTCTGATGCATTCTCGACAGCTCCCATTTTTGTCTCAGGTGCATATATGCTGGCTGCATGAAGTGGAAGAACTGAAAATGGACCGGTTGGGCACCACCACACGCGAGGAGGCGAATCGGATTTCTGCACGACATGATAAGTACCGAGCATGAAGCATAAGATCGGAGGGAACTAATCTTACCTCAAGTTTCAGATGACGTATTACAGGATGAACGATAAGCTTCCAGAGCACTGCTAGAATGGCACGGAGGACATCATTAACATTTTCAAGAGGTATCTTCTGATGGTGCCCAGCCTTCCGGTCATGCATAGGTCCACGGTAGGTTTGGGTGTGCTCGAGGAGAGTTTCGAAAGAGGCTTTATGGTTATTGGTAAACAAGGAGAAGCTGGTCATGGCAGTGATTACAGAATCGGCAATGAGGAATAACTGTTGACCAGTTAATTGAGGAGAGAGTGGAACATGCTCTACACCTGTCAAGGTGACAATCAAGTGCATCAGCAAACCTGTAACTGGTCCCAGCCAGTCCCAGAGCCCCAGATACTCCCAGATGCTTAGGTCATCTGGGGACATCTGGCTAGATGTCTGTGTATGCCCAGATCTAGACAGATAAGGTGCTCTATCAATAAGCTGACTAGGAGGAAATTTTTGGAAGGCATTGTTTGTAATGTCAGTGCTGCTTCAAAATTTTTCAATACAAGAGCTGGGAAGAAAATTCCCAGTAATGTACCAGACTGTCATTAGTGCTATCTGTTGAATATCAGCTTACTAGTGGTATTGAGATACTTTCCTGTATCATAGCTCTCAAATGATGTATCATATGCCATCATTCTTCCTTGAATAGATGCTAAAAATGCGAAAATAGATGTCACCTCACTGAGTTCAGGCATCCCAAAATTCTTTCAAGTCTCAAAACACTTGTTATAAGCCAAATGTTGTTAAGGAATATCATGATCATATAGTGGAGTGGATAATTGTGGTCTTAACATTGCTTACAGCCGGTGAATGATTCAGGAGGTTTGGGGTTCAATTCCTGCACAGTGCAGATTGATTTTTGCAGTCGTCCTATTGACGACAATTATCTAATCATTTCCATATATGGTGCATCTAGACATATCTGTCCAGACACCGGTGTTTCTGTCTAATCGGGGACTTGCTAGAGGCATCTGGGGGCCTAGGAGTGTCTGTCCAGGTTAGTACAGACACTTTCCAGTTTGCTGATGAATGCATCACAAAACTGGGTAACATTGAGCAGAATGACTGGACCATGGACCGCCGCCCTCTTTAAGGAGACGAGCTTCTTCGGGAGCAGAAAGTCTTCAAACCCTTTCAACGCCCGAACCTCTTCCAGGGTTGTCAACCATTTCTCGTTCAATCCACGAAACCGCACTGCCTTCGCCTCCCTTGTCATCACTGCTTTTACATCAGTGCGAATAATAACTGAACCCTCATCAAGTGCACTCCGTTCGAGAGCTGTGCAGATCTCCTGAAGCCTTTTTGCGAGTTTTGGGGAGGCATGGTGGAGATCGTCGAGAGGTGTCCGGAGCTGTAGGGCCTGAGACCAAAAGATAGATCTGCCCTCTTCAAGCATTTCAACAGCCTGATCAAATTTTCCCGAGCGAATAGCGCGAGCCGCAGCACTGCTCGAGAGTCTACCGCTCTCCAGACGGTCAGCCAGCAACTAATGACGTGACCTTGCATCTAAAGCGAGCATGGCGACGTGTGGCAAGAGTTGTATAGCAGCTTGGTATGCCTCCAAGGAAGATGTATGATTGGCGTCATCGGCACGTTGTGCCCATCTTGAGCAGCTTGCAAGCGATCGAGCACGGATCCTGTTTCGTGATTGACTGCAGTGCGAAACATATTCATGGGTATATCTAGCGAAGACATATCACCCAAGGCAAACTTATCACAGAGGGAGGATGCAGTTGTCAGGATGTGATGGAGGTAAACATATGAAGACGTCCCGGCGCAGCAAGATTGCCTCTTCGAGGTCATCCATCTGGCCTTTCTGGTGGAATCGTGTCGAAAGCACATCTGCAAGGTCGCTCAATGACTGAAAACGATCAGGATGTGGGCCGGGCGGAGAGTGAGGGCTTCACGGTTCAGTGAAATGGCCTCCTCAAGATCATCCATCTGGCCTTTCTTCTGAAACCGTGTTGAGACCACATGAGACAGGTTGTTCAACGAGACAGCACGAGCAGGATGTGGGGCTGGGAGGAATGTGAGGGCTTCACGGCAAAGGAAATAGCTTCCTCGGGATCATCCATCTGGCCATTCTGGTTGAATCGTATTAAAAGCACATTCACGAGGTTGTTTAATAAGGGAGGACGAAGAGGATGTGTGGCTGGGCTCAGTGTGAGGGCCTCACGGCAAAGCAAAATGGCCTCCTCGACATCATCCATCTGGCCTTGCTGCTGGAATCGTATGGAAAGCGCATTGGAGAGGTTGGTCAATGAGCCAAAACGATCAGGGTGTGTAGCTGGGTGGAGTATGAGGGCTTCACAGTAATAAAAAATGGCCTCCTCGAGATCACCTATGTGGCCGTTCTGGTTGAATCGTGTTGCAAGCGCATTTGAGAGATTGTTCAATGAGCCAGAGCGATCAGGATGTGAGGTCGGGCGGAGACTGAGGGCTTGATGGCTCAGCAAAATAGCTTCATCGAGATCATCCATCTGGCCTTTCTGGTTGAATCGTGTCCAAATCATGTTTGCAAGGTTGTTCAATGAAGCCGAAATGACGAGGATGTGATGCCAGGCGGAGTGTGAGGACTTCACGGTGAAGCAAAATGGCCTCTTCGAGATCACCCGTGTGGCCGCTCTGGTTGAATCGCATAGAAAGCATATTTGCGAGGTTCAACAAGATAGAAAGACGAGAATGTGGTGCTGGGTAGAGTGTGAGGGCTTCACGGCAAAGAACAATGGCCTCCCGAGATCATTCATCTGGCTACTCTGGTTGAATCGTATTGCCAACACACTCGCGAGATTGTTCAATGAGCCAAAACGATCGGGATGTGAGGCCGGACAGAGTGTGAGGGCTTCGCGGCAAAGCAAAACGGCCTCCTCGAGACCACCCATATGGCCATTCTGGTTGAATCGTGTCACAAGCACATTTACAAGGTTGTTCAATGCGCCAGGGCGATCAGGATGTGAGGCCGGGAAGAGTACGAGGGCTTCACGGTGAAGCAAGATAGCCTCCTCAAGATCATCCGCCCAGCCTTTCTGTTCAAATCGTGCCCAAAGTGCATTTCCAAGGTTAGTGCATGAGCCAGAGCGATCAGGATGTGGGGCCGGGCAGAGTTTGAGGGCTTCACGGTGAAGCAAAATGGTCTCCTCGAGATCATCCATCTGGCCATTATGGCTGAATCGTTTCCAAAGCGCACACGCGAGGGTGTTCAACACCTTTGAACAACCAGAATGGGTGGTCGGGCTGAGTGTGAGGGCTTTATGGCCAAGGGAAATGGCGTCCTCGAGATCATCCGTCTGGCCGTTCTGGTCAAATCGTGTCCAAAGCATATTTGCGAGGTTGTTCAATAAGCCCAAACAAGCAGGATGTGGGGCCGGGCAGAGTGTGAGGGCTTCACGGCTCAGCAAAATGGCCTTCTCGAGATCATCCGTCTGGCCATTCTCCTTAAACCGTCCCCAAAGTACAGCCGCGAAGTCCATCAACGAGGAGAAACGATGAGGGTGGGAGGTCGGGAAGAGTGTGAGGGCTTCACGATAAAGTGAAAAGGCCGTTTCAAGGTCATCTCCTTGGCCTTTCTGTTGAAATCGTGTCGAAAGCGCATCGGCGAGGTTGTTCAACAACATTGAGCGATCAGGATGGGTGGCAGAGAGAATCTTCAAGACCTCTTCGTTTCGTACTATACATTCTTGAAGGTCAGCGCCACGTCCCGTCCGTCCAAACCGTAAGCCAAGCGCGATGGACAAATTTGCTAGTATCCCCCATCGCTCGGGCTGCACTGTATTCATCGTGCTGAGACCCTTCTGTAAAAGTATGATGGCGACATTGAGGTCGGTTATCTGCCCTGACGACTGGTGTAGCCTTAGAATAGTTGACCCCAGCTGAGCCAAATAGACAGAATCTTCATCCTGGTTATGCTGACGTACACGAACTGCCTTGGCCAAGTCATCTCCCTGACCCCTCAAACAGAACCTCGTAACGAACACCGCCGAGAGTTTTGAAAGCAACTGCGATTGATAAACATAAGACATGGGCTGAGGGAGTGCACATGCTCGCATGATTGCTAGTGCCTCGTCCAAGTCCTGAGGCTCTTGTTTATGAAAGTATCGCAGGAAAAGGGCATGGGCAAGGTCAGACATCAACGCGAAGCGTTTGTAATCCGATGGTCCGCGTATACGAATGGCTTGGCGGAGCAGGGATATAGCAGAATCAATGGTCAAGATGGGTGCAGCTCGACAGAATTCTGCTACAGTAGCAAGGGCGAGGTCGGTCATGTCTGAGGTTTGGTCTTTGCTCTTGAGATATCTGTGTTGTTGAGAATCCTGATGCAGCCAACATAAATTAATTGCGAAATGTGGGTATACGTCGACCTACTTTGAGATCCCATTTGTTTGCTATATTGTTGCCGCGCGCGCTTCACAGTAGTCTGCCCCATTTTCAACCCGCCTTCCAACACTTTGAAGGCCTCATCCAACGCCACAACTTCGTCCGTCCAAACGAATTTGATCACTAAAGACAGTGCGAGGTTTTCCAAAGAGTGTTTCCGATTTGGTTGACCCACGGGACGGAGATTGCATATATCGCGAAGGCGATGCAAAGCCGTTTCGAGGGAAGACAATTTGCTTGCTTGCTTCCATCCCTTGACGATAGAGGCTGAAAACTCGTCGATTTCATTGGCATCGAAGCTGTGATCCTGTATCTGCACGCTGTCTAAGAGAGTGGACATGTCCGCCTGTTCCTACGAGAATATTGTAAGTTATGGCTGGTGCCAATATTGCATCAATACAAACCGGGAGTTTCACTCCGTGCTATCAGAGATGATTCAGTTCCTGTGATCAGGAGGAGCGGAATTGGACTTACGATGGTCGCGATCTCTGATTGAGATGGTGGTGCAGACATATCTTGTTGCCCCATCGGACTAACCTGGGTATCATCACTCATCGTCGAGGAAAGTATGCGTGTGGGACAGAACTGGAGAAGTGGGGAAGTAAACGGGGATGGTGAATGAAAACCAGAGATCTTAAGGAGTGCAAGCCGAGGAATTCGCAACCCAAGCACAAGGCCGGCCGCAGTGAGACTGTGTCGGTTCCTGTGCGTTCCATTCAAAAGCTATCCCCTGTTCTCGGCTAGCTCCCATATATATACTCGCCTTGATGTGATCAAGTCAAGGAATCAATCATGTCATAGGTTGTCTTAGATAATTTGGCTGTGCACCTCCACCTAGGAGAAGGTCAGTACCAAATTAGCAGGCAGCACATAAAGACAGAGGCAATAGCGCACAGGGCAGATTTTCCAGAGTCTACAAGCTGTACTCCTCGAGCGCACAGGTGTGATTCGAGAACACAAAGGCCTGTGTACGTTGCATGTAAAGGCTGGTGTACTTGCCGCATCACTGATTGAACAACAAGGCAGTGTCGATTCGTGCAAGATACACGAATCAGTCGCCCAGAGTGGTCATTGCAAGTTCCGATCGGAAACTCGTTCCACTATTGACTCGGTGATGATATCCCCGGATACAGCTATTGCCTGACAACTGACCTTGTTCGTAAAAGAGGTGGGATAGTGGCTCGAGTCTACTCGCATTGGAGAGCCGTGCACTCAGGTGCTTCGTCGACCTATGAGCCTTTAGATAAAGAGCCAAGCAACTATTCATAGGTATAAGATATTTGAGGAAGGACTGACAAGTCTATACACTCGGACGAGTTCGGCCAAAGCCCAAGGTCTCGAGTTGGCATATATATAGAACTTGATAGAGAGCGCGGCAAGGATAGCATACCTCAAACGCACAGTCCCCTTCATTTGAAAGCATAGCATGGAACTCGAGTATTTGGACACAGCCGGTTGCCAACGGTCCTATGGGATTTGAGAGTCATCGCTGCTCGAGTCACTGAGGGATTGTCGCTGCAGTGTATATAGGAGAGACCCACCCAATCGATTCGTCATCGACTATTTATCAGTCTGCTGAGGAGACTATCGCCGCAGCATCCAAGATCACTGACCCTAACCTGAGAAAATGCCGAGTCGTCATCAACGCCGGCGCTGCATAACCTTTCTCTCTCTTCTCCTTCCCAGTGACCTACAAATCTCGAAAAAAGTGTGCGGTCATTGTGTCCGTGCCAGCTCACCTGCGGGATTCAAGGCTAAGCTCAGCGCTTGGGGATAACGCCATAAGAGGTCCGAGGTGGCAAATGGGCGAGATCTACGTTGCAGGGAGTCTTCTATTGTCGCACTACCGTATCTCCCCACATCATCGCCCCTCCGTTCGTCATTTAATTCTTCCAAAATTCTTCGCATATATCTGACTGATAGCACTCTTCACTCATTCTCACTCATGCATTTTTTTATCTGAACTTCGCATGTGCTCCTGCCATAACGAGCCAAGCGGCCAAGGCAAACCCTTGACATTCCTCTTGCATCATTTGCGTCGACCTAGTATTCCCGCGATCTGCACACGGTCAGCCACTGGCGAGAAAGAGGTTACAGAACACGGGAAGGCGCCGCGCATGTGTGTGTGGGTACGGTCGAGAAAATATCAAAGAGTCCGGGAATCCGTGGTACGTGCTCTTGTCTATTTTCCTCTTCGTCTTCATCCCATCACTTCTTCATTCTCTTTCACGTCGCCTCTGATTAATTCTCATTACGTTGAGTAAATGGAAGAATTCTGGACTCGACTGGCACGCTGATATGAGTAGACGATTCAGAAGATTTATCGCACAGAACGATACTATGAGTAGACGATTCAGAAGATTTATCGCTTCTGTGCTTCGGGCATCAACCTCAACCGCCCAGGAACGCTTTTGCTCAATCCTCGACATATTGCAAACATGTTTTCGGTATGGTGCATACATGGTACGCATTCCCGACTTTGTAGAGTATGATGTATTTCTTCGTTGGACTGGCAGTTAGCCTCAAACCACGGTGGCCGGTGGTCAAGTTATCCGAAGGCGTTAAAAATGCTGCTTGTCTTCTTTACCTCCAATGGCACTGACGATTCTTGTATATCATTCTCTTAGCTTCACAAGTGATAAGGAGGCGTCACGATGCACAACGTGCTCTCGCTTGGCTCCTCACATTCTATCGATCGCTGCGCGTCGTCTCTGGGCGATGTTTCTGGATGCCTCAACTGCCAGATATCAGAGCAGCATTGATGGAAGCGGTCAGGCTTGCTTGTCTAGCGACTCCACACTACGTATCCGCTGCAATGATCTCTCCCAACACGTCGGTCAACTTTCGCCCCTTGGCCCCCGCCGAAGCTCTGGAGGGCAACTAAGCCAAGTCTGCGTTGTGCAATGTACATATCATGTCAGTGGTAACGGTCATCTCAGGTAGAGATGGACTCGTTGACCGATATCACATAGCAAATGAAAATGATGAGCATATCACAACATCTCTGAGCTGAGCAAAAAGGGGAAAATATTGTCGAAGATAGAAATGGGTTCGGTACCTAAAATGAACGTGAAGGCACTAGGAAGCTAAACAAAGCAAAAACAGGCAGTTCGGCCTCGATGTCCTTAGACATGGATTCGACACTGTGGGCTGTCGAGATAGTGGCACACATGATACATAATGCATAAATGTCATACTGCAACCCTTGATTGCATGAAGCCTCCTAGCCTACATTACAAATAAGTCGCGTCTGCTCTCCAGGTGCAGGCGCGCGATGGCGCGCCATGTCACTTCCACTCGACCGCCTCCGAATGCACCTAGAAGGTCAATGCATTGAGTGGCGCTGACATATCAGGAATTAAAAGAGTAAAGCGTCAACTTTGTGCGGAGGTCTTGAGAAGCAATGCTAAGCCCAAAATGCAAATTAATGAGAGATGCGCAAGAAATTGGTGAGGGCCAGGACATGCCTAGAGCACAGAATCGAATGTCATATCGTAGGCTGGGTCTTCCGCGCACAATTGAGGTGGTATGACGAGGTGAAGGTGGAGGTTGAAAGTAATTTGGATGCAGGCAGAGCGCTTTTAAGCATTTCGCTAGCCTGCGCAATCTGCGCATTTCTGCGCATGCAAGAAAAGGTCACATCCTGAGACGAGGTCTGACGGAGCACGGTCTGGTTCTCCGCAGGCCGCAGAGCGATTCGAGACTATGAATAACGTATTACACCTGCGGATAGATACTTTGCGCCCGCGAAGCGGGTCAGACGGACGACCGTCACTGTGCTTGGGCACAGGTTGCTCCCTGCGCGGCGGAGCAGGTTTGCTGACACTGGGATGTGATTCTGAGGGGCAAAATTCAGGGAGACATCCTGCGCGCCCAAATAATGTGACGCGCAGGGGCCACAGAAAGGAACGCGCAGGAGAGTCGTAAGGATGGCAAACATCTTCATCAAAAGGACACACATTCTGTGTCTTTGCTTGGCAGGTTATATTGCCACAGCCCGACCACGAGTATGCTCTCGATCACTTGCTATCAGATAAAATCAGTATCGGTGGTAGTCCGTCGGGTATTGCCAAGTCCATTGCAAGTATTTCTCATAAGTTCAATGTCACTCCAGTCACTCCATCCAGATTCCTACTGAACCTGGCACGCAGTCAATCTGTTATATGTCACAGTCATAAACCAAGAAGTCGTACGTATAACTCTCTCAGAAGGTCTCAAGCCGTTGCTCGGATAGCCAATTCTGCAGCCTTCGATCGCGAAGTGAACGTGCACTTGAACGGCAACGGTTGATTAAGGATCGTCGGTCCATCAGACCACTCTCCAGACGGCTCCATCGTCTTTCCGTCCGCATCAACGTCCTGCGTGATGTTGTAGGTCGCCAATATGGACGCCGCGGCTATCCAAATCGCTGACATGGCGAAGTGGCTCCCGGGCTGGCGGTGGGGTATCAGTACCATCAAGCACCGGCGAGGTTGTAGTAATAGCCGCAGAGCACGCACGCAGATTCGTCTGCCAAATCCAAATGCCACTTTCGCCGGATCCTTGCATTCATGGTTCAGTTTTCCATCAGGAGTAAGGAAATGGCCAGGGTTGAAAGAGGAGGGATCCGGGTATGTTTCTTCGTTGTGCAGGATCGACCTACATGGAGAGTTGATACACCGAATGCGGTCAGTTTCGTATAGGGAATACACTGCGCACCAGGTGTTTGCGACCACAAGTGAGCCCTTTGGAATCCAATATCCACGGTATGTATCATCTTCAGTAAGTAAATGTGGAACAGCTAGATATGGTATGCTTCGTCAAGTTATTCGGTGAGGTGTTTTTTCGTGTCCTACCGAGTGGCGTGAGGGGGTTATGTCTCAGTACCTCTCTCACTAGCGCAGTGATATATGGCAATGAGGACTCGTCGTCGAAAGTTGGAAGGACTCCTTGACCCAGGACTTCGTCCAACTCATGCTGTGCACTGTTCTGGACCTCGGGATGTAGGAGCATCGCTAAGATCAAGGCAGCCAGGGCAGCGACAACCTAGAGACTTGTGGGTGGATGTCAGACGAGCAAAAGTCCGTCGCTCACGGTGTCAGTCCCCGCTGCAACGGTCATTCGTTAGGATTAGGCTACATCAATAAAGTGGTGCCCTGACCTCCGTAGCAAGTCACCGCAACCTTCTTGATCAAATCCTCTTGGGAGGGGACATCATGCGTCAAATCCATGTTCACCAAGGCCGTTGAGGTGAGAGATGGCGTATATACGCCCATGGCCTTTATAAAGTGTTAAGAACAACATGTGTGAGTATAGCTTTCGCCCTCACAATTTGGTGCTTCGCAGCCTGAAAAGGCTTTTCAGTCATGTGATGTCTTAACATGCTCCAATGCCTTGCTTTTCGTTGGAAACCAGCACCTGGGACCCATCCGGGAAGGTGTTTAACTGTACAAGGCCGATGAACATATTGTCCCTCGCGTAAAAAGCAATGCTCACAAAAAGGCAAGAAATCGACCAAGAAAGCGCCGGGCGCGGTGGCTGTGGTGACTGCATTGACGGCTTCTACGGCGGTGGAAATATACGGATCAGCGGCGTCTCCATGAATGCCATATGTAGCGTCCATTATCATGACAGCAGACCAGCTATCCCCACGGTGAGTTTTGGCGACCATTAAAAAGAGTATTTATAGCACGCAACTGGTATAGATCATGGAAGAGGTCGGAAGAGCAAAGCAGGCGCCGCAGAAGCTCATGGGTCGCGTTGAGCTGGTGAGGAAGAAACCGCGCTGCATCCGAAGGATTCATCGTCTGAGTGAAGATTTTTCGCTGAGCTCGCCAGGCGGCATCGTATGGCATGAACGAAAAACTGGACTTCCATCTAACGGCATATATCTGTTGATAAGGTATCGTTCAAGCCAAGTTCAAAAAATGGGTGTACCCCATCAATTCATGCAACATTGTCAGCTGCATTCTGCTCGAATATATCAACGACTTTTTCTCCAGCAGGTCGCCTACCAGCTCCGCAGAGTTCAACACAACGATGGATTGACCAGCTGCGCTGAGATGGATAATGTCAGAATCTATGTGATGCAGCCTCCGCGTCAAACAGCGTGTAACTCTGGTCCTCGATCAAGAGGCCTACCGAATTCACGACACCACTTCGCGTAGGTCAGCCACGCTCGACCGCTGGGCATATCAAGAAGATTGCCAATCAGCGGAAGCTTCCTTGGGCCAGGGGGCAGTTGCGAGGCTTTTGAGTGGAGCCACCCATAAATGGTATACGAGAGTAAGACAATGGCTAGGAGAAAACCAGCGTGCAAGAGATCCATCCGAGAGGCAAAGAGAAGGGAGGGGATGGTCCTGACTTCTTATACCGGGTTCAGGCGTTAGTTGCTACGGAATGGAGTCGGAAGTCGCTTTGAGCATGGCCACTGAGTCACCATTCCAACAAGACAGGTAGGGCAATCCAGAAAGAAGCTGGACAGCTTTTGACATGTCGTGAGAAAGTTGATACGGGAAATTATGGTGGCTGACATCGACCTTGGTGTCAGTGGAGCTGAAAATGGAGATCGTTGTACTCTCCTCATAATCGGTACAATAACGATGACTGTCTCCTATCCGGAAGAACAAATAAGTATCTTGATGTTAGAGACAGATCAAACACGGGACCAAACAGAGCTCGAATAAGCCAACAAGGACCACTTTTCGAGCCTAGAGGTTAAACAAAAAGTCTTCACAAAGCAAAGCAAGATCTATGTCAACCCCCAAGCTCAACCGGACCCCTCCCGAAGGCCGGAGGTATGAGGATGCGGTCTTGAAAAGAGATTAGCCGATCCCAACATCCCGAGCTTCGAGGCAATAACAAAGACACTCGACCTAGCCATATGGAGACCACGTCGGAGGTTGAAGGAGGATCGCATGCGTTTCTGCCTTTGGGAGACTACCCAGCCACGGTCGCGTTAACGAGCGGCGACCCTTGCCAAGTATGACATGCGAACACGCCAGCCATATCCAACCCGCAGCTAGAGCAGGCGATTCAATAAAATCGCGCGGGCACCATGGTGTTCATGCTCAACGAGTTTATGAACCCTGCTGCTATCAGCGAGAACGAGAACGCGACGGTGATGTCACTACCGAAAGAAATCGACACGGTATTGTAGATCCACTGTACGTCGCGGGCGCGGCGATCGGTGCAGTTCGAGAGAATCAACTCAATCAGAGACGAGCGCGTGAAGTTGTCCGCGAGGACCAAGCAACATGTGCTCGAGCTGTTTGATCGAAGTTGCCTGGCGGGTGCGAGAATTGTCCGGGAGCCTGGATTGTCACTGCAAATGGCAAGGAAGTCAATGTGCAAGAGGCAGATGTATTCCAGCGGGAGATGCAGGCTGTTGTATGAAGGCAAAACGAGCATTGCGGACAACCTCTCACATGCTAGGGCCATCTCATGGCCAGCTAGCGCAATGGAATTTTGGACTCACCTCGGCCCTCAAAATCTCAAACTCAGCCCTCCTGCAGCCTCCTGCGTTTCTCACCAGCGACCTGATTCTCCTCCTAGAACTCGAGATCGTACCCGAACATCACACGAGACGCCACATATGTACGGGAAGTGATCTGTATATCATTCGGGTGCGTGTCCACTCTGATAGGCACTTGGCGATGGCCTTGGTGATCTGTTCGACGCTGCTCCATGGATGATTGGGATATACCAACAAATGGGATTGGGAAATTGAAGAGGTAGAAGGTAGCGATGGTTGAGAGAAAGAGAGACTGATCGTCGTGACCGGAAAAAGCATGCCTGCTTATTACGTCGTCATGCACTCATGACCTCTCTTCCACCAACCACGTCCATACAGCGAAATTTTCTAGTAATGAGGCTAAGCTACAGTAAGTATGAAATCTATCGAATGGGTCAACTGCTGAAGAATCCTGAATGCTTGCTGAATCATCCTCATTTGACGGCGCAGAACAGAACTTCCCTCTAACCACATGCACTCCCAATTGCGTTCGCCGTTCTGCGATGAACCTGTACGAGGCTGAAGCAGTGAAGCCACACGGCACAAAATACACTATTCATGTGGGCTTTCTGAATACAAACGGGTGAGCCTGCGGTGTATGAACCTATTTACGCATGGGTTTATCCCTTTGGAAGTTGAAGCTGGGACTCCCTATGTTTTTTCGGGCGTGTATGCATCAGTATACATGTCGTATGGCCATCGCAATTGAGACTAAGCGGTGGTGCAGCATCGTACTGATCTGCGGCGATGCTTTTGAGAACAGGAACGCAAGACCTATACTGCAGACCTGCCACGAAGGAGTCAATCTCGGAAACCTCGCTTATTAGATACGTGATTGGAGAGCAACACAGTTAGGTGCAAATCAAGCGTCTCCCGCAGGTATGTGTTTTGCTGTTATCGTCACTCCACCGATGGGTCGTATTTTGACATTATAAGTATCTTGGCTTGGGCAGGTTTCGTCTAGGCAAATCATCAAAGTTGCTCGGTCGAGGACGAGGCAGAACTCATCAGCTGCATATGCACACACCTTGTAGGCTGCCCACACTCAGATCCCTGCGCTGCAAGACTCGCGAGGACAATGTAGTCCTTCTCGAACAAGCCCATAACCAAGCGCTTCAAGTAGAACTTTATACTACTTCATCACATCGGTAAAATTCATCGTTTAACGTCCACACCTCGTCTATTTGCGTTCTCAGTACTCTTGACTGACTTGGACTGTCAGAGCGCTGGAATTTTCTTCAAGGTTTGCTATCTCACTCTCATGACCACACCTTGTGCTCTATTCTGATTCATCTGTGCGCGCAGGACAAAATCTCAAACAGTACAATTTGACCCTCGCTCAGACTCTGGATAGCATCAGGGTCACCTGTACTCACATCAATGCAAAGCATAATTGATTCTCTATAAGAATCTCCTAAAATCATACATAACCAAAGGATGCGCTCGAATTCACTAAAGCCCATAGTGAACAAACGGTACCCAACGAACGAACTATCGATCGTTGTACTGGGCGCGCAGCTTCCTGGCTGCAATGTGGAGGGCTCGAGCAGACTCCGTAGTATCGGGTGCTGAGCCATCTTCATGACCCTTGAAAAGTTGACCGTAGAACTCGTTCGCGATTATAGGACCGTCATCATCATAGATCGACCTGTTTGTGTGGGTCAAGACAAGGCAGGGTCGACGCAGGGAGAACACTACTTACCATTTGGTGGCAACTACGCTGCGGAATCCAGAGAACAGCATCGTCCCCGCGAGATGCATGGCTTCATCAGGAAGCTGAACGGTACCCTTGGCAGTCTCGCATGCGCTGAGAAAAGCCAAGGAATTCGGCAAAGCCTGCGCCATGACCGTAGAAACCTTTAATCGACCATCCAGCAGAAGCGCACTTTCCAAAGGATTCGATAGATCTTGGACGCCGCGGCATGCGAAGTGAGCGATAGACGCTCGAGGGGAGATGAGAGAGAACCGTCTCTACTTTGGATGGCGGAGAGCCGGCCACACCTAGCTTAATGAGACAAGAGGCGGAAACGTGTCTCTCGATTTGACGTAGTTCTTCACGAGTTTAGGTTAATGCGACCTGGCCCCTGGCTTCAGGCTGTATGGCAACCAGCATCTTGAACGGATCTAAACACGGTATAGGGGGAATGAGGAGAGAATTCAGGGAAGGTGTGTACGACGACACCATGTAATCCGATATATCCTCGACGGCTCCTGTGTTCGTGTCAGACGCATAAATCCCAGCTGCATGAAGCGGAAGAAGAGATAATGGGCCGGTCAAGCACCACCACACGCGTGGAGGCGACTCAGATTTCTGTGTGGCTTGATAAGTACAAAGCACAAGGTTGACGGAGAAGTAATCTTACCTCAAGTTTCAAATGAAGAATTATAGGATGGGCGACAAGCTTCCAGAGCACTGCTAGAACGACACGGAGGATATCGTCTACACTTTGAAGAGGTGACGGCGCCCAGCTTTCCGGTCGTGCACATTTTCACGAGAGAGTTGGGCGTGTTCTAAAAGGGGTTTGAGAGAGGCTTTTTGGTCATTGGTGAGCAAATGGAAGCTAGTCATGGCAGAGGATAAAGAGAGCACGATGAGAGACAGTTGTTGCCCCGTCAATTGAGAGAAAGTGGAACATGATCTACACCCGTCACGATCAATGCATCGCATGAAGACAGCGTGGCGTTGAGCAGAATGACGGGAGCATGGACCGCCGCCCTCCTCAAGGAGACGAACTTCTTCGGGCGTAGAAAGTCTTCGAAACCTTTCAAGGCCCGAACCTTTTCCAATATCGCCGAACGCTCCAAGTTCAGCCAACGAAATTGCACGGCCTCAGCATCCACCGTCATTGCTGCTTTGGCATCAGTGCGATTAAGACCAGAACTCTCCCGAAATGCGCTTCGCTCGAGAGCTGAGAGCTGTGGAAATATCCCGAAGCCTTTTTGCAAGTTTCGGAAAGGCATGACGGAGATCGTCGAGAGGCGTCCGGAGCTGTAGTGCCTGAGACCAGAAAATAGGTCTACCTTCTTCAAGCATCTCAACCGCCTGTTCGAATTGGCCCAAGCGAAAAGCACAGGCCGCGGCACCACTCGGGAGTCCCTGGTAGTACCCCAGACGGTCAGCCAGCAGTTGATGACGTGATTTTGCATCGGAAGCGAGCATAGCGGCGTTGGGCAACAGTTGAATAGCAGCCTGAAATGCTTCCAGGGCAGAGGGATGGTTCGCCTTATCGACATACCGTGCCCATGTATGAGCAGTTCTCAAGAAATGGAGCACAGATCCTGTTTCGTGATTGACTGCAGTGCGAAACATATCCATGGGTATGTCCAGCGAAGACACATCTCCCAAGCCGAACTTATTACAGAGGGAGGATGCAAGTTTTCCCAGATACATGCACTGACCAGGGGTGATAGAGGTGGGCCCACGAGAACTTCCCGACGTAACGAGATTGCCTCTTCCAGGTCATCTACTAGACCACTCTGCTGAAATCGTGTCGAAAGTGCATCTGCGAGGCTGTCCAATGAGGTCGAACGCTCAACATGTGGGGCAGCGCGGAGTGTAAGGGCTGCACGGTGAAGTGAAATAGCCTCTTCGAGATCATCAACCTGCCCTTTGTGCTGGAATCGCGTCCAAAGCGTACTCGCGAGGTTGCTCAATGATGTGGAGCGATCAGGATGCGAGGCAGCGCGAAGTGAGAGGGCCTCGCGGTTAAGCAAAACGGCCTCCTCGAGGTCGTCGATCTGCCTTGTATGCTTGAATCGTGTCGAAAGCACTAGTGCGAGGTTGTTCAGTGATACTGAACGTCTAGGATGCGGAGCCGGCCGGACTGTGATGGCTTCGCGGTGAAGCAAAATAGCCTCATCGAGGTCATCGATCTGCCCTTTCTGCTGGAATCGTGTCAAAAGCGCATTCGCGAGATTGTTCAATGAGGAAGGACGATTGAGATGTGGAGTATGACACAGTGTGAGAATCTCACGGTCAATCAAAATGGCCTCCTCAAGGTCAGTCTCCTCAAGGTCATTCAACTGTCGTTTCTGGTCAAACTGTGACCAGAGCGCGCTTGCAAGGTTGAAAAACGCCATCCAGCGATTAGGATAGGAGACAGGGATGATTGTGAGGGCATTGCGGAAATGCAAAATGGCCTCCTTGAAGTCGTCCTCCTGTCCCTTCTGTGAGGATCGTAACACAGGCGCATTTGCAAGATTTCCGAGTGAACAATGATGATCAGGATATGGTGCCAGGCGGAGTGTGAGGGCTTCGCGGTTCAGCAAAATAGCTTTCTCGAGATCATGCATCTGGTGGTTCTGTTTGAACCGTTTCGTAAGGTCACTAGCAAGGTTATACAATGTCATAGGGCGACCAGGGTGCAGAGCCGGGCAGAGACCGAGAGCTTCACGGTAAAGCAGAATGGCCCCTCAAGGTCACCCACCTGCCCTTTCTGCATGAATCGTAGTGAAAGTAAGTTTGCAAAGTTGTTCAAGTAGCCATGACGATCAGGATGAGTGACCGGTAGAATCCTCAGAACCTCACGCAGTGCTGTCCCTTCTTCGAGGTCGATATCGCGTCCAGTCTGATAAAATCGATCAGTCAGCGCTCTGGCTAGTTGTCCTAGTACCTGGCATCGCGTGGGGGGATCTGTATCCATCATACAAAGAGCGACCCGTAGCCGCAAGAGCATCATCAAGAAATGTTATATCTCCAGACGACCGAAATTGATCGAGGAGAGTTGTGCCATGCATATAAAAACGGTGTGCATTTGAATTACGAAAAAGCTGATCTCGTTCTCCCGCGCGCGGATAAACCAACTTGAGGAAGTCGTCGTGGGGAGCACTGGATTCGGACGTCGCAGTTTCTTGTAATGTGCCAGGAGTGAGTAAATGAAGTGAGGACTCGGCATAAATCGTTGGACATCCAATGGTTCCCGCATTGGAACGGCCTGGCAGATCATAGTCATTGCAGAACTGACAATCGAGATCGGCGACACTTGAACAAGGGCGAAGTCGGTCATACCCGCTTGGTCTTTGCGCTCAAGACCTCCCTCAGAGTCCTGATGTAGCGAAGATCATCAGCACGACTTCTGATATAGAAATGCATACTTCAACGTACCCGTTCGTCCGCTGCATCATTGACACGCTTCGTACCAGCCTGCTCCAGGATCGACTAGCCTATCAACGATTTGATGGCCGGGTCCACATCTGGCTGATCAGCCCGAATAGACACGGCCACCACACTTAACGCGCGATTGCTTGAAGATGATGTCCTATGTCGGTGGCCCACGGGATGAAGATCACGGACGTCGCCGAGGAAACAATGAAGCCGAGTTGGAAGATGATTGACTTTCGACCTTATATTCCTCTGCGATCAAAGCTCTAAGCTCATTGATATCGCCTGCATTGACACCATGACTTCGGCTAATCGACTCGGTGAAAGCGATGGGTGCTTCCGCCTGTTCCTAAGAGATACTGTAAGCTTCAGATGGTGCCAACGATGTCTGAACACAGACCAAATATTTGACCATTGACTAAAATCGCTGATCAATTTCAGCAATCGGAGGGGTGAGAGATGGGACTTACAAGATCCACAATCTTGGATCGAGATGGTACTGAACACGTATCTTGGTTTTCTTGATCATCGTCACTCATCGCTGAGAATTGTGTGCGTGTTGGATTTGACTGAAGAAGGGGTAAAAACACAGAGATGGCCAACCAGGACCAATGATTGTAAGATGGAGTAGGCGTAGATGTCGCACGCCAAGGCTAACCACATTTCAAACACGAGGCAAGACGCAGTGATGTTCCAATGTTCTGCAGGCCATCTGACTATTTCATGGCAGCGATTAGTGAGAAATCCTGTGCGCTCCTGAGGATTTGCTGCTCGTCTGCCCGAAGCTGTCTGTCAGATTCCAGAGCTGTCGAAGCGTCCTTGAATATGTACTGGAACATGTTTGTTATCTCTGCGCCTTCTCTGATAGGAAGATGACAACGTGAAATCAGTAAGCAACGGAAAGAATGTGATTACGAAGTCACGTATACATGTGTACGCCTGTGTACGTCGCATTTGTTGGAACCGGTGTACTGGGCACATGACCGGTCGAAGCAACAAGACTGAGCACGAAGTATAGATTGAATCCTATGGAACGGTCTTCGCATGATCCCATCGAGAACAGCGTCTGCAATCAACAACTATCAGCTTACGACAGTCGTTTGGTGGGATTGTAGCTTCATTTTTTCAGAGTTGCACCACTGGAGGCAGAACCAGCAATTAGTGCTGAAGTGGGCACATTGAATGCCGGTCAACCAAATCTAGATCATCACGAAATTGAAGAGGGATCGACGACTCACGAGACAGTGACAAGTCCAAGGAAAGAAATTGCTCACGGCGTCACAGTGGGGATACTTATTGAACATCAGAAGCACGCCAGTCGTTAACGAGGCAGCTCATAGCATGAAGACGGACTGAGGTTGTTTGAAATGTACGGAGCAGATGCGGAAGAAGACTTGAAAATGTTGGGCGACATCGGAATGACGGCCGCACCAAATGATTGAAAGTCGAGCCGATGGAACTGTCGATGGACTCGGCCGGGTCCTTCCGTGTCAAGCCGCCGGGTCATGCCGAGTCAAACACTATCAGTCCATCGTAGCGAAAGATCAGTGTTCCTAACTGACAATCGTCAGCAGTAATGTGCGGGTCATTTGCTGTTCGACAGAACCTGGAAGTTGATGCAAAGGATGAGGAGGGCGCGTGACTTGCAAGGGGTCTCCCGAGCCTCCCGAACGCAGCTTTCGTCCGGCCCTCATCACATCCCTTTGCGTCCAGTTTCGTCTCTTGTTCGGCCTTCGCACTGATTTGCGCCTCATGACTGCATGCTGTGACAACAGGTACAGGTTCAATTATTTTCGAACAGAGAAAAGGAAGGAGCGATGGGATATACGAAAACGAGATGATGATGCTGGCAGAATCAGAGGTGTGCTCTTGTCTTTTCTCCTTCTATAGTATATCCTCATCTGAGCGAGTCTTAGGTACTGCAAAATTGATAGATCTACTTGCTTTTCATTCAATTCTCCTGCGCCCTCCTTTCCGCGTAACAACTAGGCTTTCTCCTCAAGGTCATCTGTTGAGACCTTCTAGGGAGCACCCATGAGGTATTGAGCGGGATTATGGAGCTTCATAAGCTAGGGATGATTCGGCGATATCTAGCGAGACTTTTGGACAGAACCATTCTGAGAAAGGATATCCTCATAGGTCGGCTGTCAATTTTCTCTCGTTTAAAATGAGGGCTCACGCACGCGTCGACATGGTAGAATCTGTTGAGACTGAGTCCGTATACGCCACTATTTTTCCACTGCAAATTGAATCATGTAGAACGATATCATTCATCGCTTGTCTGTTAAACTGCAGTGGACGCTCATGATAGGCTTTGATCGTGGCATGATCTCGTTGACAAATCAGCTTTGATGTGAGTGCGAAACTTGCGCGTCTGCAGGAGGCTGAAAGAATGACGATGCGTTGAGCATTAATTCGCATTGCGCATGGGTCTAGAAGTCTACCGGAAAAGTAAATCTCTTCATAAAGATCCCGATTTGTTCACAGGGAGCCTTCGCGGTACGTATGGGCCATAGCGGGTCGCGGACCATAGGTGCGCAGTCGGTATAGGAGTCTGTGTCAGGATCGCTGCCGTTGAACCTCCGGCGACAATAAATCTCAGAGGCTCAAGAATATGCAGACGGTTGTCGGGGGAGAATGTAACGCCCAGAATCAAAGTCGTGATTTCAGCCTCCCAAACCGAGAAAAACTTTGCAATCTGGTTGATGAGATGGTCGTGAAGACGAACCGCTATGCGGGTGTGGCAGTCGTAATAGGTACATGTGACTCAAAAACGTGGTGGCCTTCCAGATCTGAAAAGCGGCGATGGATGGCCTGTCGGCATCTTCTGTGGCGACTTGCGACTTGCCAAATGCAGTCCCCGCCGTGAGCGCGAATCGTAAGTCCCGAGACTGATCTCCGTGCCCAGACTGACCATCTTTGATGATCAATTTCATTCGCTTGTCTCCTCTAGTTCATGCACAAGCCCGAAATACAGTGTGGACGGACCAGGCGAATCTGCAGTGTTATAGTGCTTAATGCTTTTTTGGGTCGAGTTCAGACATTGAATCAGTCAGTGGTCCGTTATCGACCATCTGACGACACGCTTTCGCCATTGACCAGTCGTTTACACGGTAGCATCGGCAAGCATTTTCGCGGGCAACCGTCGTGAAACAGCATAGCTACATGAGGCTAGCTTGATTGCTCCACCATTGCCTTTTCAATTGGCCCTGCCCACAACGATCTAGGCAGGGAAGAGAATGTGGCACGCCTACGGTGGGAAGGTTTCCGTCAATCTCTGCCTGGTCGAAACGCGTGATAGACGGTCGAGATTTTGGTATTTAATCATTCAGAATCGATTAGATCCGTAAATGACTGAAACAAGTTGCAGGAGAGTGTAGGCTGCCACTTGCGGGAAAGTAATTGTCCGATAAGCGCCGTGCATGTTGCCGCGGAGTCAAATGTGGGATGTGGCAAACGGGACACGCTCACGCCTTGACAACTCGAACAACGGTGGTACAGTGGCAATCGGGTTCAAGAATCTAGGTCAAACTCACTTGCCTGGTAAGCTCCTTGCTCGCTCCATCTTGTTTTCTGCCACTCACTCTTGAATTGTCTCAACTTCCTCAGCTAACGAGCTCACTGGTCAATATCATCGACTGAGCGATTCTCAACTTCAACACGGGATATCCTCGCCGACCGAGACTACATATTGCTTATAACACAGATGAGGAATCAATTTGCTGGTCCTATACGTTTCTCAAAAATTTTATGCCCAAGCCCGAAGGGAATAGGCTACCCAAGGGTTATCACACTTTGTTCGCCGACCTGAAGATCGAGAAGGGATTCGAGAAGAACTTTGTACGTGCTTTGTGCCTTTTTAGCTTCATCCCACGTATCGTCACATACCACAGATACAGGCCGTCCGAGAGGCAGGGCTTTGCCCCGGTTTGCTCTTCGTCGACACAAGTGACCAATTAGATAGGAATTTCCGCCGAAAGCCAGATATCTCCGTCTACAAGTCGGGGCCATGAACAGACGAAGACCAAATTCCCGCTGATGGAGCTTCATATTGAGCGCAAGGCCGAGTCACAGGATCCGTTTGACGATCCACCGCAGGACATGAAGAGATCGCTTCGCGAAAAAATACCCTTTCGAACACAATACTCTCGACGGCAATCATTCTCGTGGACAAATTTCCTCATATACAGCTTCACAATTCAATGCCCAATCTCGAGCGTTCTCATTTTCTCTCCTCTTTGTTGGCAAGTTTGTTCGATTCATTCGTTGGGACCGAGCGGGAGCCGTGGTTACCAGCCGTATAGATTGGAGGGAAAAACCTTGGTGCCTAGCGTCGTTCTTGTGGAGGTTCGCTCATTCCTCTGATAACGACCGAGGATATGATACCTCGGTGTCAATTCCGACCCAAGACGAGATTCTGCGCACGAAAGCCGTCCTCAGGCAGCGGGCGATAGATGTCGCTGTGGCACAGGGCGGAAGTGAAAAGGATGTATTGACGTCCCTACACTCGTCAGACGACACGTTTCGAAAATTCCGTGTGGTCGATGATGGTCCGGACAGGCAAGAGCACTTTTTCGTCGCATCTGTTCCACAGTGGTATACGAGCAGTCCTACAGGAAGAGGAACGAAAGGGTATGAGGCGCTGGATGTTGCTACAGGGAAAGTGGTTTATCTGAAGGATACTTGGCGCTACGTTGCGCTGGGATTCGAGAAGGAGGGCGACACTTACCGATTGCTTGAGGAGAACAAAGTGCAAGGGATCTCTCACCGAATTTGCTCTGGCGATATCGAGGGGCAGGAGACACGCACTCACGAGTTTATCAGGCAAAAATGGTGCTGTCGTGTAACTGTGAAGCGCCACCAACACTATCGGTTAGTACTCGGGGATTTGGGACGCCCGTTGAGCCAGTATACTTCTACAAAGGAGCTTTCTCAAGTGATGTTGGACACGATTGAAGGTGAGATACATTCTGCTGCTTAATTCGCTCAATTAACTGAAATCGCATGATGATATAGCCCATCAGCAAGCGTTCAATGTCGGGGTGCTGCATCAAGATATCAGCGGCGGCAACATCCTGATAACAAACCACGGTCGTGGCCTTCTCATTGACTGGGATCTGTCTCGAAGAACAGCGCTGACTGTGCCCGCAGCTAGGTTAAAGTCGAGGACGGTAAGTCGCTGATGCAATCTAAGTTCAGTGCTCGCGCATTCGTATTGATTGGCATCTTCAGGGCACATGGCAATTCATGGCATGCGCTCGTCTTCTTGCTCCTGGAGAGCAGCCGCACGAATTTTGGCATGACCTTGAGTCATTCTTTCATGTTTACTTATACCACGCAATCCTCTATCAGGCTAGCAGGATTCCCCAAGATTTACTTCTGCGCATTTTACAACAATTGGAGGAACATTTCGACTCTTCAAGCAGCCGTATTGATGCGCCTGCTTCTGGAGGTACAAGCAAATCAGATTTCTTCCAGTTATCTACCAGTCGTTTCTCCGAACCCGACCTTTCGAAATTCCTCAACAAGGCGCTACTTTTCACCATCTTCAATCTTAGGGACCTGTTCGTCCCTATCTACACTATTCGTGGCACTCTATCGGCATTCTTTGTAAAACTGTTACCTTCCGTCGAAGAGGCACAGGATACTCTCAAATCGTCGAAACCATTGACTGAAAGATTGAAGTCGAGGCTCGAGAAAGAAGGCTGGACTAATGACGGAAGTGATGGTCTTTTCGGGAAACCGCCGATCAACAGGAAGATCAAACAGTCTGCAAAACGAAAAGGCAAGGATTCCGAATTGCACAACAAGCCCAAGCAGAAGAAGAAGAAATCCCGGTTATCTCAGGATGCGTCCGAGATTGTCGTGTCTTCTCTTGTCCTTGGAACCTCGACCATCGACGAAGAATCCGATATCGCCAATCCATGATTACCCCTACTACAGCTAAATGCTATCCATTTCTTTCACATTTGACTCAATCCGTTTATATTCTGTATCTCGCTCGCAATATGCTAATTCATGTATGGCTCCTGATATGCAATAAATACTCATGCAACGAACGGCAGATTTCTAACCCAAACAATCAATCGCTGGAGCGATACAACTCAAGGAGATGACGGGGTAACGCAGGAGCTGAGCCATGTGATGTGGGCGAATGGAGAACTCCTGCGACGAATCAGCCTTAACAAGATTAGCAGTGGCAAGTTCAAGTAGTAAAATTCCTCTAAAATTCGCCCAAACTTGCTTCCATCGTCTCAAGCGTAACCCCAGAACAAAATAAGAGGGTGACAACCGCTCAGAGGCACGATGGCTCCAAATACGAAGTAGTGTGATGACTGCCCTCATGTATCGGCGTATCGCGCGATCGTCCCGAACTTCCCATCGAGATGTCAAGCTGCAAGTCAGACGTCAGTCATTTTCTCCTTGATTCTTTTCAGGTTTCAGCTGAACGGAAGCAGAGCGCTTTCTAGCTTGCATGCTTGGGAAGGTGGGAGACTTACACAGTGTGGGCAGACTGGAGACCGCGTCGAGGGCGTGTCCCGTGCCTCACATTACTGATCGACGAAACACGGCGGCGGGAGAAGTCAACGAGAGGGTTGATTGTTCACGCACAGAGCAAGATAACGAAATAGACAAAAAATGAGGGAATAAACAGAGAGCCACAACGAGGTATCTGAACAAAAAGCGTAAGTGGACGTGAATGGTCATAAGGTCATCGTATCGTGAAAATCGAGCTTAACACAGTATATATGGATATTTAGTTGAGAGCAAAAAGATAGATGATTCAACATAAGCAGAGGTCGACCGGCAAGGAAATGAGTGTTAGGCTTGGGTATCGCAATCGAGGTGGAAAAAAAATCGTGGAAGTCCAAACGCTCGACGAAGAGAAGCTGCGAATGAAGACAAAGGCCGAGATCAAGAGAAAGGCCGTTTCAAAGCTTGAAAAGGCTTGGAGAACCCATAACAGCGAGACTGGCCAGCGAGCCCAAAAGAAAGCCAACTGTCAAGACCTGAGCTGTCGGCCAGCCGTACGCTTCAGCACGACCCGCAGGACGACAGCACATACACCTAATCCAACGAACAGCACATACGAAGGTAACGCAGAGAACGAGTCGGGTTCAAAAATATCAGCCACAGACGAGGTCGTGTCAGGTTGAGGGCGGCGTCGCTTGTGTACACGCGAGACGACGCGAGAGAGCATCGCAGCAGGGCCAGGGACAGGTTTCGTTGATTCAGCGGGGTATGGTTGAGGCTCAGGTCGTATTTCGGGTAGGGAGGCGGTGGCCAACGGGGAGGGGTCCTGAATAGCTGAGGCGAGGGATGCAGCCAATGCTTCGAGCTCCTGGGCCCGTTTCTCGACCTCGCGAAGCTGCGCGAGCTCCAGGACCAGTTGCGCTTCGCGCTCTGCTCTCTCGACTTCTGCAATGACACTGCTCGCTTCTCTCTGTGCTGTCTCGATCTCCCGTTGGGTCTCAAGCTCTCTCAGGGTCGCTAACTCTGCGTCTCTCGTTGCCTCTCTTTCTTCCATCTCCCGCACCCTGCTTTCCACCTCCTCCAATCGACGTTTGAATTCCTCCAATAGGTCCCTGGTTTCTTTGACCTCTTGCACCATCTCCTGGACCTTCGCATTGCCGTCGTCATCGTCATCCTCATTGGCAAGGCCTTCAATCTTCACGTCATCATCTAACGCATGTTCCTCCTGGCTCGTCTCTTCGAGCGCAGGCTCAAATATCGCAGTGACGACTCTCCGTTCGTCCTTCGCACCACCTGCCTTGACCCTCCCACCACTGCTGCTCCCAGAGCTGCGTCCGCTTCCACTTCCACTGCCTTCCTTGCGCACGGTTTCATAGCCCTCAGAGTCCCCGATCTTCTTCACGGTCACGCCGATGTCCAGGTCCTCCCAAGCACGTGCGCCCCACGAGCCCGATGGCAGGTCCGAATGCTCGGCGAGCAGGTCCTCGATACTTGGCTCTTCCTCGCTCTTCAGCCCAGTGGTTGTCGTTGTCGCCACCACCTCAGCATGCGTGGACCCACTAGCTTCTACGCCATCCGAAAGATCAGGAAGGGAAGTGTCCATTTTCAGCGGAGAGGACGATGCCGGGTCGTCTTCGACGTCACTTCCGTCGACGCTGCCCGCACTTTCGCGCTCCCATTTGTCAACCATTCCCTTGACTCTTCCCTTCTTGATTCGTAGTGCGATGGTCCGGCGAAGAGGCGAACCCTGCTCTGATCCTGACATAGAGAGATCGATAGAACTTGACGACGACGCATAGAGATCGGAAGAGAACGGATGAGACGCAAGAGGCTGGCCGGGCGTCGGCGAGGTCTCGCCGTCGGGAGAGCCCCAAATCCGGCCGCGCAGGACGTTCTGGCGGAGGTTGCGCGAGGCATTGAGCAGCGCCCTACGCCAGAGCAGGCTCACACCCAAACTATCCGCGCACGCATGTCGACAGAAATTATTCGAATATTTACTGTCATATCGTAGAATGGAACGCACGCTTCAAGATCCTCCTCGCCCCAACGGAGGAAAACGCGCCCCGAGATCTTCGCGTCGCGCACCCACGCCGCGATATCACGCGCGACGGGTTCTGGCACGGCAGGTGTCGTCGAAGAACGCACGCGCAGTGCAGATGCGAGATACGCCGCGAGTTGCGCGGGGGCCCACAACTTGGGGTTGGGCTGGGACAGATCTTCGAGGGTAAGGCCCGCGGTGCTCGCCTCACGCTCTGTGGGATGGAACGAAGGGAGCGTCTCAGAGCGCTTGAGGCGCCGCGGCGGGGTGTTCACGTCGTCAGATGCGCTGCGCTGAGGGTGGGCGATTGAGTCTGGGAAAGGAATCGGCGCAGGCGCAGGGGAGGAGATGGAGACGCTGGTTTCGCTGCCAGACAGACTCGTGGAGTAGCGATGGCCGCGATATTCTGACTTTCTCCGTGTTGAGCTGCGGGTCGGGCTGGTGCTCGGATGCGGAGGTATGTAGAAGTGTGCTATCTGCGTGCTGTGTCCGGACGAGTTGGACCGCGAGAGTAGAGCGGTGGATGTTGTTTTGATGGCATATGGGTGGGGATTTGGTTTGAGAGGGGATTCATGCCGCGTAGGTGACTTGAGGAGGAAAGGAGAGCCTGGCGGGGTTGCTGTCGCAGCGCTCATGTCAATCGTCGATCGTCGATGTGCAGAGTGCGGCGAAAATTTAGAGGTTCGGTCAGTCTATCACAATGGGTTTAGTACAAGGAAAACAAGGTCCACACTCTCACTCACTTAATATGCTGGAAAGAAACTATCATTGATAACAAGCAAGGGGATGCGGATGCGAGCACTCACTCAAGCACAGCTTAGATGGTACAGTTTGTTTCTTATTTGACTGCTTTCAGCTCCGCGTCTACAGTGGGCTCTCTAGAATATTGTTTTCAAGCCCGCACCGCGGTTATTGAAGGTGAGAGACGAGATACAGCTTGCGAGCGACGACGCTGGAGACGACGGGAACAACTTGAAAGAGGACCCAGTTTAACTGGCACTGCCTGGCACTACTTACCGGCAGGTATTACGTCATCGTATATTCATGTCACGACCCGTCGCTAACGCAGGTTCAACCGTATCGCTCACGTCCGATGAAAAAAAATTCCCTCCCGAGCTCATCGACTGTGTCTTGAACGATGGACTGACCCATGCTGACCTACTCGTCATGAGAGCGGTCAACAAGTTTTTCTATCATCTGTTGACACCTCGCATCTTTCGACGAGTGCGATTCAGAGATACCTGGAAGAGTGCTACAGCATTCGAGGAGTTGACACGATGTCAAAATCTGGCTCAGCACATGAAGGAGATTATCTTTCAATCCATAAATGCAGATGAGGAAGGAAAATAGATTTATATTGAAGAATTGCAACCGGATGATGGTATGGTCCTTGTCCTTCAATCCGACCGGCTTAATTTTCTCATCACTGCTCCCAGATTCCCTCGAAGATATTCCACAGGGTCGGTATTGGTCCATAACGGCCATCGAGGAGAAATTTCACTTGGCTTTTTCCAAACTGAACAAGCTCCCGAATCTCAAATCTCTAACACTGACATTCGACCCAAGTTTGGACTACATACCAAATATCCGTCGCCAAAATATTATTTTTGAAGCCATTGCATTTCAACACCTTCATTCTCTCGAATCCATCACCGTCAATAACTTTATGACGGACTTCGCCTTAGTCTACAAAAGCCCTTCCTCCCTTGCCCTCTTTGGTTCACTGTCGCATCTGCGCCTCATGATTTTGCCTCAGACCGATGATCTGGAGGACGATCCACTATTTTTGGCTTCAGATAATTCAGCGCCAAATCCTCAAGCCACGTGCATCCCTCTCCCAGTCCTTGGTATCACTCACACTCCACAGCCAAGCTGTCGAATTCGTATATCCCGTTGGCTTCGATTCCTCGTTCAGCTTCCGCTCGCTCAAACTTCCTTTCCTTGCATTTCCGTCGTTGAAGTATTTTTTGTTCGGTGAGAAAGCCTCTGATGTAGTTGATTTCATCGTTCGACACAAGGCCACACTCAGGACCCTCAAGCTCAAATCGTGCATGATCCTGCTACCCTCGACAGGACCGCGACGCTTCTGGTCTGGCGTCTGGACTTATTTTTTGAAGGAGCTGCAAACCTTGACATCACTGCATGTTGAAGAAGAAAATAGCCCTGTGAGGTATGGCATTGACGACGGCGCGCAATTCGAGCCCTTTTCTTACGGGGAACAGTCCGAGGACCTCACAGAGCTCCCTGACCAGAAGGAGGACGATCGAGCCTTGGAGACTTTTCGAGAGTCCGTAGCTTCAAGGCGACTCACGCAATTGTGATGGCGTTTGCGAAAAATCATTTCGATCTTTTCTCTTCGTCGCGCGTCCTCTACCTTCACCCGCATACACTAATTCTCCCGTCGTTCACCATTGCCGACTGACGCTCAATTTCCATGCTAAGATTTCTTCTCAAACTGCTTCCCCAAACACTATATTCCGATGTGATTATTGACTCACGTTCTTGGTATATACCTTTTGAATCGATCCACCCTACGTACTCCGATGTAGTATGCTTGCAAACTGGTTTCGGCTTGTCGAGTTGATTGACGATAAATTTATATGCAGCTCTAGTATGCAGCTATCAGCTTACAAGTGGCGTGATCATGTGGTCTCGTTTTTTTTGCTCCCGCAACGACTGAGCTATTTTCCTTCCGCGACCCAGCCTTCAAAGCTTCACGAATAGCGATGGACTCGTTGCCTCTTGAACTTCTTGACTATGTTCTCAACAATATTCACGACTACTGGGATCTTCTACCGATGAGAAAGATAAGCAGAATCTTCTGCTATCTGGTGACGCCCCGTGTTTTCCGCCAAGTCCGGTTCAGAAATACATTCGAGAGCATCGCAGGATTCAACGAGATATATGGATGCCGAAATCTGGCGCAGTTTGTGAAGGAAGTCTGTTTTCGAACAGCAGGTACATCTTGGGATGCTCCTTGCATTTGAGATCCGGAGATGTTGAGCTTATAGGAAATCTAGACCACCCTATCGTACCTCAGAGGTTATTCGAGCCTATAACAGCTATGGAAACGCAACTGGCCCTTGCTTTCTATCAACTTGGCACCTTCCCGAACCTCAGAGCGCCATCTATAGTGTTTGCTCCAGTGGAGGATGATTACCTGTCAAGTCTACGGCGACAACTTCTTCGTTTTTCTATGTTATGTGATGTCGAACTGCATTCGCTCAAATCCCTCACAATCAAGCACCATATTGCTTTACCAGCCCAACTCTACTGGGACCCTGACTTCTATTGTCTGTTCAACTCATTGTCACACCTACACCTTAGTGTCTTGCCTTAGTGCGACGACGGACTGGAACATCATAGCGACTTCTGGGTCGAGGTGGTCTAGCTTCGGATACTGCGGCATGTCTCTCTTTCTCAATGCATAGTATCTCTCTCACTCCGTTCAGTGTCCGATAACTACGACCGTACGACAATCCCATGGGTTTCGCAATCCCGTTCAGTTTTAAAGAAATTAATCTTCCTTTGCTCGAGTCCTTTTCCTTACAGTATTTCTTGCTCGGTGATGGGGCCTGCGATGGCATCGACTTCATCAGACGGCATGCTTCCACACTCCGGACCCTCGAACTCAATTCGTGCCCACTTTTGCTACCTTCTACGGGACCGCTACGCTTCTGGTCGGGCATCTGGAATTGCTTTTCCGAGGAACTGAAAGCATTGACGTCCCTGCAAGTAAACGACGACGAAATTATTGGTATGTATGCGCTTGAGAAGGACTCAGAGTATGAGACGATTTTGTACGGGAGCTCCGAGTTCAGTGAAGATATACCGGAGATCCCTGATCAGAAGGAGGACGATCGGACTTTGGAGGGATTGAAGGCTTTGGTGCTTTCTAGGCGACTCCCATGACTGATATCGCGAGTGAGCAATATTTCAGATCTGTATCTATCACGGATTCTCACTGCCCCGTTGGCCTGTAGCCAATGCTCCATCGTGTTGATGCTACTCGATTATGATCACTCGTGTTTTCACCCTTGTTGCATCTCTTGCTGGCATATCATTCCGATGAGTGTAACTTTTATTTTCAAATCGTTACCAAAGTCGTTGGATTGTTTCGAAATTCTTCACAATTTTGAACACGACTTGCTATATAGCTTTCAGAACCAGAAGTCATCTTTGCACCTTGACGCTGCACTACACATTCAGCACCAGCTCCGTTCGTTCGTACATGCACCTCTACTTCATAAATACAGTCAAAAACAATTGCACACTGATCTTAGATCTAACCCATGTAGATGAGAAATGATCTCATCCGAACAAGATACAATGAGACAGGAGACACGACAGACTTATGATCCGCGATGCGGTTTAAGAAAGGAATGATCACGGAAGGGTCAGCGCTGTCAGCCTCCGCCAAGAATTTTTGAGATGCACACTTACATCGCCGCCTCAAATTTCAGCCGGAATAGACAAATAACAACGACATCCCCGTCGTCAGGAACTACAAAGACCGGATGGTCAGACACGCCCTTCCCACGGACGAACTGCAGAGTGGCAGCCACATACCACGTAAAAATACACATATTCGCCCTCTACCGCACTGCAACCCTAAGCCCCAGTCTCTCAGAAAGATCGGTTCGATGCGGGCGCGGATTGTGGATGACGAGAGGGACGCGTCAAGAAGCCAATGAGGACGGCCGCGATGGCCGTGGTGATGATGTCGACCCCGAGCAGGGTGAGATTGCGGGGGTCGAAGGTCGCTGGGGGGTTCATGGCGTAAGGTGTGGGGGCTTGTGGGGGCTGCGAGCTTGTGTCCCTTGCATCTGCGGCGTGCAGAATTTTATACCTTGATCAGTGGGGGACCATTGCTTCGCAGACAGCGTTGGGGTATGGGGAGCTGTGGGGTTGTTCCCTGAAGCTGCACGCTTCGGTCCGGATCAGAGCAGCCCGGAGCACGAGCTTGGGCACTTATCAGCTCAGCAACGAAGATGGCGGACGCGTTTCCAATCGTGAACCTTGCAGGCACGGCATGGGAAGGGCTCTTCGAATAGACCTTCCATGCTCTTCTATGATCTCTAATATCAAGCAAGAACGCAAAATATTCGAGACCTAACTATGAATGGGACGCACCCAGCTGATTCTCCGCTGAGGATGCTCAGGCTTACGGCATCGCACGTAACCATGCATCTCGACGGCGAATATGCTCAGTCGAGGTGCCAGGTTCAAAGAATGCAGAACGTAGCCTCTGAATCTGAAGGATGATGTAGATGAGATGTCAGCCCGTACAGGAAGATCTCTTGCGCCGATAAGCCCAGCCACTTCTAGCCTCTTTGCGCTGCACGCTCTTAAACGGAGTTAGGCTGCGAACCGTAGAAACGAACTTCATTGGGATACAGAGAGCTCAGCTAGTGCATGATCGATGCTCTGCCCGAAACTACAGTAACACCAACACAATCGTGCCAATGGCCGTCGCACCCAACACGGCGTATCCCGACTTGTATGCGCCGCTGAGCGACAAGACTGCAAAAAGACACGGGTCGAGTTGGAATTACACAGAGAAGAGACGAAAGAAGACGTACATTTTCCAGAATCCCACGCGAGATGCCGGAGACCGTTGAACGAGTGGAATGCAAAAGGCGCAGCGAGGATCGTCTTGGCCGCAATTTTGACGGACTCAGGAAGGGCCTGGACAGTCTCGACGATGTTGGCGGTGCTGAATGTGGAAGGTGCAATAAGGTATGCAAGGGAGAAGCCGTAAAGTACTGTGTTACAGCAGAAAGCGGAGGTAAGGTCAAGGTGAGTAACACATAAGTTGTGCAGATCACGCACAAACGCTCAGTCCAGTTCCCGTCACACGGTTCGCAATGGATCCAAGCCAGGTAAGTTGTGGTTGGTAGATGGTGAAGTGAGGGCTGGAGGGGCGTTTGATGCGTTGAGCGTTCAAGATCTGTTCGGAAGCCGAGGGTGGGAGCGACTGTGTCTGCACAGAACTATGCGCAATCGAGCCGAGGTTTGAGCGGTGGAGATTAGTACGAGGATTGACGTACTCACCGCTTAGGGAATGTGGAACGCAGAGCAACCTGGTTTCTCGCTGATTCTGATTCAAGTTCTGCTGGAAGGTGACAAGCAGCGACACGACACACCAATTTTCGGCGAAAAAGCAGCACGCCGCAGCGCAGAGCCCAAACCGACGCGTGTGCAGTTCATGGTGGTAGAGAGTAACGTTGGCGGCTTTGACGATGGGAGAGAGCGGGACAGGCAACGCCTGTTCAAACTCCGATCGCGCCGCTCCGGACATTGCATTTCACGTGCTCTCGCCCACAACCGACTTGTGGGTCCAACTTTTCCGTCCATCATCATACAGTACTCTCTTTCGGCCTCCTCGTGAATGATCAGAATAATATGTCTTTCCAAGAGAAATCACCATTTTTGCCGCTACCTGTGCCTCATTTATGAACCTACAGACTTTTATGAGGACCGCGCAGACACGTTGCAATCCAACCTCGCAGCGGCGGTAGAAGAAACTAGAGATTTCCGCCGCATGCGGTAGCTGGACATGGAGCGACGATTTGAGTACGTCTGTATCTCTCCCTCCTTGGTAAATCCAAGCCAGCCTGTTGACTGTATCTGATCCTACAGGCATCGACTGTAGTGCAAGGACATGGAACTATTGCGTTGGACGCCTTACCCTCTGTGAATAGCTCCACCCCGCCTACGAGTCCAAGGCGCAAATATTAGCTGATCAGTGTCCACGACCATGATCGACAGCTGACGGCTATTCCTGGCAATTGTACAAGAAAGCAACGGACACTGCCGGGCATCTGATAGTCAGGTGCGTCCCACGGAAACACAGAGGGTATCGGTTGGCGGTTGGCATCCTCTGAAGGACTCAGTATGCATGCGGTATGTAGGTCTATGCCTCTGTCAAATGTTTTTTCTTCTTCTCAAAAGCTCTTACCATCCTTGATTTTCAAAGTACATTTGTCTTATAACCACCCGTGAAGCTTTTCGACTTCTCTTCACTGACACGCCTCCTTGTGTCATAGCGCTGACCCAATCCTTCCCTTTGAGCCTCTCGCCCTTGTCCCATCACGTATTGCTTTCGTCAAAACACACACGTGTTTCTTGAGTTTCGTTCCATAATATCGCTATCCAAGTACATCGTCTGATATTGTATGGCATCCCAACGGTCCGACAGTCATTCGGATGTGCTTGTAAGTTCCTCGTAGAAATCGTGAACCAGCAGATTTACTAGATTTTACTTTCCAGGATTGCTGGCGGTCACAAGACCCGGCTGCATCTTTCATGTACGTCTTGCTATTGTCCTCACATAATATGCCGTGCCAAGCGGTTCTGTGCGCCTCGTGTGTGCTGGTCGAGTGATATCCTCAAACACTGGCTGAGGGCGAGGACAAGGAGGTGAAATTCAATTGCCTTTTCCGTCCACACCATCCTTCTCCAAGTCACGCTGTTCTTATAGCGAAGGGTAACTTTCGTCGAAGGCCTCTGCTCACTGTGCAGGACGTCGACGGGACACTCGTATAAAAAGGTGCGCAAAATGAAGCTTTATCCTCACCAAAGTGCGCCATGTCCTCCCCTTGCCCGCAGATTCCTTCCCACTCGGATTCCAAGTCGATTTCGACGCTCAGTACGCTGGTATTGAGACCTTCACCTATGACGTCAATCATCCTTTCACCTCTCCTGCCTCACCCGACCTCTCCCATGCCTTCACAGGCCTCCAGGTCTCCTCGTCTCCAGAGCTATATTCCCACGGCCTCAATCCCCCTTTCCCTTTCTCATCTCCTGCCACTTCAGAGACTTCCACTTTTGTCGCCTCGCCCTCATCCACCACATCCAATGTCCCCTCACCCTCACCCTCCCCACCGCGCAAGACCACCAAGGCGACCCGCACGCCGAGGAAGGCTGCCCACAAAGCCTTACCCCGTAACGACCCTGACCGTGTCAAGCGCTCCCTGAACGCGTTCATGCTTTTCCGCCGTCATGTCACCTCTCAGAGGAAGTCGATGCTCGAGAAGATCGAGAAGGACCACAGCAATATCAGCAAGCTCGTAGGGTCCATGTGGCAGGAGATGACCATGCAGGAGCGCCAGCCGTGGTTTGCCGCCGCCGCCGCTGAGAAGCGCATGCACGAGGAAAGACACCCCGGCTACAAATTTGCGCCCGTCGCGCGCGACCGCAAGAAGCGCAGGAAGAGGCGCAATGGGAAGGCGGAGGCTAACAGGATCAAGGACCTTGCGCGTCTGATAAATGAGGACAGGCCGGAGGAAGATATCATCGCCATCGCAGCCTTGCACGCGAGCTACATCGCGAGCTTGTCTCAGACCGAGCGGGACGAGCGGGGCGAAGGCAAGGAGCAGGTGGTGAAGGAGCCGGTGACTATGCAGACCGAAGCGTCGGCCTCGAGCACGATCGTATGGGCGCCGGAGATCGCAGAGTTGCCTGCTGTTGGTGTTGAGGTCGACATCGAGCCTGCCGCCTTCACCGATCCCATTCTCACTCCCGATCTGCCCGCTTCCATGTCGTGGCCATATGATATCACCGTGGTATGTATCTTTTACATCTGTCCCTTCTGTTTATTTTCTGATACGACCTTCACATGGTTAGACTACCACAGACTCGGCTTACCCTGAGTACCCTGAGTACTCCAACGCCTCAGCCGATCTGGCGTATTCGTATCCCCCGACCATGATGGCCGTTCAGCCTCATAATGATGCATCGCTCCTTGCTCAGTACACAGATACGCAGTATATCTACGATCTAATCACTCCGGCGGCGTCTTTTCCCGAACTCGAGCTTGCAAATTCGGCCGTCCAGGGCTACTCGTCCCAATTAGCTGCACAAGGACACGTTCATACTTCGTCCGAATACTACGACTCGCAGGCGGTGGCGACGACGAACGCCGTAGAATCTTCGACCCCGATGCTCACCGAGCTGCCTCAGCCTAGCGGCGGTTGGGATAGCGGCGGTTGGTACTGATGTCCCCCCTTCCCCATTCCATTTATGAATCTTTCTTTCCCCCATCTCTTCTCATCCACTGTAATTCCCCTGCATTCCACATGGACATCCGTAGCTACTGTAGCCCTATGCCTTCCCCTATATTCCCGCACTTCCTTGGTGCTTTGTTCTGTATCGGTATCGGTTTCTCAGACGCTGGTCGTGACTTTTTCTGGGCAGGTTGGACGTGTCTATCCTTTCAAGTCAATCCATTATGATGAAATAAATTGTTCTAACCACCGAAATCGCTGTGCACGCTGCAGACTTGCGAGAGCAGGAGATGTCAACGGCCCGGCACGGCGGCACGGCGGATGCGCGCTTCACTCAATCGGTCCGCCACCCGAACTGGCTTCCGTTCACACGGTACGTGGACGAGTTGTTGCTTTCCTAATGGCCGCCTGGACTTTCCTGTGCACTGTCTCTTTGTCCAGATACAGAAATGCCTCATCGTATTTGGATCTGAATCAACTTGGAATCTGTGTAGAACTTTTCAGGAACTGCGTAGACTCAAGGTGAGTCGTGACGTCGTCCGACCGGGATTCGGGACTTATTTTAAGTTTTCCCAATGCTGTTCGATTTTTGTCGCACAGCATGTATGACAAGCACTGAGCGCTGAACAATACAATGGTCTTGTCAACAATCTCTCTTGACACGTGAAGGGTCCGGGAGCTCTCGTCTCCCCAACAATTCGGCAAAAGTATTTCAGATTCAAATCATAAACATATTCGAGAAATCGGCCACATTTACGATATCTGAGTGTTAAAGAGAACACAACGAGAAGAAACTGTGGGCCATGTTGAGAGTCACGATGCCAAAAGTTGAAATGCGACTGACGGTGTCCACCAAGCTCACGATCTTCATGAATCGTTTGCGGGCCCGCCCGAGGAGTACCGTGTGAGTAGTACTATTGCTTGTATATGCGCACTGATAGCACTCCAATAGCCTCATTTCTTTTGGTGCGCGAAGGAGAGGCTGTCCTTTGACAATGTGCATCAACTTGACTCTCTAACTTGTATCGACCATCTTTCCCTCACGCGCGTGACTTTGCATCTTGCAATCTGTCAATTTTGGCGGATCCCATCACCGCCGTCAGAATATTTCTCCTGAAACAGAACCCAAGCTGTCACTCACTTCGGTGCGATGTCCATGAAACAACCTCCTTGTTGTGTGTATGTACCGTAAATTTTCTTCTTGAGTAGAACACGGGATCACCTGGAGGGGCTGATGCTCTTTTTTCCCGATGTATTTGTCGCCTTCAGGCAAGCTCTTTGCTAGATTGAGCTCCTCAAGTACTGCATCAGGACGCATAGCCGCTGGCGCGGATGCCGTTTGTTGAAAGGGTGACTTCCGGGTCTCTTTTAGGTGCTCCAGTTGAAGCTCAAACGTTGACGAAGCGAGCACCAGAGCTCCGAACATGTGGACGTCAAATGCTCATGGTGCCCCAGTCATATCTTCCGATGCATATTCTTCATATGCAAGGCTCAAGCCCCTCAATATCTCTCTTGCTTGTGAGACTGGCTTCTACGGTTTGTGAGATCATCGCTGTGTTTTGTCGTGGTTTCAATTCGGTTCACAGTGGTTTCAGTACTATCGTTCGCAGTTTCGACCTACCTCCTCGCGTGAGTCGCACCCTAACATAAATAAGCCATAAAAAATCATCTGACGTCCTCAAAGTCGTAAAGGCTTCAAAACAAGGGCCATCCTCATCATGTGGATAACAACGTTCATAATGTTTGCGGCCTCGACCTGCCATCTGGTTTTGCAGTGGTCAGGTATCTTGGACGGCCTCCGAACTGAGCTCGGTGGGGGTTCCTTCGAGCCTTCCTTTGGAATTCAAGTGGCATCCTTTGTAAATATATATCTACCTGTTATCAAGGTGAGTTCCTTGGTCGCATCATTTCTGACACCTGTTGATCATTTGGCAGTATTCCTTGAGCGATGGAATCGTACTCTGGAGGGTATGGATTATGTGGGGACGCAGCATGAAAGTTTTATTAGTCACTGTGCTATTTTCCTTAGGATCCGGTAAGTGGCCTGTTTCATTTCGAGCTTCAGAAATAACCTTTATATCAGTGGGTGCTAGTGTATTCATCCCCTTTGATGGCTTCATTGCCATCTATGCCTCGACATTGATCAACAATGTTATCGCTACTATGCTCATCGTGGTGAAGGCGTGGTCAGTATGTTAATGTGATCAGGTCCTACTGCTCAAATGAATGCACTCACAGGCAACACCGTCGGCTGCTGAAATCTCACTTGAATAACACAATATAGATCTCAGGCCCTAGCTGTACGCGCTCTACTTGTCGAATCCGGGACTCTTTACTACGTTATATGGGTGAGCGGCGTTGTGCACATTGACGGCGTGTGTGCCTCTCACGCGACGCACCACGCGATAGATCATATTCCTCGTGGCCCGGTGTTCTGTTTTCAGCAGATTCACCATCACTGCCACGTCTGTACTGACGATCCTCCCGGGCATCACGGTTCAAGTATCTGTGCGTTCCCTATCTCTCCTTAATTAGTGAAGACTCAGCCTACCTCGAGCAGGGGATTTGTCCAACCGCGGTGATCGCCTTGGCAGCGCTCCAGAGGACCACTTGGGACATGAGCGTCGGGAAAGATATGTCTCAGAATGCGCCTCACACTGAGATGCGCTTCGTGACAAGGGATACCCGTTCCGGCACAGCGACAACTCAGACTGGTCACCCGACACTGTCTGTTGATGAGGGACCCCATGCGCCTGAGGGTCAAGTGATGGGTGGAGATGCGTATCCTTAGTGGACAACGTGTTCATGGACTTGAACCTATATACTCTCGCGCGACAAAAGCGGGTCATCAGAAGCGCACCAAGGGGCTGTAAGTAGGCCGCTTCTCATGTTTGTTCACACCCCGTAAAAACAGTTCAATCCCTCCGGGCTTCGCGAGTTAACAATCTGGGAGTAATGCCAATCAGACGGACGATACAAAGGGGGTACGATACCATTCAATAATGTTGTCAGATGCGGAAGCACACGATGTGCTACTGCTTGCGACGACCACAAACAGTCAGATGGGGAATGGGTTCTGGCAGAACGAAGTGCAGGACTGGGAAGGTGTCAATTTCGACGAGACGGGCGCATCCAGGGCGATGCTGCATGTGTCTCTGAATTGTATCAAAATGACCTCGACGTACGTACCCTGGCACCTGTATACACCGACATCAAAACAGAGCTGACCTGGTCCGCAGCGAAGCATTGAAGAAAGCACATCGGAGCATCGGAGAAGCAACCGTGGTCCACGTCGAGAGACGCAATGTTATCCTTGATTAATGTGCGCCAACTATTCAACTCTTATCAGTCATCTTACTCTCACGTACGGAACATCCTGCAATCTGTCAATTTCGGTGGGCTACTATCACCGCTGTCGCCATATTAGCCATCGAACAAAACACAGGCTGTCACCGACTTCGTTGCAATGTCCATGAAACTCCGTCTTTGCACCGTGCATATCCTTTCTGAGTGCAAGGGTTCATTTGGAGCGGCAGCACAGCCGAGGTCTTTGCTGAGTTGAGCAACTCTAGACTTTACGAAAGAGGCGATGCGGCGTCTTCCGTGTCTTTTTAGGTGCTCCAATTGCAGCTTTAGCATCGAAGAAGCGAGCGCCAGTGCTTCAACCATGTGGACATCAACTGCTCATCATGCCACGACATTGGTTGGTCGGATGCCTTTTATATACCGCTGCAGAACCTCACTTATGCCGATTAGCTCCCCTCTTTGTGACCAGTCATGTCCTCCCAAGCGCAAGACGCATACGCAACGCTCAAATTCCTCATCATCGCTCTTGCCTGCGAAACCGGCTTTTACGGTCTGTGAGCTCTTGATCGTGCGCTGCCCATGATTTGAATTCGGTCCATAGTGCTTTCCATACTATCGTTCGCAGTTTCGACCTACATCCTCGCGTGAGTCGCCCCTCTGAAGAGGGCATATCAGGACTCATTAACGTCGTCAAAGTCGTAAAAGCCTCAAAACAAGGGCCATTCTCATCATGTGGATCACGACATTCATCATGTTCACGGTCTCGACCTGTCATTACCTTCTGCAGTGGGTAGGTGGCATGGACAGGACCCGGACTGAGCTCGTCAGTGGTTTCCTAGAGAATTACTATGGAGAACAGTTGCTATCCATCGCCGATATATACCTACCTATCATCAATGTGAGTTCCTGGGTCCCATTGTTTTCGGCACTGATTGCTTATTTCGCAGTATTCGTTAAGCGATGGAATCGTACTCTGGAGGGTATGGGTTATGTGGGATCGCAGCGTAAAAGTCTTGATATTCCCTGTCCTGTTTTACTCAGGAACTACTCGTAAGTGGCTAGTTTCAGTTCGCCATCATATACGTATCACCTTGATATCAGTGGCTGCTGGTGTATACATCTCCTTCAGCAGGCTCGGTATCGGCTCAATCTATGCCTCGACGCTGACTACCAACACAATCGCTACTACGCTGATGGCGGTGAAGGCATGGTCAGTGCGTTGATCGAATCAAGTACTACTGCTCGAACTAACGTACTCACAGGCAACACCGTCGGCTGCTCAAATCTCACCTCAACAACACGGGATACAGATCCCGGGCCCTATCCATCCTCAGTCTCCTTGTCGAATCCGGGACTCTTTACTGTGCGATATGGGTGAGCGGCGTTGTGCTCTTTGACGGCGTGTGCGTCTCTCACGCGACGCATGATGCGACAGACCATCTTCTTCTTGACCTGGTGTTTTGTCTTCAGCAACTTCAACATCACTGCGGCGTCCGTAATGGAGGTCCTTCCGGGCATCACAGTCCAAGTATCTGTGCGTTCTCCACATCTCCTCAATTGATAAACATCTCAACACTCCTCGAGTAGGGGATCTATCCAACCGCGGTGATTGCCCTGGCAGCGCTCCAGAGGACGACTTGGGACATGAGCGTCGGGAAGGACATGTCTCAGAACGCGCCTCACACTGAGATGCGCTTCGTGACGAGGGACACTCGCTTCAACGCATGGACAACCCAGAGCGGTTACTGCCCAACACCATCTGATGACAGGGAACCCTACGCTTCCGAGATGCGAGCGATGAGTGAAGAAGTGTAATCTTATTGGACTACTGTTCCTGTGGACGAACGTACACTCGCGCGCGACATGGAAGTTTGCTTCGTGTCCTCGAGACGGAGTACACGGCGTTTATCGTCGAGTGCGCCAAGGGACCGTACGTTTCTTCAGGGCCTTTGGCCGTTTCTCGCGTTCGCCCGGCAGAGTTAGGCCTCCCGACCTGTAGACATCGAGGCGGAGCTGACATGGTCAGGCTGCAGCGTAATTATATCTAACTTATGAAACCAACCGCGTCGCTTCGAAGACCGGCAGTCGGGATCAAAATCGGGCGTGTCTGAGCTCTCTCTGATAACTTTCTTGACCACAGGACTACTGACTCCCTCAGGTTCCTTGTGTCACTCTGTATGTGCGTGCTCTTCAGCGGCATCACATTAATTTGGGACTTCTGTTTCTATTACTCGCGCTTCTACACCATCTTCGCCTCTGAAAAGGCATTCTAGACAGTTTCTAAAGCAGAACACACTCAGAACACGCTGTATACCGGACCATGTCTACTGCCAACCCTCCCTCAAGGCGCCGCGCTCTGGCGAACGTCGGCAATGCTCTCTCCTTGGAACAACCTCAAGTCAGAGTCTGCGTCGGCCAACAGAAGCGCCAGACTCTCCTCCCCTCGTGCACGCGTCCCGCGCTCTCGCATCCCAGCGCGTCGCTAACCACTCGAAAATGGCCCATCTCTCTAAAACCGCGCGTCACTCGCGTGCCTACTGCTTCCAACACGCTCTTGCACCCCGCCGCTGTCCGCGCTTCCGGCGGTCCTGCCCGAAACGCGCAGCCGAATCGACAGCAGGGCGAGAGCGACGCGCGCGCCCTTGAAAACCGCACGGGCGCTCTCAAGCCCGAGCGGCACTCTCCCCGTGGGCCCGTCCAGCGCGGCCGCGGCGCGCCCTACACCACCACGCACCCCGCGCGCACCTCCGTGCGGCACTCTCCCCCGCACACGTCCGCGCGCCGAAGAACGCTCCCGAACAGCGCCGCCCTCCCACTGCCGCTCCCGACCTCTTTCCGCGAGCAGCGCCCGGTCGACCGCGCGCTCGCCGCGCGGGACATGTGGCCGGCGGGATCGGCGAGACGCGCGCAGGGCGACGCCGATCGCCCGTCCGTCGAGCCGCAGCTCCCGACGCCGCCGTCCTCGATGCGCGTGCGCGGACCCGGCGCGCGCGCCCTGCTCTCCGGCGCTGCGGCCTCCCGGCCCGTCTCGCTATCGTCTCCGCCGTCTCAAAGAGTGGCCACCAGCCTCGTGTCGCTGATGCGCAGCCTCTCGGGTCGGAAGCACGGCGCGCGCGGGGGGTCTGAGAATCGGCAGCATGCGGAGGGCGCGGGGGGCAGTTTTACCATGGAGCTGGACGAGACAGACACGGAGCCGCTGTTGGGCCTGACGCTAGCGGGGCTCGGCGCGCCGGCGCACCCTGCGTCGTCCGACGTAGACCCCGATTTCACGCCTCTCGCAATAGAACGCGGGAAATGGTGGAGCGCCGGGGAATGGAAGGCGGAGAGGAGGATTGAGGCGGTGGGGACGGGTAGTGGAGAGTCGTTTGTGGCGCGGGACGAGGTGGAGAGGGCGATGGAGAGGGTGTGCGAGGCGTGCATGAGCCTATGCAGGGAGTGGGAGACACTGGACGCTCTGTTAGGACGGGTTGACATGGCGTGATGAGAGACGTACCATGTTCTGTATCTTATTAGCGTGCTGCAAAAAATGTATCATTTTGCCCGGAAACCGTGCGTGAGCGAACGCGTTCTCGTCCCGTGATCGTTGCACCTCGTCCCGTGATCGTCCCCAGTCGACTTGTCATTTGGCTTTCCTCTCTCTGCTCCCTCCACATGGTTCGCTTCAAAGTACGCCTTGCTTTCTCTTCACACGCTAATCAAACGCTCACGCCCACGAATAACACACGCAGAACCGCTGGATCCTCGTCGAGTTCCTGCCCGCCCCGGGCGAGCCCGCACGCGGCGCCGCCGCCGTCGAGCTCACGGGGAAGCACGTCTGGGCGGCCCTGCGCCAGAGCGTGATCGCGCACTTCGGAGACACGGGCTGGGGCGCGGTGGGTGCGTCCCTGAGCGGTGCGTCGTGCTTCCCACAGCGGTCGAAGGAGATGGCAGGATCTGACGGCTCGCGCGCGCGCGCACAGTGAAGTACTTCTCGCCGACGACGAACCTCTGCATCGTGCGCGTCGCGCGCGAGCCGTACCGCATCGTGTGGGCCGCCGCGACGCTTCTGTCCTCCATCGAGGGCAGGCCTTGCATCCCCAACGTCGTGCACGTCTCCGGTGCGCGCTTCTCTCTCGTGTTCGATTTTGCTGTTTTTTTTTTAACTGTGTGAAGGTACGATCAAGCACGCGCAGCTGGCCGCCATCGAGCATAATAGGACCGTGATCGCGCGGCACAGGGCCAAAGCAAACACACCCGGTGCGTGTTCCCATCTTGGTTCACATTCACTTTCTTCGCCGCCAGGCTCACGCGCCCCGCCCCGCAGCCGCCTACCAAGACTCGTACGCCTCGTACCTCGAAACAAGCACGCAGGAAATCGAAAGTCTACAGGACTGACGCGGGGTCTCCATCTACATCTATTCATAAGCACGGCCCGCCGGCACTACAGCTTGGACTCGAGCAGCCCCCCGACGGCGCTGCCCATGATGCGCCGCGTGCCGTCCCGCCGCGCGCGTCTGCGCTCCTCCTCGACGCCGCGAGCCCACTCGACAACCGCGCGCGCGAGCACCTGCACGTCCGCGCGCGTCGCGCCGGCGTTGAGGCACACGCGCACGCGGTCCTTGCCCTTGGGGACGGTGGGCCAGGTGATCGGGCGCGCGTTGATGCCGCGCGCGAGGAGGAAGGCGGAGAGCGGGCGCGGGAGGCGCGTGAGCAGCGGGATGATGGGCGTGGGGAGGCTCGTGGGGGAGGTCGCGGGGTCGGTGGAGAGCGGGCTTTGGAGGTGGGGCGGGAGGGAGAGGATGGTGGGGTCGATGGTGGCGAGCTCGGCGCGGAGGAGGTGGAGGAAGTGGGCGCAGAGGTCGAGGAGGTGCTTGGAGAGCTGTAGAGCGGGTTTATTTTTATTTTTTGCCGTGTGTATGCGTATGCGTGCGTGCGCACCTTTTCTGCGGTGCCGTTTTCGAGCATGTCGAAGGAGCAGCCGGCGGCGATGATGTTCGCGTGGCTGAGCGACGTCGTGTAGATGAGCGGGCGGGCGTAGTTGAGCAGGTAATCGCGAACGAGAACGCTAGTGAGCACGACGGCTGTGTGCGTGCGTGCCCGTCAATAACGAGCATCCCCGAACAAGCCGCATCAACAGCGCACCTCCGCTGGCGGCGAGGGCCTTGCCAAACGTGTGCAGCCTCGCGAGCACCTTGTCCTCGAGCCCGAGCATCGCGACGACGCCGCGCCCCTGCGGGCCGTAGATCCCCGTCGCGTGCGCCTCGTCGACGACGACGTGCGCGTTCCCCCGCGGCAGCAGCTCCTCCGCCAGCGCGACGATCTCCCTGAGCGGCGCGATCGTCCCATCCATGCTGTACACCGTCTCCACCGCGACGAACACGCTGCCCCTGCCCTCGCGCAGCGCGGGGCGCTCCGCAAGCAGGCGCCTTAGCACGCCGCGCAGCGCCCCGACGTCGTTGTGCGCGAACGCCATGTGCGCCGCGCGCCCCGCGCGCACGCCGTCGTGCACGGACGCGTGGATGTGCTCGTCGTGCACGACGGCGTCGCCGCGCTGCGGGACGCACGCGAAGAAGCCCGCGTTGGCGTCGAAGCCCGAGTTGAAGAGCAGCGCGGCGGGCGCGCGGAAGAAGCTCGCGAGGCGCGCCTCGAGCGCGGCGTGCGGCGCGCCGTTGACGAGCAGGCGCGAGCCGCCCGAGCCGAGGATCGCGGGGGCCGCGGCGAGGCGGGCGAGCAGGTGCGCGCGGAGGGCCGGGGAGCGGGCGAGCGCGAGGTAGTCGTTCGAGGCGTAGTCGGCGTACGGGGCGCGGTGGGGGTCGGGGCGGGGAGGCGGCGGCGGATGAGGCGGTCGTCGCGCGAGGCGAGGGCGGCGGCGAGCTGGGCGGCGAGCGAGGACATCGTGGTGGGCGTTGCGGCTGTGGAGCGTGCGCATCGGCGAGGGGCGACGCTGCGTGCGCCGCGCTTGGCGACTCTGCGCGCATTTTTCTTTTTCTCGGCGCCGTCGGGTCCGGTTGCAGCGCCATTTTGATATTGCGCACAAAAAATAATACAAAGTACGGCTACCGTCCGTCATATATATAAGTCTAGACGTACATGTAACAGGTCAATAGGACGGATTGCGCGCGTAAGTGAGTAATGGAGGTGGAACTATCAGAGATTGCGGTCGTCGATGCGATCATGGCAAGTAATAATGGCGGCGTCGTACAGCATAGCATAGCAGTCCGTGTCCGCGGCAGATCCGCCCAGAAAATAAGTATGGATGGAGAGATCAATCCAGAGCCCGCGTCTCTGCTGATCAGGCGTGTGTTCACCAGCCTCACGATGCACGCGTGATGCCCGCTCCGTCCCACAGCCCGCACGCCTGGCCGGGCGCCTCCTCCTCCCGGTGCGTCTCGTCGCTGCATCTCCGCGCTGGCACTCGCACTCGCACTCGCACTCGCACTCGCTCGCGCTCACGCGAGGGGCGCCGTCTCGCGCCCGATCCACTCCACGTGGAACTGGCGCCAGTCGTCCGCGCTGGCGAGCTCGCACGAGATCGCGTCCGCCGAGTCGGTGCTGTCCGAGTCCTCGTGCTCGTGCTCGTGCTCGCGCTCGCGCTCGCTCATGCGGTACGGGTGCGACGGCAGGCGGATCGGCGCGGGCAGCGATACCGGGCGCGCGCGCCGGCGGCGCGGCGGCAGCGGCGAGTCGTGCGTCGAGGACGCGGAGAAGGAGAGGAAGTCGTCGTCTTTCGCTGCGGTGGGGGTGGGGGTGGGCGCGGGGATAGAGGGGTGCTGCTCCGTGAGCGTGATCACGAACGAGCGAGAGGGCGAGGACGGGTCCAGGGCGCCCGTCTTCGGCCGGGGGTCCTCTTCCTCGCTGTTAGCGGACGGGGCAAGCGGTTAGCAGGTGGTGGCGGGGGCGGGGGCGCGGGGGCGCAGGTAGGACGGCGCGGGCGACGTACATGTGGGTGTGCAGGACCGCCGCGGGCGAGGCCTGCGCGAGCGGGCTCTTCTCCGCGATCCAGACGCTGAACACGTCCGCGGGGGCTGCGCTCGCCGCGGGCAGCGTGCGCCGCCGCGCTGCCTTTTTCTCCTGCGTGCTGGGCTCCGCCGCGCCGTGGGTGTGGCCGTGGCCGCGGCCGCTGGTGGGCGCCTTGCTCGGCGCGCGGCGCATCGACTGGAAGAGCGACTTGAGGGCGCGCACCCTGAACGAGGTGCTCGCAGACTCTGTGTCGAGGGAGGACGGGATCGAGCTCGAGGCGCTCGGTGCGCTCGGGATGGAGGGCACGCGGCGGCGGGTGTGGGCCATGACGCGCAGGCCGGAGAAGAAGAGGTTCGAGTAGTCGCCTGGGATCATGTCTAGGGGTCGTGTGGAAAGGGTCGTACGACTCTGGAGTCGATCTTGTTTCGGACGGGCGAGGCGGTGCGATCGTGGATCCTGGGAATCCTAGCTTGTACAGGCGCGCGTGTCCGATGACCTCGGGGGTATGTATTAGGGACGGGGGAGTATGGCGGGCTGGGGACGCGCGAGTCCTCGGTCTATTATACAGAGGCGAGCTGAGCGTCTGCGCGGAGGCGACGAACTTGATAACGCAACGCAACGCACCGTGCCACCACCGCCTGCGCCGAAATAGAAGGCAAGGATCAGCCCGGAGATGCGACGCCAACAGGTATGGGGATCAGGATGTGATTTCAGCCGTGCAACCCGGCCGCGATCAGCGCAACGGTGCCCGAAACAGCACAAGGCGGTGTGGGCCCAACACGCGCTGGCCTGGGCTCACTTCCGGCGGGGGCGACGTCAGGGTGCGGTTCGGGACCACGCACACACAACAAGGGCGGAGAGGCGCCGGGGCAGCTGTTGTTGTTCGTCGTTGACAGGACGTCTGGGAGGCGGGACGAGTACATATACGCACCTGGGCGTTTTGTGTCGGAGCTTGGATTGGACGGGAGAAGGTGGGCTTCGCCGAAGAGAAGGTGATGCGTCGAGATTCCTGCAGGTGGGCCCCAAGGAACCGCAGACGAGCGGGATCGCGCCGACTGAGCGTCAAACGAACAAGGGCAGGGCTGGCAGCGAGAATCACGCGCTAGCCGAGGCGAGTAGATTCCTGTGTCGCGAACAGTTTGTTGGGACTTTCGCTGCGCACAGGGGGTGGGAGGGCGATGGAAACAGATGCGGCGGGGCGGGGCAGCGTACGGCAGGCGTGATGCACACGACGCCCAGCCCCATCGCCAGCCCCAGCCAGCGACAGATGAAGTGACAGAAGCGGGCGACGGCGTGTATAGCATCCCTACAGTGCACCCGGTCAGACGCGAAAGGTGACGTTCCCGGGTGGCGCTGTGGCACATCATCACGCGCGATCTGATGATTGAGAAGACGAGGGAGAAAGCGCCGTCATATGGAGATGCGGAGGTGCCCGTTGGCGCTCGCTGCATTGATAGCTGCGCCACGCCACGACCGATCGCAGAGTTGGGGTTGCTTAGGTGCGTCGGACCTGTTCTCGTCTTTAGCAGGTCGTCATCATGCGGGAGGGCGTCGGTGGCCAGGAGAAACAACAAACGATACCACGCTTCCCAAAGTCGAGCGTACGTAGACGCCCCGATGATCAAGAAACCGCACCGCGGAGCCTATGTCATGGACCAGAAAAGCATGAATGGAGCATGGATGGAATCCAACACACACCAAGAGCAAAGCAGATCATGATGCTGCGAATCCATTGCGCATGAATCAAGGCCATCTTCAGAGACGCCGCGCGATGGCAACAATCACGCCGTGCCTTGTCCTATTCAGCTGGCGCAATGTCATGAATAGAGTCGGCCGCGTGGGGCAGTCGACGCCATCATGGACAACGTTCACGGGAAGCAGGCATCTGAGAAGAGCGGGTACGCCGCCACGCGGCGGGCTCATCATGCGGGGAGAGTAGCGCTCAGGCCCAGATGTCATTCATCGCGGCGGTCACAAGCGTGCTCGGCGCATGTTGTATAGCCACTGTGCGCTAACAGGATCTAACGAGAATAGCACTGAGTGATCGATTGAAGCGAACGGAGGCTGTCACGCCGGTGTGCAGCGTTCACTTCACGGGTAAGACGGGGGGTGGCTATAGGCAGAAGAGGCAGAGCGGTATGATACAGAATGTCTGAATAAAGATGGATGATGATGCTGGGATTTGGACAGATGGAGGTGAGCCAAGGCCTGGACGACTGAATGTGGGGACGCACAGGACGTTGGGAAATGGGATACAGATATATTGCCGGTCGCGGTGCAGGGTCGTAAACGGAATGAATGTAAATCACGACGCCTTCCGCTTAGCCTCCTCGGCCTGCATGCTCGCCTGCGCGAGGATGGGTTTCTGCTGCTCGGCGAGGACCCTGCGCTTGTTAAAGTAGTCCACCTGCGAGATCAGAAAAGCAGGCGTCGTCATGGCTGTGCGTCGATGGGCAGACGGGGAGACGAGCGGCGACGCGTACCCAGCTCTTCGCGCAGTTCTGTTGGAAGGCTTTGTTCTGCGCGGCGCATCTGTCGCCCTCGCTGCCAGGGACGACCACCTGCGCCGCGTCGAGGCAGGAGAAATAGAGGTCTCTTGACTCCCAGCATTTCTTGCGGTCGTCGCGCGACGCGGCGTTGGGCTTCTCGGGGACAGAGCGGGTGAACCAGCCCATTTAATTTCGAGGTGAGGGACAGAGCTTGCTGGCCGCCGCGATGTCCGAATTTGGAAATGCGCGTGTTTCCCACGCGGCCCCCGCGGTTCGTGCAGGTGAGCGCGTCCTGGCCGTCGTGTGCTGCTGCTCCTCTCCGCAACTCAGTGCTGCCCGTCATCGACCGTGGTTTTCAAGGCCCTGGGTGACTTCGACACACTGCATGACGACCCCGACGGCTTCCCCGCTGCCAGCATCGACCCCGGTCCACCTGCACCCACTATCGACGCAAGAGCCGCCGCCCAAAACCCGCCGCACTCGCACGACTGGACAGCGGCAGGGCGACGCGCCGGCGTCTCCGGAGAGCGCGACCACGCGCTCGTCGAACCACTTTGCGCCCACGGCGCAGCTCGGGGCGGGCACGCGGTACGGGCGCGGGAACTGGGACGGCAGCGTGCGGGGCTATGGCAAGGCGGGCGGCCGCGGCGCGGCGCACGAGCGCACGCTCGCAGAGCTCAGCGCGGGCGGGGCCGAGAGGGGGGAGGGCCCGCCGGCGCTGCTGGATAGGCGCAAGCAGGCGCCCCCGCTTTTCGTCGTGGGGTCGTCGAGGGACGTGGGCGCGGCGTACGACGACGCGGGGCTGCACTTGGGAGAGGTGGAGGGGCACGACCTCAGTCCCGAGGCGACTGCGCAGATCCTGGCGACGCGCTGGCACGACTATTCTGACGAGGCCATACAGTCTTCTATCTCTGGCTTCAGCATCTCCTCGTCCCCCGCTTATGCGTCGGCGCACCCGTATCACTCCGCCCTGCGCGTCCTGTCGTCGGCGTACCAGAATCTCACGAGGGTGCGCAGGCGGCTGGAGGAGGAGCGGAGGCTGCTTCGGGAGAAGGAGGACGCGCGGCGGAGGCGCGCGGACGAGCTCATGAAGGAGCTGCAGCCCTCGGAACAAGACGTCGCGCGGCGCGTGCTCCAGTCCCTCTTCACCGACGACGACGAAGGAGAACATAAGATACAAAGAAAGCAGAGCCACATGGTGAGCCGCACGCTCTCGCCTTGCGCACGACGAAGCTCATGCGCCCCCGAGTCTCTCACCGAAACCCTCTCGGAGGCGATCTTGGACGAAGTCACGCTCATCCGTCCAGAAGACCCCGACGAAACGATCACCCCCATGAATTCGAAGATCACAGTAACACCTCCTGCCGAAGACGCATCGCTGCCCATCAACGGATTCAATGCCGCAGATGGACAGTCTGTCACCCCTCCTGCCGATCCCCTTCTACCAGACGACAGCAGCTCTTATTCCGTCGGCACTACAAGCGTCAATGCCCCGAGCTTTGACACCGTAGGAAGCTCGAGGTCCGACAAGTCGTCCATCGGCGATTGGATGGGCTCGTGGTGGAGCAGGCCTCGGACCAAGAGTGGACGCGTGACCTTGACGGCACCCGAGGAGAACGTCGAACAGCCAGGAACCGCAGAATCCAGCTCGCCGTCCCCAGCTGAAGCTGACGCCAGCTCTCTGCCGGACGCGACAGGTGCCGCGGCCAAGCCCGCGCGGCGCAAGAACAAGAGCGTTTTCGGCACCCTCGGATTCTCCATCCTCAATCCGACGCTCACGTCGTCGTCCACCAAGAAACGACGCAATCTGTCCGTTTCCGACGCCTCGTCCTTCCAGGCTTCGCCGACCCTCGATCGTGCCCCGCCTTTGGTGCTCAACTCCCCAGTCCAGGCCGCGTTCGCGGCGCCTGCCCCTGTGGCACCCGCCCTAACGACCGAGCTGCAGACGTCCGTCGTCAACTCCCCGGCGCCTTCCACCGTATCTCCATATAGTCCAGGTGAGAGGCCCCCTCAGGGTTCGTCGTTACGAGCCATCGTGCAAGCTACGCGTGTCATGACCTCCGATCCAAGCAGCGTGCTTGCGGACCAGGGAATCGAAACGAGTCCGTTCATCGCTAGCCTCGCCCTGCGGCTCGTCCGGGAGGCACGAGAGGAGGGCCTTGAGATCCGTGAGGTGCCCAAGGAAAGGAAGGAGAAGAAACAGGACAGGGACGCCGCGGGCGAACATGGAAAGCCCACGGCCACTCTATCCAAGTCGAGCGAAATCGACGTGACGAGCAGCCTCAATCGCGCTCTGGGCGCGGAGGAGGCCCCGGCGCGAAAGGCAACAAAGGCACGGATGCCCTCGTTCACTAGCCCCATGCTGGGCTCGCCGCTGTTCGGCTCCTTCTTAACCCAGCAGCAGCGCAAACCGGCGTCAGGCCTCGAGGGCACGCAGAAGCTGCCCCCAGGCCCGCAGGATTCCCCTCTCCAGGGAGGTGCGGCCGCCGCCGTGCCTGCCCCGTCCGTCACTCGGAAGGCGGCTTCCGTGCCCCTCGAGTCCATCATCCCGCACACCGCGAAGCCGCCCACCGAGTACCTCTCGCGCACGTACACCCCGCTCACGGCGCGCGACTTTAGGGCCTCCATCCCGCTGCCGCACTCGGCCTCGCGGTTCTCGGTGTACCACGGCGCCTCTGACCAGGAGCCTCTGACGGACAGGTTCGGGTTCATGTACGACGTCTCGCAGTACGACGTCCTGCTCCTCGCGCGCGCCAGGGAGTGCGGCAACGCCGCGCCCGCGTGTCTGACGGGCGTCAGGATCGCGGACCGGACGGAGGACAACGACTGGTCGGACGACGAGGCCGAGGCCGAGGACGAGGAGGTCGCGATGGAGGTCGTCAAGGGCGCGTGCGAGTGCGACGGCGCGCTCGCGGTTGCGGAGGCGCAGTCGCGCGGCAGGCACCCGTCCCTCCGGAGCGTGCCCGCGACGGACTCGTCCGGCGCGTCGCTCGCCTCCCGCGGCGCCTCGCCGTCCTCGTCCCGCGCGAGCCGCCCGCGCTCGTCGACCGTGACGTCCTCCGCGACCGGCGCCGGCGCCGCGCAGGGCCCGGCGCGCGCGCGCTCGGCGATATTGGCGCTCGACGCGGACGCGCCGCGCCACGTGTGCGCGAACGTGATCCGGAGGCTGCTCGAGGACCTCACGCGGGCATGACCAGCGGCAGGCCGCGCAGCGCAAGGAGTGGGACGCGTTCGTGCGGCTCCGGCGCAGGGCGCGCGCGGCGCCCGTGGCGAAGCCCGCGGCGTCCGCGTCGCCGGCGGCGGGCGGGGCGGCGGCGATCCTGGGGCTCGGGACGGCGGTCGCGGAGGACGAGCTGTCGCACAGCGAGGGCCTGGTCGGGTTCGCGCAGCTCGGGCTGTCCGCGAACAGGGACGAGCGGCGGGAGCTCGGGCGGCTCGTGCAGAGCGGGATCCCGCTGGTGTACCGCGCGAAGGTGTGGCTGGAGTGCAGCGGCGGGCTGGAGATGCGCGAGCCGGGGCTGTTTCGGGATCTGCTGGCGGAGGCGGGCGCGGATGAGGGCGTGCTGAGGGAGATCGAGAAGGATGTGGGGCGGACGATGCCGTTGAACGTGTTTTTTGGCGGGGATGGGGCGGGCGTGGATAAGCTGCGGCGGGTGCTGACCGCGTATAGCAGGTGAGCTGTGTTTTCCTAACGCGTTTCCGGTCTTGAGCGAGGGCTCAACGCGGGTTCTAGGCGGAATCCTGCGGTTGGGTACTGCCAGGGCATGAACCTGATCGCGTCGACGCTGCTGCTGGTCCACGCGGACGAGGAAGAGGCCTTCTGGGTCCTCACGGCGATCATCGAGCGCATCCTGCCCGACGAGTTTTTCTCGCCCTCGCTGCTGCCGTCGCGCGCGTGCCCCATGGTCCTCCTCGACTACGTGAAGGAGTACACGCCCAAGCTCCACGCGCACCTGACCCAGCTCGGGATCGACCTCCCCGCGATCTGCTTCTCGTGGTTCCTCTCGCTCTTCACGGACTGTCTGCCGGTCGAGGTGCGCACCTGATCTACGTCGGTATAGCGCCGCGCCGCCCTGACAGCTCGTTTTGCTTTGTTTTGAATTGAATCGCATGTATGCAGACCCTGTTCCGCGTGTGGGACGTGTTCTTGATCGACGGCCTGGACGTGCTGTTCCGAGTGGCGCTCTGCATCCTGCGCGGCAACGAGCAGGAGCTGCTGCGGTGCGAGTCGATACCCGCCGTGTACGTCGCGCTGGAGAGCCTCCCGACGCGGATGTGGGAGCCCGACAAGCTGCTGCAGGTGTGTTCTGTGCTGCGTTCTACCTCGATATGCTGCGGATCACGGGCAGCTGATGATGCCTGGCAGCTGGAGGCCGACCTCAGGTTCAGCGTCGTACACGCGGACATCATCAAGAGACACAATCGGCATGTTGCGGGGCTTCAGCAAGTCGTCAATTAGACCTGTTCGCGGCATAGTATCTGGTGGGCATCGTGTTGGTGAGTTGCGCGACGTGCATCGTGACGTGGACACTGGTATGGGCATTTCGGCGAGCATCAAGGGACTTTTTTTTTTCTGTAGAGAATGTAATCGTGCAAGGAATGGGTCGCATATAGAACCTTGATAGATCAGAACGGCGCTTTGATGTACTTTGCATTCAATGCTTTGTGACACTGTTCCGGGCGTCGCTGGGCTGTGGGCACGTGACTATATGCGCTCTCGAGGGGACGCGGACAGACGCCTCTCTCTCTCTGCTCCCCATCTTGCTGGGTAAAGTCGTGGCTCTGCGGAACTCCCTATGTCGTACGACCAGCCGCTCATCGACATGTCCAACCCTTGCTACACGCCCACCAGGGACGGCTCGGCATTCCTCGAGAGCCTTGCGCTGGAATACGCAGGCCCGCCGCGCTCGCGCGACCAGTACCTGTTCTCGTTCTGCGCTAGGCTGCTCTACCCGCCCACGAGGAGCGAGGACGAGGACTTTCTTGGGTGGCCGTTCAAAAGCGCGGACGCCTCGTTCATGGAGGAGCTGCTCGCCCAGTCGCAGGACTCGCGCGCGGACAGCTTGGGGAGCCGCGCGCCGTCTGAGATCTCGAGCTTTGGCACTTTGTCTACTACGGCGGATGGCCTAGCTCAAACTAGGGACCCCTGGGTCTTGGGCCTGAACAACATGCGCCTGCGGTCAGCGTCGGCCCAGCGCAAGCGCAAGCGGGGCTGGTCTTTTGGGTCCGACTCGTCTGCCTTTGCCGATCTGCGGGGGCCGGCGAAGCATATGCGCTCTTCTATCAGCCTCAACCAGAGCTCGTTCGAGGTGACCAGGGTCGACGACGTGCCCGATTTTTACCGCAGGAGCGGGCAGACGACGTCTGAGCTGGAGATGCCCTCGCTGGAGCTGGATGTGGACGCGCGAGACGTCTTTGGTACTTTGTCATCGCCTATTCAAGGTGCATAAAGCTGTGAACTTTGTCTCTTGTTCATCCCCGAGCATTCTGGAAGCACTGTTGAGTGGTCTGTGACTCGGGCACTAATTATTTTTCAGATGAGCGCCCGATCTCCCTCGCAACTTTGGTCTTGCAGTTGAATGACCTCCTTCCTGGGATAAGAGTCAAGGAGAAACTTCTCTCCTTAGATATGCTTTCCTACCAAAGCATCGCCGACGTGCTCGGGTCAGACGGTATCATTCCTCCACGCATGGTACACTGCTACCTATCATACATTGACCCGCGCACTAGGCCGCTTCAACACCAGCACGCTGGCCCTTTTGCGCCATTCAGATGTCGGGGTGATCGACCTCTCTTCGTCGCTAGCGCCCGAAGGCGGACTGAACCTCGGCGGGCGGCAGATGTTGCAGGGTAACGCGGCGGACGCCTCCCCCTGCATGCGCGAACTGACCGACAGCGCCCAGTCTTCCGCTCCCCCGGCTCCTTCCCCTCGCTCTCGTACCTCGCGCTCGACTCCGCCCCGCTCGACAACCGCGACATCTTGTGCCTCCAAAACTTACCCGCATTGACGACTCTCGAGTTATCCTCCACCGGAATCGGAAACGAAGCGTGCGTACCGACGACACTCCATCTCGACTAACAGGCCAGCGCAGAGGCGTTAGTGAGCGTACCTGACAGCACCGCAGCGTGTTCCTCCTCGTAGCCCTCAAACCGACGCTCTCGCAGCTCTACCTCAACCAGAACCCCGCGATCGACGACGACGCGGTCCCCGCGCTCATCGTCCTCGACAGGCTCTCGGTGGCGGCCCTCGCCGGGACCAGCGTCACGATGGACGGCCTGCGCCGCCTCGCGGCCGCCGCGCAGGCCCGCGAGCAGGACCTGTACCTCACCGTCCCGGACGAGTGCACGCAGTACCTTATCGGTGAGCGCGCCGAGAGAAACCACGTTGGACTGGCCCTTGGGTGGCCGCCTGATGAGATACTCGTGTGGGTGGGCAGATATGCCCGCGAAGTACGTCGTCGAGCCGGAGGCGCCGCTGATCACGGACCCGGCTGCGTGCGCGCACCTGACGCTCACGGCGCTCCGGCGGAACCTGGCGGCGCACGCGGCGGTGAACGCGGAGATCGCGACGGCGGGGACGCGCGCGGAGCTGCGCAGGGCGCTGCAGACGGTGTTGGAGACGCGGAGGCGGGACTTGATGGTGAAAAGGTTGGTGTGCAGAGATGCATTCGATGATGAGGGCGAGGAGGGTGATTGCGATGGCTCGGGGTCGGGGGTGTGAGCCTTGTTTGCACCTACTTTGCTATTCATGCCGTGCTGTGTTTTTTTTTGGACAGGGACTTCTCTGCTTGTCCTGTTGCTCTGCTGTGACGTCGCGCTTTTTTTCTAGACCTCTTGCTATGCCAATACGATGGGGTTGGGCCCCATCTTCCGCGGGCGCTTCTCCTTCCTTAATAGCCGTGTGATGATATCTCGCACGCAAGTGCGGACCCTGCAGATTGACGGACAGATACAGATCTTCAGAGTTCATAGCTTCATATCAGCAAGCGGTGAACGCTACATCGGTAGGTCCCGAGCGGCGATAAGCGACATTGAGTACTGGATGCTTCAGAACTAAAAGCCGAACGGGAATCAATCAAGGAGGGTGAAGATGGGAACAGACATTGAGATCTGGGCTGATGGCTCGAGCGCCTGAGCAGCAGGCCGGTAGATTTGGGACGCCTCGTACGTAGCCACCGATCAGCACGTCCCATGTACTTGCTGGATCGCTGGTGAGCGTCCGTGCGAGAGGTGACAGAACTGCGTGCCTCGGACGCACAGCGCGAATATCAGTCGTCGTCGTCGTCGTATGTGCTCCGCCCGTCGAGCGCGTGTCCAATCGCGTCGTCCTAGCCCATGGAGCTCCACTTGTCCGGGTGCGCACTGCGCGCACGCGTCGGCGAAGTCCCGGAGCGCGAGCATCGTCTGCCGCGCGCACTGCGCCGCGGGGACCTTGCCGACGCCCGTGGCGAGCCCCGTCATCGGGACCCTGCCGATGCAGGGCTCGCCGGCACCATCGGCCGCGCGGTTGTGCGCGTCGAGCGCGACGAGGAGGGACCACGCGCAGTTGTACACGATCTCTTGATTCCAGGCGACCGCCTCGAGGCGCGCATCGTCGGGCACAGCGCGACGAACGCGCAGCCGTGCGCGTGGGGGTCACGAGGGTGCAGGGCCCCGGGGGCGCGTAGCCCTTCCATTGCGTGTAGAGCGTGGATTGGGCGAGCTTGGTGGCTGCGTCCGGCGCGTGGGCGGGCGCCGCGAGGGCCGCTGCGAGGTGATAGTCGAAGCTTGGGGCTGGTCGGGGGCTATGCACCCGCGACGATGGGCAAGGGTGCGACTGACCCGCCGTCGAGACGCCCGTAGGAGTTGGTGGGCGAGACGATGCAGTCGAATTGGGCGTGCGCGGGCGCGACAGCTTGGAGTTGGCGATAGTGAGTTTGCTGTGGAGGGAGGGTGGGATGTGGTAGGATATGGCGCGGTTCCACTCTGCGGTGATTGAGGACGAGGCATCTAAGAGAATGAAGTGGGGGATGCAGTCGTCCATGCTCGTTGCTCGAGTCTGAGTTGGAGAGCTCAGAGCAGAGCGGTGATCCTCGCACACGAGATCGAGATGCGATGATCTGGCCACGTGGCCAATCTTATCAATTGGCCACTCTTGGCCGTCACCGTCACCGACGCACTCGGTCTCCTCCTCACAATCCATATCCTTTACTGGATTTTCGCCGTTTTTCAGGCTTTAACGCCACATCCTATACTCTAGATGCAAGGCGACATCCCACGGCCTAGCGCCCAATCTAATCAGAATGATACATTACGCACACCGGCGGCTGCTGCTGCGGACGATGGACAGAGCAGCCTGCGCTCCTCAGCAGAGGAAGTCTGGTATCTGAAGGACATCTCGCTTTTCGACGGACAGGGTTATCGAGGGTACAAGATCATAACGCAGAACTTTAACGGGCGAGTGGATCATGACATGCTGAAGCGAGAATGCTCACGATCGATTCCTCAGACCATGCTCTCTTATTGCAATATGTGCGTCGAACCACCCGTAGAGTAGCCCTTCGAACATCCTGACGGTGGTCAATGAGAACCAGGTAACATACTTATAATGCGCGGGGACATCCAAATACTACCGCCCGATCGCACCACCGTCTCCTACGACCTCCTCGCCCAGCTCGTCGCCGACTACCTACTCACGCACTCCCCCGACGTCGACATCTCCTCCGCGCTCTCCATGCTCCCCCTGACCACCAGTCCGTCGCTCGCTCGCTCGCTCGCCCGTCCTGACACCTTCGCGGCTGACTAAAACACACTGACAACCAGAGGGCATGGACCTCAACCCGCTGTTCACGAGCCCCACGGCGTTCCGCCCCGCGGGGGACTCGGGCGCGCTCGACCTCTTCGCGCGCACGGGCATCGCGCTCGTGCACGGCTGGCTCGTCGACCCCGCGAGCCCGGAGCACGCCGCCGTGACCCGGCTGGAGGACTACGACAACGCGGTGACGCTCATCGCCGAGGCGGACCATCTCATGAAGGGCCAGCTGGTGCGGGACGAGGAGGCGGAGCTCGAGGCTCATGGCAGCGAGGCGGGCCCGAGTGCCGCCGGGCCGAGCAGTCAGGGCTTTTATCTCAACGACGTGGATCGGCGGAAGGTCGAAGACGGTGCGTGCCGCCCCTGTCCCGAACCAGCCGCGTCTTTGCTCAACGCGCGCGCGCGCGGTCCCGCAGCGATGGCCGCGCGCACCTTCCTCGACAGCACACAGTCGCAGCTGACCTACCACGGGCTCTTCACCCTCGCGTCCACGCTCCCTCCCGCGCAGGCCGTCGCGCTCTTCCGCAACTCGCACCTCGCGGTCCTCTACAAGCCGCCCGGGCCCGACGGCGCGCTCTACACGCTCGCGACGGACCAAGTGTTCCTGCACGAGCCGGCGGTCGTGTGGGAGCGCCTCGCGGACGTCGACCAGGGCGGCGCGGCGTTCGTGGACGGCGCGTTTCGGAAGAGCAGCCCCGCCGGGGGAGACTGGGCGGGGTACTCGGGCGAGAGCGCGTGGGCGGCGCTCGAGGGGGGCCGGGACCAGGGCGGCTTCGTCGATCCTGCAGAGTAAGCCCCGCTCGCTCTGCTATGCGCGCGCTGCGTCGTCTGGCCTGTGGATGCGGTGGATGCTGATTTTTTTGTCTTTGGGGACGATAGTCAGGCGCTGGCGAGGCAGCTGCAGGAGGAGGAGGATCTGCACGCGCAGCAAGTGTACGCGCGGCGGCAGCGCGAGCAGCAGGCCCAGGCGCAGGTGCAGCAGCAGGGTCAAGCGCCTGTCAGACCGGCGTGGGTGCAGGGCGCGGGCCAGGTCCCTGCGGGCGAGCTGGCGCGCAAGAAGAAGAAGGACTGTATCATCATGTAGACGCTGCATACACCACGCGTGGAGCCATATACCCGAATGCCATGGCATGAACTCGAGCTCTGAAAGATTTATCTGCTGTAAAATCAGTTAATAAGTGTGTCGCTTACTTTTTAACGCGTGCGACCTGCATCGCCGCCCGCTCAAGAACGATTGATGTGACGACAAGCTCTCCATTCTTCCACCGATAAACTTCGACGATAACACAGACCAATGTAAATGTAAAGATGCGGCACGCGTAACAAAGCGGCCATTAGAAGACAATGAAACGAAAAGAAGCTAGGGATGTGGGGGGGTATAACGCTACAGAGGGTCCGTGACCAGAAACTTGATAAGGGGTGATGCGTGGATATGATATGGAATAAGGCTACAGTGGGAGGGTCAGGATGTGCAAATCGATACATAAGTGCGAAATTGTTGGTGGGGATCGAAATTAGTGGGTGGGGTAGTGCAGTTGTCTGTCCGCATTGTCAGTAGGCTGGAATCATGACGGGGACGCAGTGGGCTCGGCCGTCGGCTAGAATTTAAGACCGAGGACTGGGGAGGGCATCGAGTCGAAGAAAGCCTGCAGCGCCTCTTGCGGACTCGACATATACTGACTCTGCTCAAACAAGCCAGAATACGATCCGGAGACGGGGTCCTCGAACCCAAATTGATCCGCAGGAGGGAAGTCGATGATTGGCGTGAATTCGGCGGTGAAGTCGTCGGTGGGGAACAACATAGAGATGGAGGGAGGGGGCATCGACAAGGGTATGAACGGGGATGGCCACGGTGTCGTGGACGAAGAGGTCGCTGTCCCAGGCGACTCGCTGAAATTCGGAGAGTACGCGATGTCCTAAGGCCAGACTGTCGCATCACAACAAAGCCGATATTCAACAAGAGACATACCGAAGACATCTCGTACATCCATTCGGCGACGAGGGGCGGTGCCGGTTCCACGAAGATGGAGTCCACGTTTTGGAACGCGGGAGACCCGCCGTCACCCGCAGACTGCGCGCCCGGAGCAGCGGCGCTCGACGAGGCGGCCTGCGGCGCGTCCGCTGTGTGTGCGCCCGCCCGGCGACTGGCGAGCTCCTCGTCGATCGCGCGCACAGTGGCGACGATGTCCTCCTGCGGCCTGTTCTCGCGCAGCAGCGCCGCAATCCTCTCGATCCGCTCCGCGCTGTCCCTCCCGTTCCTGTTCGTCCTGCGCGTCGGGCGCGCGCGTCTCGTAGGCGCGTAGCGGTAGTCGGGGTGCTGCTTCTTGTGCAGGCTGTCCCTCTCCTTCGCAAGGTCTGCCCACGGTTGCTTCTCCTTCTCGGTCATCCTGTTCCACGTCTTTGCCGCCATCTTGCTCAGGACCGAGTGGTCACGCTCGATCTCGCTCAGGGTCTCATGGTGTTCTTTGATATAGAAACTCCTGAACAAGATAAACTTGTTACAAGGCCGTGGGACGTGGTTGGAGTTCTTGCGCGTGTTATGCTTGCGCGGGAGCTTTGATGTACTCTGTGCTGGTGTGGACGGTAGAGAAGTCCCACAGGACGACGGCGTTTGGGCGAGAGTAATGCCGGAGAGGGCGGGGGAGGGGGTGGGGCACGGGGTGGGGGAAGAGGCGTGGGAAATAGGGTGCGAGTAGAAGAAAGAGGAAACATTGACGACACTCAAAAGATCATCGAAACAGAATTCAGGCGAGTCGGGGAGTGGATTTGCGGATAATGGGAGAGACATGATGCTAGGGAGTGGCCATGAAGTTTATTGCGCACCTTTTTATACATCCGCCTCTCCCCACAGTGAGCGGAGGCCTCCGATAAACAGGACTCCTCGCCGTTATCACGGCGTGACTTTGCAAGGCAAAGTTTGAACTGTCAAAGGAAGCCAGGTTTCACAAAGGATTGTTTGCGCCCCAGCACTTTCCTTTGAACGTCGTGGCTCCTGCACGAGGCACTGGGTTCTCAACATGAGGTTGGAAGAGCAGAGTGGAAAGTACAGCCCCAGGAAGTTCGGTCCGAGTGGCGGGTGATGGGTCGAGGGTGTAACGACCGGTGAGCATGTCGGGTCAGCGGTCAGCGGCGGCATTGCGGGGTGACGTCCGATGTGTCCTACCCGGCTTCGGTGAAAATTAACACCTCTTTGTTGATGACGTAGTCGACCTACCAAAGTTACCTGCGTCATCGATATCGTTCACTGGACCTTGCCGGTCAGACGAGCCTTCCTGTAAGTATGATCGATCAGCTTTGAGGAGGCACTCGAGCGTTCCCACTACAACAAAAAGATACGATTCTGCGAACGATGGTAAGGATTGACGATATATTGGGTGCTCATCGGACATCTAGTTGAGAGCGAAGACCCACAGGGTTCGACACTCAATGTATATAGGCACGGAACATGCACGATGTCATCAATCCTTTGTTCAGATCACAGGGACGCAGAAGAAGCGTCAGTTCACATGACCACAAAGGAAGAAGACAAAGCTTACACGCACGAGCCCTATGCCTGTTATCAGGACTCATTGCTTTGAGCAGCCTGCGTTTCAAAAAGCACAGCCCTGAACAGGAAGACTTCCCGGGATCTCTGTCGATAATCAGAAGGCCATTTAATAACCCTCAACACGGCGGAGCGTGAACGCGACACAAAGGAACCAAGACTGCTTCGTGATGATGGAAAAGACAAGGCAAAATGGATCGACACCAGGGCCGGATCTGTTCTGTAGATTTCGGGCTTGCTTTGTGTCTCCACGTACAGCCTTTCGCTATCCATCTTATCACAAACCTACAATGTCAATGGACAAAGGAAGTTGTCAGCAGACGCATCACGTACTTATAGGTACTTATCTACAATCTCCAACCTTCGGTGTAAGCATGGCCGGCAATAGATGACATAGAGCGAGATCGGGCGACTCAACCTGTGCAATATATCTCCGACAGCCTGAGCAAGCGGCTACGCACGATGTTTTATGAAGACTACATGAGACATCCTCGCTGCTGTGATTGTGGTCAAGACTCGTAGCAGCTACACAGCGTTGAACATTGATCAGCTAGCTGTCGCTGGTGATAAACGGGCAGCAACTGGCTCGTTCACAAAGCTGCTGTTGCCTGTAGACTGCAGAGCCTGGGGGTTTTCAGGGGAGTTCTGTGGAAAGCCTATAAAAGGGTTTTCACCGTAACACTTGCACCGGATTTGGATGGAAACCCTCAACCCCTGCACGTGTGCCCCGAAAGGACGAGGGGGAAATATTTTCATCACGTGTCGCGAAGCTCCAGTAACTTCGTGGAACAGATGCGGTCACTCTGTTTACTCCCGCCATTCTCTCCGGGCTTTTCTTCTCTCTCGCATCCACATCATGAGTGCCAGGGCTCCCTTCCTTCCATCACGGCCAGCGTCTCGTGCAGCGCACCAGCTTGCCGCCACGATCAGTGGACAGGCAAAAGGACCGACTGGCAAAGATGCAGCTGGTCCCGAAGCTCATACGCAAAAGCTACGCTCTGGCGGGGATGCTAATGATTATAGTGCAGCTGATACTATGCCCATCTCAGTGTCAATAAGCCTCTGAATCTCGTTGCGTTCAAGAAAACCAAACCCGACGGCGCTGGCGCTAGGCCCCCCTCCAGGAAACACCAATGCGTTTGACGAGGCAGCTGCTCGCGCACGCTCTCCAACTCACTGGCCAGAGCAGAGAGGGATGCGCATACATGCACCCCGTCCGAGATCTCCCTTCTTTCCGAACAGCTCGGGTTTCACCTCCACGATGAGTTTCAAAGAGCCCTCGCTTCCTCTGTCTTTTTCTGCAGGCCTGAATGGACAAATCGACGAGCATATATCTACTTCTGAAGGCAACAATACCTCTGACGATGCTCCTGGTGCTATGGCTGATGAGCACAACACGATTCGCACTGCTTCACCTTTCAAACCCAATGGTCTCTTAGCGTTTTCGCGTCTCAAATCGTCTGGCCCTTCTTTAGAGAGCATACAGGAGGACGCTGAAGAATCCGGGGTGGCTAATGCTCGTCCTGAAGCGAATATATTGAGGCGTATGGGTAAGAAGAGGTCTTTTGCCGTTGTGGAGGACTACGAAGGCGACTCTGGCGGTCTTTCGAAACGCCTTAAATCTGAGGATTCGCGTGTCAATAGCGACAATGTCGGCCGGCCCCCTTCCTCTCGTAGAAGTAATGCTGCCTCTATGCCGCCTTCTTCAGGCTACGATCACGTCCAGCAGCATGAACAACCGAGGAGATCCTCTTTTTTCGGGGGCCATAACAGTCTTGTATCTCCCACCTCTGCACCTGATCGCCCGCAGCCTCCAGAGGTTTCGCAGGCTCCTCAAGCGCAACCGTTTGCGATGTTCATGGACATGTTCGGATTTTCACTGACAGAATCAGATGTCGAACAGTATGCCGAGATGTATGAACGCGAAAGGCAGAGGTGGAACTCGGTTAGTCTCGAGGAGCACAAGGCGGGCGAAGCAGAGCTCATAGGAAAAATCGGAAAGCTTGTGAATTCGGTGAGCGCTTCCCTTCTTGCTCAATCGTGTCTCAACTGAATGTTGGGGTAGGTGAATGATCATGTGGCGTACGTGTTGACGTGCTCCTCGCCCGTTCCTGGGATCTTTCACTAACCTGGTGCAGTGCGAAGATGTCTTGCTTTGCCGAGATTGACAAGAAACTCGCTGATCAGCGCTCTGCGATAGAAGAACATGCCCGTGTATTGAATGAGGTCAGCGAATCGGTTGTACGTGATAGCGGGGTTGTTGTAGGAGGGTTGAGCGTTGATCCTAGGGTTGAGTAAAGCTCCCTTGTGTGACCAAGACTGGACTGAAACCTGGACGAAACGAATTCTTTCAGCTGCGCTTTTAACTGCTTGTCTCTCGTTATGCTCGTTGTGCTAGCTACTCTGCCTTGGACACTTCGGCTGCTCTGACCGCATATATGCGACTCGTGATCATCGGATCTTTCATTCCGCTCGTCGCCATGTTCAAAACCCTAGGCTATTAGGGGTTACTTTAACCGATCTCGAGTCCTGCTATGTTTAGACATCATTGATGTCCTTTCTTCATGCACTTTACCATATGCAATATTCGGGCTCTTGAATATTTTCCGGAACAGTTCAGTTTATGCCGCTTGGTGATTCAAGCTCGCTTCGAAACATCGAAACTTTTAGCTTGACCGCAACTTTGCTTGCAGGTAATTTGGTAACGAGGGCAGAGGTCGTTCCTTACATCGATGTTTCCTGTCAGTGGGTATCATTGAGGAGGTGAGTCGTATGCATAGAGGAATCCGTTCCGAGCGTTTGCAAGGCGTCTTCCCAGGTTATTGGGCGCTCAACGTCCCATGATTGTACTCATATGAGGATTCGGCATCATATACTCACCGTGATTTTCGATTGTGGAAATGAGCGGTCCAAATAATCTTTCCCTGAACATTGCAAGGTCGGAGGTAAGTAGGGAGCCTAGAAAACCAGAACACATCTACTGCGCAACGTGGTTCTAGAAGAAAAAAAAGCGCTCTGGTTCCAGACGCCTTCTAGCCAATGCATGAGCGACGAAATCGAATGCAAGATCAAAAACCATATCAGGTAAGGACCCTGCAAATACTCTCGGTTTGATGCATGTTTCGGGAACTGGGATATACACTTTGGCATGCTGCAGTCTCAGCGCTCAGCGCTCAGGGTCTATTTGGTTGATTTTCCGATTTACTCGCCCATATCATATCAGTGGCGGCTTCAACTCTTCCTCAACGAATCGGGTTCCTGGGATTGTCATTTCAAAGCCAATACGAATATATTAGCGGAAAATGAATATCACGCCGCGGAGCTGTAAATATTTAACGCCTACTTTCGGAGTTTCTTCACCGAACTTTTGTTCTCGACAGTCACCTGGTGATGAAACGCATTGCTTGACGCAAGCAATCGTCACTCCTTCTCCTTCGCACGAATAGCAGAATGCCTGAGCTCCGAGGATTGTCTAAGACGAAGGTCGACGGTACTCCAGTCAGCATTGTCGACGACTCCATTCACCGGGCGCCAAGTGTATCAGGACAGTGACACGCGCAAGTCGAGGTACATTCTTGATGACTCTCAAGCGCTCGTATCCCATTTTTGATATCTCGTGACAGAAATGCAGCACCATGGATCCTGTGCTGACAGCTTACATCATGTCCTATGCTCGTAGCAGCTCTGCATTCCAGGCGGGGTATAGAAGAGCCCATAAGAGGTGATGTCAGTCTCACAATATTAGGACGTCGCATTGCATTGCCCGATCATTGATGAGAAAAGAAGTTCCCATCAACGGTGACCCGGTTCCGAAAACAATCTGACTTGTTCAAGATCCACGACTTATTCGTGCACCGAGGTCTTCGAATCCCGTTGCAGATCCGAGTTTTGCATGTTCTCACACCGTAAGAGGAACCGTCATTCTCAGACTGCTATAGAAACGAATGGAATCGAGAGCGGCCCTAATTTTTGACTGTCAATCGTAGTGGAGAGGCTCTCGTTGGGCCTCGGCGTCTTTTTCACGACAGATGAAACGTCGGAATTGCTCATTCCCGGAGCCACTGACACGGTTCACCTACCCGCGCTTGTGAGGTTGTTTATTGACGTCGTTAGTTTATGTGCTCTTGATCCCCACCGAACGCGCTGTCTGAAACAGGATAATCAAACGCCGATGTTGCAAAGCGTCTGCAGCGCATTGACATGCACTGATACAGGATCCCAGCGCCAGAAATGCTGTGAGTCCTGGAAGGGCGGCTCTCAGGTGTATAAAAGACAATACTCGATGGCCTTGACCGTTCACTACTCCCATTTTCCACCTCCTGCCATCCACTTCCCAAGCCTCAATGACTACCCATACTCCCGCCCCACTCAATCTCGCCAACGTCCAAGGCGATATTTGTACGTATATATGGATGGAGCATCTACTAGCAAATCGACTGACTCCATGATCTCTCAAGGGCTGGATTGCCGAAGAAGACTCAGACCTACGTCTTATTCGAGATTACGGATGCCCAGGCATTCCGCACCGCCCTCACTCATCTGATACCTCTCATCACGTCGACTGAGCAGGCAAGAAGGATCGCCATACGATTGACGAGAGCAAGAAGGCTGCAGCTCACAGCGGCCATCCGCCTCCACTCTTGCACATAGTCGGCGTGAACGTTGCATTCTCTCAATTCGGGTTGAACAAGGTTGGGCATTCTTCCGAGATACTGTCTGGCCTTGAATGACCTTTAATTTTTCTAGCTTGGGATCAAAGATGATATCAAAGACGCGGTATTCAAGGCCGGACAGCTCAGCGACGCGGAGAACCTAGGCGACCCCGGGACCACAAACGCATCGAAGAAATTTGTTCCTGACTGGATTGATGCTTTCAAGAAGGGCGTACATGGCGTCTTCATCGTGTCTGGCTCAAGCCACGAGTTGATAAGCAAGAAAGTTGAGGAGATCGAGCACATCTTTGGTGTACACGGGCACCATGCGAGCTATACTCAACTCTTGTCAATTGTTGGGGACGTCCGACCTGGCAAAGAGAAAGGTCACGAACAGTAAGTCAATAAACCACTCGCATCTGACTGTGTGTTTGATTCATACCATCCGTTTATAGCTTTGGTTTCTTGGATGGTATCTCACAGCCCGCGGTCAAAGGCGTCGATACCGACCCGAACCCAGGCCAAGAGACGATCCGCCAAGGCATCATGCTCTTGGGACGTGAGGGTGATGACGTTGCAGCACAGCGCCCGTCGTGGGCATTGGACGGCAGTTTCCTCGCTTTCAGATACCTGTTCCAGCTTGTTCCCGAGTTCAACAAGTTCCTGCACGACAACCCTATCGACCTTCCGGGTTTGACCCGTGCAGAGGGTAGCGAGCTTCTTGGTGCGCGATTCATGGGAAGGTGGAAGAGCGGTAAGTTTGTCAACATCGCTAGAGCCTCCTTGGAAGACTCACGTGGGACTTTCTCGCCAGGTGCCCCTATCGATGTCGCCCCCCTCAAGGATGATCCTGTACTCGCTACAGACCCGAAGAGAAACAACAATTTCCGCTTCCAGGGAGAAACCGACAGCCAGACTCGGTGCCCATTCTCTGCCCACGTTCGCAAGACGAACCCTCGTGCGGATCTCGAGGATACCAAACCCCCTAACAGCACCGAGAACCGCAGGATCATCCGCCGAGGTGTTCAGTTTGGCCCTGAACTCACCGCGGAGGAGCAGCACGCAAACAAAACAATCCACGGGCGGGGTCTTATTTTCGCTGCCTATCAAGCTAACATCGCCAATGGCTTCCAGTTCATTCAGCACAGTATGCATCTTCATTTTTTTTCTGTAGTCATGATGCTCATGATATCCTTTCAAGGCTGGGCGAACAACCAGAATTCATTTTTGGAACGACTGTGGAGCCTGGCTTTGACCCCATTATCGGGCAAGCTGGCTCTGACGGAGCCCGCACTGTGTCAGGTTCTAACCCTAAAGCTCAGGCCAATGTGCTCACATTGCCGACTCAATGGGTTGTGCCCAAGGGAGGAGAATACTTCTTCTCGCCCTCGATCCCGGCCCTGCGTGACACCTTTGCGCTCGGCGTTCACATCGAGTCTCACTGATCGATACCTTACGATTATGACGGACTATCTCCCTGTCTTCCCAATCTCCCAATCCCTCTTTGTATGTGTTAAGGCTCAAGTATATTCGGCGTTTCTTGCTTGTTCCATTTCATCTTCTTTACGACGTATTAGGACCATGTAACAGTAATGCTTTCAGAACCATATGCATTGTCATGTTGAATCAACATCCTCTCATTGATTTTTGCAAGTGTAATTCGAGGCGCATCAAGCTCGAATGCCGGGGATCTGAATTTCTCGCAGGCATTCATGTGCGCGAAAAAAGTCTTGAAGAGATGACGTCGATAGATAAAAGAGCAAGAAAAAAGATCATAAACATATCATGAGGTGATCGTTAGACTCGTGCAAGTAGACGGACGTATAGAATGAGGTATCGCAAAAAAATGGCGGAATCGATGAAGATGGGTGAGCACGGTATAATCAGATGATAGATAGATATGAAGTGCAAAGGTAGCGTCGAGCACCGAGAACGAGAGCAAGAAATACGAGTGAGCCAACGGAAAAAATCCCGAAAAAAATCCCCCCAAGGGTCAAAAAGTTCGATGTCCAAATCGAAGAAGCACCAAACAGAGGGCGATTGCACAGTCCGATGTCACTGGCCCTGTCAGATTCTATGTGTGGTATCCGTGGTCTTGTTCATGGGTCCGCAGCGCTTGGAGATGGCTAGGTGAGCTCCAACTCCCTCCCCACGCGCTACGGCTGCTTCCGCTGCCATCTTGAACACTCAGTCCTCCGGTCCACGGCACATGGGGGAAGCGCATCACTTCGCCTGTGGAAGGATCGATCACCGACGTATGCGTGGTGACGCTGGACGACGTCTGGCCGGTGGTAGTGGTGCTCGACGAGGTGACGGTCGCGCTAATTACGGGCGGAAGCACAGGAAATGCAGGTACGCGCTGGGGAGAGGGCGAAGAGGCGTCCCGACGTGTGGGCATCATGCTCGAGCGGCCGATAGCAGAGATCGGCGGAGATATCTCGCCCGGATCTGCGCGATGACGACGGCGTCCATCCGACGAGATCGAGCCGGAGTGCGTCAGAGAGGCACCGCTGCTTCCTGATCGTCCTTGCGAGTGTCCGGAACCCGTGGACAGGGTGTGCCGCGACGAAGGTGCCGAGCCGGATGCACTGAGTGGGCTAAGGTGAGAGCGCATCGAGTGCAGAGAGGCTTCTTCGGAAGCATTGTGTTCTCGAGGATGCACGAGGACTGGGGGCTACGAGGTCGAGGTGGATGGTCAATACAATTGTCAAGCATCTGGTAAATCAGAAACAGTGCGAACCGTGCCAAAGGTTGTGCGCCTCTCCTGGACGTGGCCTGACCCTCCTCGCATTTGCCTCCAGCCCTCTCTGGCCGCCGGCGGCGCCTCTTCGAGAATATCGATGGAGATCCCAGGAGCGCTTCCAAGGCTGCCGGAGCCAAACGATGCCGGGCTCTCCCCGGATCCCGAATCTCGCCATGCACTGGGATTCGGCAAAGGCGCAAGTCCAGGTGGGAAAGAGGCCTTTCCATCGCCGGAACGCCCTATAGATGACTGCGCGGCGGCAAATGGAGGAATATGAGCAGGTATAGGCATATCCAGTATATCCGTGATCTCAGATGGCATTTCTCCAGACCCGCCTGGCTGTGCAGGCGGCGCGCTAGGTTCATAAGCTGGTGGCTCGCCCTCAGGTCCATGGCTGGTAGATAGATGCGACGGGCCTGGCTTGGCCGAGGTCACAGCAGTGGGCGGTGGCGAAATCAGTGGCGTCTGAGGTCTAGACGCCGCGTCAAAGTAGACAGAGTGTCCCGAGGACTTCGCACTGCTTTTGCTCACAGTCGAGATCGGGCGAGAGCCGTCACGGAAGGACATATCGAGTCGAATAGCGCCAGCCGCTGCGCGTCCGGCCTCCATCTCGGCGTCCGACAGTGCGCGGGCGGCAAAAGATGTGGGACGCGAGGGCCCGCGGGAGCCTGGGCGGGAGTAGCTGCTTGGGGGTGCCTCGCGGTTGAACCAGCTCAGTCTTCCGAATTTGGCGAGAGAACCGATGCCGATGCCGCGCGCCCAGCTCGGGCCGATTTCGTCGCGGGGCGAGTTATCGGGCACGGACGCGAGCGTGTGCGCGGGGACTCCGAGATCGCCAACTCTCACGCGTCGCGCGGTGTGTACGGTGGCGCGCTCCGCTTCGGCGTCAGGTGTCATGGAGCCCGTGGAAGGGAGAGAACGTAGGGATGGCTTGCGGGATGGACTCAGGCGATTCGCATTGCTTCCGAGAGTGTTGGGATCGATGAGACGGGGGGGAAGAAGTGGCGAGTCCTGGCCGTGCTCTGGCTCCTCATCTTCGTGTGCAGCTGGATCGCGGGGAGACGTAGGGGAGTCAGGGTACATGCGTATTAAAACATCACGAGGGATTATGTGCCGTGAACCGGGACGTCCCCCGTTGGACGTGGGATTCGTGAGATCTAGAAAACTTGAGTACGGCGTTGCTAAATATCGCATTCAATAAAAATTTTGGCGAAAGAAAATGAAGATATCCATACCTCCTGAGACCTCAGATTTTTCTCCCGATCCGCGAGTGGAAGTTGAGCCAGGCTGCGTTTGTCCGGGCGGGATGTTTGCAAGCGCTATACCTACAGCACTGCTGCCTTCGACCTGTCTGGAGGGGGTGCGAACCAGTCGAGCGCTGGGGTCCACCTCTTTCATTCCATCCGTTGCGCCTCCACTCCGTCTGAGGAAGGAATCGTGCTCGTCCCCGCTTCCACGTGGCGAGCCTTCGCCAGGTTCCCGGGCAGGTGGTTGGCTGGGGTCCACCATCTCCCACATCCATAAAGAGCTGCCTGCTTGAGGCAATCCTCCCTGGCGAGAGCGTGAACGAGAACGTAAACGAAGACATATAATGAGCAAGAAGAGAAGGAGAAGAGATCCCAGAACAGAGCCGAGGACTGCTCCGATGATGGTCCGTTTGTGGGAGTGGGAGGACGCGGCGATTGGGGACGCGCTCGAAGACGGGGACGAACTCGAGAACGAAGATGAGAATGAAGTGGATGAAGACGTGCTCGATGGTGAGGAGGTAGATAAGGTCAGTGACGAGGAGGACAAGGAAGTCGATGAAAGTGGTGAGGAAGTGATTGAAGAGACGGATGTAGGTGTCGCAGATGATGTGGGGTTAGTCAAGGAGGCACTTGTAGTTTCAGGGGGAGGCGACGTGAGCCCACCATAGACCCATGATCCGTCAGTGCCAAGGGGGATCTAAATATAGTCAAAAGATTTAGTTAGAACATGTCAAGACATTCAAATTAACATTGTCAAGTTGAAGGATAAGCATCACGAGAGTGTTAGCCATGTTTGTATGCTTCAAAACATACATGCAACCTGTCGGAATCAACTTCGAAGCGAAGTCACACTGTGCACCATGAATGCTTCACAGGCATACTGGGATTGTAGTACCGTACCCCAGTGCTAGGAACGGCTATATATAACGGATGATTCTCTGTGCGTGCGCACCGAGGCGGCGATAACTGATAACGGCTCAAGAGCTGGCGCACACCGACAAGGTTTGCGGTGGTCCCAGTCACCAGCAAGATTAAGTGACCCCAGAGGGTGTAAAGAGTTGAGATGGTTTTTCTGCACCCCTTCCGTTTCTATTTCTCATTGTTGAACTCACCGATGGACCATAGTAAGTGAGCGGCAAGCGTAGCAGAGTAGTCGCTGTCGCTGTCGGATCGCCGTTCGCATCCGTCTCGATTGAGGAGGAGATGGAGAGCCATGGTGGAAGCTGCTGAGTTGGCGCAGTCATGACCGCGTAGGACAGGGTGTGAACGTCAATGTGTTATGGCTGTGATTGAAAGAGCGTGGGCGTGACTGTGCGAATTCGTGAATCGTTAGCGCTGAATGGACCTCCTCGGGCATGAGAATGCGTACATAATCGTGTGCAAACCAGTTTCGTCTACGTGCGTCAAGATGTTCGGGAAGGAGGACGGGATGAAGTGCGGGGAGGAGGAGGATGGGAACGTTGTGAACCGCCAACTTCAACTTCATTATTGGCTCAGAACGTGATCGTCACGTGATGAGATTCATCATCCAAATCAGGCATCGGAGCTGCAGTGTACCATAGCGGTGCGCATCATGCCTGGCTGCTGCTGAACATTGATCGTTCCATTGGTGGATTCACGCTTCTCATCATCGCACAGCGCAGAACTATGATCAGATTTGCGCATGTATGGTGTTGGGTTTTCACCGTGCAGTGCTCACTGCTCGCAGCTGGCTGCCGAAGATGTTCCGGCTTCCATTGCTAGGCTCAGGCCTCGGTGAGGCAGGTCACGTAATGGACAGTGAGTACTTGAGTGCCGTGAGTAAGTTAAGAGAAGTTGTGATGTCACGCATCACGCTCAGTAAAAACGGAATTCAAGTGATTGTCAAGCTCAGTCAAAAAATTGGTTTTTTGTCATGTATCCGTCAAGAGAAGTGGCGCGAAATGTCATGCACAAGTCATAAACAGCCAAAATTGGACACGACTTTGACACGACTTCTGCACTGCTTTCATGACGGATACATGACAAAATACCAATTTTTTGACTGGGCATGACGTTCACTTGAATTTCCGTTTTTACTGTGCATCACGTGAAAGAAGGTAATATTTTTGTGTAGGAAAGGATCAAAATCTCATTTGGCTCATTGTGGGAAGAATTCGTTTGGCTGACGCCAAACACTCGCCAAACGTCCGCTTTTTCGTAGAGCCCTCACTCGGAAGTGCGTTGTCTTCTACGAATCCATGGCCGAATCACCCAGACTCAGACGGTATGTGGCATGCATGCTCGGATTCTCGTTTAGCATCTCATGTTGGCACAGGAGCACCAGTATCAGCTTATCAGGGTCATATTCCGCGTCTCGGAGAGCGTATCATGATGTAGATCATGAGCTTCCTGATTATTATAAGCATTTGAAGCCACAAATAAAAACACGACACTCCGCCTTACTCCGCTGAATAGCAGCGCCTATCGTGCCTCGTCCGTGCCAGCTCGACGATGAAACAGATTTGTCTTATCATCAAGTCATTCACAACTTAGCATCACCATCACTAGCGAAGAACGACGACCTTCACTGTACGTGACTCGTACCTCAGTGGCATCCTCATATTGTACTCACAATCGTCTATAAACGCTCGTATTATCTTATCTGAAATCTGACGCCCACGGCCTCATTGGGAGTGCGCAGCGTTGGCAGACTGACTTAGCCGCTCCTATCTCGCAGCCGACCCTTGTTTGCTCTGTGACACTCTCTGTATACTCAACCTTCGAAACCAAGGATTGACGCAATGGCCACAACCCATGATGATCAGTAAGTCTGATCATTCTCATATCATCTGACCATAAAATTCACGGTATGCAGATGCGTGTTCTGTCTGATCGTAAAAGGTGAGCAGGTTTGAACGTTTTTGAACATCTCAGTTGAACTGTCAATGGATCGACTTGTCAGGAACCATCCCAAGCTTCAAGCTCTTTGAGACCGAACACAGGTACACTCATCACAGGCTCTGTCTGACCACCGCATTGATATCGCAATCCAGCCTAGCATTCCTCGACATCAACCCCATTTCTGAGGGGCACACCCAAGTGATCCCAAAGTGCAAGTACATCTTGACTCTGATAATTGTAGAAGCAGGTTGAACTCATTTCAACGGGTCTAGACATGCAAAGACTCTGGGAGATCTCCCGGACGAATATTTACGCGACATAGGACCCGTTTTAAAGAAGGTTGCCTTGTCAACAGGTGTTGAAGCATACAACATTGTGCAGGTATGAGAAATCGGTCTTTTCTGGCCATGCGTCAGCGACCCACGATCTTTAGAACAATGGAGAGATAGCTTTCCAACACGTGGGCCATGTCCACTTCCATGTCCTGCCGAAGCCAAGCGAGGAGGAAGGCTTGATTCTAACTGTTGGTCAGAACTGGCCGCAAAAGAATGTTGAGAAAGAGGAGTTAGCTGCTACGTTGGCAAAGATGAAGGAGAGGCTTTGAATATCGTTTGTAAGCATCCAAATGTAATCAATCTCTTCGCGTTTACGTTCGATCAAAATTCGGACTCAACTGACTTGTGCTAAGTACATCCTACGATGTCCCAATCTCTCCTCTCAAATCTCGCCTCGTTTGAATAACGACTAATAGTGGACGCAGGCTGTCAGTCTAAGCACTCGACTAGTCGCATGCGTTATTTTTAGATTCTCAGTCTCGTCTGTCCAATTTGGTCCAGGACGGAAACTGCGTGCAGTTGTATTCAACATCAGCCTCTTCGAACTAGAACAAGGTAGCAGTATAAAAGAGCGGCGCATGCATTAGATGACAGACTAAGACTCCGTCTTCTGCACCTCCACTGGCCATGCTCCACTTCTTCAGCTCGCTCCAGCTTTGCGCTCTGTTCCTCACTCTCTCGGTTTCTGCGGCCCCTGCTAGCAAGCCGTCTGCGCTGATAGTTGGCACTTTGACAACATCGGTTTTAGGCTCCCCCAGCTTAGTGTCGGCAGCTAGCCCAAGTCCGACAGTTCCTTTGGCGACTGACAGCCCCAATGCTCCTGCCTTCCACGCGGGAGCAGACATTCAACCTGAGCCTATACGCGGTAAACTCGGCAGCATCATCATCGGTCCACAGAATGTGGAGATAGACAGACAGAATCCTGACTTCCTTGCACCTCCTACTACGGATAGTGGCGAAGTGTGCGTAGTTCGCGCAATCGGGCGTGTGCCTCGTACTGACGATTCAATCCTAGCCTCAATGCAAAGTGGCCCTTCAGTCTGAGTCACAATCGTCTGCAGACCGGGGGTTGGGCCAGACAGCAGAATAGTGAGCCTCTCTGAAACAATGCGATATCATGCTGCTGACTTTCGTACATTTCAGTCAATGATATGCCAATTGCTAAACGTCTGTTGCCAACTACGTTCGTTCACCCATCATTGCTCACTAATGCGATCACAGAGATGGCCGGCGTCAACATGCGACTTGAACCTGGCGCTGTTCGGTACGTGCCTACTTCTGATAGAGTATCGTCATTCTGAACGCCACTTCCAGAGAGTTGCACTGGCACCAAACATCCGAAGTATATACCTTTCCCACTGTTCATTCTCAACTCAAATACTGAACCATCGTGTGGCATTTTTCAGTGGGCCTATGTCATAAAGGTGTGTCTCTTCGATCACTTTCAGTATCTCAATATTCAAACATCCTCGGGCAGGGATCAACTCAAATAACGGCCGTGGATCAGGATGGAAAGAACTACTTGGCTAATGTGGTACGCTTCTCTGAATTGCATCAATAGTCGACACTCTAACAACACTCGACAACTTAGAATGCAGGTGATATCTGGTACTTCCCACCAGGTGTTCCACACTCTCTACAGGCAACCAATGAATCTGCCGAGGGCACCGAGTTCCTACTAGTTTGTTACGTTGTTTTTCATTTGCGACTCCCGTTTTCAACCGCATCCACAGGTCTTTGATGACGGTGATTTCAGCGAAGACGCAACTTTCCTGGTACGGTGGTTTATCTGAGGCCATTACCAAATATTGCGCTCACGTACTGACTTTGGCTGATTAGCTGACGGATTGGCTTGCGCATATCCCGAAGGAGGTGATCGCTAAGAACTTTCAGACAGACATATCGGCATTCAATAGCATCCCTGCCAAAGAGCTGTACATCTTTCCCTCAGGTTTGCACCTACACCAATTATTCAGGTGATACCATCTGACGTATGTTTCTCAGAGGTTCCATCTCTAGATGCCGTTCCTGTCCCAGATCCTCAAGGTCAAGTTCCTAACGCCCTATCTTTCGCCATGTCGAAGATGAATGCGACTCGATCGGGAGGCGGAACCATCAAGATTGTGGATTCAACTATTTTCCCCATCGCGAAAACTCTTGCTGTCGCGGACGTGACTGTTGAACCTGGAGCCATGAGAGAATTACACGTCAGTTCTATTGGCTGTATAGAGGCACCCCTGATTGACGCTGTGGACATTAGTGGCATCCCACTCAAGACGAATGGACTTACTTCATGTAAGTCTTCTCCACTCGTCTCGCTGTTCACGCCTTGACTCTTTTCACGCAGTGAAGGGAACGCTCGCATCACTGTATTTGCTTCTCAAAGCAACGCTCGGACGTTCGACTACCAGCCAGGCGACGTGGGATACGTTCCCGCGACCTACGGTCTGTCGTTATTCAATTCTGTGATATCTATATTGCTCATACGGCGAGTTCAGGGCACTATGTCGAGAATGTTGGCAACACGACGTTGCATTATCTTGAGATCTTTAAGACCGGTGAGCAAACAATCATATCATCTGATCCGCACCCTTATGATCCACCTTAGATCGGTTCCAGGATGTCAGCCTAAGCCAAGTGAGAGCGTTCATATAATACTGTTTATTAATTCTCTACTCACCCCTTATGCCAGTGGCTTGCCCTTACTCCGCCTGCACTGGTCAAAGCTCATCTCGGCCTCAGCGATGCGACGATTGCCACATTCAAAAAGACGAAACAATATGTTGTTGGTGTCTGAAGCGCTGTATCGGTATGACCATGGCCGTCCTGGTGTCCTTGTTGTCCCCATTATACTTTTTTGAAGCAGATTTTCGTGATGCACCTGGTAATTCTGAATATGCGGAGAGGATGAAGCCTCTCTTTCAATCCTCAAGGCTTCACAAAGCCTCACCGCCGACACAAAACAATGAGACTTTAGAGAGGTGCTGGACGTTGAGAGAAATTTGGCATATAGGTCACTTAGAAACTCAAATAAGATTATAATAATCCCGCACTTCGATTACTCAGCGAACATAAATTATGCAAATAGGGAAGGGCTCTACGTTCATCGAGATCTCAACCCGGCGACCATGTCAGATTTATATCGCTCTGCAATGCAGGCCAGGATCTCAAAGTTACCACAACTACCTCTTGGTGATGAGGATGAGGATGAGGATGAGGAAGTCAGAGACTCCATCGCGGCGCTTCCGAGTTCTATGGGACCACCACGGTAAGAATGCACAAGATTCATATGCCACCTGCTTTTATATGCTTTTGATCAACCATCGACTTACTCACTGTCGCATAGAACTAGGGCCCGTAAACAGCCAAATCTTGCGTACACGCCTATATCAGCCTCGTCATACTTCTCCGAGGCGTTGCAAGTCGCCGTGCCAGCTTCTGGACTGGACATGCGCGTTTATTATACCCCACCGCGCGCCCCGCAGGGTGATGAAACTGGCACTGTCATGGTGTGTCACCATGGTGCGGGGTTCTCTGGGCTCTCCTTTGCGTGCTTCGCCAAAGAAGTCGCTGAGATGACCCAGGGTGAGTGTGGGGTAATGTCTATTGACGCTAGAAGACATGGTAAGTCCTCAAGAATTCCTCATATTATCCATCAAATGCTTTGTGGTCCCGACTTTCTGGCATCTGAGTTTGGTATGATGCTCGAGCCAATGCACCGAACAAGTGCACGAGCATAGAGCGCAATATCTCTGTCGTGAGATTGTTCCAGCATGTTGTTTATCTTCGGTCGTAGCCATGCCGTTTATCTCGAAAATATAAATGAATTAATGTTCCGATGAATGTTTTCCTCGTAGGGAAAACAATGCCTTCTAATGGCAGCTTGGACGAAGACCTTTCAGTCGATATCCTCGTGACCGACCTGGTCAATCTCCTTCAAACTGTATTTCCGGATCCTGTGAAGGCGCCTTCTTTCTTTGTAGGTGTCCAAAATCTGAGTTGAAAAAATTATCTCAAGGTGCACAAGCACAGCTCGTGGGACATAGTATGGGCGGTGCTGTTATTGTGCGTGCGTGCCCACACCTCCTTACCGGAAAATACAAGGTAGGCGGTGTAGCGGTACTCGATGTTGTTGAAGGTATGTCTCGCATTTTTCTGCTACCCCTCCCATACAACTTGGTTTTTTTGTCACAGGATCCGCTATTGAAGCCCTCCCGCACATGCCCATCATCCTGAACTCCCGCCCTGAAGGGTTTGATAGTATCGAAGAAGCCATTCAGTGGCAGTAGGTGTTTTCAACTCTTCTATCCGTGGCTACGGTCTAGTTTATGATTCTTGGCTCAGCGTGTCAGCCAATCAAATACGCAACCCTACTTCAGCCCGCGTATCTGTCCCTTCTCTGATAATCGAGGCTCCCTCCGACCCTCGCACACTCCGTTCGTATCCCTTCATATGGCGAACCCCGCTCCGGTCCACTGGACCTTACTGGGAAAGTGCGTGAATCGCTCACTGAAATCTTTCAACGTTCACTGATATCTGCGTTCGATTTCAGGTTGGTTTACTGGTCTCTCTGCCTCTTTCCTGAACGCGCGCACCGCCCGCCTGCTAGTCCTCGCGGGGACTGATCGACTAGATAAAGAGCTCATGATCGGCCAGATGCAGGGCAAATTCCAGATGGTCGTTGTTCCTGGTACAGGGCACATGTTGCATGAGGTATGTCTTGGTGGATTTTCTGTCTCATTGCCGACCAACTCCTCGTCCAGGACGATCCCACTAAACTAGCAGAGACCCTTGTCGAATTCTGGAGACGCAACGAGCGTGTGGTGGTGGGAGTGAAGAAAGTGGGCGATCTATGATCTTCTCACCGCATTTGAAGAGAAGAAACAAAGCTGTAGTATCCCTAAGTGTATCTTACTTTTTGCTCGTTGTATACCAATCGCAGCTACAGGTCTGGATAAAATCACATTACCCTCGAATCTTCCTTTTCATCTGTCTTCCCTTTTCCTTCCCCGATCCCGCCGCTGACAGGTGTTCCCGCGAACTTCTCCCTCAGAGCATGATACTTTCTCCTCTGAGCTCGACTCACGCTGGGCCCCACCTTCTCCAGAGCCTTATCAAAATCATGCACACCCACCTGAACAGCCTCCCCTCCAGCATTTCCCTCTTCGCCCAAGCCACCATCCATTTCCTCTAAAGTTCCCAAAGTTCTTCGAAGGGCCAATACACCCGCTTCCCTGACAACTGCAGCTAAGTCGGCACCACTGTACCCGTCCCCGCGCTCCCGCACTAGTGTCTCGACTGCCTCTTTCGCGCCGTCAGGGCCCAACGGCAGCTTCCGCATCATTGTGCGCACGATCTCCACTCGCTCATCTGCAGTTGGGAGGTCGACGTAGAGCAGTTTGTCGAGGCGGCCGGGGCGGCACATAGCCGGGTCAATCATGTCGGGGCGATTGGTTGCGCCCAGGACGAAAACGCCTTTACGGGAGTCCAACCCGTCAAGTTCAGTCAAAAGGGTGTTCACAACGCGTGCAGAAGATTCAGACTAGAGAATAAGTGAGTACGAGGGGTAGGCAGAAAATGAGGGCGAACGTGAACTCACAAGGCTCTCGTCTCTTCTGGGAACCAACGCGTCAAGTTCATCGAAAAAGATCACGCAGGGTGACGATGCCCGTGCTCGAGAGAACACCTGTCTCACAGCACGCTCACTTTCGCCAACGTACTGTTCGCTAAGGTCATCAATACCAATGAAGAAAACGTGTACGATAGATTTCGCACCTTATTTAACAGTTCTGGACCTTTCACGCTGATAAAGTTGGCTCTGGACTCGTTTGCTACCGCCTTCGCAAGCAATGTCTTACCGCATCCTGGAGGGCCCCATAGCAGGACTCCACACGGCGCATCGATGCCCACCTTCTTGAACAATTCCGGTCTCCGGATGGGCTGCACAACGGCCATGTGCAGCTCACTGCGGGTAGCATGCAGTGCGCCTACGTCGGCCCAGGTGACGTCTGGAACAGTTGCGAATCCTTCACGTTGGGCAGATGGCTGAACTTGCTTGAGCGCAGCAGCAAAGTCGGCAGACGTATGCAGATCGGGGCGAGTTGCAACGGGGTGAGAGGGGATGGGTGGGCTTGTAGGAAATGAGCGATAGAGCTGCCAGTCGTTGTGGGGAGAGTGAGTGCGAAAAAGGGGGAGAGTTGGGTATTGGGCGTGACTGTGGTCAATGGCGCTGCGGACGTTGGCGCTCCATCGACCTGCATCGACACGTCGCCGTCGATACCTTCTGTCACTCCTTGCGCACTCGACTCTTCAATATCAGGGATGACGAGTGTCCCTTCTGAGAGCTCCTTGAATATACGTTTCACGGCGATGATACCTGCCGCCCCCGTCAAGGCGGAAAGATCAGCACCGACATAGCCCGGTGTCGCTTTTGCAAATGCCACAAAATCGAATGAGCCGTCTAGCCGGAGTTTTGAGCAGAGAACACGCAGAATCCTACAAGACCGTCAAATACATCGCAAAAAGACTGACTGAATGAAGGGAGCCCACTGTGCGCGTGCTTCATCGTCAGGTACGCCCATAGCGATTTCATGATCGAATCTTCCTGCTCTACGCAAAGCAGCATCCAGGGAGTCCGGTCGATTTGTTGCACCGATCACAATCACAGGTTTATTATCGGTCTTCTCCCATGATAGATCTGCAGATACAACGATCAGTACTTGACGTATCAAGAAGAAAAAGAAAAAGAAAAAGAAAATCGTACCATCCATACAAGTGAGAAATTGTGCGACTATTCGCCTCTCCATCTCTCTTTGTGCACTTTCTCTCTTGGGTGTGATTGCATCTATCTCGTCGATAAAGAGTAGACACGGTGCGACACGCTACAAGATGCTGAGAACGAGTTGTTTATTCCAATGAAGAAAACATGCCTTCGCTTCTTCAAAGGTTTCACGGAGAGTTTTTTCCGACTCGCCAGACATCCCTGAGACGATAGATGGCGCCGAAATCGAGATGAAGGGCACGCCTAGCTCCTACAAACCAGCCATCAGAATAAAAACATAACGAATATTTGTATACCACGCACCCCTCCTATGGCCCTCGCTAGCATGGTCTTCCCACAACCTGGGGGACCATGCAAAAGCACACCTCTCGGTGGCTGCACGCCCGTATGCAGATATATCTCTGGATGTGACAACGGCATAGCTACCAACTCAAGCATTTTTTCTACGCATGCATCAGCGCCTCCCAAATCGGACAGGCGCACCGTTGGCGGAGCATACTCCTTTGCTATGCCACTCGAAGAACCTGAAATCCGTGTCCTCTTGATACTCTCGTCTCCTCGAGACGAGCGCACCTTCCGCTTTCCATTTGATACAGGCGGCCGGGACTCCGAGGACTCGTGAGTGAGAGGAGTCGATGTACCAAGGATGGTTTCTGCTTGAGGAGTGTGTGGTTCTTCGACGACAGGCGATTGGACTGGCGGTGTACTGGTAGCAGGAGTTGGTGGTGTATTTAGGTTAAATTTTTTTCTGTGTGTCGACCATAGACCTTGCATAGACTTGTTCAAAGCATTAGGACCCTATCTGACTGTTCGTGAGTAAGGACAAACTGAATGTGAACCTAAGGACGCACAGAAACTGTCTCCATTGCGGCGCGCTACGAAGTGGTATGGGTACGCGCGTTCACGGTCGGGTCACAGTGGTTGACGCAAATCACTCAGGAACTACGTTTGTAGAGTTGACTTGAATGGAAAATGAACGGTTTCTGCGCGTCTGTAGTATGCAAGGATTTTTTCTTGACAAATCACTGTATGCTCACCGACAGAGACCCCGGCCACTAGAGGAAACGAACTCACTGGATTTGAGTCGAAAACAACCAGAAAAACTCAAAATCAAGGTAGTAATAAAGCAGAAAACACAAAATTGAGTACTTTGGAAATCAACTCATCAATAAAGTCTACTGAAAACGCTGAACTCGGATAGAAAAGTACGAAAACTCAATGATGCGGCATTTGCCGACCAGCCAGGTCGGCGTGACAGTCTGTGACAGTGAACTAGCTTGTTTCTCGCACTTCCACCATCGTTCGATACTCTGCCGCCGCGCAATTCACAATGGAACTATCTTATGTGCGCTCTTTCGCCAATTCTTCGTTTGAGAGCGACTGATCTAATATGCTTGTCAGGTTGATGTCGTGTCCATGTTGAGAGAATTATCGAAGCCGCTTTGGGAAATTGACTTCTCGAGCTTGCCCAATGTGTGGGGAATAAGCGCACCTTGGCTGCTCAGCCACGGATACAGGCTTTACCCTACATGGGAAGACCGATATGATTCAACCATCTGCACGCCCGATCACCCTGCTCCGCGAGACCTCCCGCATCCATATGCGTATTCAGCCTACTTACCTGGTCCATGCAATGACGTTTCTCTGCCGGTGCGCCAATATTCCATCAAGTTGTGCAGATCGTTATCTGACGAGCTATCCTCCAGCAAAATGTAATTGGCGCCCAGGACAAACATTGGCGAGATGTTGTCATCAAGATCGTGGCCAAGGGCTCCCAGGAACTTACTATTTTCAACATTCTATTAGAGACACCTGAGTTATTTGACTCGGCCACGTTTCCATGCGTCATCCCAGTTTTGGACATTCTCGATACGCCCTACGATTACGTCTTTGTCGTCTTGCCACGGTAGGTCTGAGTTTGTTTGCTCGGTCTTCCACATTTCAATACCAACGAATTGTGGTCGTTCTCCAAGATGGGGTCAGCCTGAAATGATGTTCTCCGATGTCGGAGAATTTCTGTTCTTTATTTCTTCTATGCTTCGGGTCAGTCTCAAATTTGACACTTGTCTGGTCCAATACAAGCATTGATATTATTCTGTGAGATATAGGGTTTGTGCTTCCTACATGAGCGCAGAATAGCTCACAGAGTGCGTGCGTCAGAAAACATGACTTGTTCAATCGAATTCACATCTTGTTTGCAGGATATCTCTGAGAGCAACTTTCTCATGAACTATTTTCACTATAACTATCCTCGAGGCGTTTGGTCCCACCCAGATCTCATTCCCTTCCGAGCAGGGCGTATGTCCCTCCAGCCGCAATATTGTCTTTTCGACTTCAACCAGTCAGTCGTTTTCCCTCGTAAGGCACCATTGAATATGTGTCGCTTGCCAGACCGGTTTTCCTGGTCTGGAACTCCTAAGTATCATCCAACGGATCTTAATGAAGGCGAGCTAGATTATGATCCATTTGCATTTGACGTCGGCTGTCTGGGTTTTTTTTTGCTGCAGAATTTTCATGTGAGGATGCGCCTCAAATGCATTTGACGTAGCTGACCATGATGCCTGTATAGTACATCGTTCCAGCAGTGCCTCTTGTGGCTCCTCTACTTGAGCACATGATCACAGATGACATCAAACGTCGCTTCACAGCTGTCGAGGCTCTGCAGTTCTGCGATGATATTAAATTAAAAGCGACAGAGGAAGATCTCACCACACCCATTCCTCGACCCACATCCGTTCGCCCGCTCGAGGTTCCGTGGAAACTACTGCCTCCAGACTTCGTGGCCCAATGGTCACACTGGCGCAACGCGCCTCCTTCGTACCAGAAGCGCCTACTTCGTTGGATTGATGCGTTTGACTGGGGACACGCGATTATCCAGCTCTTCCGACAAGCTTTTCGTTTCCTTGGAGGGTCGAGGCCGTCATATATTATGGGCCACTGGGATTACACAAAATAGTTTGAGATATATGCTCGGTCTCCATTTATTTATTAACCTATCACGAGAGCTAGCCTCTTCCTAGTGTTCTGTTCTGTTTGAAGTGATCTCTCCTCTCTATGCTGCATCCTGACTGGCGATCTCATGGTCTGTAGGATATTCCTTTGAAAGCATGTGCTTCCTCACTTGGTGTCTTTGGCGAGTATGCAGACATCGACACATACGTTCGCTGGGTACCGTTCAGTACCACGGTCAAGCCTTTGTAGGGCCCTCTCGAACCTGGTTCCGTTACTCAATCGATATCCTATCTATACAAACAGGATAGGTGAATGTCTCGTTTTCTTTGAATTGAATGGCGTTACCAGAGCACGCATCTGCGATGATAAGACTCTGTTATCATTGAGGCTCTTATCTCATGGCCCTTGGAATTAAGGAAGGCATCAGAATCTGACACAGATCGGAAGAACGCCGCGACAGGTCTTTACGGGATGTGTACTATGCCCATGACTGACTCATTTTCTCAACAGCCGTTTTCCAATATCATTGATCTCATGTCGGATGTTATCAAGTTCAGGACGCCTTTACCAAAGAGTGTAATCTGTCAAAGTACAGGTCGGTGACCGGTGACCCTTCACGGTAGCACGCTGATTTTGCATGACACCCGAGGGGCTTTATAGCCAGAGCTTCTTGGTCCCGAAATGTTCACACGAAACAGTCGGTCTTTCCCAAGGACAGTTGGAGATGGCCGATTATCATAAATCAGCAAAGAGAAGCGGGCTGGAGTAGGCAACTGAAGGCAACGTGATGAGATCGATATGATTCGACTGCAGAGCACATGTCGGGGGCGACAGTATATAATGGAGGGCGCAGCACTGCCAATCTCCCACCGATACTACCATCATGGCTTCGGGTCCCCCTCCCCCTCAGGCCTTACCGGTCTGTCAAATAACCTCCCCAATATCTGGAATATACTAACTCTAATGCCCCTAGAACGATGCGTGGGTTAGAATCACTAAAGAAATAATCGATCCCCAGACCGGACAGCCTTCGCAAGACTTTCCACTGCATTCAGTCGTTCAGATTCGTCAACTTCCACGTCCAGTATCTTCTTTCGTGGTGCGCGTCAACAATTGGCTGTTGACTGCATAGTTCAAACTAAACACTATCCTCGTGTTTTCTAGACGCCGCCACGGGCGCTCAACAATGTCTACGACACCATGTACGATATCAAGAAGAAGTCGTGGGTACAAGCGACGAATGCGCAGGCCATATCGAGTCCGCGAAATTATGAGAACATGTGTCCGCATACTCAAATACAGTCGCCATCTGAACCAGACATTGTACCGTTCGATCCCCGTGGAAGTAACAAAGTCGTCAGTGGCCCTTAAGTCGAATCATGACTATGACTATAGCTCATCACCCATCCATAATATTTGACTTTAGGGTATCCTAAAGAGGGATTATTCCTTTACCAACATCAGAGATAGATCTCACTATGTGATCCCAAAAGGAAGTCAGGTGAAAATTGTCTATGGCCCAGCAACTTCAAAGGTGAGCCATTCCAATGTTGACATTGCTAGTAGCCTGATCTGATCTGCGATGTCAATACACTGACTAGGGACTCATCAAACGCGTGAATTTGAGTGAAATACCAAGCTGGAGGTACCAAGTGGAATACGACCCTCTCGTCCTGGTACCTGGTGTCGAACACTTCCCCTACTGCGTACCGGCCGACCATTTCTCCACTCGTGAAGTTGTCGAACCTCCGCAGCCGCCAGATCCATCTGCGCGACAGCTAAACCCGTCGCGTCAAGGCTCTTCTGGTCACCAATCGCGTCCCCCCAACACTTCGGGTCCATCATCGTACGCGCCGCGTGCGCCTTCAAGCCTGTCATACCGGGGTGGCTGAGCAAACGATTGAAGCGAGCTGCCTCAATCATGAATTGCTCGCGAGTTGCAACCTTAAGTCGAGAATCGAGAAACTTCCTTCCAACTAAACGCCTCATGTTGCATTGCACTTACAAACATTTCTCAACATATTTTCAACCATCTGCTCTCACTCCTGCTATCGCGTTGTACAAAGCTACCTAGATTCTGATGTACTCCAAGGAAATATGATATCTGCCCAACGAGTACTACAAAGCGTTCACCGACTGAAGGAAACGAAATTGGCAAATTTTGACTCAAAAACAGCCAGCGAAACTCAAATTCAGGGTAGTACAAGTAGAAAACAGCAATCGATGCGTCGAAAATCTCCACTGAGAACGCTGAATTCGGATAGAAAAGTCCGAAAACCCGGTGGTGCGGCATTTGCCGACTGGCCAGGTCGGCGTGACATTCGATTGAACCAGCTTGTTTCTCGTACATCCACCATCGTTCGACTCTGCCGCAGCGCATTTCATGATGGAACTACCTTATGTGCGCTCTTTTATCATTTCTTTGTTTGAACGTGACTAATATGTTCGTCAGGTTGATGTCATGTCTATGTTAAGAGAGTTATCGAAGCCGCTTTGGGAAATTGACTTCCCAAGCTTGCCCAACGTGTGGGGAATAAGCGCACCTTGGCTGCTCAGCCACGGATACAGGTTGTACCCAACATGGCCGGAAGGCCGATATGAATCAACCATCTGCAACCCTGACTACCCCGCTCCGCGAGATCTCCCGCATCCATATGCGTATTCAGCGTACTTTCCCGGTCCATGCAATGATGTCTCTATGTCGGTAGGCCAAATTCTATCAAGGTGTGCTGATCGCCACCTGACGAACTATACTCCAGCAAAATTTAATCGGCGCTCAGGACGAGCAATGGCGAGATGTGGTCATTAAGGTCGTGGCTAAGGGATCCCAGGAACTTACCATTTTCAAAATTCTGGCAGAAACGCCTGAATTATTCGACTCGAGAACATTTCCGTGCGTCATCCCGGTCTTGGAGATTCTCGATACACCCTACGACTATGTATTTGTTGTCTTGCCACGGTAGGTCTAACTTTATAAGCGCTATCTTCTTTCACCTTCCATGTACCAATGATTCGTGACCTTATTAATGGGGCATCCTAATGGAATTCTCTGACGATCAGAGAATTTCTTTTTTTATTTCTTCTATGCTTCGGGTTAGTCTCGATTTGAATTGCTCTCAAATACATGCATTGACCATTCTCCTTGATACATAGGGTTTGTGCTTCTTACATGAGCGCAGAATAGCCCACAGAGTGCGTGCGCAAAGACCCATCACTCAATCTATCGATCTCACCCTTTTTTGATAGGATATTGCCGAAAACAACTATCTCATGAATTACTTTCACTATAACTACCCTCCAGGAGGTGGTTGGACCCATCCTTATCTCGCTCCCTTTCGCGCGGGCCATATGTCGCTCCAGCCTCAATATTGCCTTTTCGACTTCAACCAGTCAGTCATTTTCCCTCGCAAAGCGCCATTGAACATGTGTCGCTTGCCAGACCGGGTTTCCTGGTCCGGGACTCCTCAGTATCATCCAATGGATCTCAATCAGGGAGAACTGGATTATGATCCATTTGCGTTCGACATCGGCTGCCTAGGTTTTTTTTTGCTCCAGAAGTTTCATGTGCGGATGCGCCTTTTATGCCTCCGACGTAGCTAACCATGGTCGTGCAGTACATAATCCCAGCAGTGCCTCTCGTGGCTCCTCTACTCGAGCGCATGATCACAGATGACGTCGAACGTCGCTTCACAGCTGTTGAGGCTCTGCAGTTCTGCGATGACATCAAATCAAGAGCGACAGAAGAAGATCTTGCCAAATCTACTCCTCCACATATATATGATCGACCGCTCCAAGTCCCGTGGAATTCACTTCCTCCAAACTTCGTAGCCCAGTGGTCACTCTGGCGCAACCCGCCTCCCACGTATCAGAAGCGTCTGCTTCGTTGGATCGATGCGTTTGACTGGGGACATTTGATCATCCAATCCTTCCGACAAGCTTTTCGTTACCTTGGAGGCTCGAGGCCGACATATATCATGGGTCACTGGGATTATATGAAATGATTTGACACATTCGATTGCTTTTATTCAATTCCCCGAGCCCTTGCTTCTCGTAGTTTTGCTTGGTCCTCTGAAATGCTCCCCTGCTCCCCGACTGGCTATCTCGTCCGTCCTCACATGCTATCCGCAGTTCTAGATATCTTCTGCAGACTATCTGATTGGTGATTTTCACTCCTGATGATTTTGAACCACTTGTTTGACCTATTGACGCGGATACTGATATCGACACATGCATTCACTTAACGCCCTTTGTCACAATTGCCGAGCTCCTCTGATGCACCGTTCGCGTATCGATGCCGGTTCCGCTTCTCGGCTGATAGCCTATCGATCATTATAGGATTGCTATTCTTCCTTCGAATTGGAATGCAATGTCAGAGCGTATGCGCAAGCATTTAGTGTTGTGCCCACCAGGCTATCATCTATAGTCTTACTGCAAGACTCGCGGAATTACGAAATGGACCCAGATTGCCCTTGCCGCCATACTGTCTGGAGGCCTTCGGGGTTTTTTTATCTACCATCCAGCTCACAACTTACCCGCGACTGACTCGAAGTTTAAATTCCCATGGATGTTATCAGCGGTGACCACTCTCTTACCACTCTTTTACGATTCATTAGTGATCTAATATGATAATATCAGGTATCACAATGTTCAGGATCGTCTTTCGACAAGGCTGTGATTTCTCCAGCAATGCTTCGAAAGTTTGTCATTGGCACAAATTCCTGCTAAATCCTCGTGAAGGCAAGCTGGCTCTCCATGACTCTGGAGGCGCTTAAGTCTCCCTTTGGGGGACCACATTATTCGCACGAGAAACGAGTCAGCCTGGTCTTTCCCAAAGGTAGTTGACAATGGTGAATTGTCAACAAATCGGCAAAGAGAAGCAGGCTGGAGTAGGCAACTGAAGAAAACGTGATTGATATCAATATGATTGGATCGTAGAGCACATGCCTAGCACTAGGGTTCCGTGAGTAATTCACGGACAGTTGTTAACAAATGTTAATAACATTTGCCTCTCCGAGAATTTCTAACATGAGTTAATAACAGATTAATAACAATTGTATATAAAGTGTTATTAACATGTTAAAAACCGATTTATTTACATGTTAATAAAGAAAGTGGTGTTAATAACAAGAAGTCACCAGCTCCAGTCAATCTCGGAGCTGGGAATGGAAGGGGGAGCTTCAGGGGGGGTGGGGGCTCGTGGCAGTGTACCTAGGAGTATCAGATAGCAGATCTGCGAAGGCCTCCTCACGGATTGCGAACTCCTGCACGATATTGAGTGCAGAAGCCCGGCACGGGGGTCAACTCTGTCGGCCATCCGTGTCGTCGTCCGAGTCGTCCGAGTCGTCGTCAGAATCGGAGCCGTCCAAGGTGAAGGTGGCAGTGTCCACCATGTCAGCGGTGCCCTCGGGTGATGAACGAGAGACGGCAGCCTTGAGATTGTCTTCAAGATTGCGGAACTTGATGGTCGGGCGCTTTTTTGGCACTTTGTCTTCGGTCTATAGAACAGATGAGCCGCAGCATGGGAAAGAGAGGGATGTACATACCGCATGGGTGCCATAGGAGGTATTCCCAATAGCAGGTGATGCAGTTCCGCGAGAACAGTCTCAAAGCTGACGTCGTTTGACTCGGTGGACATGGCGCGAGCGGGGGGAATGGGTAACGGAATGTCCAGAGCGGGAACCGATGCAGTCCGAGACTCTGCACTCCCGGACAAAATTATTATTTTGCAGGGAAGACATAATTGTACAGCCACAACCTTCAATATTTCCACCTGGCCCTTGCCCAAATATGTACATTTCAATGTAAATTCAAATGCTGATCATTATATACAATTTTGAACATTATTGACATTATTAACATCGACATTGTGCCCCCCTGGAGGGGGCCTGTTAATAACAGTGTTAATAACAATGTTAATAACATAAGTTATTAACATGTTAGCAATTCAGGGATTACTCACGGAACCCTACCTAGCACAACGGTATATAAGGGAGCTCGCAGCACTGCCGATCACCCATCGATACCATGATGGCTTCAGCTCCCCTTCCCCCTCAGGCATTACCGGTCTGTTGAACGACCCTCTATTATCTGAGATATACTGATTCTCTAAGATCCTTAGAACAATGCGTGGGTACAAATCACTAAGGAGATTATCGATCCACAGACCGGGCAGCATGCGCTAAATTTTCCTCTCCACTCTGTCGTTCAAATTCGCAAAATCCCGCGTCCAACGTCTTCTTCCGTGGTGCGTGTCCACTATATGTTGACTACATGTTAGTTTCAGCTGATGCCTTCCCGCTCCCTAGGCGCCGCCCTATGCGTTGAATAATGTCTACGATACCATGTATGATATCAAGAAGAATGCATGGGTGAAAGCGCCCAACATACAGTCCATAGCGAGTCCGCGAAATTACGAGAATATGTGCCCACACACCCAAATCCAGTCCGCATTTGCCTCAGACACTACGCCATTCGAGCCTGGAGATAACGAAGTGGTCAGTGGGATCATCAAATGAAATTAAAGATTGCGACTATAGCTTATTCATTTTGAACATTATCTACGTTAGGGTTTCCTAACTAAAGACTTTTCCTTTACCGACCTCAGAAATGGGTCTCAGTACCTGATTTCGAAAGGCACCAAAATAAAAGTTGTCTATGGCCCAGCCACTTCGAAGGTGGGCCACACTTCAATATACGAACCTTTCTAGTACTAGTCTGATCTGATGTGCAATGACCGGGGACTCATCAAACGCGTGAATTTGAGTGAAATACCAAGCTGGAGGTACCAAGTGGAATACGACCCTATCGTCCTGGTCCCTGGTGTCGAACACTTCCCCTACTGCGTACCGGCCGACCATTTCTCCACTCGTGAAGTTGTCGAACCTCCGCAGCCGCCAGATCCATCTGCGCGACAGCTAAACCCGTCGCGTCAAGGCTCTTCTGGTCACCAATCGCGTCCCCCCAACACTTCGGGTCCATCATCGTACGCGCCGCGTGCGCCTTCAAGCCTGTCATACCGGGGTGGCTGAACAAACGATTGAAGCGAGCTGCCTCAATCATGAATTGTTCGCGAATCGCAAGCTTCGAGAATCGAGAAATTTCCCGCTAAACGCTTTGTGCTGCCTTGTACTAACAAACATCTCTCGCCATGTTTTCAACCGCCTGCTCTCACTACTATGGCTATCGCATTGTACAAATCTACCCGGATTCTGATGTACTCCAATGAAATATGATATCTGCTCCTCAAATCGTTCACCGACTACTAGAGGAAACGAACTCTGTAAATTTGACTCGCAAAACTGAAAGTGGATAGAAAGAGATAGAAAGCTACCACTTGGAGTACGAAAACCCAACGATACGGCATTTGCCGACTGGTCAGGTTGTGACTTTCGGCTGAACCAGCTTGTTTCTCGTACTTCCACCATCGTTCGACACGGCGCACCTCATGATGGAACTACCTTATGTGCGCTCTTTCATCATTTCCTCTTTTGAAAGCGACTGATATGTTCGTTAGGTTGATGTCATATCCATGTTGAGAGAGTTATCGAAGCCGCTTTGGGAAATTGACTTCCCAAGCTTGCCCAACGTGTGGGGAATAAGCGCACCTTGGCTGCTCAGCCACGGATACAGGTTGTACCCAACATGGCCGGAAGGCCGATATGAATCAACCATCTGCAACCCTGACCACCCCGCTCCGCGAGATCTCCCGCATCCATATGCGTATTCAGCGTACTTTCCCGGTCCATGCAATGATGTCTCTATGTCGGTAGGCCAAATTCTATCAAGGTGTGCTGATCGCCACCTGACGAACTATACTCCAGCAAAATTTAATCGGCGCTCAGGACGAGCAATGGCGAGATGTGGTCATTAAGGTCGTGGCTAAGGGATCCCAGGAACTTACCATTTTCAAAATTCTGGCAGAAACGCCTGAATTATTCGACTCGAGAACATTTCCGTGCGTCATCCCGGTCTTGGAGATTCTCGATACACCCTACGACTATGTATTTGTTGTCTTGCCACGGTAGGTCTAACTTTATAAGCGCTATCTTCTTTCACCTTCCATGTACCAATGATTCGTGACCTTATATAAGATGGGGCGAGCCTGCAATGGAATTCTCTGACGTCAGAGAATTTCTTTTCTTTATTTCTTCTATGCTTCGGGTTAGTCTCGGTTTGTGGATCGCCCTACAACGGATACATTGACCATTCTCTCTGATAAATAGAGTTTGTGTTTCCTACACGAGCATAGAATAGCCCACAGAGTGCGCGCGCAAAGACTCATTAATCAATCTATCGATCTCACCCCTTGTTTCATAGGACATCTCCAAAACAACTATCTCATGAATTACTTTCACTATAACTACCCTCCAGGAGGTGGTTGGACCCATCCTTATCTCGCTCCCTTTCGCGCGGGCCATATGTCGCTCCAGCCTCAATATTGCCTTTTCGACTTCAACCAGTCAGTCATTTTCCCTCGCAAAGCGCCATTGAACATGTGTCGCTTGCCAGACCGGGTTTCCTGGTCCGGGACTCCTCAGTATCATCCAATGGATCTCAATCAGGGAGAACTGGATTATGATCCATTTGCGTTCGACATCGGCTGCATGGGTTTTTTTTTGCTCCAGAATTTTCATGTGCGGATGCGCCTCTTATGCATTTGACGTAGCTAACCATGGTCGTGCAGTACATAATCCCAGCAGTGCCTCTCGTGGCTCCTCTACTCGAGCGCATGATCACAGATGACGTCGAACGTCGCTTCACAGCTTTCGAGGCTCTGCAGTTCTGCGATGATATTAAATCAAGAGCGACAGAAGAAGATCTCACCAAATCTATTCCTGCACATATAAACGATCGACCGCTCCAAGTCCCGTGGAATTCACTTCCTCCAAATTTCGTAGCCCAGTGGTCACTCTGGCGCAACCCGCCTCCCACGTATCTGACGCGTCTGCTTCGTTGGGCCGATGCATTTGACTGGGGACACTTGATCATCCAATCCTTCCGACAAGCTTTTCGTTACCTTGGAGGCTCGGGGCCGGCATATATCATGGGTCACTGGGATTACATGAAATGATTTGATATCGTCCTGGTCCCTGGTGTAGAACACTTCCCGTACTGCGTACCTGCCGACCATTTCTCCTTTCGTGAAGTTGCCGAACCTCCGCAGCCGCCAGATCCATCTGCGCGACAACCAAACCCGTCACATCAAGGCCCTTCTGGTCACCAATCGCGTCCCCCCAACGCTTCGGCGCCATCGTCGTACGCGCCGCGTGCGCCTTCTAGCTTGTCATACCGAGGTGGTTGAACAAACGATTGAGGCGAGCTGCCTCAATCATGGACTGTTTGCGAGTTGCAAGCCTCGAGACTCGAGAAATATCTTACTAAACGCTTCGTGCGTCGTACTAGCAAACCATGCTGAGTTGCACTAACAAACATGTTTCTCCCTGTTTTCAATCACCTGCTCTCACAATTGCTATCGTGTTGTATAAACCTGTCCAGATTCTGATGTACTTCAATGGATTATGATATCTGCTGAATGAGGACTGCAGAGCGTTCTCACCAACTCGCCAGTCCATAGACCATCACGGCAATGCTCGCTTCGGTACGGCGACGCAACAAGGTGGTAGACGGTGGGGCTTTAAGGGCGTGGAGAGAGGGGGCAGTCATTGTGGCAGCTGTGGCCCGCCTATTTATTGTGAGTAGGGCGCAAACCACTGTGATCCGTGAGCGCTCCGACGAAAAACAGATGCAATACAATCAAAACCCAAGGAAGGGGATGCAGACATACAACTTAAGGCATACACAAATGTAGTATAGAACAGATCCATCGCCGCCCAGGATATAATGCTACATACAATGAGGAGATCGCAACCAAAAATCCCGCCTAAGATCCCGCAATCCGCGCGCTTCTCCTCGCCCCCTTACCATGACCGCGCTATGCTCGCTGCCGTCCAGCTCGTCTATATTACCCAGCAGCTTCATCAATTTCTTCCGCTCCGCCCGCTGCGAAGGGTCCTCGTACGTTACAAACGCGCCCTCCTGGCGCTCCTCTATAGACTCGCCCACGCCGGCCAACATCGCCATCTCGTCGCACGCGTACGACACCATGGCGGGGTCGTACATGTCCGGGGGTGGTATGCCCGCGTCAAGCATATTCACATCCTCGTCGGTGCCGGAGTTATGGCGAGTCTGAGGCTATTGAGATCGAGCTCAGTCTCAAGAGACGACGGGAGCAAACACGTTTGCACGTACCTTAGATCGTGGCCTCGGTCGCTTGCTCCGCGCAGGCACGGGCACACTATCTGCATCCTCGGTCGACGCTCGCTTCCCCAGGAGTGATGCCAGGCTCTCCTGGAGAGCGCGCGCCGCCTCGTCCGAAACCCCCAGTATTGCTCTTCGGCTGGGACCATCAGTTGGAATTTTCATCGGTGAGGGCGTGGATGATGATGGGACGTTACGCTCTTCAGTGGGCTGGGTAGGTTTCAAAGGAGGGTTAGGGTCCGGGTCCGGGTCGTGATCGGGGTATAGCATTGATACGCTAGCGGCTGTTGATGAGGGGACTGAAGGAGAGCGGGGTACTGTTGGCGATCGACTGCGGGGAGGAGATGTTGGGGGCGTGGCGGTCTTCGGAGCATGATAGCCATGTAGAAGGATTTTAGGCGGGCCAAATGTTTCAGGCGCGCCGTCCTCTTTTGGTGGTACCAATTTGCGTGTTATTGGTATCGGACGCTTTGTGGGGGCGGCCTTCGAGGGAGCCTCGACGGACATAGCATGTTGGAAATCTGAAGAGAAATCAATACCAAGACCCCAAAATCTCGCTTGGGACTGACCGTTCGTGATGTCCATCATTTCGATGTTCTCCTTTGCTTTCCCTTTCCCTTTGGATCCTTTACCGTACCAGCGATCAAGTGATCAGCCACAGGCGGGATGGCTCCTGTGCGAGCCATCTCTTCTAGCCATGTCAAGTCAATGACGGGAGTGCCCCATTCTAATGCTTTATCGAACTTTGCGCCCTGTTTCGACGGGCACAGGAGATGGTAGACGCTCGGCTAAACGTCGGTGCATGGACTATGCCTACGTGAAAGTAGCCGGGAGGTTGGTGGCTGAAGAGAAATATACAGCGGAAAGGCACGAACCCAATGCTCGCGCTAGCCTTTTGACCCACATGTCTTCTGCCAAGTCGAGGCCGGAAGGACTCATGGTTATCCCCTCTGCGCCTATCACGGGAGTCTCGATTCCAAGCGGGGCAAAGGTGATATGCTCTCTGAGCCCGCACACCCGCTCGCGGGCAAGACAGCCCTCAAGCCAGCATTCGGTTCTATACTTCCTGCGCATGTTCTCGTCTGCCTCCTCGCGGTACAGCTTACTCCCGCTGGATCAAAAATCTATATGAGCTCGAGCGTCGGAAATTGATATGCGGCTTACCTGACGAGACGGACGAGGACGAAGTCGACATCATCGGGGTCGTCGATCTCTTGTCCATCAACCCACTGCCCACCGCAGCCTTCCACCGCTTCGCGCACGCTCGCAGATCTGGCCTCCCCACGCGCCCGGAACTTCATCCCAGCAAAGACCTGGGCCGCGGCCGACGAGCCGTCTCCGGAGCCGCCGTCGTCAGGCTGCGGGGGCGGCGCACGCGGGGCTAGGGAAGACGTCACGACCTTGCGAAAGGGCCGTCGCGAGGGCACAGGCTCGGCGCGGGTCGGCGCGAACGAATTTGAGCGCGTAAATGTCCGAAGAGCGCTGTGCGCCTTGAGCTCGACGTCCGGCATTCGTCCTGCAGCGCGCACTTGGCTGGTGTTTCGACCTTGGCTGGAAGCCTCGGCGGCTTTGCCTTTGCCTTTGCCTGTGTCTATGGGTCCTTCATTCCCGGGCTGGGTGCCTCCAAAGGTGCCCTCTGTTCTGACGAGCTGCCCTCCGACACGTTTGTACCCTCTAGGACCCAACAGACTTTCCCATACCTGGAGTGTGACTGCGGGAACGCGGCGCGCGGTTGCGATCTCTTCTTCGTCCTGCTCGCCATTGGCATTTGCATGTGACTTAGCAGCCGAGGCTGAAGCATCTGCAGATAATGACTGCGAGGCTGTGGCGGTGACAACGGGGGTGGCTGAAATTTCGGGGGCCTGTTTGCGTTCCGGGCGCGGTTTGTCCACTCGATAATCGGCCTCGTCAAATCTGCCTGATGAGCCGTCGTCACGAGCGCACCCACGGGGAAGTGGAAGATGCCGAATATAAATGCGATTGATGAGGAATCGAAGATGAGAGAGAGGGATAAGACGAGTGACAGAGGTCGGACTGACCGCCGAATCGCAGCGAGTCCCAGAACCACTCTTCCCACACCAGGTGGATGGCTGCCTCGCCTTTTGCGTTGAACTTCTTCGCGTATCGCATCTTGTCCGTCTCGTCGTCACCTGAGCACAGCAGATGAGTGACGCGGACGGGCCGCTCGAGGTTCTTCACGTAAGTGCCCTCTTGTTGCGTTAGTAATCGGTTGATGTCCGTTCGCCGCTCGATATCGCCGATGCCGGAGACGGTGAGGACGACACTAGAAAATACCGGGAGGCGGTGTTGTTCGAGGCTCTGGAAATGGGATGAGGGTTCGACAGAAAAAGAGGATATGCAAGCGAGAGACATGCCGCTTCAAAGTCTACGTCATCGCCGCGCTGCCAAACAGCGAAGCAATCGAGGATCCATGAAGGTTTCATTATGGGTATCCCGCGCTGCAACGCACACTGTCGAGGTGATTATTGGATTAGCGAGCAGCAGGAATGCCAGACGAGCCTGCGCACCATGTACTTCGCGCTACCATGGCTCTGCGCGATCAGGTGCGTCACTCTATCGGTGAAGTCCGACGTCGTGTTCGCGCCCATCTCCCCGGCGTTCGCGAACAACGGAGACTGCACGTATCGTTCAGCTAACACCTCGCTTCCACCAACGAGCACACGAGCACACCTTGTCGACCCCTGTGGCACATAGATGGACACCAGCGAATGGACGCGGGCATGTGTCTATGAAGCTGCAGCTGATGTCATTGGAAGAAAAGGGGGAGAGCTCGTCGGCAGCGCGGATGAGTCCTGCCGGTAGGACGACGAGCCTTGGGGTTGCGCGGGGCGAAGCTTCACATTAGGGACCTGCAAGTTCCTATGTCAGAGTCGATTCGATACTCTGAAGCTGAAGTCGTGACGCGCCTTGTGCGACTTGTTTCTGCGCCGCGAGTTCATGGTGACGCACTAGACGGAGGGCTCGTTCGCGTGGGCGCGAGACAGAAACTGTTCTATGAAGACTTGGGCAGGTTTTTCCTGCAACGAAGGCTCGTAGATCCACCAAGGCCGCAGCGTCTTAGTTCTAGAGACAGTGAGGCAAGAAACTAAACACGTCGATCATCGAATGTCGGATGTCGGTCACGTGGAGCGCGTCGAGGGACCCCGAGGCACTGCGATGCATCCTGTCACGATTTACCGTCACGCTCATTTCTTGACGCTGACCAGGACAGCGCGCTCATCGTCGCCCTCGTCGTCCACCATGGCCTCGCCACTTCTATGCGTACACCGCCGCGCATAGTCGCCACAAAAATCTTTGCTCTCCGGGTCTCGCGCTCGCTCGCGACGCAAGCAGCAGCAGCAACCGCACCGCTCTCCCCTTCGCCGTCCTCCCCATCCCCATCCCCCTCCCCATCTTGCCCTCCGACCCAGAGCCCAACACGCACTACCGCATCACCCTCCGTCGCTCCGCCATCTCCCTCGCCGCCAACGTCAAAGCCACGCTCGTCGCGCTCGGCCTCCACCGGCGCATGCAGACCGTCTTCCACCGGCACACGCCCGAGTCCGCCGGCAAGATCCTGCGCGTCAAGGAGCTCGTCGAGGTCGCCAACGTCCCCGCCAGCGCCGTGCGCACCAAGACCGAGCAGATGCGCGCGCGCAGGTCGCCCCGCGGCTTCGTCGTCGTCGGCTCCAAGCTCAACAAGGGCGCGAATCCGCGTGAGCGCTCGGATGGGCTGTCGGTACGTCCCGTCGAGACCCCTTCCATTCCTTGCAGACCGCTGATGCGGAGGTCTCCGCTAGCCTTGGTGTAGGGTACTAGTGTATGATTACCTTCTAATATTCTCGCTATCCATGGGGGGAAATCATAAGGATCAGAGGCGCAGGCAACTGTCAATTGAACCCCAACCATCTCCGAGACTCGGGGAAATATCAAGACATTTCCGACATATGAGAGCCCTCATTCCACGAACTTAAAGAAGGCGATTATAGCTCCCCAGTCCGACAGACACCGAAGCGGGGTATCATACTAAGTTCCCAACTTAATGAAAAATCCGATCTAATTAAGCCAGTCTCTCACGTCCCTCCAAAAAAAAACGCACGCCTTCTTTAGCACCGCCGATAAATCCCCTCCTCCCTTCTTCCTCGCTAGAAACACCGTCCATCCATTAATCTCTCGCAGCACGTGATGACGGCGGCGGACGACGCTTACCGATACTCGAACATGAGCTGCACGGCAACGAAGATGCAGACGCACGCGGAGACCAAGAATCGCAGGCCTTCGCAAAATCAAAATTTGGAACACGGTTGAGCGCCTGCGATATATGCGTTGAGCGCGGAGGAGAGGCCCTCACCTGCCCAGCTCCCCACGATTTCGCGGATCATGTGCTTCATGCCGTCCGTCCCGACGACGAAGCCGACCATGTTCGCGGACATCATCATGAGCGCGTTCCCGACCGCCCCCGCCGCGCACACGTGCCTGTACCACGCCCGCGACGCGAACTGCACGCGCCCCGTCAAATCAGCATCGGCATCGGCATCAGAGCATCAGGCGCACGCGAGGAGCGGGCGGGGGTACAAAAGGTAAGGGTCGGACGTCGGACGCGAGCGCACCTTGGAAGCGGGCAGCAGCCGCCGCGCGAGCAGCTCCGGGAGGATGAAGAGCGAGACGAGCCACCCCCACGCGAGCAGCTTGAACGACAGGTCGTGCCAGAGCGCGACGAACGTGAACGAGCGCGCTCGACACCGCGACGTGCTTCGTCCCGCCCAGCGGGATGTAGATGTACTGCGGCAACGCTGTCACTTCATTCCTTCTCCGACGAGCCGAGGTGCGGTGTGTGTGTGGTGTGAGAGAGGCGTACCGCACGATCCAGAGGTTATACGAGCGATGCCAGCTCCGCCAGAAGCCGAGCGTGGAGTAGTTGTTCGCCATGCACCGCACCATGTTTCGGGCGGGTCGACGCCGTCGAGGAGAGCCCACAGCCGGAAGAAGCGCCACGGCAGCAACAGCTAGCCGCCCAAATTTCAGCGACTCAAACGAAAAGCAGCAAAGCAGCGGATCGAGCAGACCTTGAGCCACACGACCATCAGGTTCCAGAACCCGATCATGCTGAGCTCGGCGACGCTGTCCCCGCCCCACGGCGCGCGTCCTTGATGGCGACGACGTACATGAAGTGCAGGATCAGCTCCATCGTGAGGAGCGTCCCCACGAAGCGCGCGGCGTAGTGCGCGTTCTTGCGCGTCGAGATCGTCGTCGGGCGCGCCAGCTGTGCGTGTCCGTCTCGACGGTCAGGCGCCCGGGGGGGCTCGTGCAGAAGCGAAGTGCGGACCCGGACGCACCTGCCACATGAAGTCGTTGAACGTCATGATCGGGCCCGCGATGTACAGCGGCGCGTAGAGCGCGTACGCGAGGTAGTTCGCGAGCGAGTAGGCCTCGAGCGGGTGGAACGTCGTCGCGCGCTGCTTCGCGGACATCTCGAAGTTCGCCGTCTTCCTTCCGCGGCGCGTTCAGCGGGACCGAGACGAGGCGGCGAGCGTGGGGGGGACTCACGTCTGGCGCGCCGGTGCGGGTGCACGCCCAGTGGTAGTCCACGCTGAAGGAGACGAGGCGGAGCATCGTGATGTTGAAGCTGACGTGCCAGCGCGGGTACACGCCTTGCCAGCTATCCTGACGACGGCACGCCGTGAGCATTCGGGACGGCCGAAACGACAGCGATGCGAACCAGAAATCCCAGCGCCGGGTGCGCGCCGGCGAAGGTGTACCCCGAGTGTTTGTCGTTCAGGAAGAGGACCGCGCCGTTGAACAGCCAGGTGACGGCGATGGCCCCCTTGTGCCCCTTGCACGCGCGCGCCAGCGCATAGTTCACGGCGAGGATGAAGAGGACCTTGAGCGCGCTCGTGCCGTGGAGGGCGAAGAGCATGATGATCGAAAACGCGGTGTAGAAGGGGACGCGGTGCATGTTGTTGGGAGGCGGTGCGGACGCGCGGAAGATGGGGCGCGTGTAGATGTATTTGAGGAGGAGGAAGATGGAGAGGAGGAGGGCGAGGGCTGGGATGTTGCTGCGAAATGAGCGGTATTGCAAGTCGCTGTTGTCCTGCAAGTGCAGTCAGACGAGCGTGTCGAGGGTGCGGTTAAAAGAAATGCAGGCCAGCTCGTTTCGAGGCGTTCTAACCGGCGTTATAGACACGGGCAGATAGGGCTTACCACTTCGCGACCGAATAGCCATCCAGGCGCGAGCCTGTGTCGATAAAGATTGTAATTCCTATGTGACGCTGCAAACCGCGCGCGGTCTATCTGCAACACGCTCGAAAGCTGCGAGGGTGAACGAAATGCGTACTAGAGCTGAGAGACACGGGCACCCAGGCCATCCATGGCACGACGACCACAAAGAAGACGTAGTAGACGAAGAATTCTGGTGTTCGCCACCGCGAGGGTGATTTGGACTGGTGGTAGGGAGTGGGCACGTCGACGGTCAGACTTGTGATGCCGCCGCGGCGCGCGCTGCCGACGATGTCTAGCGATGCTCGCGAGGGGTGAAGATTGGACGGCATTGTTTGGAGTATCAGACCTGCACCCATGAAAGGCTGTAGAGGGAGGGATGCATGGACGGAGGTGATGAGAGCGAGGACCCCGGGACCTGGGCCGAGAGATCCGTGTCTCCGTCGGGGGTCTGCAGGCGAGCAGCGGGTGTGACCGCGGTGTGTGACCGACACTGCGCCGCGCTGCTCCCCCACCCACTGCACTGGTCCCAAGTCAGTCCCGACCGCCGCAAACCCGTGTAGACATCCGTTCTGACCCTCATGCTTCGCCATACAGTGGACGAAGCGTCGACAGGCTCCGATTCTGACTACTCCAAGTGAGCGAGCCCACTACGCCTTCGTCTCATCTCGCACTCCCAGACTTATTTACGCCCGATCCAAGCTCGGTTCGTCACATCCAGTCTAGCGTGCCCCGAAGGTCTCACAGCGGCGTGGCGGCGGTCAGTGGATATCGTGGTTCCTGTCCTCCAAGGGGAACGAATACTTCTGCGAGGTCGAGGAAGACTACATCCTCGACCGCTTCAACCTCACGGGTCTGAACACCGAAGTGTCCAACTACACCCAGGCGCTCGACCTCATCACGGACAACCTAGGCAAGTGCACCGCCGTCCGTCGACCGCGAGACGCCAGCTTCTCACAGTCTCGAGTACAGACGACGACTTTCAAGACGAGTTCCGCGGCTCGCTCGATATCCAAGCTCGGCTCCTCTACGGCCTCATCCACGCGCGCTGGATAGTGACCGCCCGCGGCCTCCAGAAGATGGTGCGTCCCCGCCCTCCCCCGCTCCCTCTGATGACCCCATCCACCCCCTCCCCTCCAGCTGGACAAGTACAAACGAGCCGACTTCGGGCGCTGCCCGCGCGTGCTGTGCCAGTCCCAGCCGCTCCTCCCCGTCGGCCTGACCGACGTCCCGTACGAAAACTCCGTCAAGCTCTACTGCGGGCGCTGCGAGGACATCTACTCCCCCAAGTCGTCCCGCCACGGCTCCATCGACGGCGCCTACTTCGGGACGTCCTTCCCCCACCTCCTCTTCCTCGTCTACCCGGGCCTCATCCCGCCAAAGAGCGGGCCCGTGGACCTCGCGCGGCCGGGCGGCGCGGGGCTCGCAGGGGAGGACGCGGCGGCGCGGCGGCGCGCGCGCATGAAGGAGGAGATCCAGGAGGGATCGGGCGTGGGCGAGGGCGTGGGCGAGGGGGTGAGCACGGCCACGGCGGCGCTGAGGGCGGAGCGCTATCCCCCGAAGATCTTTGGGTTCCAGGTGAACGAGATCGCGAAGCTCCAGCGGTGGCAGGAGGCCGTCAGAGATAGGTCCGTCCGTCCCGCCTTCGTCTTCCATCGTCGCCGCTCTGCGTCTGACACTTCGCGTTGACGCCTTATCAGGCAAGTGGCGCGGCTAGAGGAGTACGAGAATACATGATTCGTCGGCGGGCCTAGTCGCTAATAGGGTAGGTTGCAACCATCACAGCCACGAATCTTGTACGATCCACGATGGCGCGCGCATGTAATACTCCTACAGAGCCCGGGGCTGTCCTGTTCGAATTCTTTTCCGTTGCCTTGTTTCCATGATGTAGGCTAATAAATTTGAAAAAAAAAACACATTTCGTCGTCGAGCTTCAAGGTGACATCTGCATGATCACTGGCAGATCTGCTTCCCGATCTAAGCCCGTTCGTGAGCTAGAGAATTGGCGTGCACGAACGTCATTCGATCACGTCCCCCCAGCTTACCTCCGCCGAGAAAAATTGTAATAGGTACATACAGAGCAAACAAGAATAACAACGGGGGTATTCATTCTATGCCGCAGTTGAAGGTATAAGGTACATGATGGGAATATGCAGAGTATATGTGCAGCGAATGACGAGAGGCGAGGGATCCCGCCCACCGTGGAAATAGAGCTGATGTATGATCTCAGAAATAATAAAGACAGAGAAAGAAAGACCGAGAGCAAGAACGAGAGTGGTGTGCGCGGACAGGGCCGGCGCGGCGCCGCTCGTCAGTGGCCGTCCGAGTGCTGCACCTGGATGTCCATCTCGAACTCCATCTCGCGCGCCTTGGCGCGCTCGCGGAGGAGGCCCCACTGGACCCACCAGTTGTCCGCCTCGTCCTCGGCGTCGTACCCGAATATCTCGCGGTTCTCGTCCCACTGCGCGGTCGTGCCGTCGGACTCGTCGCTGTCGAGCACGTTGAGGCCCTTGTCGTACTTGGCGCGCATCACGGTGTCGCGCATGCGCGTCTCGGGCCCCGCGGGGAGCGTCATGAAGTAGATGTTCGCCATGTCGAGCACGCGGTTCTTCGAGCAGCGCGGCTGGCGGAGATCCTGGAACGCGTACAGGAAGCTCTCGATCTGGTCTTCGGAGCGCAGGTGCGAGAAGAGCTTCGCGAGGACCGAGGCGTCCTCCAGGCTCATGCTGCCCGCCTGGATCGACCCTGGCTAGTAAAAGCGCGCCGCCGGAATCAGCATGGCCGGGGGGCCGGGGGCAGAAACACCGCGTTGCCGTGCTGCGCGCGAGCGGGCGAACGGGCGAGCGGAAGGCACTCACCGGGTAGGGGTGCGCGGCCTCGCCGACGACGAGCAGCCGCCCGCTGTCGTGCACCCAGTCATCGAGGTCCGAGCGCTCGGTCACCTGCATGCGCGCCGGGTTCACCAATCTAGCCATTTTCTGCAGCCTGTGGCAGAACAGCAACAGCACGACGTCCGCGAAATCGCCGTGCGATGCGCCACCGAACGGCTGTGAGCTTCGACTTCCGCGAAGAAGGCAACGCGGGCCGCACCTTGGCTCTGATCCCGTTACGTGACTTGATAGGACATCTGCGGACACGACGTCGTTCCAGACGTCGCTAGTGCTCGATCCGTCGTCTGGGGCGTAGAAGTACAAGGCACAGTCGTCGTTCTCGCCCTGAATGGCAAGCACCCAAACTTAATCAGCGGAGGCGGTCGCGAGACGAAACGCTGGGAGGACTGACTATTCGGAAGCACAGCGCGCAGTGCTTGTCGCCGAACCAGACGAACTGCGTGACCTGTCATCAGATCGCGCCCATGTAAAATGCACGGGGGAGAAGGGGGGCCGGAAACGAGACTGACCAGCTCCTGCTTTAGTAGCTCTGCTAGTTCTGGATCTGCGCGCATCTGGTCTCCCGGAATGACAGCGCTAGACACGAAACTCGCTCAGATGCTGCTAAAACGGGGATATAGCATGGACCGACTTGAACATCATGAGACCCGTCGGCTTGACAGAGTCATTTGATCCCAACACCGCCGCTCGGCAGACGCCCTTGGCGCCGTCCGCGCCGATGACGATGTCGCCCTTGAGCACCTCGCCCGTGCTCAGCGTCACGGTGTGGGTCTCCGCGTCCACCGACGAAACGCGGGCGTTCGTGCGCACCTTCGCGCCCAGCTCGAGCGCGGTCTCCAAGAGCATCTTGCGCAGCCTACTATGCTATCACGTAAACTCTGTTAATTGAGGTCCGAATCGGAGGAAGCGGCCGACGTACATGCAGAACATGAACTCGCCCCCGGCCTCGTTCAGCATCTCCTTGTCCCATCGGTGCGCACCAAGCATGTATGCAGAATCAACTGGGGCGCGCGATCGCGAGTCAGGACGGGGTGTGCGCATACGTCGGGGCGGGGAAGCGGGACTCACGGCGCTGGAGGTAGACGCATTCTGAGACGGAGGCGATCTGCTTGAGCTTGTCGCCCATGCCCCAATGGTAGAAGATTTTGGTCATGTTCGGGGGCATGCGCGTGCCGCCGGAGTTTTGGGACGACTGCGGGCGGGATGTGAGGGAGCGGGGACGTGACGAGGCGGGCGCGGAGCCGTACTCACGGCATCAAAGTCGACCTCTCGTTCCAACACGGTGACGCGGTGCCCCACGCGTCTGAGCGCGACGGCGCACGCGAGCCCGGCGATGCCGCCGCCGACGATGATGAAGTCGACCGACAGTGACGCGTCTTGGGAGCCGAGGGGCCTCTCGCCTAAGGCGGGAAGCATGGCACGCATTAGTGTCGATCGAGGACGCGCATCGACAATTGACCAGGGGGACGTACGTGGGTCGTTCCGTTCATAGTGTTTGATTTTGGGAGTGGGGGAAGGAGTACAGAGGAAAGACGGGAGAAGGGACAGAGGACGAAACGAGAAGAGGAGACGGGCCTGGCGCGGTATATTATACGTTGCGGCGGAGGAATTTGTTATGCAATTATAAGGCCGACACGTGGAGGAGTTACCTTTGGTTCCGTCCAGCGTTGAACGATAACCGTCGGCTTATTGGGTCGCGACCCTCTTTCGGTAAGCGGCGTCAGGGCCCGCGGCCGAGAGCCCATCCATCCCCCAGTAGCAGTCCAGTAGCCCCCAGCCCATCCTCCTTTCGTCCCCGTCGTTCTCAACCAAGCTCCTTTTTCGCGCACCAGAACGCCATCAGCGAGCCAGGGTGTCGTGGCGTCCGACGCTTCTTGGCGAACGACCGGATCCTCACGAAGGCCAATCTTTGATCCTCAGAGAGCATCTTCGAGATCTTTGATCCCCTCAGCCTCGTAAGCCTTCTCAAGGTGACAGTATTTAGCTCCAGATCCCCCTTTCGTCTCCGCCACCGCGGCGTGTTCCGCATAAGCGGAGATCCCAAGAACCGCCCTCAAGCGTTACGACAGCCCTTGGGGACATGCTTGTCCACATCTCCAAAAGGGCACAACACGTCGATCGTGTGACCAAAACAGTAGCATTCCCTCAGATGGTCCGAAGTGCAGTCCTCAATGAATGCTGAGGTCAAAACGATTGCGCCCAGAAAGAACCTCAATGCCTCTAGCCATAATGACGCAGGCGCTCTAGACCGTGACGGGCCCTCAAAAATCAGCAGACGCTTTGCCACATTCTCAGCCTCTGCTTGAAAACTGAAGCGCACGGCACAAGATGCAGCGCATATGGGTCCAATAATCGCGTAAGTCAGCCCGTTCTCGCCCCTCGGCGTTTACTACGCGACTTCGCGAATTTTTCTCTTGATTGCGCTGCGGGGCTCTGCGAACAAAATGGAACGCGCCGCCATGTGAGCATCTCGTCCATACTCGCGAAGTGGGCGAATATGCTTACCGATAAGGAGCGCGCCAATGACCGTCCGATGATCGTTTCCATCGCCTCGGCCAACGGGATGCATCGCGCCAATGACAGAAACGTACTGCAGAAACAGAAGGACCCTGTTTGCCATCTCGCCATGCCCGAGGCAAATTAATCTGTCAGCTTCAGCCAAGGAAAACTTTCGACCGAGCCGAACCGTGCATGCATAGTGCCATCAGAGTCCACAAATAAAAACGCTATCGTACTCACGGGACCCATATGGACGGAATACATATAGGCAACAAGACGCCAAGAGTCACGTCGCAGAGCCCCTATCCTACAACTTACAGACAACAGCGTCGCCGCGACAGCGACGAGCAACACGAAAAAAAAAATTAAGATAACGATACAGTTTCTGAGCGGTTCGAAAAAGTCAAGTCATCATCCATCGAGGCGCAGACCGAGTTCGTCGAGGGGCATTTACCTCATTCCGGCCTTTGGACCGTGTATCGCTCCCAGCCAGGGTACGAGAACGACTCGGTCCTGACCTGCATCGAGGCGGGCACCTTGCCCTTGCCCGACTCCGCCATGAACGCCTCGGCGCTCGCGAGATCGACGGGCATCTCGAGCGACACCGGCATCGGCAGGAACTTGAGCTTCCGCGTGTCGCGCTCGCCGCGCGCAAACGGGAGCGGCTTCGGCGGCTTCGGCTTCGGGAGGTGCAGGTGGTCGTAGTTCGGCTGTGTGGAGCCCGCCTGCGTGCTCGGGAGCGAAGAACACACTGGGCGCGAGGACGAGGACGCGGTGCTGGGGGACGAGGACGCGGAAGAGGAGGAGCAGGAGGAAGACAACGGGGAGGCTGAGAGCGAAGCGCAGGAGGAGGAGCCCGGGAGGTCGGAGGGCGCGTACGTATGCGACGAGGGGTCTTCCAGAACCGGTCGCGAGGTCGCTTCACGGCCGCCATTTGCACTCGCTCGCATTTGTCCTTGTTGCCCAAAGGGGGGAGCAGGGACGAGCGACGCCAGCTCTGCGAGTGCCTCCGGGTTGTTTGGCTGGAGATGCAACGCCCCGCGCAGATCTGTGGCAGGCAAGGGCGCCCGAGGGCCGTCGTCAGCACCAAGCTCAGGGGCAGCTGACTATGCGTTCGCTTCCAACATAGGATATTATAAACTTCTGCACCTTTAATAGCACCGTCCACATGGCCCTGCATTTTCCGCGCGCGTGCCCGCCTGAAATAGCCCTTGCCACTCTTGTGCTGGCTCAAAGCCTTGTCGCACGCGGCTTCGGCTTCCATCCATCTACATGAGATGACGCGAATGGAAGAGCGGCGTAAAGAAAGGTGCGCGTGAAAAGTGAAAAGATGGAAGCACGTTATCGATCAGGGGGCAATAAGCAAGTAGTAGTGAGGGGGGCACACGCATACCGGTTGAGTTTGAGATGCGCTGCGGCGAGGTTGAGCTGGTAATGCGGCATTTCTGGCTCGATCTCGTTGGCCGCGGTATAGTGCTGTATGGCGGACTCGTAGTCCCCTTTCTTGAACGCCACGTTGCCCTGTAACATCGCGGATCGGACCCGGCCTTCAGAAGGGAGGAGACGCTGCACGAAGAAGGCAAATGTTTACCAGCTCTTTTTCCCTCTCTGCTTTGATATAGCGCCATTCCGGAGCTCCCCGACCGTCATCTCGGCCTCGCCTGCGCCTGCGCGTTCGACCCCCCCGCCAAAATCAAGCTCGAGCTCCCAGATGTCTTCTTCCTCTTCTGTACCCCAGCCATACACACCGCTTCCTACACGCAACGTCGGACATGCACCGTCAGCACGAGATCAGCGAACGATAAAAGATCCGCAGTACCCCTTCCATCCCATTCGCGCTGCTTCCCAGAGCGCACGCCGCTCTCGAGCTCCTCCTCGCTCACCGTCCGCTCGCACACCTCGCCGAGATGGTCAGTCGAGCACCCGCACTCGCACCACTTGCTCGTCAGCTTCTCGCGCAGCACGAGCCCGTACCCGCGCACGTCGAACTCGTGCGCGACGCGCCAGAGCGTCTGCACGAGCCGCTCGTACCCCACCCGCACCTTGACGCGCCAGCTCGCGTCCCACGCGCCGCCCGCGCCGATGCGCGAGCCGTACTTGAGCACGCACGCCTCCTCGAGCGCCTCGAGGCCCTCCGTGAGCGGCCCAAGGTGTGCGGGCTTCGCGAATTTCGGGGACGGCGCCGCTTCGAGCGCATCGAGGTGCGCCCTCAGCGCGGGGAAGTAGGGGAGAAGGTGGAGGGAGTGCAAGCCGCGCTTGCGACAGATCGCGACGCCGTTCGACAGTGCCTGCCCACGATCGAGCGGCGGCGAGAATAAATCAGACGGGAGTCGGGATTCACATTGGGCAGCCGTACGCACGAAGTGTCTAAGTACGGTGTAGGACCACAGCACGCTCTTGGTCGCCACCCGTTCGCCCGCCTGCCGCATGTCCATGCCGATGGCGGACCGGAAAAAATCCTTGATGTCTTCGGAATCGGCGTTGTGTGCGACCCAGCCCGGGCCGCACAGCCCAATGCACCGCATCATGAGGGTAGGGAGGTGGACGAGCGAGACGCTGAACAAGCGCGTGGAGAATAGCCGGGCGATGTCCTGCTCGTAGCGAAGGAGAAGCATGCGCGCGATGCAATGTTCGAGCTCAGATACGGCGGTCATTGCTTGGGAGATGCTCTTGTCGACCAGCGGGTTTCGGCCGGTGGTCCCTGTGCGAGCGCATATGCGCGTGTGAATGGGAATTGGAGTGAGTGTGCTGGTTATGGCCGGCATTGTTCGCCTTGCGCGCAGAGGCGGCCCTTTTCTTGACATGCGAGTACTTTGCGGGCATTCTCGAAGGGATTTGAGGTCGTCAGAAGAACCGCAGCCGCACGTTTTGGTGGTCGCAGAGAGAGATACTCCGAGGGCCTGAGCGAGAGCTGTGTCTGAGAAAGTGTGACCTTGAGAAGCGCTGACAACCCTAGAGTAACGCACGGATGATATTCGCCACCGATGGTGTACAATCGAGGAGACGGGGCACGAGCAATGTCGTAGCCGATGCCTGCGGACGCCCGCTGCAAAGACAAAATGGTCAAGAATACTCGAAATTGAAGAAGCAGACGACGATAATTGACGTTGCCGGCCACCGCCGGACCTTCATCCATACGAGTTCCGACCCGTCGCTTCGCGACTTTCACGCAATGCTGAATACTATTTGTGGGGGTAAGGGTTGAATCTGAGTTTTGTTGTTTGGTTTTAAAAAAATATGAGGCTTTAGATACTTTTGTTGGTTGCATGCTACACATTGTAGGCTACCTGTAGTCTGTGTGAAGTCTGTTGTTTGCTATATAATTGTGACTTGATTACCTGTCGCTTGTGCTTCCGTTGCTTGCTCCCGTTGCTTGTGCTTCCGTCGCTTGCTCCCGTCGCTTGTGCTCCCGTCGCTTGTGCTCCCGTCGCTTGTGCTCCCGTCGCTTGTGTCCCGTCGCTTGTGCTCCCGTCGCTTGTGCTCCCGTCGCTTGTGCTCCCGTCGCTTGTGCTCCCGTCGCTTGTGCTCCCGTCGCTTGTGCTCCCGTCGCTTGTGCTCCGTCGCTTGTGCTCCCGTCGCTTGTGCTCCCGTCGCTTGTGCTCCCGTCGCTTGTGCTCCCGTCGCTTGTGCTCCCGTCGCTTGTGCTCCGTCGCTTGTGCTCCCGTCGCTTGTGCTCCCGTCGCTTGTGCTCCCGTCGCTTGTGCTCCCGTCGCTTGTGCTCCCGTCGCTTGTGCTCCCGTCGCTTGTGCTCCCGTCGCTTGTGCTTCCGTCGCTTGCTCCCGTCGCTTGTGCTCCCGTCGCTTGTGCTCCTGTTACTTGTGTTTTCATTTTTTGCACTCTCATTAGCCTTCCTTCCCTTGTGTGTTGCACCCTGTTTGCTGCACTCTCCTTGTAGGTTATTGGACATTTTATCAAAATTCAAGTAATGTTCTTAAAATTCTCCATCACCTGGAATAACAGATATGCAGGATGCATGGAATTAGCAAGTATCAAGTGAGGGATATAGGGTACATTAACAGTAGAAATCAGAATATTTTATGGCTTTTGTCAGGTTTTGTCAGGTTCTCATTTTCGGACTTTTGGTGTAGAAAATCCTTTGATTGGGAGAAGAGAAATTCAAAATTTGGCCAATAAAGTAATTGTTTTGGCCTCGCGCTTCGCGCTTGCCGCGGCTATCGCCGCAGTTTGTCAGGTTTTGCCCCTCGCGCTTCGCGCTCGGGTTCTCCCGTTGCTCACACGTGGGCGCCACGCTCCATCCGTAGTGCCATTCTTTTTAGATATGGAAGCTCTTCGGCGTAGCCGGGTTCCCACTGCGACCGCCTCAGTCCGACGTGAATCGTTACTCACGGTCGCCGCTCAGCGACGTTGGAGCGCAGCTTGATCAACGCCTGAAGTACGAGTGAAGGTCATCATGGCTAGAAGATCGCATGTACGTGTACAAGAGCAAACCGTCTAGATGCTCGAGTTGGAGGGAGGCTTGTTATCCACGAATTTAACCTGTCCGTGTCCAAACTCCAAGCTGTTCCAACTTCTTCAGGGATTGTCCGCCAGGCCAGATTCATTTAGACCAGTGGACCCCCGTCTGATCATTTGCCCGCAAGGACAGTGGTGTCAATCATAGCCATCCGGTCCGTCGAAAGCAAATAGCGGCCAATGGAAGCATGCCAATCGACTTGCAAATGCTCGAGGACACGCTCGCCGCCCGCTGCCGCCCTGCCAAACGATTTTCGTCTGCCCTGTCCACGAATCCCTTCCCACTCTCTTCTCCTGGTCGCGGACTCTTCCGCGCTGGAAAGTGAACGAATCTGTCTAGAATTTCAGGGTTTCCGAGCAAGGCTACAACAAGGTCTAGCACTGGTCTAGCAGCTATGTATCGCACCAGTATGCTGGCGAGCGAACAAGTAACAGTCTGGCCTTTCATTATGCCAGGAACGGCGTTGTCGGAGGCTTCGCCAGAATTTGCCGATCCGGACTTTCACTTCCGGCCATCCAAAACTCGACAATCGCGCAACCGCCGCTCAATCTCTACCACACAAACGGTCTCGTGCAGCGAGGTCGCATGACATCCTTATATTCCACCAACGGCGAGATGGTACCCTCGTCAGCTCTGTGGACTATCCATCAGAGGCGTCAGTCCCCCAAAATCCCCATCGCATGATAATGTCACTGATCATCGAAGTGATTGCCGGGTCCCGCTATCGAGCATCGATGGCACAGCGCTTTCGAGACTTATCCAACCCCAACGCGATGCTTTAGCATCTCTTGCGCAAAGTTCGTCTTGGAAATCTGTTGGGCAAGACGCAGACGTGGCCATCGGACATCCCAGCCGGATCGCGAAATGCAGCTCACGCTGATGGGGTGCGGCGACAACGCCCATCACGTTCGAAGCCGCTCTGTACTTCTAAGCTCTCTCACCAGCTCCCGCCCCGCTTATTTTCCCCTCAGCTGCCAGGTCTTCGTAATACTTATTCACTAAGCCGATCTCACGTCCATAGCTGCTATTCGGGCAGCTCACACTATGGTGCGTTCCATAGAATGTCTTTATGGAGAGCACACAGGCCATCTGTGAACTCTTTGACACTCAAAAAGTGCTAGCACAGCATACGTATCGATAAGGCGGACGTGCGCATCCGGGAGGTCATGAAATATGCTAGCATTGATCTTGAGAGCCTCGTGTAACGGCGCGCTCGCCGACCTAGTACTCAGCCGTGCACGATGTCCCTGAATTCACACTCCGCCCAATCGTCGGCCTGCGATATCGCCATCTTCTGTTCTACGCAATTATGGATGCGATGCACGCATCGCAGCGAGCAGCCCACCTCGATCCGCCCCGAGGTCAGCATCGCTGACGTTTGCTGCCTGCTCGCAAGCGAGGTACATGCTATCGATCTCGCTCCACAGACGTCCATGGGCTTGCGTCCCTTTCCTCCCCGGCATCGCGCTCCGTCCAACTATCCGAACGGCAGATCCATGACGTCTAACCAGGAATTTCTCCAACCCTGTGGATTCAGAAGTGCCTTGCTGAGCGCCCGAGGTAACGCAATCAGCTCCGGCTTTGCGCCAACTTGCTCCGTCGCTCCGTCCTTTCGCCCTATATAAGGCAGCACGATGCTGCTGTGACCCGTTTTACAGCCTTCCTGTCTCTGTATCTCTTTGCTTCCTTGTATAGTCTCCTTCCCTCCACCATGTCCGCATCGCCACTCCAGTTTATGGCGCTCTGCTTCATGGCTGGGCTCTTCCTCACCCTGTACATCTATATCCAGCGCAGAAAGCGCAATCCCCTCAACCTGCCATATCCCCCCGGTCCCAAGGTGTTCCCGTTCTGGGGAACCTCTTTGACATTCCCACAAGCGGATACATCTACAAGACGTTTAGGCAGTGGGGTCGCGAATTGGGTACGCCGGCAATCAAGTCGGGCTTATCAGCTGACGGGCTTTAGCTTGCCGTAGGATCGGACATCGTTCACATCCAGGTTTTGGGCACGCACATAGTCGTGCTCAACACGAAGGAGGCAGCCGATGACCTCCTCGACAAACGTTCCTCTATTTATTCTGATCGGTATGTCTTGACCAAGTCGAGTTTCGCTTTCAACCCTTCCTTATCAGCATGCAGGCCCCGCATGCCCATGATGAATGAACTGTAAGCTCAGGTTCGCAAGAAGGACAGGGCCGGTACTAAAGCGTCGATATCTTCCCAGGATGGGCTTCTACTGGTCCCTGGGCTTCACACCTTACAACGACTGGTGGAAAAATTCTCGCAAGCTCTTCCACAAGCACTTCAATCCATCAGCAGTGGTCCAGTTCCAGCCGAAGAAGCTCAAGGCTGCTCATGACTTTCTCCGTCGGCTCGTCGACGCCCCGGACGACTTTCGCGACCACGTGAAACTGTGAGTGTCCCGGAAGCTCCTGATGCCGATGCCCGACGGCGAGGTTCGCTTGTGTGTGGCTTGATTGACGAGCGCCGAACATAAACAGGATGGCTGGAGGCGTGATCCTGGACATCGCGTACGGCCTTGATATCCAGTCTCCCCACGACCCTTATCTCGAGCGCGCAGAAGAAGCGCTGGCCATAATTGACAAAGCGGGGAATCCAGGATCATTCTATGTCGACATCATCCCGGCATGTCAGTTCTGTTCCACTATGCTGTCAGACACCCTGTTGATCATGCTCTCTTCACTGATGTGAATCGCAGTGAAGCACGTCCCGGAATGGATGCCCGGCGCAGGGTTCAAGCGCAAGGCGAGAGAATGGCGCGCGTTTGTGGACATGTTTATCGCGCTGCCGTTTGATGCAGTCAAGACCGACATGCAGAAGGGGGGCGCGGTGCCGTCGTTTACGTCTTTGGCCCTTCGCGATATCAAGGAGGGCGATGATCGAAAGTATGAGGAAGAGCTGATCAAGGGCGTGGCGGCTACGACCTACACCGGTATGACCAAACGCCTCATCTGTGCCTTGGCTCGCATCCTCACCTAGTGTGGTATTTGTTCACAGCCGGTGCGGATACGGTAAGTTCGACGTCACGCTCGTTGAAACTTCGGGACTCTGAGTCGTGAGAACTAGACCGTGTCGGTAATGGCGACCTTCTTCCTTGCTATGACAATGTATCCCGAGATCCAGCGCAAGGCACAGGAAGAGCTGGACAGCGTCGTAGGCACCGACCGCCTTCCCGACTTCTCCGACGAGCCGTCCTTGCCTTACACGTCTGCTGTCATGAAAGGAGGTGCTGAGATGGCAGCAAGTGGCCCCATTCGGTCAGTACACAAACTCGTCTGAGGTGCCCCATCTTCATAACAAGTGTGAACAGCATTCCCCACCGCGTCATGGCTGACGACGTATATAACGGATACTTCATCCCAAGGGCTCGATCGTCATCGGCAATTCATGGTGCGTCGTGTCCCTTTCACACGTCGCCTACTTGTCGGTGAATCCCACACGACCAGGGCCGTCCTGCACGACGAAAACCTCTATCCGGATCCGTTCGCATTCAGCCCCGAGCGCTTCCTCAAATCCGACATGGACCCTCGCGCCCTCGTCGCATTCGAGCACGCATTTGGCTTCGGCAGACGCCTCTGCCCAGGGCGGTTCATGGCGATGTCCTTTGCGTGGGTCACCATGGCCAACGTCCTGTCGGCGTTCCGAATCGACAAGGCGCTCGACGAGCAAGGAAACGAGATCACGCCAGCGGGCGCGTTTTCGCCAGGGATCATGGGGTGGTTCCTACGCCGCATCGGTGAGACCGGTGACTGATTGCCCTCGGTGTAGGACTCCTGAGCTGTTCGAATGCAGCATCAAACCGCGCTCAAAGGAGGCGGAGATGCTCGTCCGTGCTACAGGCTAGTCGCCTCCGCCACTGACTCTATCGAAGAACTCGACGGCCTCGCCCGCCGCGGCGTGTAGATACTTGTAGGAGACGAAGGTAAATATTGCGTTCCAATTGCTTTCGATGCTATGTTTCTCCCTCGCTGTGCTGTGGACTGCCCTGTTGTAGATCTACATGTACCACAAACCCCTGTAATGATGACCTGCCGCGTGTCGCTGAAGGGCGGCATGCGGCGGATGAACACGATGATTGCGACGTTTAGATCTGGGCACGGAGTTTCGGAGGACACTGCTCGTGCTCGATCCTTGGAACTCAAGAATATTCTAGAGCCCACTCTGCACATTCCCTGTCACTTTTAGTACCCAGGGCTGAAGGTTCTTACAGGTCCCTCGTGGTGGTGACATGCAGTGTCTCCGCACCTGACCACTGCAAATCACTTCGAGATCGACCGGCATCATTGGCAGCTGTCCCGTTGCCACCGAGCCTCACCAGCGACTCCAAATCCCCAGGCCCGTCTCCTGGCGTGCCAGCAGCGCGCAGTCGGATTATTATTCCCGCACCGGACGTCCATCGGGTTCGTCTTTCAGATTTCTTAATTGGAAGCTGAAGCGCTGAAGCCCTAAACTTCAGTACTTCAGTACTGAATGAAAACCTCTAGCCATGCAATCTCTTGACACTGCTCAATTGCATTGAGTTGAGTTATTCCGTGCAGGGGCAAAAATGGCTGGAAAGTTAAGCATGGAAAGTTAAGCATACAGTAAGTATTGGGCATGAAGAGGTCGTCACGGGCACGTATATCGAGAGGGCCGTGCAAAGCAAGCACGCGAGCAAGGAATCCAAAAAAAAACATCCAGCAAAGCAACTCGGCGTGCGAGAACAGAAGGAACGAAGTGAGGAATGCGGAGTAAGCACCGAAAAATACACACCACAATGAGCAACTCACGACCGAGATCTGGAGAAAAGAAACGAGAACACAAAACACAAAACAAAAACAATACCAAGGGAACGGTATAAGTCGACGGCGCCGGACAAGATAAAACAGTCGTCGGCGGCCAGAACAGCAGTCTGGTAGCATAACGGCATCGAGCGATCATGAGCGCGAAGAAACGAGCCTGCGCATTAGGGATACAGTTAGCAATCCTCCAAATCTTCCCCACCCGCCTACGACGCGACCTGGCCCTGGTACTTCCGAATCAAATCCCGCAACCGCGCCTGACCAAACGCCAGCCCGCCGCCCCTCGCCGGGGCCACCTCTTCCTCCACCTTGCCCTGCGCCTGTGCCTGCACCGCTGCCGCCGCCGTCCGCGACGGCACCTCTGCTATCGGAGGCACGCGCGGCGGCGCGCTAGGCTGCGCCCTCCCGAGAGCGGGCGCGCGCGAGAGCGACGCCGTCGACGAGAGCATGGGCGTGGCGAGGGAGGAAGACACGACCGCGGGCACAGACGCCGCCTTGGACGGGCCGGGGCTCGCCAGCGGGGACGACATCTTCGGCGTTGCGGCGCCCGGCCTCGACCGCGGCAGGCCGAGCAGGGCATTCGGTTTCGGTGCCGCTGCCGGTGGCGGTGGTGGGGACCGGGTGGGGGCGCCCGGCAGCGCGGGCGTGCTCGTGCTCGTGTTGGCGGAGGCCCAGATGGCGGTGACCGCGGTGACCCGCCCGCCCCGTCCGCCGCGCGCGGAGCGGACGTCGTATTTGGCGGGCGAGTCTGGCGGGCGAGGGGGGAACACCGGGGGGGAGTTGATTTTCTTGAGTGGGGGCTTGGGGGCGAGCGCGGGCGGAGGCGTGTTGCGCAGCGCGGCCTCGAAGCGTGCGCGCGGTGATAGCGGGGAGGTGGGCGGCTTGTGGGCGGTCGTAGGGCGGGCGTCGCGGGCGGTGGCGGAAGACGCGGACGAGGGTGGGTTCTCGTCCCTGGAGGGCGGTGCCTGGCGCGTGCGGAGCGTGGAGAGGGGGACGAAGCCGGAGGAGCGGGGGTTGGGTGCGGAAGAAGCGCCCTGGCGTTCTGCGTCTGCCGCTTTCGGGTCTGACGGAGCGACGTCGGCGGGAGGGACAGGAGAGGACGAGGGCGGCGGGGCTGGCGGTATCAGGGGGACGACCGGCACGGCGGGCGACGCGGGGGCGGGCGACTCGGTACGCGGCGAGTCGACGGGCGGCGGCGGCACGTCCGGGTCGATCCTGTTCAGCCAGTCCGCGACGCGCCCCTTGGCCGCCTTGCGCAGCTTCAGCGCCTCCTCGTCCCGCCCATCCTTCTTCCGCCCACTCCGCCGCTCGCGCTCCTTCTCCTTCTCCTTCTCCTTGCCCCTGCTCCGTCCCTTGGAAGACGCGATGCTCCGTGCCTTGCCCTTCCGCGTGCCCCGCTCGCTCTCGCCCGAATGGCTGTTACTCCCCCTGCCTTGCTTCTGCGTCCGCTCATCCGAAATCTCATGCTCACCGTCCCCGTCTCCGTCCACACCACCCCCACCCCCATTCACAAACCCACTCACGCCCAAACTCACGCCCACGCCCGCACCAGCACCATGCTCCCCCTCCCGCTCGCGATCCCCAAACTCAGCCCCGATCCCAAGCGTCAAGCTCGAGATCGCAGAGTCGTTCACCGCGTCCGCGTCCACGTCCGCTACGCCCCGCGGCGGGATCGAGATGGGCAGCACCGCCGCCCGCGCGTCTATGCGCCTCTGCCGCTGCTGCTGGTCGCCGTGCTGCTGCTGCTGCTGCTGGTGCGGCGCCTGCACATCGTCAAGCTTCCGCGTCCCGACCTCCGCCAGGAGCCGCCGCTCAAGCGCGTCCAGCCCGCTCTCGCCCCCCGCACCCGCGCTCGCACCGCCGCGCGGTGGCTTGAGCAGCGATAGCGCGGACAGCGCGGGCGTCTTGGGCGCCGATGCGTCAGGATGCATGTACGTCGCCGCCGTCGTCGTCGTCGTCGGGAGCACGGGTGGCTGGTGCGGCGGCGCGAACAGCGTATCGACGTGCGGCGGGCGCGCGGCCCCACGCGCGCGGGCCTTGCCGGACGGCACGGGCGGGCTGGGGAGCGTCTTGTCCATGTGCATGTCCCTGACCCCGTGCACGTCGTCGTCCACGTCCACCTCCCCCGCGTACGCGCGCGCGTCCTTCGGCAGGTCGCCTGACAAGTCGCGCGTCGCGCGCTCAACGGCGGCCGCCATGCGCTCGAGCTCCGCCACGCGCGCGCTCTTGCTGAGCGAGCGCGGCTGCTGCCCATGCGGGTGATGCTGGAGTGCGGACGGTCCCGGGGCGGGTGCAAGCGTCTGTTTTGGCGAGGGCATGGGACGCGGGGAGAGGACCTCGCCTGACGGGCTGTGGATAGGGCTTGGGCTGTGGTTGCGGCTGTTTCGGAGAGGGCGGGATTGCGAGCGGGGGAGGGAGCGCGTCGCGGTACGTGCGCGAGCGCGCGGAGGACGGAACGTTCGTGGTGGTAGTGGAGGTGGGAGCGACAGGAACAGAGGAGGGGCCTGGGACGGGAACGGGGAGTGTGGTCAAGCTCGCCGTCGCATGCGGGATATGCACATGGGTCGTGTTGGCCGAGTTCATCGTGGCAGGCAAGCCTGCAAGGGGGGCGAGGGGTGCTAGAGCCTGCGGCACGAGCGCGGACACGGGTGCGGGCACGGGGAAGCGGTGCGACTGGGGCGACACGGAGCGGTGGCGCGACGTCATGCGGAGGTGGTGCGTGAAGCGCGATGCGCGCTCGCCCTTGCCCTCCTCGGCCTGCGCCGACTCTGTGTGATGGTGGTGGTGGTAGCACAGGTGATAGCATAGGTGGTGATAGCACAGAAGGTGGCGGGAGGAGTGGGTGCGAGGGCAGGCCCATGTCGGGGTAGGGATACAGGCTATGCAGCGGGTGCGAGGCGGGGGCTCTGCGCTCGCCGGGCGCGGGGGGATGCCCGTTGGCAGTAGCGGCGGCGGTGGGGGGTAGTAGTACAGTTGCTGCTGCTGCTGCTGTGGGGCGGCGGGGAGAACGTAGGGTGGCGCGGGGGGAAGAACCAGGGTGCGTGTGGGTCGTAGAGCGCCTGCGCCTGTGGAGGCGGGGGCCGCGTGAAAGGGTAGGCGTAGGGGGATTGCGCGCGGGCGGGGTCGGGGTAGGGCGCGGGCGAGGTGGGGGCGTGCATCATGGGGAGCGGGGGGGACGAAGGCAGGTCGTACATAGGCGTGTAGGCGTGTGGGGGTGGCGGCGAGAGCGCGGGGGCAGGGGGAGGCGGGGGCAGGGCGTACGGGTGGAAGATGGTGACGGGCAGGTCGAGGTGGATGTCTTTACTGTAAGTGAAAAAGACGGGTACAGGGTCAGTATATATGCGTATGTATGCGCGTGTGCGCGCGTGCGCGCGCGCGCATGCGGCATAAAAAGGACAGACGACGCACCTCCCGATGGGCATCGCGAAGCGCACGTTCAGCGTGCATCGCACCTCGAACAGCGGCTCCTTCGACTGCGCGTCCTCCTCGCCGCCGTGCCGCTCGCCGCCCTTCACCGTGCGCGCACGCGCGGGGACGTCGAACACGAGCAGCGCGACGCCCTCCGTGCCCGGGTGCGCGACGTACTCGGGCCCGCGGAAGTGCACCGTCGCGAGCGTGTCCGTGATCTGCAGCGGCGCGCGCGGCGGGCCGGGCGCGTTCGGGAGGTGCAGGTGCCGCGTGAGCGTGATTGAGAGCGACGAGTTCTGCGCGGCGCTACTCAGCGAGGAGAGGCGGGGCGGGACGGGAGGGCCGCGTCGCGAGCGAGCGGGTGAGGGGACGCACCTTCTTGGTCGAGTGGTTCTTCACCTGGAGCTCGACGCACGCGCTCTCGCCGGCGACGAGGCACCCGCCGACGACGCTGCCATGGATCCATATCTTGCCGTGCTCGCCGACGACGACGCCCTCGGGATCCGCGCGATCGAAGCGTTCGTCCGGGACCTCGACGACGTCGACGTCGGCCTTGTCCGTGACGAGCTTGTTCTCGCCCTTCCATGCGGCGCCGACGGCCGCGCGGACCTCGTAGCGGACGCGCGCGAGCCCCGCGCCGAAGGTGATCGCGGACGGGGAGGTTGGTGGGACGGGGAGGCGGAAGAGGAAGGTGGTGAGCCCGCGGCGGGCGGGGTAGTGGTGCGCGGGGAGCGCGGGCTCGCCTGCGAGCGGGTGGGGGAGGACGGCGTTGGAAGGCGGAAGGCCGGGGCCCTGGAAGAGCCTGCGGGTGTGGAGGAAGGTGGAGGTGGCCGAATGGTCCCGCGAGGTGAGCTCTGCGCAGACGGCGGCTCAGACGCGCATGGGTTCACGGGCGGGCGACGCACCTTCGATGGCGACGAGCTCGACGAGGATGAGGCCGATGCCGAGGCCTCTGTCTGCCCTGCACTCCATCTGCATCTTCCCGGTGACCGCGCCGCCTGCGACGAAGCACTGGTCGGAGAGCGTGAGCGAGACGTTGACCTTGGAGTGGTGCGGCGAGGCATTCATGGGCTCTGGCCGCGTCTGGAGAGCCATGCCTGCGTGCGGGGGTATCTCGAGTACGTCGATAATAAGGATAGAGATGGCTACAGATTATAGACACGGTCGGTGAACGTTAGCAATGGACTGATGGCTGTCCTGGGGTGTTGTGGATGTTCCGAGAGGGCGAGGAGGGAGAAATAAAGACGGAGAAGAGGTTCGTCGAGGAGGAGGGTTATGTCGAGGACGGTTGCATTGTCCGCGACGAGGATGGATTCGAGGAGGAGAGGCCGAGTTGCTCAGCCGCAGAGATTCCTCTCAGGGCGACGCCACCGCGCTCGAACCGTTCAATCGCACGAACCGATCCACGACTCGGAAAGTCATCCAATACTAACTTATGTGGGTTCGACAATGATACAATACGCGGGCTAGACGAGTGCGGGAAATGGCTCGAGGCCCCTTATAGACGTATCCCGAAGACAAGAAGTAAGTGTTTATCTCGCGCGAGGGTGTACATTCGCCCCCACGAACATACTATCCAACAAGACTACACTTCTCCATCTCTCGCCTCTATCTCAGACGAATGAGGATGGGATTCCTCGTCAATAGACGGTGTTGGATGATGGTAACCGGTCCGAATTGTCGATGTGCCAGGACGGGTATGACTTGATACGAAGCGCACCTCGGCGTGAGGTGCGTTCTGAGATATGTCCTTCCCAACGCTCATGTCCCAGGTGGTCCTCTGGAGCGCTGACAGGGCGATGACTGCGGTTGGATAGATCCCCTGCTCAAGGTGGGTTGAGCATTTGATTCATAAGGTAATGATGTGTCACGTACAGATAGCTGAACCGCAATGCCCGGGAGGATCTCATCTACAGACGCGATAGCGTTGAGCTTGTAGACAGAACACCAGGTCACCAGGAAGATGATCTGTCACATCACAGTGCGTCATGTGAGAGGCACACACGCCGTCAATGAGTACAATGCCGCTCACCCATATCGCACAGTAAAGAGTCCCGGATTCGACAAGAAGAACGAGAATAGATATGGCCTGGGATCTATATTCCGTGTCGTTGAAGTGAGATCTTATAAGGCGACGATGTTGCCTGTGACTATGTTAATTCGAGCAACGGGACTTGATTTGATCTACACACTGACCACGCTTTGATCGCTATTAGCGTAGTAGCGATGATATTGGTGGCCAGTGTCAAAGCGTAGATGACAACCAACTTGACCAAGCTAACATCGATGCCGATGACGGCGATGTATGTACCGACCCCCACTGACATGAAGGTCATGTATGAATGGGTGCGAATTGGAACGAGCCACTTACGATTGGTTCCTAAGGAGAATAGCACAGGAAATATCAAGACTTTGACGCTGCGTTGCCACATAACCCATACCCTCCAGAGTACAATGGCATCGCTCAACGAATACTGCAAAATGATCAACGAGTGCCAAAAACGATGAGACCAAGATACCCACATTGATAATAGGTAGGTAAATATTCGCAATAGATTCGGCTAATTCTGCAAGCTCATTGTCGGGGCTGCGAGGTCATTGGATCCTGTGGATTTATCATCGACCAGAGACCAGAGCTCATCCAGGATGAGGTCCATGTTGCCTACCCACTGCATAACCAGATGACAGGTTGAGACCGTGAACATGATGAACGTTGTTATCCACATGATGAGGGTTGCTCTTGTTTTGAGGCCTTTACGACTTTTAGAATGTCAGATAATCGTTATGTACCCTCTTCAAAGGAGCGACTCACGCGAGAATGTAGGTCGAAACTGCGAAGGATAGTATAGAAAGCACTGTGTACCGAATTCAAATCATGGGCAACAGGCAATGATGAGCCCACATACCGTAAAAGCCAGTCTCGCAGGCAAGAGCAATGATGAGGGGCTTGAGCGTTGCGTATGAATCTTGTGCGGCATCGTAAGACATTACTAGCTACGCAGAGGGGAGCGGCGGAGCCAGTGGGTTGACATTCTGCAGGTATAAAAAGGGTCTGACCAGCTGATATCGTTGCAATAGCCGCTTGAAGTGATCTCGTTCTACTCAGAAAGGGAACGGAATACTGTACAGGGATGCCGTTTCGTGGACATTTCACCGGTCAGTGACAGCCTGTGTTTTGTTCGTTGGCTGATATGTCGACAGCGGTGATGGGGACCACCTAGATTGACAGATTGCAGGATGCTCCGCACGTGAGAAAGATGGCTGATAAGAATTGGATCGTTGGTGCGCACAAATCTAGGATAGCATCGCGTCTCTCGTCGTGGACCACAGTTACTTTTCCTGTGTGCTTTCTTCGACGCCTCACAGAATATGACGCAGGCTTTTGCGGTCTACTCGGAACGCCCATAATCGATCAACAGAAGCACCTCATCAAGGTGGAGGGTTTAATCGGGGACGAAGAGGCAGCCGGTGGGATGAGAGGCAGAGAGGGATGGGTTCTGACCATATCAGTTCCATTTTGATGTCTAGGTATGTGTTTACAGGTGTCAGGGTACGCACATCGAGATCTTTCTGATATCAGTCATAGATGCATGCAGCGTCGCTCTAAATGCGCCCGTCTCGTCGAAATTGACGCCCTCCTAGCTCACCTGCGCGGGGATGTCGGGGCTAGAACGCAATTACCCGCGTGCGCCTCTAGGTAGCGAGAACATTAATTAAGACTCACTGCCAGCAGTTGTGGAGGCCCTAAAGAGCGAGGATGATGAGAAGGAGCGCAGATAACGGCAGAGTGCACACCGACCTTCTGCTGGTCTGCTGGATGGACTAGGGTGTCGGACATGGGAGGTCAGGACGCAGTTTCGCAGAAGCAATATAAGTCCGATACGCACACGAAGGGATCGACCAGGCCTGAGCGGATAGCGTGACGATCGTGCAGCCGACGAGCGATCGGGGACGTACCTTGACCACGGTGGGATGCGGACAGAGTTGGCTCGCGTCCACATGATGCTGTTGTCGCGTTGCTGGGCGGTGTATGTTTGTACTTACGGTTTGGGGATGCAAGGGGATGCAGCTGAGCGCTGGAGCACGATGAAGCGCAAGACAGGGTTCTTATGCGAGCTTCTCATCTCTGATTCTGCGCCCGCCAATTAATTGTCTGCAAATGGATCATATAAATGCATCAATGGGGGGCTCTGATAAGGTCTCAGAACGGGCCTGTGAGAACGGTCCCTGCCGCAGTGACATGCCGCACGGCGCAAAATGAGAACCAAGAGGAGAGGAAAGGGCCGACACGAGACGTGCGGCGTGCGGGTCGTCTGAGCAGGCAGGGCTGAGCAGAGCGGCCTACCGTGACCTGGCGGTACGCTCATTATATCATGATATTCTCCTCCAATTGCCGGCTTTGCTGGTGTATACGTTCTCGAAATAGCAATCGGTATTGGGCAACGCAGTGGTCGATGGAAAGAGACGGCGAGTCTGCAACTCGATTCCCATGGTACGGTACACCGTGTCGCTTTTCCAATAGCCTCACCCTCCTTTATGCTGTCTCTTCTCGAGATACAAAATACTCTCATTTTATTTCAATCTAAGTCGACTTGCAACGTAGATTGAATTGCTCATTTGTGTAGGAATGTCGAGGAACTGGGCAGAGGTGGCCGAGTAGTCCCGCGAGGTGAGCTCTGCGCCGGCGGCTCAGGTGTGCGGGCGGACGGGCGACGCACCATCGATGGTGGCGAGCTCGATGAGGATGAGGACGATGCCGAGGCCTCTCTCCGCCCTGCACTCCATCTGCATCTTCCCGGTGACCGCGCCGCCTGCGACGAAGCACTGGTCGGAGAGCGTGAGCGAGACGTTGGCCTTGGAGTGGTGCGGCGAGGCGTTCATGGGCTCTGGCCGCGTCTAGAGAGCCATGCCTGCGTGCGGGGGTATCTCGAGTGTGTCGATTATAAGGATAGAGAGAGGGCTACAGAGTTAGCAATGGACTGATGGCCGTTCTGGGGTGTTGTGAATGTTCCGAGAGGGAGAGCAGGGTTCGTCGACGAGGAGGGCTATGTCGGGGACGGTTACATTGTCCGCGACGAGGATGTATTCGAGGAGGAGACCGAGTTGCTCAGCCGCAGAGATTCCGTGTTCGAACCGTTCAATCTCACGAACCGATCCGCTACATTCACTCATCGGCCGCTATGATGGGTCTCACACGCGCAGTGCGCACACTTTTACAACAAATACACAGACGATATGCAGATGTCTTCACAGTTGTTGCCGAGTGCCTTGGCCAAATCATTGTCTTCTCCCAGTCTCCACAATTTCTGCCATGGACGAGATATCGACCCAGTCACGACACATCATCATCAAGAAAGCTGACAAGAGGTCCACAATCCTGCGCCGCGCCTGGCCTACTTGGACCCCTGATGGAGCGGTGATCAAAGAAAAGCAAAAGTATAACGTCTTCAAGGTTTTCTGGAGACAGAGCTGTGAGGGACTTTCCAACGTGTTCGAAATTCGGAGGCGATCGACAAGGGCGCATCAGCATAACAGAGTGGATGGACATGTCCCGTGGGTTGTTAGGTGTGTAGATCCTCGTTCACCACTGCTTTGATGTCTATGCATTGCATGCAGGTTGCCAGGGCTGATGCTGTTAGATGGTCGTAGACGACCATGAGAAGCGTTCTGAATACACTTGCAGCGGTGGGTGAGATACCAATAGCCTACAATGCTTTCACACACTGCAGGTGACTCCCTCGTACATCTACAACGTTCCATACAGTGTTGCGAGATCGTCGTCTTATTGTCTGGGCGAGCACTCGAAGGGTTCGGTGGAGTGACCAACAGAGCCTAGCGTCGGATTCGAGCAGAGCAGGAGAGGGCATTGGCGTGCTCAGCGATGAACGCTATGCGCCCTGAAGATATGAAGGTCTAAGGAGGTATTGATGTCGCCCAAGAGTGTATGCTCACCCCATGAACATATTGTCCAATAATACTACACTTCTCCATCTCTCGCCTCCATCTCGGGCGCATAGGGATGGAATCCCTATCAACAGACGAGGTGCCGGAACGAGTGCCCTTGCCACCAAGCGCATCTCAGTGAGAGGCACAATCTGAGTATATCCTTCCCAGTCCCAAGTGGTCCTCTGGAGCGCTGCCAAGGTGATCACCGCGGTTGCCTCTGAGCGTTTGTCTCTCCTATTTTATTTTGGGGTTACGCTCAAGACGGTGGAAGCCAGAGTGGTGAAATTGGAGGAATCTCATTTGAACTTACCACTGCGAGTCTTGTTAGGGCTGATTCATCGCAGGGGTTTTCTATTCGCCCACATCACATGGCATAGCTCCTGCCTTATCCCACCGTTTTCCTGAGTCGTATCGCTCTGGCGATTGATTTTTTGGGTTGAAGATCTAACGTTCATTGCATGAGGTAATATTGCATATCAGGAGTTATACACGAATAGCATATTGCGAGCGAGATACAGAATACAAACGGGTAGAGTCGGATGTGACGGAAATGGACAGCATTTCGTCGTAGGAAAGTCATGAATCAAAAATGTCGGATTCTTCGTCGATGCTCGAGGATCCAAGGACAAGAGAAGATACGACAATCTCGGACACATCCTGAGATACTTGGGATTTTTCTGCTTCTGCTTGGGCTTGTTGTCTATTTCGGAATCCTTGCCTTTTCGTTTGGCGGACCGTTTGATGTTCCTGTTGACCGGCGGTTTTCCGAAAAGACCGTCGCTTCTATCTTCAGTCCAGCCTTGAAGTTGAAGCGTAGTCCTAAATATCTCGGTTAGTGAGCTACACGATTTGAGATCATCCTGTGCTGCTTGAAGGGAAGGTAACGAGTTCGCTGTAGAATGTTTCGATCGAGTTCCACGAGCAATATAGACAGGGACAAACAGGTCCCGGAGATCGAAGATGATGCGGAGTAGCATTTCGTTGAGGAACTTTGAGAGGTCGGGCTCAACAAAATGCGTAGGAGTGAGCTGGAAGAACGACAGTTTGCATTTACCCCCAGAGTCTGGCACATCAAGACGACTTCTTGATGAATCGAAAAATTCCTCAACTTGTTCGAAAATCCGTGAACTATCGTCTGTTGTGGGAATCCTGCTGGCCTGATAGGATCACGTGATATAGGAAAACATGGAAGAATGACTCAAGGTCATGCCAAAATTCATGCGTCTTGTTTCCAGGATCAAGAAGACGAGCGCATGCCATGAATTGCCATGTTCCCTGAAGATGCCAATTAATTCGAATGCGCGAGCACTCAACTTAGATTGTATCAGAGACTTACCGTCCTCGATTTTAACCTAGCTGCGGGCACAGCCAGCTCCGTTCTTCGAGACAGATCCCAGTCAATGAGAAGGCCACGGCCATTGTCTGTTATCAGGATGTTGCCACCGCTGATATCCTGATGCAGCACCCCGGCATTGAATGCTTGCTGATGGGCTAAATCATGCCCCAAATAAAGTGAATAGACGAACACGTACAGCAGAATGTATCTCACCTTCAATCGTGTCCAGCATCACTGAGAAAGTTCCTTTGTAGAGGTATACTGACTCAACGGGCGTCCCAAATCCCCGAGGACTAGTCGATAGTGATGGTGGCGCTGTATAGCTACACGACAGCACCATTTTTGCCTGATAAACTCGTGAGTGCGTGTCTCTGCCCCTCGATATCACCAGAGCAAATGCGGCGAGGAATCCCTTGCACTTTTTTCTCTTCAAGCAATCGGTAAGTGTCGCCCTCCTTTTCGAATCCCAGCGCGACATAGCGCCAAGTATCCTTCAGATAAACCACTTTCCCTGTAGCGACATCCAGTGCCTCGTACCCTTTCGTTCCTCTTCCTGTGGGACTGCTCGTATACCACTGTGGAACAGATGCGACGAAAAAGTGCTCTTGCCTGTCCGGACCATCGTCGACCACACGGAATTTTCGAAACGTGTCGTCTGACAAGTAATTGGACGTCAATATATCCTTTTCACTTCCGCCCTGTGCCACAGCAACATCTATCGCCCGCTGCTTGAGGGCGGCTTTCGTGCGCAGAATCTCGTCTTGGGTCGGAATTGACACCGAAGTATCATATCCTCGGTCGTTATCAGAGGAATGAGCGAACCTCCACAAGAACGACGCTAGGCACCAAGGTTTTTCCCTCCAATTATACGGCTGGTAACCACGGCTCCCGCTCGGTCCCAACGAATGATCGAACAAACTTGCCGACGAAGAGGAGAGAAAATGAGAATGCTTGAGATTGGACACTGAATTGTGAAGCTGTATATGAGGAAATTTGTCCACGAGAATGATTGCCGTCGAGAGTATTGTGTTCGAAAGGATATTTTTCGCGAAGCAATCTCTTCATGTCCTGCGGTGGATCGTGAAACGGATCGTGTGACTCTATTTGCGCTCAATATGAAACTCCATCAGCGGGAAGTTGGTCTTCGTCTGTTCATGGTCCGACTTGTAGATACAGATGTCTGGCTTTCGGTGGAAGTTCTCATCTATCTGGTCGCTTGTGTCGACGAAGACCAAACCGGGGCAAAGCCCTGATTCTCGGACGGCCTGTATCTGTAGCATATGTCGATACGTTAAATGGAGGATGAAGTTCAAAATTAATGAAGCACGTACAAAGTTCTTTTCAAACCCCTTCTCGATCTTGAGGTCGGCGAACAAGTCGTGGTAGCCCTTAGGTAGTCTATCCCCTTCGGGCTTGGGCATAAAAGTTCTGAGAAACGTGTTGGGGGGCATAGGGCCCACAAATTGACTCCTCATCTCTTTGATAAGCTGTATGTAGTCTTCGTCGGCTAGGATAGTCCGCGTTGAAGTTGAGAATCGCTCTGTCGATGACTTCTTGTTATTGACCGGTGAGCTCTTTAGCTGAGGAAGTTGAGACATTTCAAGGGTGAGTGATGAAAAGCAGGATGAAGCGAGCAAGGAGCTTACCAGGCAGGAAGTTTGCCCTAAATACCTCAACCGCCTCTGTGCCACCGTTGTTGAAGTCGTCAAGGCGTGAGCGTGTTCCGTTTGCCACATTCCATATTTAGACTCCGCGGCAATGTGCACAGCGCTTATCGGACAATGACTTTCCCGCATGTTGCAGCCTCCTACTAGCCTCCCCTGTTAATCAATCTCCTGCAACTTGTCTCAGTCATTCACGGACCTAATCAATTCTGAATAACTGAGTACCAAAATCTCGACCTTCTATCATGCATTTCGGCCGGACAGAGCGTGACGGAGACCTTCCCACCGTAGGCGTGCCATCATCTTCCCCGCCAGATCGTTGTGGGCAGGGCCAACTGAGAAAGCGATGCGGCTAATATCGATCGATCGAGACAAAACAAATTAATTGTCGTGTCCACAGAGGACAAAGCGATGGCGGAGCAATCAAGCGAGCCTCATATAACTATGCTGTTTCAAGACGGTTGCCGTCGAAAATGCTTGCCGATGCCACCGTGTGCACATCCATGGCGAAAGCGTGGCATCAGATGGTCGATAACGGACCGCTGACCGATTCATATATCCGGACTCGACCCAAAATAGCATTGTTCACTGTAACAGGTTCGTCCGGTCTGTCCACACTGCACTTTGGCCTTGCGCATGAACTAGAGGAGACAAAAGAATGAAAATGACAGCAATGCAGTGCAGTGCACGCCATGATGATCTCAAAAGATGGTCAATCTGGGCACGGAGACTAGTCGCGGGACTCACAATTCGCGCTCACGGTGAAGTCTGCATTTGGCACGTCCAAGATCGAAAAGAATTGCGATCTGGTTGATGGGTCGGTCATGAATATACGGATGTGGTCGCAATAGGCACATGCGAATTGAGAAGGTGGTGGTCGGCTAGATCTACAAGACAGGGATGGGTGGCCTTCCATCATCTCCTGTGGCGACTTGTGACTGGGTGGTTAGAATGACGAGTTTGATTTGGGGCATTACATTCTCCTCGCGACATCGTCCGCATATGCTTGAGCCTCTGAGATCTCTTGTTGCAAGAGGTTCAACGACAGCAATCCTGACACAAGGTCCTATACCGACTGCGCACCTATGGTCGCGACCCTCTATTGCCTAGATGTATCTCGAAGGCTCCTAGATTAACAAACTAGAATCTCTATTAGAACATCTACTTTCCTGGTCAACCTTTATATTCAAGTGCAACGCAAATTGATGCTGAACGAGCTGACATCTTTTTAACCCAGGCTTAATGAACTCTACCATGACGATGCATGCATAAGCCCTCAGAGAAAATTGACAGCCGACCTACGAGCCTAAACCCTCGTAAAATGCTTCCGTCCAAAAACCTTGCTAGATATCCCGCGATTATTCCTAGCTCATGACGCTCCATAATCCCGTTCAATACCTCATACGTGCTCTTTCGAAGGTCTAGATAGATGGCTTTGTAGAGAGAACCCGGTCGTTACGCAAAAATGAGGGTGCAGGAGATTTGAATGAAAGGTAAGCAGGTCTACCAATTTTTCAGGACCTGAGACTCGCACAGACAAGGAATACACCGTAAAGCGAGAAAAGCCGAGATCACACCTCTGATTCTGCCAGCATCATCCCATTTCTCTATCCCATAGCTCCTTCCATTTTTATCTTTGAAAGGGCTTGAACCTGTACACGTTGCCACCGCACGCAGATCTGAGGCGCAAACCAGTGCGAAGGCCCGGAATAAGAGGCGAAACTGGACGTATGGGGATGGGATGAGGGCCGGACGGAAGCTGCGCTTGGGAGGCTCGGCACTGGCTCGGCATACCCCTTGCAAAGTCACGCGCCCTCCCCACCCTTTGCATCAACACCGGTCAGCCATTCTGGCTTGCCTTGTGCTTGAGTTGGGACTTCCTCTGCTTGTGATTGTTAGCCTTGGTTCCCCACATCCATGTTCTCTTTTCTCCGCTTTCTTTCTATCCCACCCGCTTATCTTTCTTGACAATTACAATCATGAGTGACGATGACCAGATCAGTTTGTTGGGGCAGCAAGATACATTTATGCCAACATCTCTGTCAGAGATCGCGTTTGTTGTCAGTCCAGTTCACTTTCTCTTTATCATAGGCGCTGAACCTGCACTGACAGCCAGTAGTGGATTCTTCGGTATGTGTCCGCCACGCATTGTTGGTCCCAACCCAGGCTTACTATATTCACATTGCCGGGTGGAAAGATTCGCTCGTCTTATCGATAGCGTGGACCTCGAGGGTCACGGTTTTGATGCGGACGAGATCGAAGGGTATGCAGCATCCATTTTACAAAAAATGGAAGGAAGCAAGGAGCTTTTCCTCCTTCGAAGCGGCCTTGTGTATCCTCGCGATGTCTGTGCTCTTCGTCCCGTCAGCCATCCACACCGTAAATACTCATTAAACGATCTCGCACTGTCTCTGGTGATCAAATTTGTTTGGACCGACGAAGTTGCAGCATTGGACGAGGCGATCGATGTGTCGGAAGGCGGGTGGGACGTGGAGCAGACTGCTTTAAAACGCGGCTACAATGTAGCCAATGAACAGTATCTCCAAGTAGGTCGGCGTATACTCCCACTTTTCGCAATTCATTCATTGATGCGGAATCAGGACTTTCAACAATATTTTGAAAGCACAGGGCAATCGTCGGACATGACAGACCTCGCCCTTGCTACCGTGACAGCATTATGTCTGTCAAGCGGCACCACATCCCGCGAAGGCAGCTGGAGGGCCAAGTCTAGAGGGCTGGAGTACCTACTCTCAAAAATCTCTGCGTGCGCCGCAACTTTTCACGGCAGATCGAGTGGAGACGTTCTGGGGCTCGATAGTAGGTATGTAGAAACATGCTGCGGACCACATCAGCTCCTTTTCAATGTTTATTCATTGCATACAGGTCGCTAGGGCTGACGCTGTTAACTGTCGTATGCCGTCTAGACGACCATGAGAAGCGATCTGAATATGCTTGCAGCGCATTGGCGCATTCGGCGATAAACGATGTGCGCCAGGTCCTGAAGATATGAGGCAAGTCTTTCTGTCGCGCGAGAGTATATGTTCACCCTCATGACCGTATTGGCCAATAATACTACACTTCTCCATCTCTCGCCTCCATCTCGGACGCATGGGGATGGGATCCCGGATCAACAGACGATAAGCCGGAACGAGTATCCCTTGCCACAAAGCGCATCTCAGTAAGGGGCGCATTCTGAGACGTATCCTTCCCAGCGCTCATGTCCCAAGTGGTCCTCTGGAGCGCTGCCAAGGTGATCACCGCGGTTGGATAGATCCCCTGCCCAAGGTGGGTTAAGTATTCGATCAATAAAATAATGATGTGTCGCGTACAGCCACCTGAACTGTGATGCCAGGGAGGATCACAAACACAGACCATGCAGCGTCGTCGGAGATGTAGAAAGCATGTAAGGCGACAAGGAAGATGATCTGTCACATCACAATGTGTCGTGTGAGAGGCCCACACGCCGTCGAGTACAACGCCGCTCACCCATATCACACAGTAAAGAGTCCCGGATTCGACAAGGAGAGCGAGTACGGATCCGACTTGGGATCTATTTTCCGAGTTGTTCAGGTGAGATTTGAGCAGCCGGCGATGTTGCCTGTGACTGTGTTAATTCGAGCAGTAGGAATTGATTTTATGAACACACTGACCATGTCTTCACCGCGATAAGCGTGGTAGCGATGACATTGTTAACCAGTATCGAGGCATAGATGGCAATCACCCCAACCACGACTTTCGGGAAGGAAATGCATACACTGGCCCACACTGATATGAAGGTCATGTGTGAATGAGGGCGAATTGAAACAAGCCACTTACCGGTGGATCCTACAGCAACTAGCACAGGAAATATCAAGACTTTCACGCTGCGTCCCCACATGATCCATACCCTCCAGAGTACAATTCCATCGCTCATGGAAAACTGTAAAATGATCAACGAGTGTCAAAAACGATGAGACCAGGAAACTCACATTGATTATCGGTAGGTAAAGACCCCCTATCTCTTGGATGAGTTTTGCAAGGTCATTATCGGGGGCTGCGGGGTCATTGGACCCCGTGGGTTGATGAGGGGCCAGAACCCGGAGTTCATACAGGATCGTGTCCATGTTACCTATCCACTGCAGAACCAGATGACAGGTCGAGGCCGCGAACATGATGAGCGTTGTTATCCACATGATCAGGATTGCTCTTATCTTGAAGCCTTTACGACTTTGAGGACGTCAGACAACCGTTATATGTCCTCTTCAAAGGAGCGACTCACGCGAGAATGTAGGTCGAAGTCGCGAATGATAGTATGGAAAGCACTGTGGACCGAATCGAAATCATGGGCAACACGCAATAGTGAGGGCACACACCGTAAAAGCCAGTCTCACAAGCAAGTGCGATGATGATGGGCCTGAGAAGTGCGTATGCATACTGTGCCTCCTCGAAAGACATGACTAGTCATGGAGAGGGAGTGGAGAGGGGAGTTGTTAGCATGTAGGAGGGTGCTGGAGAAATGTATAAATGGCGTCCGACCAATCGATATCGTGGCAAATGAAGCACCTCAAAGAGACACAGAAGAGGCCGCATCACCGCTTCAGCGAAGTGCAGGCGCGACAGCGGCTATACGTCCTGATGCCAGTCTAGTGTGGCTCAATTCCGCTCAATTCCGCAAAGACCTTGCCTGTATACTGTCGCTCCAAGTCAGCCCTTCCACTCAGAAAGGTTACGCACGGTACAAGGACGCTGTTCCGTGGACATCGCATCGAAGTCGGCGACAGCCTGTGTTTGTTCGACGGCAAATATGGAGACAGCTGTGATGGGAACCGCCCCGAGGTCGACACATTTCAGGACGTTCCGCGCGAGAGAGAGATGGCTGATACAATTTGGATAGTCGGCGCACATAAATCGAGGACAGCATCGCGTCTCTCGACGTGGACCACGGTTGCTTGTCCATTATGCTTTCTTTTATGCTTCGCTGCGAAACGTTTAAGATGTCGATGCATGTGCATACAGGTGCCAAGGTAAGTACGTCGAGGTCTTTTTGATGCAAGACAGAGACGCATGCTGCGTCGCCCTGGATTCGCCCGTTTACGCCGCAATTGATGTCTTCCTAGTTCGCCTGTTATCCTGCACGTCATTTTGCCAGAACCCGCTCCGCATCTAACTTTGTCAATGATGTTTCCGGTCGTCTCGTCCTCGCAAGTGGTAGCATATCGTGTGCTTTCGCATCTGACAATATTATTAGAAGGAATCATACCTCCTTTGTATTGTCCGTCTTGTGGGCATAGCTGCTCCCAGATTGTAAACTCGCGAAGCCCCATGCTCTTGAACGGTTGTGCGCGGTTTGAAAGATCATGAAAAGCGGACTGAAGTTACTCACAGTCCCTTGGTGCGCTTCTGGAGAAAGAGCAGCTGTTGTCGACCGAGACATGAATATATATGTTCACCTTCATGAGTACATCGTCCCAATAAGACTACACTTCTCCATCTCTCGCTGCAATTTCAGACGCATGGGGATGGGAGCCTTCGTCAATAGACGGTGGCGGGTGATGGTAACCTGTCTGAGTTGTCCATGTGCCGGAACGAGCAGCTCTTGTCACGAAGCGCATCTCGGCGTGGAGTGCGTTCTGAGGCATATCCTTCCCAACGCTCATGTCCCAAGTGGTCCTCTGGAGCGCTGCCAAGGCGATCACCGCCGTTGGATAGATCCCCTGCTCAAGGTGGGTTGAGTTGTTTGCCAATGAAGGAGAGATGTGGGACGCACAGATACTTGGACCGCGATGCCCGGGAGGATCTCAAGTGCAATAAAGGTAGTGCTGTTGGAATTGCTGTAAACAGCACACAAGGCGACAAGGAAGATGATCTGTCACATCACAGTGTGTCGTGTGAGAGGCCCACACGCCGTCGAGTACAACGCCGCTCACCCATATCACACAGTAAAGAGTCCCGGATTCGACAAGGAGAGCGAGAGCAGATCCGGCTTGGGATCTATATTCCGTATTGTTCAGGTGAGATTTGAGCAGCCGGCGGTGTTGCCTGTGAATAGGTTATTTCGAGCGATAGGAATTGGTTTTATCAACACACTGACCACGCCTTCACCGTGATGAGCGTTGTAGCGATGATATTGGTAGCCAGTGTCGAGGCATAGATGGCAGCCAAGCCAACCTTAATTTCTCGGAAGGATATGCATGCAATGACACCCCCACTAATATGAAGGTCATGTGTGAACGACGGTGAATCGAATCGAGCCACTTACCGGTGGATCCTAGAGAAACTAGCACAGGGACTATCAAGACTCACGCTGCGTTCCCACATGATCCATACCCTCCAGAGTAATTCCATCGCTCATGGAGCGCTGCAAAATGATCAACGAGTGTCAAAAACGATCAGACCGAGAAACTCACATTGAGAATAGGTAGGTAAATATTTCCAATGTATGCGACGAATTCTGCAAAGTTATTGTTGGGGGCTGCGGGGTCATTGGATCCCGTGGATTGATGAGAGGCCAGATCCCAGAACTCAGACGGGATTTCCATGTCAAGTACCCACTCCAGAACCAGATGACAGGTTGAGACCGTGAACATGATGAACGTTGTTATCCACATGACGAGGATTGCCCTTGTTTTGAAGCCTTTACAACTTTGAGGACATCAGATAATTGTTATCTGCCCTCTTCAAAGGAGCGACTCACGCGAGAATGTAGGTCGAAAATGCGAACGATAGTATGGAAAGCACTGTGGACCAAATTTGAATCACGGGCAACACGCAATCATGAGGGCACACACCGTAAAAGCCAGTCTCACAAGCAAGAGAGATGATGAGGGACCTGAGCTTCGCGGGTTCATCTTGTGCATCATCGGAAGACATGACTAGTCACGGAGAGGGGAGCCGTTAGTATATAGGAGGATTCTGCAGCAATGTATAAACGGCGTCCGACCAACCGACATCGTGGCATGATGAGCACTTGACGTCCAAATGTTTGGAACTAAAAGAGACGCCGAAGAGGCCGCATCACTCCTTCAGCGAAGCGCAGGCGCACCAGCGGCTATGCATCCGGATGCTGGTCTAGACTAGCTCATTTCCGCAAAGACCTCGTCTGTATGCTGCCGCTCCAAGTGATCCCTTCCACTCACAAAGGATACGCACGGTACAATGACGCTGTTATTTTCGTGGACATTGCACCGAAGTCAGTGACAGTCAGTGTTTTGTTCGATGGCTGATATAGTTACAGCGGTGATGGGAACCACTAAGCTTGACAGATTGTAGGACGCTCCGCGCGTGAGAGGAAGATGGCTGATGAGAGTTGGATAGTCGGTGCACACAAATCGAGGATAGCATCGCGTCTTTCGACGTGGACCACAGTTGGTTTTCCCATGTGCTTTCTTCAGTGCTTCGCTGCGGACTATATTAGCCGTATACACGTACATAGACGTCAAAACAGAGGTGCCAGGGTACGTACACCGAGATCTTTCTGATACAAGTCAGAGACGCATACAGCGTCACCCTGGATGCGCCCGTCTCGTCGAAATTGACGTCTTCCTAGTTCGCCTGTTCTCCTGCGCCTCGTTTTGCCAGAACCCACCCCCATCTGATTTTGTCAATGTCTTTCCGAACGTCTCGTCATCGCAAGTAACAGCATATCGTGTGCTTTAGCATCTAGCAACATCAGTGGATACACCGCTGTGTATTGTCCGTCTGACGGACATTGCTCACAGATTGTAAACTCGCGAAGCCTCACGCTCTTGAACGGTTGTGCGCGGTTTGAAAGATCATGAAAAGCGGACTGAAGTTACTCACAGTCCCTTGGTGCGCTTCTGGAGAAAGAGCAGCTGTTGTCGACCGAGAATCGAATATATATTCACCTTCGCGGTTACACTATCCAATAAGACTACACTTCTCCATCTATCGCCCCCAACTCAGATGCATGGGGATGGGATCCCTCGTCAACAGACGGTGTCGGATGATGGTGACCGGTCTGAGTTGTCGATGTGCCGGAACGAACAGTTCTTGTCACGAAGCGCATCTCGGTGTGAGACGCGTTCTGAGACATATCATTTCCAATGCTCATGTCCCAAGTGGTCTCCCGGAGCGCTGCCAAGACGATAACCGCAGTTGGATAGATCCCCTGCTCAAAAGGGTTGAGTTGTTTGTCAATGAGGGAGAGAAGCACAACGCACAGATACTTGTACCGTGATCGCAAGAAGGGTTTCGCCAAGAGCAACGATAGCGTTATCGCTTGACATATTAGACCGAACATAGCACGCGAGGAAGATTATCTGGCGCATCATGCGTGATGTGAGAGGTGCACACGCCGCTAATGCATTTATCAACGCTCACCCATATCACACAGTAAAGAGTCCCGGATTCGACAAGGAGAGCGAGAATAGATAGAGCCGGAGATCTATACTTTGTGGTATTGAGGTGAGATCTGAGCAGCCGACGGTGTTGCCTATGACGAGGTTAATTCGAGTAATGGGACTGCATTCGATGTACACGCTGACCACGCCTTCACCGCGATGAGTGTGGTAGCGATGATATTGGTAGCCAGTGTCGAGGCATAGATGGCATAGAAGGCAATAAGATTCCAGCCGAAGGGGATGGATATACTACCACCCACTGACATGAAGGTCACACTTGAAAGTCGGCGAAATGGAACAGGCCACTTACCAATGGATACTAGAGATACTAGCACAGGAAATATCAAGACTTTCACACTGCGTCCCCACATGATCCATACCCTCCAGAGCGCAATTCCATCGCTCATGGCGAACTGCAAAATGATCAACGAGTGTCAAGAACAATGAGACCGAGAGACTGACATTGATCATAGGTAGGTAAAAATTCCCCATGCTTGCGACGAATTCTGCATGGTCATTGTCGGGGGCTGCGGGTTCATTGGGTCCTGTGGATTGATCACCGGCCGAATGCCAGAGCTCATCCAGGATGAGGTCCATGTCGCCTAGCCACTGCAGAACCAGATGGCAGGTCGAGGCCGCAAACATGTTAAACGTTGTTATCCAAAGAATAAGGATGGCCCGTGTTTTGAAACCTTTACGACTGTGAGGACGTCAGATGGTCATTATGCTCCCTTTTAAAAGGAGTGACTCACGCGAGAACGTAGGTTGAAGTCGCGAACGATAGTATGGAAAGCACTGTGGACCAAATTGAAATCATGGGCAACACGTGATGATGAAGGCACACACCGTAAAAGCCAGTCTCACAAGCAAGAGAGATGATGAAGGACCTGATACATGCGTAGTCAAATTGTACAAAGAATGCAGCATCGGAAGACATGACTAGTCACGGAGGGGAGAGCCGTTGGCATATAGGAGGGTTCTGCAGCAATGTATGAACGGAGTCCGACCAACCGATATCGTGGCATGATGAGCACTTGGCCCTCGCAAAATCGGAGTTCTGTCGCTTCTTCAAAGCTCGAGTAGTACCTGGAGCACCTAAGGGAGACACGGCCTTATCATCCCTTTACTGCGGTTCAGACACGCCAGCGGCTACGTATCCTGATGCAGGTCTCCAAGGAGCTCAATCTAGCAGATGAATCAGACAAGGCAGAGCATTGGCTGCCTCACAGTGATCCTGCTCCACCCAGCAAGGAGATCCGCGATACAAGGACGCTGAGCATGCATCAAAGACCACGACAATCCATATGGTGGATATGGTGGATATGGCGATAGCAGGATGTTTGGCTGTCCTTGGTGAGTGCCCCAGAGATTGACAGATTGCAGGATGCTCTGCGCGTGAGAGAATGATGGCCAATCCTAGTTGGATACTAGTGGGCTCTGGTATTTGCACGTAGATCGAGGACAGCCTCTATTTTGTGCATCACGAAGAACGAGGCTATTGGAGTGCAGTCAATGCGCATATACAAGCAATGGTGCTTACACGAGCGGGTCGAAGAGTGTGTGAGCTTGGTGGACGCCTCAGTCGCATTGAAACTGCCGGTGTCGTGTTTCTCGACATGAAACCAGCTACCCCCCCGGCGGGCTTTTTTCAAAGTTCATATGTCGTAGATGTGTTTATCCCTCTGAAGTATTTAGACTTTGAATCTGGGATCCCTGTTGCCGAGGACCGAGGAGGAGGGTTACAGCAGCGCTACAGCGCACTTCATGGAACGGAAGAGATTGGTGACAGGCGTATTGTACTGCTTAGTGCTTGTCATAAACGCTGAGCGACGAAAAGATAATCAGCATTGGGGAAACACGTCCTGAATCGCAGTCGGACGACGTCACGACTCACCTTGGGTCCGCCCAAATCCTCGACATCTTTACCAAACGAATAGTTCATTCTACGTCCAAAATCGATTTAGATTCAGACGATATGGGGCTTTTTCGTCTCTCGACAACGAAAAGACAGTACAGAGGAAGATGAGGCAAAGCGATACGACCTGCAGTGATAGGTGTACCGTGCCGTGGGAATCAAGTTGCAGACTCGCCAAGCCAAATTGTCAGCCTCTCTTCCCATCGACCACTGCCGCGTTGCTCGTTACCCATTGCTCTTTCAAAAACAGACACACCAGCACAGCTGGAGATTGGAGGAGAATGTCATGATTTAATGAGCGTACTGCCAGGTCACGGTAGGCTGCTCTGCTCTGCCATGCTCAGACCCGCACGCCGCACGTCTCGTGCCGCCCTCTTCCAGGCTCCTCTTGGTTCTCGTTTTGCGCCGTGCGGAGTCTCACCGCGGCAAGATATCGTTCTCACAGCCGTGGCTCGCTCAGGGCCCTTATCAGAGCCCCCAGTGATACATCCATGCATCATGACCCTGCCAGACAATTAAATGGTGGGCGCAGACTCAGAGATAAGAGCTCAGGCTCGCATAAAAACCCTCACCTTGCGCTCTATTGTGCTCCAGCGCTCAGCTGCATCCCTTCACTGTAAGCACAAGCACACCCCGCTCAGCAACAGCAGCAACAGCATCATGTCGACGCGAGCCAACTCCGTCCCGCATCCCACTCTGGTCAAGGTACGTCCCCGAGAGCCCTCGAGCAAAATACGATCATCACGCTATCGGCTCGGGCCAGGTCGATCCATTCGTGTGCGTATCGATCGTGTATTAATTCTGCGAAACCGCATCCTGACCTCCCATGCCCGGCACCCTAGTCCAGCAGACCAGCAGAAGGTCGGTGTGTACTGTGCCGTCATCTGCGCTCCTTCTCATCCTTCTCGCTCGTAGGGCCTCCACAACCGCTGGCAGTGAGTGTGACTTCCCGTTCTCGCCACACAGATGCGCACATGGGTGATCGCATTCTAGCCCCGAGATCCCCGCAGTCGCGACCGTGAAGCCGGGGGAGGTGAGTCTGCCCACTTCCACGCCGTGCTCTACTCGGCTCTACTCGACTCTATTCAGGTATTCAAGATCGAATGCGTCGGTACGCACTGGTGCCTCGCGGACATGCACGCCCGCTGACCATCAATCCGCCGCACAGACTGGACCGGCGCCCAGATCGGCAACAACGACAGTCCGTGTCGCCCGCCTTGCAGCGCCTCGCCCACCTCTGACTTTTTATTTTTTTGTATTTGGTGGGGCCCGCAGACAGCGATGACATCAAGAACGTCGATCTAACGAAGATCCACAACCTCTCGGGCCCGATCGCCGTCGAGGGCGCGGAGCCCGGCGACTGTCTCGTCGTCGACATCCTAGACGGTACGCACACGGTCGCGCACGCTCGATCGTCCGTGCTCATCCAACCGCATGCCCAGTCACGCCGTTTGAGCAGATGCCGTGGGGCTATACTGTGCGTGCCCAGAGCCCACCGCCGCAGATACAAAACACTCACCCGCACCTCCACACAGGGCATCTTCGAGCTCGAGAACGGCGGCGGCCTCTTCGGTGTGTCGCTCCCCTCCTCATCCGCTCGCACCACTCACCGCCCGCAAGCCCGCGAGTTCCAGAGCCGCGCATGCAAGGCCATCTGGGACTTCAAGGGCATCTACGCGACCTCGCGGCACGTCCCGGGCGTGCGCTTCGCGGGCACCGCGCACCCCGGGCTGATCGGCACCGCGCCGTCCGCAGAGCTGCTCGCGACGTGGAACGCGCGCGAGGGCGCGCTGCTCGCCGCGCACGCGGGCGCGGTCCCGCCCGTCGCGTTTCCGCCCGAGCCGCGCGCGCGCGTACGTCGGCCAGGACCTGCCCGAGGACGCGCGCGCGCGCGTCGCGCGGGAGGGGGCGCGCACGGTGCCGGGGCGCGAGCACGGCGGGAACTGCGACGTGAGTGCGGGGCGTGCGTGTCTTGCGGAGCGGCGCTGACGCGGGGGCGCAATGCGGGGGGATCGGCAGATCAAGAACTTGTCGCGCGGGTCGAGGTGCTACTTCCCCGTGTTCGTGCCGGGCGGCAACCTGTCCGTCGGGGACCTGCACTTCTCCCAGGGCGATGTGCGCGCTTTCTCCCTCTTCGTTTCTCCCACCCCTCTTTCGTTCGCTTCCTTCTCTTGTTTTTCGGCTTCCTTCCTCCGCGCGCTCGTTTGTCTGGGCGCTGTGTCGGCGGCTTTGACTCTGGATTCTGATTCCGGCTCTGATCGCCGCGCGCGTCGCTGGCGCTGATGCTGATGCTGGCTTTGTGCGGGGACGGATTCCTGACGTATTGTACGTGACAGGGCGAGATGTCGTTCTGCGGCGCGATCGAGATGGTGCGTGGCGCGTCGCGCACGGGCGCTCGCAGTCCTTTCTGACGCCGAGTCCATTCCATTCCGTCCCATCCGAATCCATGCGACTCGACTCGACGCACACGCGACGCGATGCGCCTCGGCAGGCCGGGATCATCACGTTCAGCACGAGCGTCATCAAGGGCGGCGTGGACAAGTTCGCGCTGAAGCAGCCGATCTTCCTGGTGCGTGCGCGCCCGTCCTCGCACCGCGTCCCCCATCCACGCTCGCGCTCACACTCATTCGTCCGCTCGTGCTCGCCCGCGCGCGCAGCCGTCCCCGATCGACCCGCTGTACTCGTCGAAGCTCGTGTTCGAGGGCATCAGCGTGGACTACCGTGAGCCGCCCCGCCTGCCCCTCCGTGGCGTTTCATGCCGTCTCAAGCGCCCTCTTTCTTCTTCCCCCCCCCCCCCCTCTCCCTGTGCGTGTGTGTCCGTGTGCCCGACGGGACGCCCGCAGACGGAGACGGCACGCAGTACAACATGGACGCGTGAGTGCCGCGCGTGTCGCATCGGGACGTCGTGGACGCAGCGAGCTGACGCGCTGGATGGCCTGGTGGTGCAGGACGGTCGCGTACAAGCAGGCGGCGCTGAACGCGATCGCGTATCTGCAGAAGGTGCGCGTCCCCGCTTTCGGTCTCGACGGGTTCGGTTCTGCTCAGGCGAGGGGAATGCGGGCGGTTGCTGACTTGCGTTTTCTCATGTGGTTCGGGTTGCGTGGTGTGTGTTGGGTGATTCGTGGGTCGTGTTCCGCTGTTGGTGCGTGTTCCGTGTTCCGCGTCGTCGCGTCGTCGCGTCGCCGTGGGACAGCTCGGCTTCAGTAGGTCATTCCGCGCCGTCCGTCCGTCGTCCGCCGTTCCGAGCGCTGACGACTGCCCACCACCGCCGACGCGCGCCATGTAGCCCGCGAACAAGCCTGTACGTACCTACCTCCTTCCCCTCCCCTCCTCGATCCGCTCCTGATCCGAACACGCCCGCCCGCCCGCCGCGCCGCGCACAGACATCCTGCTCTCCGCCGCGCCCGTCGAGAGCCACGTCGGCGCAATCGTGGTGCGTCCCGCGCCTCTCCCCGCCCGCGCACACTCCGTATCAACCGCACTGCTCTGTGTTTTTTTCTGCTTTTTTGCGGACATGCGCGCTACCGACAGGACTCGCCCAACGCATGCGTGACGCTCGCGCTCCCAGTCGGGATATTCGACTTCGTGCGCACTCTTTACTTTCGCGCGCCGTCTCAGTCTTAGGGTGCTAACGGTATGTGTATGCTTCTGACGACCGCGGGCGATCGGTATTTGCTGGTGTTGGGGTGCGGTGGATGTGTTTGCGCCGCTGGGACCTGCGGGCAGGATATTCTGCCGCGGGACGAGGGCCTGGCGAGGCGGGATCTAGGGCAGTGCGCGATTCGCAGCGATGGGGTGCTGTGACTGTGCTTGGGCATTCGATATTCGCCGGGACGGGCGCGCGAGGGTATGGCGAGGGGTGGGTCGCGGAAGAGGTCCGTCCGGCACTGGCGAAGGCGAAGGCGAAGGCGGCGTTTGTTGTGTACGGGAGAACTGCGGGAAGCGCGCGGAGACGCGAAGTATTAGGGGAGGGTGTACGTTACGAGATGCGTGTATACTTGGAAATGCGGATGCAGAAGCCGACGCGTCAGATTCTGAGTTGCTAGGTGTTCCCAGGTGTTCTGACGGGCGGGCGGTGGCGAGCGGCGTGGGGTTTTGCGTGCTGCATGGTCGACTGTCCGGCCTGATCGCGCCCGGGGCCGTCCTTAAGGAGATGATGGGACGTGCGGGCGACGTCTGCGGCCGCGCTATGCCCGCTGGCTGCCGTCATTAGTAGCAGGGAGCGGCGCCCCGGGACGACGCGGTCATGTGTCCGCCCTGCGATCGATCGAGGCCTCGACGCGTGACCCGGAACCACCTCGGGCGAACTCCTGCTGTCCTCCCCTCTGCTATTATATATTAACCCTCCCACCTCCCCTCCTCCTCCTCCCCGCTCTCTCCCTCGAGTCGAGCACCAGCACACTCCTTACCACCACATTCCAAGACGAACAACATGCTGCGCCTCGCCCTGCTCGCACTCGCGAGCAGCGCAGCCGCAGACGTCATCACCCGCATCCCAGACGCCGCACCGCCCGGCTTCGAGCAGTGGACGTCCCCCATCGTCGTCCCCGCGAAGCCCGTAGCCGGCGACGCCGACTGGGCCCCCGCCGTCGCGCGCGCGCGCACCTTCGTGCAGGGGCTCTCGCTCGAGGAGAAGGTGAACCTCACGACCGGCGTCGGGACCGGCGGCCGCTGCGTCGGCAACACGGGCGAGGTCACGCGGATTGGGTTCAAGGGGATCTGTCTGCAGGACTCCCCGCTCGGCGTGCGCGACGCGGACTTTGCGAGCGCGTTGTGAGTGCCCGCCCTCGTCTTCCCCGCACGTTCCTAGCCTGTTTCTGTTTGACGCGCGCGCGCTGACCGCGGCGCGTGTGCGGCGCTCGCACCCCGCAGCCCGGCAGGCATCAACGCCGCCGCGACCTTCGACAAGTCGCTCATCTACCGCCGCGGCCGCGCCATGGGCGCCGAGCACCGCGGCAAGGGCGTCAACGTCGCCCTCGGCCCGATGACCAACATGGGCCGCGTCGCCGCCGGCGGCCGCAACTGGGAGGGGTTCGGCGCAGACCCGTTCCTCAGCGGCGTCGCGTCCGCCGAGACCGTGCGCGGCGTGCAGGACGCGGGCGTGATCGCGTGCGTGAAGCACTTGTGAGTCCCGCGTGCGTGCGTGTGGGCGTGTGGGTGTGCGGGCTGACGAGAGGGTGTGGGTGCGTGGGTGGACGTAGTATTGGGAACGAGCAGGAGCATTTTAGGGGCGGCTCGGAGGCGCCGCAGGTACAGAGCTCGAATATCGACGATAAGACGATGCACGAGGTGCGTTGTCGTCGCCCGCCGCCCGCGCCTATCCTCCGTCGCCCCGCGCGCTGACGTGCCCACGCGCCGCCCCGCGCTAGGTCTACGCGTGGCCGTTCGCAGAGGCCGTCGCGGCCGGCGTCGGCTCCGTCATGTGCTCGTATAACAAGGTGAACCAGACGCAGGCGTGCCAGAACTCGAAGATCCTCAACGGGCTGCTCAAGGTGCGTGCGCGCGCGCGCCCGCGTTCACTCGCACACGCGCACTTGAACTCACACGCGCACACATTCCCGCGCGACTCGCGCACTCGCGCTCATACGCATGCACTCGGATCCGGACTCGGACGACTAATCGTCGTCGCGCGCGCGCGCCGCAGGAGGAGCTCGACTTCCAGGGCTTCGTCACGTCAGACTGGGCGGCCATGATCGACGGCGTGCAGCCCGCGCTCGCGGGCGCGGACATGAACATGCCCGGCTTCATCTCGTACAGCATTCCCCCGAGCGAGCCGAACCCGGACAACACGACCAACTCGCGAGTGTTTCCCTCCCTCTCCTCCTTCCTTCCCCGCGTCCGTGCTGACGTTTGACGTTCGACTTTCATGTTTTGATGTTTGACGTTGGACACGTTTGACGTCTGGCGTCTGGCGTGGACGATGGACGGCTGCGCGCGCGCCAGGTGGTGGGGCTCCGCGCTGATCGAGGCCGTGCGCAACGGCTCCGTGCCCGAGGCGCGCGTCACGGACATGGTGGTGCGCACCATGGCCGCGTACTACAAGATGGGGCAGGACGCGCCCGACTTCCCCGCGGTCAACTTTGACTACAACACCGAGGACACGTACCTCGACGGCGAGCGCGTGAACGAGCACGTCAAGTGAGTGGCTTCGGGTCGTGTGCGGGCTCGGGCCCAGGTCGAGGGCTGGCGCTGACGGATGGCGGATGGCGGGGCGTGCGCAGCGTGCAGGGAGACCACTACAAGCTTATCCGCGAGATCGGCGCCGCGAGCATCGTCCTCCTCAAGAACACGGCCGGCGCGCTGCCCCTCAGCGCCGCCAACATCAAGCGTGCGTCCGCGCGACTCGCTGCTGCCAGGACGCCTCCTGTACTGATATTATCTTCGCGCAGGGCTCGCGATCGTGGGCTCGGACGCGGGGCCGAACCCGGACGGCCCGAACGGGTGCAGCGAGTGAGTCGTGGATCGTATCAGTGTTGGTGATGGTCTGTTTGCGGGCGAGGCTGACGGCGCGCGCGACGTAGCCGCGGATGCGACCAGGGCACGCTCGCCATGGGATGGGGCTCCGGCACCGCCAACGTACGCTCCCACCCTCGCATGTCCCGTCCCGCCGCATCCTGACCCCGCCGCCCCGCAGTTCCCCTACCTCGTCGACCCGCTCTCCGCCATCCAGTCCTTCGTCCACCGCACGAACCCCACCGCCGTCGTCGAGGGCGTCCTCTCCGACTTCAACTACGCCCAGATCGCCGCCGTCGCGGGGCAGGCGGACACCTGCCTCGCGTTCGCCAACGCCGACTCGGGCGAGGGCTACATCACCGTCGACACGAACGCCGGCGACAGGAACAACCTCACGCTCTGGCACGCCGGCGACGCGCTCGTCGCCGCGACCGCCGCAGCGTGCGCGAACACGATCGTCGTGCTGCACGCCGTCGGGCCCGTGCTCGTCGAGCCGTGGATCGCGCACCCGAACGTGAGCGCCGTGCTGCTCGCGGGCCTCCCCGGCCAGGAGAGCGGGAACGCGCTCGTGGACGTGCTGTTTGGCGCCGTGAGCCCGAGCGGAAGGTTGCCGTACACGATCGCGAAGGCGCGCGCGGATTATCCGGCGGACGTGCTGTACGACAGCGACGCGGAGACGCCGCAGATCACGTATGCGGAGGGCGTCGATATAGACTACCGGTGCGTGCGCCCCCCGCTTCGCCCCGCCCCGCCCTGCCCCTCCCCGTTGCTTTCGCTTCGTTTTGTCCGCTCGGCGCTGAACGCGGGCGTGCGCGCGCAGGCACTTCGACGCGGCGGGCATCGCGCCGCGCTTCGAGTTCGGGTTCGGGCTGAGTTACTCGAAATTCGCGTACAACGGGCTGAACATCGTCCCCGCCGGACCCGCGCAGCGGCGCGGCCGGCGCGCCGAGGCGAGCGCGACGCTTGCGGTTCCGACTGCGACCTTCGCGTCTGCGTCGTCGGCGGCGGCTTCGGTTTCGGTATCGATTTCGGCGTCGACGGGTAGCGTAAGGACCACCGCGCCGTCGAGCGTGGCGGCGGCGTCGACGACGGGAGTGTTGAGTGTGCCGGTGTCCTCTGTTACGGCGAGCGTCGTCACGTCCGCCGTGGTCTCTGCGAACGCCACCGCAACGTCCTCCATCGCGCTGAACGCGACAGTTACGGCGTCTGCATCCGTGTCCACGCTGCCGTTCAGCGGCACGTCTGTCCTTTCCAACGGCACCGCGACCGCGAGCACCATCCAGTCCAACAGCACCGCCTCGGCGACGGGCTCCGCGCCGCCCGCGATCTCGTCGCCCGCGCAGACGTACCCGGGCGGGCCCGCGCGCCTGTTCGACGCGCTGTGGACGGTGCGCTTCGCGCTGACGAACACGGGCGCGGCGCGCGCGCACGAGGTCGCGCAGGTGTACCTCGCGTTCCCGCCCGCGGCGGCGCAGCCGCCGAAGGTGCTGCGCGGGTTCGAGCGCGTGTATTTGGAGCGTGGGGAGACGAGCGTGGTGGAGGTCGGGCTGAGGCGGAAGGACGTGAGCGTGTGGTGCGTGTTTTTTTTTTGGTTTGTCTTGCGGATTGGGGATGATGACTGGTGTGGTGTGGTGTGTGTGCAGGGACGTGGTGAAGCAGGAGTGGGTCGTACCTGCGGGCGCGTTCACGGTGCTCGTCGGGAGCTCGTCGCGCAATATCCACCTGAGCGGCACGTTCGTGCCGGGCCGCGGTGCGTGATGGAACAAGGGGGGTACGGTCGTGGTCATTATACCCTCGAGGGAGGCAAGGACTCCGCACGAACGGACAGAGAGAGAGACGTGTACACAACGCACACAAAAAAAATATGTTCATACTTGTGCATTGCGTCGTCGCCGGGCGGGCGAAACGAGGTGGACGGGCGTGTTTTATATACTCGCGGCTTTATACCACGTTGTTTTTCTTGGCTTTTCTTTGTCTTTGAAAGCATTGCGCTGAGCAATGGGTCGTGATGAGAGCCGTATTCGTTTTGCGATTGTAGGCGATATCGCCACGCCGAGGTGCCGGCGAGTTTCGCATTCATTTCTCGCGCTTGCGAGGGCACACCACCCGCCAGTAGTAGTGAAGATACTTTATTCAACCGTGGCTAATCGACTCGAATATATGATCGAACAAGCAAAACGCCGCCAATACCGATACCGAGGTACAAAATGAAGCACAACTAAGTGGGTGGCGAGAACGAAGGGGAAGTCATAGGGCTACAGCAACTAAGGATGCCAGTGTGGAATGTATGGAATCACAGTGGACGAGGGGAGGGAGGGAAAGGATCGATGGATGGAAGGGAGGCGGGGGGGGACATCAATACCAAGCGCCGTTGTCCCATTTACCGTTGGGCTGAGGCAGCTCGGTGAGCGCCAAGGCCCAAGACTCTACGATGTTCGCCGTCGCCACCGCCTGCGAGTCGTAGTGCTGGGACGGGGCATACAAGTGTTCTTGCACGTCAAATCGGGGCGAGTAAACCTGAACGGCCGGATCTTCGACCTCGAGCTCGGGGAAAGACGCCGCCGGAGTGAACAGATCGTAGATCTGCTGCTCGTCTGTGTACTGAGCGAGGAACGATGCATCTGCCTGAGGATGCTGCATAGTCGTCATGGTCGGGGGATACGGAGACGACAGCTCGGTCGAGGCATTGGAGTACTCAGGGTACTCAGGGTAAGCCGAGTCGGCGGTCGTCTAAAAATGCCAACGTCGTATCAGAAAAATACACAGAAGGGTTGAATACAAGAGAGACATACCAAGGATATATCATATGGCCATGACATGGAAGCGAGAAAATCGGGAGGCAACATAGGATCGGTCAAGGTGGCAGGCTCAACGTCGACCGCAACGCCAATAGCAGGCAACTCTGCGTTCTCCGGCGCCCATACGAGCGTGCTCGAAGCCGACGCTTCGATCTGCTGCTCAGCCACTGGCGCCTCCACCACCTGCTCCTTGCCTTCGCGCCGCTCGTCCCGCTGAGCCTGAGACAAGCTCGCGATGTAGCTTGCGTGCAAGGCCGCGGTGGCGAGGATATCCTCCTCCGGCCTGTCCTCGTTGATCATGCGTGCAAGCTCCTTAATCCTATCATCCTCCGCCTTCCCGCCGCGCCTCGTCCTGCGCTTCTTCCGGTCGCGCATGACGGGCGTGAACTTGTAGTCAGGATGTTTCTTCTTGTGCAGGCGCTTCTCGGCGGCGGCGGCGGCGAACCATGGCTCGCGCTCCTCGATGGACTTCTCCCGCCACATGGACCCCACGAGCTTGCTGAGATTGCTGTGGTCCTTCTCGATCTTCTCGAGCATCGTCTTTCTCTGGGAGGTGACATGGCGGCGGAAAAGCATGAACGCGTTCAGGGAGCGCTTGACACGGTCAGGGTCATTACGGGGCAAGGCTTTGTGGGCAGCCTTCCTCGGCGTGCGTGTCGCCTTGGCAGTCTTGCGCGGTGGGGAGGGTGAGGGTGAGGGGACATTGGACGTGGTGGACGAGGGCGAGGCGACAAGGGTGGAAGGCTTTGAAGTGGCAGGAGATGAGAAAGGGAAAGGGGGGTTGAGGCCGTGGGAAAATAGCTCTGGGGACGAGGAGACCTGGAGGCCTGTGAAGGCACAGGAGAGGTCGGGTGAGGCAGGAAAGGTGAAAGGATGATTGACGTCATAGGCAAAGGTCTCAATACCAGCGTACTGAGCGTCGAAATCGACTTGGAATCCGAGTGGGAAGGAATCTGCGGGCGATGGGGAGGACATGGCGCACTTTGGTGAGGATAAAGCTTCATTTTGCGCACCTTTTATACGAGTGTCCCGTCGACGACCTGCACAGCGAGCAGAGGCCTTCGACGAAAGTTACCCTTCGCTATAAGAACAGCGTGACTTGGAGAAGGATGGTGTGGACGGAAAAGGCAATTGAATTTCACTTCCTTGTCCTCGCCCACAGCCAGTTTTCTGAGGATATCACTCGACCAGCACACACGAGGCATGCGGACCCGCTTGGCACGGCGTATTATGTGAGGACAATGGCAAGACGTGTGTGAAAGACGCACTTGGGTCTTGTGACCGCCATTGAGTCTAAAGAGTAAAACTCTGGTGAATCCGCTATTCTATGACGAGCTTACAAGCGCACTCAAGTGAATATTTGGCCCTGAGTATGGCATACCAGACCAGGTATTTTGCATAGACGGCGAGACTCTGGAACGAAACGAAAGAGACATGTGTGTGTTTTGGAGAAAGCAATACGCGAGAGGCTCAAAGCGAAGGGTTAAGTCAGCGCTATGACACAGGGAGGCGTGTGATGTGAAGAGAAGTCGGGGGGTTTCGCAAGAAGGAAATTCATTGGCAAACATAGTCTGAAAGTCAAGGATTGTCAGAGCTATGAGACTATATTGCAGGACGGACATACATGCTTACATGCCATATTCTGAACAGGCTGGCTTGATGGTGTACGGATGACAAAATAGGAAGAAACTTACATTGTCGCTTCGATGTGCAGCTGCCACGCGCAGCAGAAATTCCTTGCACCATTTCCCAAAAGACGCGTTGGCAGCGAAGTCGTCTTCAATGCCATGTAGCCATACGATACTCATAGAGGCCTGAATATTCACAGAGAAAAAGCATGATAAATAAGCTAGTGTTGTTTCCTCACGTAAAATTCTCGAGCGTCCGCAAGGCCTGACAAGAGTGGAGAGAGGAAAGGAGAGGATGGTCGGAAAACTTGGACCCACATGTCCCAAAGTGGCAAGTCGGAGAGGCGAGGCACGATCGGAGTTTGAACGGCGGTCGCCCGCTCTCTCGTCAAGACCGCCGCAATGTTTCTTCATGAACGGCACACGCGTCGCTTTGGCCTCAATGCGCGTTCACGAAGCTGCCACCATCATGATCCGCAGCCGAATCACACTTCGGCTTGGACCGTGGCACGAAGGTGGCAGGACGGCTAGGCCTCCCTTGAGTCTTATATATTCTGGTCTCGTAAGCCTTCTCCAACTTGATCTCCTTTGTCTTCCTTCTAACGGGTCGTGCGATTATTCTCCAGTGGCACTCTTTTGAATCCCAGATCCTCTCGCTGTTTCTCCTTCAGACTTGTCGCAGACCAGAAAGCTGAATACACCCGACATGGCACACCAATTTGTCGGACCCATGCCCATTGAGGATTTCCTCGCGGCCTTCATGCATTCAAGAGCTACGACAGTGCCAGATGCGGAAAAAAACAAAGGCAGAGCCTTCATACACTGAGCCGAGTCTTCCTGAAAAATGGCAGGAAAGGTTCCGGGCCAAGGCAATCACCAAACGCTATTTTGCGAGTGATTTTGTGCGCATCCCTCATTCTGCCGACTGGGTTTTACTCGGCTGACTCGCGTGCTTGTGCTGTAGATCTCAGCGGTCAAGAGAGCTAAGATATGCTCTAGTCTCTTCCTTGTCACCGCGACCAGCAAAAATGACTGTGAATCCGCGCACGCACCATATCTCATCGGTTACAGACGTCCATACCATGGTTCGCCCACGACAGATTTCAAGGGCATGGAGCTTCTTATTGATTGTCAGAAGTCAAGCAATGATCCGTTCTCGGATCCAGGTGCCGACGAGGATCCCCTCGAGCACAGTTTTGAACGCCACGTCACTTATACTTCTGAGGACATTCGCAATCAAATTATATCCCACACGGCTGACCAATTCGCGTCGCAGTCTCGCTGCTTCGCTTTCTCTATCCTCCTCCTCGACCAGTATGTTCGGTTCATTCGGTGGGATCGCGCGGGAGCTATCGTGACGGAGCGCCTTGACTGGAAGAAGAATCCGCAGCCGCTGGTGAGATTTCTATGGCTGTTCGACCATCTCTCCGATGCGGAACGTGGGTATGACACCTCCATCTCAGATCCTACCCTAGCGGAGATCGAGCTGACGAAGAAGAAACTTGACGAGCGTGCGAAGGCATTGGCGAGGGCGAAGGGAGAAACCGAACAACTCGCTGAGACTCGCTATTCAACAAATGACTCGTTTCGCAAGTTCTGTGTGGTGGATGATGACCCCGAGACCAAAGAGTGTGAAGCGAGGGCGCGATACTTCGTTGCTTCTGTGCCCCAATGGCAGGGCGGGAGCCCAGTTGGAAGGGGCACGAAAGGTTATGAGGCGCTAGATCTGGAGACAGGGGGGTTGGTTTATCTCAAGGATACCTGGCGATATGACGAAGATGGGATGGAGAAAGAGGGCGATACATATCGGAAGCTCTCGGCGCACGGTGTTTCTCATATTTCCCGTCTTGCTTGCGCGGGTGACGTGGAGCAACACCGAACGCGTACACACGATTTTGCTGACGAGGACTGGTGCTGCGGAGAGCCGAAGCTGAGGCGACATAGACATTACCGACTGGTTTTGAAGGATCTGGGGCGCCCGTTGTCAGAGTTCAACTCGACCAAGGAACTTTGTCAAGTTCTTCTCGAGGCGATCATAGGTGCGTTGATTGCTGTGGTATCTTTTAAATGCATGCTGACTTTTTGGGCGATGCCACAGCGCATATGGAGGCATACAAAGCTCATATCCTCCACCAGGACATTAGCGGAGGCAATATCTTGATCACGGATGATGGTCACGCCCTCCTGATTGACTGGGAGCTGTCGAAGACAGTAGATAAGGAGAAATCGCCCGAACAGGATCGGCGGACGGTGAGTTTTTAGCTTTCGGTGCTGATAGTCTCGGATCCTCAAAGTCGGCTCTTTTCAGGGTACATGGCAATTTATCTCTGTTGCCATCCTCAATGAACCCAGGAAGGTCCACGAACTTCGAGACGACCTAGAATCTTTCCTCTATGTTCTTCTCTATTATAGTGTTTGTTATCAGCGCAACAACCTCAAATATTTTCCCCGCAATGCAACACAATTCTTCAACGATTCTTGTCGCGAAGCCAATGAGACGTTAGGCGGAATGTACAAGATAAGATGGTTCTATCACCATCTGTATCCAAGTGACTTCGCGACCGACGAGCTCCAGAAATTTCTCAGCAAGCCACACGCAGCCCTCATCGAACGGCTTCGATTGCTGTTCTTCCCGCTGTATGCTAGGAATATCACTTTGGAAGAGATGAATCCCAAACCCGATCCAGTTGTGGCAGCTCAAATACTGGAATCCTCTAACTGCTTCATTGACATATTCGGGAGCAGTTGGAGAAAGATGGCTGGAAAGTTGGTGATAGGAGCTTTGACATGCTAGCTAATCCAGTACCATTCAACGCTATAGCTCGGAAATTTGCGTTTGTTTCAAAAACATCATCGGTATTGAAACGTACTTCACAAGCGGCTGGCTTGGATGAGAGCTTTACGAAGTGCAAGCGACAAAAGGTGTAGCTGTCTCTATGTCCAAGAGCTTGCCTAGGGTAGAGCAAATGATATATACTTTCTCTCCGTTGTTGTATCACTTCTTCTCCGCTGTTGTGCCACTTTACTGTTTCTGTGCTTAACCTCTCTATCTGTCTTGTTTCACACCAAGATCACTGCCGCTTACACCAGGCAATACTATTGTTTCGTGACTTTCGTCATGCCACTGTCAAAGTATCTTGCATGTCCTCGAAGATAGTTGCAATTTCCTCACGTAGATATGAAATTCATTGGTGTATCGTGATCTCTCAGTGGGCGATTCAAGGCCTTTGGTTTTGGGCAGAGGAAGAAACAGGAGCAGGCCTAAGTTGACGTCCAACAGTCCACAAGCTTGATGCGATCACGTGATGAGAGCGAATCGCGGAGCTGGAAATGTTGGTGAACCACGAACGCGCTTGGCCTGCGACCACCAAGCCACTATCAGCCCACCATCAACTTCAGCTTGGATCGTGGCACAGAATTGACACAAGAGAAACGGCACAGCAAAGGCCACATTTGAACGCAGTACTTAAAGTTTCTGAGGCTCGTAAGTTTACTTCTCTGACATCTCTCCATCTCAATTTCCTAACCAAAATATGGTATCCTTACCATTCCCCAGTGGCACCCCCTTAAAGCCCAAGTTTCCTGAACGCTTCACATCTAAGTTTGTTGTAGAACACGAATCCGAATACGATAGACTCGTGAAAGATATGGTGCACGAATTTGTTGGACCTATGCCCGTTGAGGACTTTTTCAAGGCGTTCATGCGTCCAGGTCGACCGCACACGGAGCCAAATCTTCCTAAACAATGGAGAGGGAAATTTCGGGCCAAACTTATCAAAAAAGGTGGCTTCGAGAATAGTTTTGTGCGCATTTTCCTTCTCTATCACCTTGGATATCTCCTGACATACATGTTCGTGCTGTAGATCAACGCAGTCAACAGAGCCGAAATCTGCCCCGATCTTGTCTTGGTCAACACAACCACTGAAAGAGACGATCAATTTTGGCGTAAACCAGACATCACTGTCTACAAACGCCCGTACAATGGCCCGCCCACTACGGACTTTGAGCGCATGGAACTTCACATCGAACGCAAAACGGCAAGCGAAGACCCGTTTTCGGATCCAAAGTCAAGACAATCTCTCCAGAAACACAATTTCGAGCACAATTCCAAGGCCGCAATGAAAAATCGAGGCCAAATTATCTCCTACACGGCCTGTCAATTCGCTTCGCAGCATCGCAGCTTCACCTTCTCCATCCTCTTTCTTGATGACTATGTTCGATTCATACGTTGGGATCGTGCAGGAGCTATCGTGACGAAGCGCTTCAATTGGAGGGATGACCCGAAGCCACTTGCGAGGTTCCTGTGGCTGTTCAACCACCTCTCCGATGCGGACCGGGGTATGACACCTCCATATCGAAGCCTACGCCCCAAGAGATCAAGCTGACGAAGAAGAAACTTGACGAACGTAAAAAGACGTTGGCGAAGGCGAAGGGAGATAATCCACGTCTCGCTGAGACACGGTATTCGACAGACGACTCGTTTCGCAAGTTCTGTGTGGTGGATGATGACCCCGATTTAAAAAAGGGTGAAGCAAGAGAACGATTTTTTGTTGCTTCTGTGCCCCAATGGCAGAGTGGGAGCCCGGTCGGAAGGGGCACAAGAGGTTATGAGGCGCTAGATCTGGAGACGGGGGAGTTGGTTTATCTAAAGGATACCTGGCGATATGAAGCGGATAGGATGGAGAAAGAGGGTGACACATATCGGAAGATCGCGGCGAACGGTGTTTCTCATATCCCCCGTCTTGCTTGTGCGGGTGATGTGGAAGGACAACGAACGCGTACGCATGATTACACTGACGAGGACTGGTGCTGCGGAGAACCAGCGGTGAGGCAGCATAGACATTACAGGCTGGTATTGAAGGATCTGGGGCGCCCGTTGTCAAAGTTTAATTCGACCAGGGAACTATGTCAAGTTCTTTTAGAGGCAATAATGGGTGCGCTGATCTCTGTGATCGTCTTCAAGTATGTGCTGACTTTCGTTGCGGTGCCTCAGCGCATATGGAGGCGTTCAAAGCCGATGTTCTCCATCAGGACATCAGTGGAGGCAACATCTTGATCACGGATGATGGTCACGCCCTCTTGATTGATTGGGAGCTCGCAAAGAGAGTCAGCGAGGAGAAATCACCGAGGCAAGATTGGCGAACGGTGGGTTCTCACCCCACTTGTTACGACATTCGGCATCTAAGTCGGATATTTTCAGGGTACATGGCAATTCATTTCAACCGCCATCCTCGAAAACCCTAGGAAGGTCCATGAACTTCGAGACGACCTGGAATCTTTCCTCCATGTTCTCCTCTACCATAGCGTCCGTTACCAACAAAACAACATCGGAGACCTTCCGAACTTGTGGCAGATTTCTTCGATAAATCATACCATAAAGTCAACGGCGAAACCGTGGGCGGAAAGACAAAACGTAAATGGTTCTCTCACCATTCGTACCCAGACGATTTCTCCAAAGCAGACCTCCGGAAATTCCTCAGCAAGCCGCACGCGGACCTCATCGAGAGGCTTCGGGTGCTGTTCTTCCCGCTCTATGCTAGAGAGGAGACTCTTCAAGAGATGAATCCCCAACCTGATCCATTCGCGGCGGCTCAAATCTTAGGATCGTCTCAAAGATTTATTGAGATATTTAGGGAGCAATTGAATGAAGACGGATGGAAGATCGGTGATAAGAGCTTCGACGGGCTAGCCAGCTTGATACCGACTAAAACTGAAGCCCGGGGACTCGCTCCTGTGTCAACGACACAGATGGCAATGAAACGGACTTCAGAGAAGGCGGGCCTGACTGAGAGTGCGACGGGTAAGCGGCGGAAGACGATATTGCCTCCAAGATCAAAGGTTGAGCGTGTGATGGAGTGAAAGGATTGTATTCTCAAGATTCGATTTTTTTTTTGCTGTATCATTGACCGTTTCTGTGGTTACTTAGAAATCTCTCTTATCGTGTTTTACCCACTCACCACTTCACTGTATCGCTAGCTCTCATCACGTACTTACTATACCCGATCTCGATTCCATCACGTACTATACCCGCTCTCGATTCCATTAGGCCAGAGTACGTCGCTCTCGAATAACACCAGTATTTCTGTGCCATCATCAGTACATACAGCAGCATCGAAAGTGAGTTCTCCGTATCAGGGCACACGCGTTCTGGAGTAAGTCATTTGGTATGACCCCATCCAAATGAACACCATTTTGCATGCTACATTGGACGTGCGCTCGACAGATCGACCTCAGCTATGACTAGATCAGGGCCATGCACCTTGATGAAGGATCGACCCTTCGTTCTGATCTTCTGCTTGGAAAGATCAAAAGGAAGAAGCACGACCGAGGCATCGTCACGATGGAACGCCTGCATGCAAGACTGAATTTTGGAAAATTGGACTGAGCTCGAAGGCGAGGCGCAGGGTCGAGCCCGAGCCCTCGCTACGTCTCACTTTTAGCCTTACCACCTAGGAAGAGTCAGTCTTGATTCCACGTCGTCCATTTTTGTGTTTCTATGTTCGAGAGGGGCCGACTTTTATGGGAACGATATTTTATTCGATATATCTTTACACTCGGCTGCCGGATTATCAGACGGTACACCATCACCTTCCGCATCTCCTGTTCACATCGACGTCAGAAACGTGCTCACACCGGACGATGATATGCGGACAAGAAAACGTACTTCGTTCAAATAGCCATTTCTCGTACCGAACAGTATAGTGTCCCTTCAACGCATGCTCCATAGACCATTCTTTTGGAGAAGTCGCAGCGAGTGCATGCGGATCATTGAGAATTTCAACCGATCAATACCTGCCACCATATAGGCTAACAAATCTAGTCAGCAATGTCTTTCCGTACGCAAATTCGTCTCAACTGACCTGGCTTCCACAGGTCAAGGTCTATGGCTCGTATAGTTCTTTGCATCCAAACTCGTGAGGATGCGGCTCGACGCTGTTCACAACGACATCGATCTTGCGCTCGCACTCTCATTCCGTGGACTCATCAAAGTCAATGATCATAAGACAATCTTTGCAGCCAAGAACATTTCGTTCGGAAACATGATCGTGAGAGACGCCAGCTGATTGTAGCTCTACAGAAGCACTCATGATTTGAACCCTTCAACCGACGTTAGAGCCATCTGACAAGGTATTTTGCGAAAAGGAGGTCGACATACGTGAAGTCGAAGCCCAGGTAATGAAAATGGTATTCGACATTCTCGCCGCAGTAGTCAAGGACGAGACAACCGGCGGAACCTTCATCGTTTTCGCCGACGAAGTACCCATAACATATGGGCACACAGACGCCTTGAAGATATTTGAGTTTGCCTTTATAGAGCTCGGCCCGCATTTGGGTATCCTGATTCCTCATGGCATTTTGACCATATGCAACTTTACAAGCCGCATATGGCGCACCCTCGATAGCTTTAGATAATGTACCGCGATATACCTCTTTCTGCCGGCCCTCGTGCAGCAATTCCAGCTCGGTAACTGGAGTCGTTACTGCCGTTTGGGTTGTCGTTACGGAGGATGAATCGTTGATCACCATTTTCAGCGTGTATGGGAGGCAGGGATACAGGCATAATGAAGGAGGAGGATGTGGGGCCTGTTGCAGCTTGTAGCTTAATTCAAGTTTCGAAGAGAGGACATGGGTGTCCGAAGACAGGCGGCGCGAAATGCGGTCGTCCAAACATTTCCCACCCTCCAGCTGTAGTCCGGCGGCACGTTTTCAACCACAAAAATTCTGAACTCTTCATCGGCTCCCTCCATCTGCACTAGCCAAGAATCTCGCACACCGATATTTTTGCTCACTTGCATCGCTTGAGCTCTGTCGATTCATCTCTGACAAGTTTTCAAGCAGCTTGACTTAACGGTCAGGAGACGTCACCTTCCTCTGCACATCCCACGCACGTTGTTTGCACCAGAATCTCCCTTTCGTTCGGCCATCATGCATCATGGACGAGGACGCGTCGAAACGCTCAGTATGTGGGACCTTTTCCTTCACTCCCTCTCAATCTCTGCTATCTCTGTTGTGCATACTCATGCTCCGACTGTACCTAGGTTTGACCTTTGCTATACCGATTTGATGCTATCTGCACCACGCCTCTCGCGCAGCAACGAGCGCAGATACTTGCAAGTCGGCGGCTCGGACCGCTTGCGATAGTTGGACACCATTCAAGGAATGCTTCTCCTTCCACGCCTTCGAGAGTCGCGTCATGTGAACACTCTCGTTCCCTTTTCTGCAATATCCTGCTTGGGGCCGGCGCCTCAGGAATAGGATATATGGATCGTACTGCGCAGACCTCTTTCTAGCATCTGCACCCCTTCATCATGTCAGCCAGCAATGGGACCACGATTTTGCATGTCGGGCCCGACGGGCAAACCCTTCACCTTGAACTACAGGAGGTAAAAGTCAGCGTGCTTGTAGTGGATGGTGAGCAGCCTGTGTATCGAGGCACCGGAGGTATATTAAAGCTGACGAACTCATGTCATTGAAGTATCTGCACAGATGACTGTATCGCACATATTCTATAATCCATTGGAGGATGATACAGGTCGGGCGAAGTATGTATTTCCCAAACCTGCATCCGCAGCCGTCTGCGCATTCGAGATGGAGTCAGAGGATGGCCGGGTAATTATGGGCGAAGTAAAGGAGGCAGCTGAGGCATCCAGCATTTACGCAGCTGCTGTCGAACAAGGAAAAGTTGCAGGACTGGTGGAATATGCCACGGGGGATGGTGAGCAAGTGACGCCCATCAGACAGCGCATCAACATATACACACTGACTAATACCTCCAGTATTCACGATCTCTGTTGGATCTATTCCTGCCAAGACTCAAGTGACGACGAGGCTGACGGTGCGTCATCCTAATCTTCATTGTCCGTAGACTTCACCAACGAGTTTGTGTATTAGTGTGTCATGAATCTTATGAACAATGATCACCCGAACGAAATTCGCCTTCAGATTCCTATGGCGGTAGGCCCGCAGCGCTACGGTGCACTGCCAGCCGGAATGGTTGATGCGGCCTCTGCGACTCAAGCCACTCGCTTGAGTATCACGACCAAAATACAGACGAGCGGAGTCATTCACCCGGAAGACGTGACGAGCCCGAGTCACGGAAGTGCTGTCCGTGTGTCTGCGTACCGAACGCATCGGCAGGAAAAGTCAGAGCGCCGCATGGTAGCGCGCTTTCGCTCTTCGACCTTCCTTGCGCAGGATTTCGCGTTGGTGATAAAAGCGCAAGGCCTTGACTTGCCACGATGCTTTGTGGAGTCCGATCCTGATGGCAAGGGCACCATCGCGTTACAGCTTGTCGTCGTCCCGAAATTCAAAATCCCACCGATGCCCGCGCAAGAATTTCTTTTTCTGGTCGATAGAAGCGGGAGTATGAGCGGCGAGAGGATCGCGACTGCTAAAAGCACGTTGACGGTGCTTCTGCCAGCCTTGCCCAACAATGGAACAAAGTTCAACGTCTACAGCTTCGGTAACCGTTGTGACTCGCTGTGGCCTCAAAGCGTTACATATGATCAGGGAATGTTGCACAATACGGTGAATTCACTTACTATCAGTATCATCTTGCTATTTTTCTAAATAGAGCACAGATCAGTCGCGTCGGAACGATGGAAGCAGACTACGGTGGTACAGAGATAGCATCAGCGTTGAGGCATGTCTTCGCAAACAAAGACATGACAATGCCTACAGTCGTGTTTGTGCTTACAGATGGCGAAGTACGTGTGAAGATCATCTAAAGTAATAAACGAGGCTCACTCGAACTCATAGGCGTATGAGATTGATTCTACTGCCGCCATTGTCTCACAAGCGGCGGCGGCGGCAGCATCGAAAGCCCCTCTTCGCGTCTTCACTTTGGGTATCGGTACTACTGCCTCCAGTGCTATGTGCGAAGCTATCGCGAGGAGCGGCAATGGAGAGTGCTTGATGGCCATTAACACGGCGGAAATCATAGGCAAATGCGCTCGCCTCGTTCGTTTGGGGCGATCTTCGTGCGTTAACGACGTCACCATCGATTGGGGCATCGCCACGACCGACTTGCAACAACCTGATCCTGCCGCGCCGAGCGAGACAATTGTAGGCATCAAGCTATCGCCGCCTGATGCTATACAACAGACCCCGCCTCACATCGACAAGGTCTACGACAACGAGCGATTCCGCCTCACAGCAATCATCAACACGGAGCGCATTCCCGACCAGGTCACTCTCAGCGGCCGCGTCGATGGCTACAACGAAGTGTTCAATCTTCCCGTTCAAGTTAGCCGGGTCAGGTTTCCGCATACGGCATCTGGCGTGTCTCTTCTGCACACGCTCGCGGCAAAGTCCTTGATCCAGGATCTGCAGGAACACAGAGGACCTCGCCCAACCGCATTTGGGGTTGCATCGGAGGAGCAGATCACGAAGGCGGCGGTCGTGCGTCTCGGGGTGCGTTATCAGCTTGTCAGCAAATACACCTCATTTGTCGCGGTTGATGAAGAGGAGAGGAATCGTCGTATGGAGAGGGAGCGGCAGGAGCGGCGCCAGAGACAGCAGGCGGTGAGAGACGCTAATGATCAGAGCGCACCGTCTGGGAGGTCAGGGAACGACACTGCGTCTCCTGCAACTACTACTAGCAGTTGGGGTCAGCTATTACAAGATAACCTTGGCAGTGTTCTCAACGCGTTTACATGGATCCTCGGCTATGCGAGTCCATCCACGACTGGCAGGGCGCCTGGACGCTCCAGATCGCCTAGTCCCACTCACAGCTCCGACGGCGACGGCAGCTTGGACGAACTTGATCCAGACCAAGAAGGCGACCGCGACGACGGATTCGACAGCACGGCGACGTTCTCGACGATGAGCACCCTCGAGAGCTACGATTCCGACGCCCCTCCGCCAAGACGGCAGCGCCATAGGAGAGAGCCGCGCCGGCGGAGCCCCTCACCCGCCATCAGGCCGAAGTCGCCACCGCCCACAGTTGCGGCAGAGCCAACGCCGGGCCCACAGGCCGACATTGAGCGTGTGGTCGCGCTCGCGAGGCTCCAGCTGTTTGACGGCTCGTTCAAGCCGGACGGCGCGTTCGAGAGCATCGTCGGGCGCCGCGCCATGACACCGCCTGCTGGGCTTCAAGCCGATGGGCTGGTCTGGGCGACGGCGGTGGCCGCTGCGTTCTACGAGAAGAGCCTAGTCGGAGAGAAGGAGCTGCTAGAAGGTGTCATGCTTAAGATTTTGGAATATATCGGGAACCAGGGGATGACCAGGACTGAGTTTGAAGAATTGGTGAGGCAGGGGAGGGCGTTGCTTGATTGAAACGGACCTCAAGTGGCCGTGCGCGTTGAAGCATGTATCTGTACGTTTGTGTCTTTGTAGGATATGTTGTTCCCAGTCTCGACATCAGTATTCGATGGGTGGCGCCCAAGATCTGCAACCAATGCCGTCCAGGCTGTGAAGCCTACCATGCCGTGTCCTTGCCACCTGTCCTCGGCATGGCGCTTTCGCAGCACCTGCGCAGGCAGCACTGCGAATAGCGGCCGTTCAATCGCTTTGAAGGGCATCGCAGTGATCAAAAGCCTCGAGTTATATCAGGCGCCTACATATCGTCAATGTCGATAAACCAACGTAAAAAATAAATTGGCGAATTCTGATTTCTTGATACTGTAAACAAACTAGGATCCTTAGTAAAGCTAAAACGTGCATCGTACATACCAGGAAACGTAAGGCGACATGAAGAGAGAGATGGAGATGTATTTACTTGTATGGGAACACAAAGCATGAAAGCAGAGACGGCGAATGCGAAGAGGGGATGGAGATGGGATGGAAACAGAGGTCTACGTAAAAGAGGAGCAAACTATTTGACTGGCGGCGTAGCGAAAGAAGTGAATGGGTGGGCGAGTGATGATGGACACTCAAGGAATGATGTCTTCCAGCTCTCCTTCACGCACACGAATCTCGACGACTTCGACTTCGTATTCATTGTACGAGATGTTGGCAGAAGATGCGGAGGTGGAGATGAAGCCCGTGGCGTTGGGAGGCGAAGTCGAGGCTATGTCTAGATTCAGCGGCATGGGGGAGAGCGGGAGGAGGGAACAGAGGCGAAGAATTCAGCGAGGACGATAAACATAAGTCAGTAGTTTGCGATTAGAGGGGTGAATACGAACATCGATCCTTGATGTATGGCGGGACGAATAGATCCTGATCGAGTGAGATAGGGGTCAGCAACACTCAAGACACTGGTCAGGCATGGATGAATGCAAAGCGACACCGACTTGGTTCCAGACAAAGCCCTGGCTCTTCTGAATGGTCAAGATCGGCGGAGAGCGATGACGGGATGCCGTCTCTGCTTCTCGCGGCGGCGAGCTGCGCGTCCGCTGGGAGAGAGGAGGACGTCCTGCTCAGGCTCGACAGCGCGCTGCTTGCCCTTGCTCTTGGCCTTGACACGCTCATGTGCCTTCTTCTCAGCGTCGCCGGCTTCGTCGACGTCCATGCTCTATACGTCTGTCGCGCCGTGGCCGACGGCCGCGTAGTCCTCGCCGTCCTCGGAGCACGAATGCTCATCGTCATCGTCTTCCTCGTCGTGCTTGTGGTCATGCGCGCACTCATCGTCGTCGTCGTCACACGAGTCTGAGTCAGAGCAGCTGAACTCGCCACCGTAGTCCGAGTTGATCTGCTCATAGCAGGCCCACGTCGGCGGAGACGGCGCGCGCCCGAGGGGACGTCTGCGGAAGAAGTATGGCGAGGGGCCCGGGGGTATGTGGGCGTGGGGGCTGCGGGCGCTGAGCTCATGATATTCTCGCTGACGAGCACTTATGTGTGTGTATGTGAATTGAATTATTTGCTCGGAAACTCTCGGTAGAGGGCTTGCTATACTGAGTTGAGCCCGAGAGCGGCGGCGACGGCGACAAAGGGCTTAATGTCGGAGATGATGGGCGTTGGAACGAGAGGGGTTGGGCAAGGGTTCCGCTTCGTGACTCCAAGTTGCGGGTTGTTTGTGGCGGAAACGCCTGTACTGGCACTCCACCACGCCGTAGCAGCCAGGCAGAACATCCCAATCTTGTACAAACCCTCTCAACGCAGCCAAGCTCGACCCAAAGAAAGGTGCATTCTCTAGTGAATGGCGTCGCATATGAATTATGATTGCGTGTATAGATACCCCAAATCACGGCTCGCGCTCAGTGACGCCAATGTCAGATAATGATGTCCTTTGCATCTCCTTTAGAAGATCTCATAGCGCCATTGGACCGTCGAGGATGACGGGTCCTATCCTCTCCGATAGATCTAGTGATGGAGTAATGCCCGTCGAGTTTGGCATAGGTCAATCACAGTGATAAATGCACGAGAATACGTATGTTTATTTGCGACAGCCAGAAGGACTCATCTGACCTCTCTTCACCTTGAGTCCATAGATGATGGGGTCGCAATGTCATCTCACAAACCCATATGGCCTTGGTGAGCCTTTTCCTACTTTAAACATGTCCCAAGTCGCTCCTCTTACTCCATCAATGCATGAATGCTATATTGTTCCCGTCCGTGATCTAGTCAAGGAGAATGGTGTCGGTGTTCCTCCTCCGATTCGATACCAGCATTTCGCATGCGATTGAATCATTTTCCACAAGAGTAGAACGACTCTCTTCTGCGTCAGGTCAGCAACGGAGACTACCCCAAGAGCCGAAATGTCTTCTACTTTCCATGCCAGGGGATCTCGAGATCATGATCCCACTGAGAGATGCAGTAGGACTTCTCGAGTTCGGGCCTCGAACTCGCAGTCGACGATTCTGTTTCGCCCATAGTAACGCCTGCCACTTCTACCGGGTCAGCAATTATGTTCCGCCTCTGTCGACGAGACTGGCTGTTACCAGAGCAGCGATAGTGCAGAACGAAGTATGGTTCTATGACGATATCTAAATATTGCAAAGCTCCTCTATGACCCGATATTACGGTCTGATCGAAGCGTCTTCGGACTGGAATAAGATTACGTCTGTAGTCAAGCCGAGCGCGAATGGTGGCGGGAATATAGGATCGACAACTTGATCAACCGAATCGCATCGTCATATTGCTCTTGGAGAGACTGTCGACCGTCTGTCTGTCTTATGGGGAACCCATGCCTAAGGCTGACAGGTGAGTTGTGCATTTGTGGCTACTGCATCCACTTAACTTTTTGACTTACCGATTCGTGTTCTACCTCCGTCCGTTGACAGTCAGGACGGACTCTCAGCTATTTGAAGAGATATATGAGTCGTCCGTGGACCGTCTGAGCATCGGATATGATAGCATAAGCCGTAGCACTACATACGGATATTCGAAGACCATGTCGGAGGTTGAAGCTTGAAAAAAAATCGCCAACAGTGCTGCCTTCGGGAGGCCGCACGAACCGCGCTCGCTTCGTCATGATGACATTTACACAAATCTAATGGCAATCCCCGTTTCATTCATACTTGTATTGAGGGAGGCATGAAATGTTTTGTCAGGGACTTGAGGAATTATGTGTAGGAAGAGTAGACTGCGTGGGCTAGTGGAGAGAGACTACGGTCTATGAAGTCAAAGTCTTTGGCGAGCTCTCCGCTGGATGAGAGTCCCTGATTATACCTGTAATTCTGCTATATACCGACGCAGACATCCTCAAGCTGGCGGACTCAGGTGGAGTGCTGTCAAAAGTGCATTGCGCACCGTGGCCCAATTCCCCCCATATTTGTGACAAACCCGCAATCGTCCAAGTATTGGTCCCGATATATGTGCATATCTGCCTCAATTCAAGCCAAATTTCGTGCCTAATGAAGCTCCGCTGAGTCACTCAAACTCAGCTTCCTGTCGTGGTTACTTCTGTCGCCTATGTCGGTCATCTTCCCCAATTTATTGTCCTGCTTCAAAGGCTTTAGTAGCTCCAAGGGTGAGGCAGGACCGACAGAGGACAAATGCGTATTTTGCGACATCACTAGCAAGAATGGGTTCAACATTGTTTGGGAGGTGAGGAGGCTAGGGCGTTCGCGTGCATTGCATTATAAGCGCGTCTCATTCATGATCCAGGACGAGAAATACGTCGTGATTCGAGACCGTAGGCCTGCTGCATCGCATCATATGCTCGTGATACCCCGGAGACACGTAGGTTTGGGCTGAAATCTATTTTATGTTTTGTTCACACCGGGGGGCTGATTGACGGCCTAGAAAGTGTTAAGAATCTCAGCAAGTCTGACGTGACCATGGGTTTGGGCCTTCTTCTCTCAGTCGTGAAATTTTTTGGAGAGCTAAATATGCGATAGTCAAGGACATGGAAAAGATAGGCCATGAACAGCTGGACAAGCTGCAGGTCTCTCCAACGATGCGGCGGTAAGTCATATCTCGTCACCACGTTCAAGCGCCGCCGGCTTCATTGTTCTGTATAGAATAGGCTTCCATATACCTCCTTTCAACAGCGTAAACCATCTTCATCTACATGTCATAGCCTTGCCTTTCAAGTCTTGGCTTCGCAAGGCAAAATATCCCTGGATCAAAGGCGATGATGGTCATGAGAAAGGATGGACCTGGTTTGCAGAAATCGGGCAGACTGTTCGGATCTTAGAGAAAGGTGGACGGGTCACTGTGGGAGCCGTTTAGGTTGCCTCGACATCTCCTTCCATAAAGGTACGAGCGGTAGAATGGGTCCGCATCTGTATGTACTAACCTGTCTTACAGACTGGATTGTTGTTTGGATCATCGCTTGAGTGTTTAGGATCATATTCCTTTTTCGTAAAGACTTCAGATTCCTCGAAGCTCGACCAGACATTTCAGGCTTGTCATTGCAACAGCTACCGCCCGAACCCCGTGCCTGGTCACTTTGTTGGATATAGAGCGGATACGGCATCTGTCACAAAGCATGCGTCCCCGTTATCCCCAAGCAGCATTCTTCCCATATCAGATGATCATTCCATGAATTCCAAGGCCACGACGCTGGGTCACCAGGTGTCCTGCGTGCGTGTGTTGAGAACTAATGTAAACAACTAAGGAAACAGATCGACCTCTATCGACCTCTTCTTCTGTTCTATCATCATGCCGGCACCCTCTATCTTCACGCTCGGCGCAACTGGATACCTGGGCTCGGAATTCCTTCTTTGCCTCGCCCAGGAGCACCCTCCGTTCCCCGTGGCCGCATTCTTACGCCACGCCATGCCGGATCTTGTAGCTCTTATCAACGCTATCCATTCTGACATCCGGATCGTGGAGGGCTTACTCAACGACGGCCCAATCATCCAGCGTAAAACGGAACGTGCATGTACCATTATGAATTCCGCGAGCTCAGACCACTGGCCTAGCGTAAGATGTGAGTACCCTCAACATGCAACGCAGGTCAACTGACGCGCTCGACACGTTTGTAGCGACGCTCTCCAGGCTGGAACTCTGCCCGCAAGCCTGGAAGACCGCCCCTGTACATCCATGTATCAGGCTGCGGCATCATTGCCGACGAAGCACGCAAACAGGCCGTCGACTCGGTCAAGGAGTGGTCAGATATTGGCCTGGACTTGAAAGAGTGCGCCAGGTGTCTATCTGTTGCACGTTCGTAACGAGAGCATCCGGTTGGTAGGCGTCCTCCTACGAACACGCATATGGAGTCAGATATCCAGGTAGAACATGAGTTCATTTCGCATGTCTCTGTGGACGTCCTAATCGCGTACTATTTTTGTCGGTCAGATAGTGGAGGCAGGACCTCGAGAGGACATCCCTGTCCGCACAATAATCATATATCCCGCACGGGTCATCCTCGCGTTTCATGCACGTCTGACGTACGCTGATTTCGTATAATGCGAAAACACAGATCCATGGAGTGGGCGAAGGTGGGCGGTCGCCTTGTTTGTGATATGTTGAGTTTAACCCCGACGCTGACGGCGGAAGTCATGCCGCGCAGGTCTCCAGAGAACAACGTCGTGGCTGCGTATATTTCTGGACGTAGCCAGAAAGGTCAGCCACGCCGACACCTGGGGCCCCGGAGCCAACTCGATGAACAACATACACGTCAAGGACGCCGCCTCTGCGATGTTGACTGTGTTCGAAGTCGCTCTCGAGAACGGAGCAGACGAAGGCGCGGAAGGCCTTTGTGAGCCCTTGTTTACTTTGCGTACCTCGGAGCGGACGTTAAAGCCTATAGACTTTGCGTGCAGCATGGAAGCTAAGTGGCGACTGGACCAAGGTGATGGGCGACGTGAGACGAGCGCGGAGCTCGTGACGGCGGCGGCGGCTGAGATACGTTCTCCCAGGTCCTGTTTGCCAGAGGCATCGTCAAAGAGGCAGGGGCGCGCCCGATGCCCACAGAGGTCGTCGACCCTCTCGACGCTGTATGTCTCTTCGTCCAATAGGTCATTCTCCCTGTAATGACGCTCGTGCTTGCACATGCAGATGGCTGGTTGTCGCTTGCCAGCAACCAGTTTTTCAGACCAGACAGGCTCACGCGGCTCGCGTGGAGCCCCGTCCACAGCGCGAAAACCTCCCTCTCGGAGTCGTTGACAGCCGCGATCGAACACGCCTTGGTATTGTAAAGGAACACACAGCGGGATTTTTTATTGTATTTTTTGGCATTATGCTTTTGGGTCTGTACACGACGGAGGCTAGCTACGAATTATCTGTGGAAGAGGGTGCATAATGGGGCGATAGGACCTGGTAATTCAATGTGGTGTGGAAGTAAAATAGTTATGTACTGAACAAAGCGGGATAACGAGGTGGTGGACAGCAACGACGAGCATTGGCACTATCAGAACAAGGAGAGAGGGGACAGACAAAACAGTAAACAGAACGGGATAGAAGCTACAAGAATAAGCAAAAGCGAGAGATAACTCTTCATAGCGGAAGCAAGAGCGTCGACAGCGGGTAAAATGAAGAGCGAGGAAACATAGGTATTATGGGTACCCGTGGATGCGAGACACTGGACACTAAGGCCCGCTGCGCTGCATTCTCCGGGACCGAGGGCGCATGTGTATAGCGATGTAAGCGAGACAAGACGGGACGGGACGTGCTGAGATGGGGGTCTGCGACAACAGTATTCGATGAACAAGACACACGACAACAGAGCAAGATGGACGACGAGACGAGACGAGACAGGTGAGATATAGCGACGACGAACGACAGCAGAACGAAAAGACGAGATCGAAGAAAGCGAGATAGATGGCCAGAGATAGATCGACAGCGCCGAGTGGATTACGACAGCGAAGGACACGGACGCGAGCCGTGCGCGTCCGATACGATAACTTTTCGGTTCTGCCGAAATAACAGCATCAGCGTCAGTACGTGCCCGACACGAATCATCAGCAAGACTCACCAAAAAAAAAAACACCAAGAAAAACAAGAAAAAACAAGATCCTGAGGACGCCTGTCCAGCATAGACAAGGCTCACTCCTGAGACTCACTCCCACTACTACTCCCGCTCCCGCTCCCCTCCCGCTCCTTCCCCTTCCCCTTCCCCTTCCCCTTCCCTTCCCCGCATTATCATCATCCCTCCCAAACTTCGCCAACCACGCCACGCGCGGCACCGCGCCCCCAACAACGCGCGCGGTCGTGATCCCGCCGTCGTTGACGTACTCCAGCCCGGGGCGCAGCGGCGGCGGCACGAAGCGCCCCCGCTTGCGCGGCGCCGGCGCCGGCTGCTTCGGACGCGGGGGCGCAGGGGCGAAGCGCGCCGCCGGCGCCGGGCCCGCGTCGTCGACGAGGATCGCATTGTCCGCCGACGCGCCGCGCTCGGGGCTGCGCTCAGTGCGCAGCGCGGGGATGTTGCCCATGCCCATGCCTATGCCCATGCCCATGCCTCCACCCAAACCCATGCCCATACCCACACCCATGTTCATGCCCATATTCATGCCAACGCCCATGCTCGTACCAAACCCTGCCTGCGCGAACCTCCCAAGCCCAGCCGACTCGGGCTCCGGCGACTCAGAGTGAGACGTCGAGAACGAGCTGATGGGCGGCAGCGGCTCGCCCACATAACGCCGGCGCTGCTGCCCCTGCGCTTGAACCTGTCCTTGGGCCTGCGATCGACCCTGCGCTTGACCCAGGCCCAGCCCTTGCCCCTGCGTGTAATGTTGGTGGTAGAACTGCAGCCCGGGCGACGCGAGCTCCGGCGAGATGTGCATAATAGGCAGCGCTATCGGCTGCGTCCCAACACCGCGGGACGTCGCGGAGCCGGCGGCGGCGCTGTGGACGCCGGGAAGCGCGGTGGGCGAGCGCCACGCGGCGCTGGCGGCGGGCGAGGTGGAGGGCGAGGGGAACGGCGGCCCGGACGAGGAGAATGAGGAGAACGAGGTCGACGCGGAGGGGAGCGAGCCCGCTGCCGCCGTCGTGTTGAACGAGGACGCGGCCGAGGACGGGGCGGAGCTGGGCCCGGGGTGGGCGCCGGCGCCGAACGGGTTGGCATTGGTGTTGGCGGTGGCGGTGGGGTCCACGAGCGCGCTGCCGCGCGGGCGGAGGGAGGGAGGGGCGTGGGACCGCGACGGGCGACGGGCGCCCGCGCCCGTGAACTGGCCTCCATCCGCCGCGCTACCGCTACGAGAAGCAGCGGGGAAGAACGCGTCGTACTCGCGGTTGCCTTGGTCGAACCCGAACTCGCCGTCGTCCTCGTCGTCGGAATCGTCATCCACGTCGTCCACGTCGTCCACCGCGCGGCGGCGCTTCCGCCCCGCCACGGCGTGCGTGGCGGGGTGCAGCGCGTAGCCCTGCATTTGGTCACCCGCGCCCTGCCGCTGCTGGGGGAGGCCGTGCGAGAGGCCGTGCGCCTGGGGGAGCTGGAACTCGAACTGTGGGTGGGCGTGTGCGTGTGCATGGGTGGCGTCCAGCTGCTGTTGCTGGTGCTGGTGCTGCTGCTGCGCGGCGAGCTGCGCCTTGGTGGGCTTCTTCTTGCGCCTGCGCTCGCGCTTGTTGCCCTCGCCCTGCGTGAGGTCGATCATCCAGTAGTTGCCCTTGCCGGGCTCCGTGATGGGGCGCTGCACGCGCAGGAAGCACTTGCGGAGCGACAGGTTGTGCCGGATCGAGTTCTGCACAAACACGAGGGTGTCCCAGTCAGCACCCACACATTTGTAGATATAGTAGGCTGGAGGGAGGGCGGGTAAGGGAGACGGGGACTCGCCTTCCAGGAGGGCTCGGCCGCGCGCGCGCGGTACCACTCGAAGCGGTCCTCGATCGCGGCGTAGATCTCCTGCAGCGTGAGGCGGCGGTGCGCGCTGCCGTGGATCGCGAGCTTGATGAGCGTCGGGAGCGGGTAGTTCGGCTTCGCGCCCGGCGGCGGGTCCGCGAGGGTGTGCAGGCCGAGCGCGGAGGTGTCGGTCGGGGCGACGCCGAGGAGCGAGCGCAGGTGCGGCGCAGCGTCGGGGAGGGCGGGGATGCCGGGGAAGGCGGCCTCCATGAGCGTCGTGGGCGCATTGGCGGCGGTGGTGGCGGTGGGAAGCGGGGCCACGGGAAGCGGGGCGTGTGGCGCCGGGGAGAGGGACGCGGAGGCGGACGAGGAGGGGGCGAGGGGCTGGGAGGGCCGAGGGGAGGGGAGCGCCGGCGAGGGGCCCGGTCCGCGCTCGGGGGTCGTCGGGAGGGAAGGCGGGGGCGGGGAGAGAGGCTGGGCCGCGGGGGACGGGGGGGCGACGTCTCGCATGGGTGCATCCACGGGCACGGGCTGCAGTTCGACGTGTTCCTCGAGCTGGTGTCTTTCATGCGGGCCGGGGGCAGGCGCGTCAAACGATTTGGATTTGTGGGTCGCAGAAGACTCGGGCTGCGCGGGGTCCGCGGGGGGATAGTGGCGCGTTCGCGGGCGATAGTACGAGGTGCTCTCCGCGTGCGCGGAAGCGGACGTCGAGGTGGCCGCGTCCGCGTCGAAGTGGAGGTGCTCGAGCCCGATGCGCCGGCGGTGGCCGTCATACGCCGGGTAGCGATTTTCTGGGTGAAAGGGGCGCGCAGGGGGTGGTGGTGGCGCGTGGGCAACGAGGCTGCAGGAGCAGTGGGTGCACGAAGGTCCGTCCCAGGACGGACAGGGGTGGGTATATTTAAGGAGCGTGACAAGGGTGAGACAGACCGCGAAGAAGAACGGGACGAGGAGCGAGAAGAAGAGAGAGAGGGGGGCTGGGGGGCGACGGGTGGCACGGGGATCGGCACGGATAAGGGAGGAGGGGGACGGCGGAACCGCTGGGCAGGAGGCGCCTGCCGGCTCGGAAGGGGAGGGGCACCGGCCTCGCGACGGGCGGAGACGAAGCGAGCGAGGGCGTCGCTCGTCACGCCGCCCTCGCCGTCGCTCCCGCTCGCGTCTGAGTCGGAGTTGGCGGGGCTCGTTCCGCGGTGGCGCGCGTAGGAGTGCAGACGCGGAGGCCTGTCCGCGTCGATGGAGCCGGCGCTGGCGCGCGCAGATGGCGGCGGATCGCGGTGATGCGAGGTGATCTGGGAGCGTCTGAACCGCGCGGGGGTGCTGGCGAGCGCGCGGGGGGACGCGGGGCGCGGATGGGCTGGATGGCGCGGTTGATGCGCGGGCGCGGCGGGTGGATCGACAGCCATGGGCATGAACGGGGCCGCGTCGTCGTCGTCGTCGTCGTCGCTGCTGGCGGCGCTGGGGCGGGGGGACGTGGGGCTGGCGCGTAGGGCGCGTCGGGGGAGGGCGAGCGGTGCTGTCCAGCACGCTGGCGCGGGGCGGCTGTCCACGGGGCGCTGCCTGTCGATGCGGTGTCGTCAGAGTGGGAGTCATCGCCCGAGGGCGCGCGAGCGTGGCGGGCGGGGGCCACGGTGAGCGGCGGCGGCGGCGGGCAGCGATGAGCGGCGGGGATGTTGTTGTGGGCGTGGTCGACGGGGAGGGCGGGGACGGGGAGCCGTAGGATGGGGTCGAGTGGAGGGTGCATCTCTCGCAGACGATTCGTGCGCCGACAGAGAAATCCCTGGACCCACAACCCGCACGCTTGGCGCCTGGGAACGCATTATATACGCCGCTGCCCACACATGGACCCACACCGCCACACAACACACCAACATCACATCCACTCACCTCCTGCTGCTGCTCTCGTCGCCATCTCCGCCGCGGCTTGGTCTGTTCTGTCTTTGCACTGACGCAGTCGTCGTCGTCGGTCGCTACTGGATGCCGTGCTCGATCGGCGCTGCGTGCGCTCTGCGCAGCCGCGGAGGGAATCGCCAGCAATCGCGAGGGTCGACGTACGAGCCCCGAGCGCTGAGGAGGCCGGGTACAAATATCCTCAAGCCCTCCACTGGCACCAGGTCCATGCACGAGGCGGAGGAACAATGCGCTGAGGATCCGCATGCGAGGTCCGCCCTGGTCTATTGTTCTTCTCATCCGTCAGCGAGCCCTCGACGCCCGTCGCGCCGTGCCGAGACTCCCCGCTGCCGGGCCCGCGCCCCTGGAGGACAAGGACGCCGTCGCCGTGTCTTGTTGCAGGGCTTTCGCAGGCCGGGGTGCGTTTCTTGTCAAGGCGCGATCGGGGATCGTACCCTGATTTCGCAGCACGTGTCACTTCCTTCAAGCTGCATCCCCATCCACCACCTCTTTAAACGCACTCGCTGCTTCCATCCTACGACTCTCGCTGAGCTTGCGTCGCACCAAGGCGGCAACTCGATATGCACGATAAAATTTCTGTATGTGGGAACCGCCCGCGAGGCATCGCTCCTGGGCGCTAGTGACGCAAGCCGCGCTCTGCTATCTGGCCATCTATCTGCGTCTCCGCATCCATCTCCCCGACCGCGCATCCTTCCGACACCGCCTCGCGCGCGATCTTCTCGGGATTGTGCCCTTCGGCTACGTCGGCTCCCGCGCTCGAGAAGGAACGCGCCAGCGGACCGAAGCGCAGACTATTGTGATCCTTTGATCCTTCCACGCCAAGCGCGCTCTCATACGCACGCATCGTCCGCCTCTTGTTCTGTGCAGTTGCCCGGAACAGACGGCGCTGCGGCGTACTTGTACGGCCTCTCGGCTCATAAAGCACAACATCCGTCTGCTGCCCAGTGCCCCCGCGCACGCAGAGCGGCGATCCATCGATCGATTCCAGCCCCGTCCTGGCAGGTCCTGGCGCCACACTGCCCCCTGCCTCGCCGCCCACGACGCGTCGACGCCAGATCCAGATCCTCGCGGCCAAGGGCTGCTACTTACTTATGACCCTGCCATGTACAGTACTGCCATGTATGGGGAGTGTAGGGGGCCGGCGTCTTCGATCGATCGCCGCGCGCGCATTTAAACGCCGGCCTCTCCACTCGGATCCACCCACTCCCCCCATTGCATGCTCAGCCGTGCTCGTGGCCTCCGCGTTGTGCCCCTCGTGCCCTGTCTGCTCCTGTTTGCTGCCACGTCTGCCGGCGGTCATCCGCGCGGATCCGAGCGCTCATAGCCGGCGATCACCGGCGACCCACCCCACCTTGTCGCAGCATCTCAATCGCATCCGCCTAGTATCCGCTTACAGCACAGTACTTATCCCCTTGCGCGTGTGCGATCGGCAATTGTCGATGCTGGATGGAGCCCGGACGACGTCTGATCTGTAAGGACTGGGGGAATCCGCGACGTGCGTGCCGAGCGCGATGCGGTGGATGCCGCTGGATGCCGTCGCAGGCTGTTTGCTTCTGTGGATTTATCAGAAGGGCACGGCACGCGCGATGTGCTTCTATGTCGACCGCTCGCATTGCTCCTCGAAGGGAACGTGATGGGGGACTCAGACGCTTGCTCTTATGACTCCCTCGCGCGATGCGTCGCCTGCGCTCGCTCATTCTGAGCATCGACGAACCCGTGTCTTCGTTCACGTTCACGCGCCGCCGCGGCTTCCTGGTCGCCGAAGAGACGCTCGCCTGTGAAGGCCTGCGACAGCGCCCGCGGCCCGCGGCAGCTATCTAGGTCGCCCATGGCGTGTGTCTTCTCGGCATCGTGCACAGCGGCGCGCGTCAATTTGGGAGGAGTCGTGGTGCCGCTGCGAGGATGGCTGTATGTGGATTTCGATTCCGGCTGCGGGATCGGGGTTGTGGGCGGCCGCGCTGGGCGACGGAGGTTTGCGGTCTAAGTGTTCGCTGGCAGGAGCCGTTCTGAGGGCCCCGCATGACTGGTCTCCTGCCTGCGCGCGCTTGCCTGGGCATCATCGTCATCATCAGAGCCTTGTTCGTGTCCACCTTCGGCTTCCAGAGGTTCTGTGGATTTCTACTACGGAACTGGGGCTAGCTTTGCGGCACGACTCTGGCTATGCCGTGGGTGAATGCGCTGGGCGACGAAGGTTTGCGTTCCAAGTGATCGTTGGCAGGAGCTGGTTTTACGGCCTCACACGATCTGTCTCCCGTTTGTGCTCGTTCGTCCCGTGCATCAACATCAGAAGAGCCTTGTCCATGTCCGCCTTTGGCTTCCAGATTGATGAAGAGGCGCTGTCCGGCATGACTTGGCGCTCGAGGTCGCGTGTGCGCGGCGGCGAAGTACGGCGTGTTCGGCTTCGATATCATGGACAGCGGCGCGCATCGATTCGAGAGGCGCTGTAGGCCTGCTAATACGAAGATCATGGATTTCGGCTGCGGGATTGGGGCCGGTTTCGCGGTGGGACTCTGGTTGTGTTGTAGGTGGCCGCGCTGGATGGCCAAGGCGCATGTGCCGATCGGGGTTCTTCATCATCGCTGGCAGCACTGCTCTTTGCACTCCATAACGGGGAATTTCATGTTATGTTGTCCACGAATCACCGTTGAATCGTTCACTCGCTCTGATACAGATGAATGATCTTGTGGACTGATCCCTTGCCGGCGTGAACTTCGGGCTCAGCATGGTCTGAATGGTTTGATTGACAGTCATGCTGGACTTTGTGCAGGACAATAGCCTCAATAGGAGCTGTCACGAACAGCGCCTATCGCGTCACATGGCAGCACGAACATTAAGATCGTATCAACGTACGTACGACGGCGACGACAAACCATGTTATTTTCGTTTACAGGTATACCATTTCCTCAATCATGGTGCGACTCGTCAAATTGATTTCAAGCGTCTACAAAGCCATTGACAGTCTCATCAACAGCAGATGCGCTTTTTGACGACCATCATGTTCTCGCATTCGTTCAGGCTGTGTGCTTATATAGCGCCGAAGGTCCAGGATCTCAGTATACACCATCCCTTGTTCTCCTATGTCGACCTCGACCTCGACAGATATCGCCACAAATTCTGGATGATATCGAGCGTCCTATTGTCGCTCTCGCCTTCGAGGCTGGCTTTTACGGTGAGCAGGTTCATTTCCATGTAAATCCTCATTCACGTCCCGACATCCGTCCTAAGTACTTTCTGTGGCCTCATTCGGACTGTCAACATACTTCCTCGTGTGAGTTGAGCTTGCGCACCTGGGTGAACTGTCTCTCTGATATCCTAGAAGCCACAAGGGTCTCAAGACTAGGGCGATCCTGGCCATGTGGATCACAACTCTAGTCATGTTTGCAGTCTCGACATGCCATCTAGCCTTGCAATGGCAGAATTGCAAAATTATGATCCCATTACAGTTGTCGAATTTTTTGCCATTGGGTATGGATATTTCGAATATCGTATGGCCATGGACAGGCTATCTGGGTTGAATTTGTACTTGCCCATTGTCAACGCAAGTCTCCTTCAATCTGTCTGTCTCCACAAACGTTCACAGGATGCGCGGTTTCTTTTCTAGTACTTACTGAGTGACGTCATCGTGCTCTGGAGGGTATGGATCATGTGGGAACGTAATATAAAAGCCGTGATATTCCCCTGCTACTTGCTCTGGCATCGGCTGGTATGTGGCATTGTCTCTTCTCTACATTATTGGGGTATATCTTGTCGTGCCAGTCTCCGGGGCCATCAGCGCAAGTGAAGGCATCCGATTGAGCACGACTACAGACTTTGCTCAAAGACGACTCCTCGGAGGTCATGGACATCAGTCTTCCTGTCATCTATGCCTCAGTCTTGGCCACCAATGTCGTGACCACCCTACTTATCGGGATCAAGTCATGGTCAGTGCAAATCCAATTGAGGCATGTGATGTCGTGAATACAGTGATCACCGCAGGCAGCACCGCCAGCTAATCAAACTCACCTCCAAAGCGTCAATCACAATGACCAGGTCCAATCTGTCCTTGCCCTCCTTGTTGAATCTGGTATCATTTACTGTATCATATGGGTGAGGATTGTTTATGCTCTCTAAGTTTTTTTGCATCTCTCACATACCTTAGATCGTGTTTATTGCAGTGCGGACCTCAGATAGCGACGGGTTGGCAGGCCAAGATTGGTATTCAGTACTCTCGGCAATCATGGCTCAAATCTCCGTACGTAACCTACGCCTTTCCTTCCCTTGTAAATTGTCACACCGCGGTCAGGGAATCTATCCGACTGCAATCATCGTCCTGGCCGCGCTTCAGAACACAGCTTGGGACATGAGCGTCGGGAAGGAGATGTCCCAAAATGCGACTCGGACCGAGAGGCGCCTCGCGACGCAAAACATTCGCTCTGTGACTTCGACAGGTATTCACGAGCCCCATGCATCCGAGGCAGATGTAGAGCGTGGTGAAGTCTGACTCTATCCCATTTTGGTTGTAACTCTCTTGCGGGCGCACCTCCTTTGACGTTTGAACATGACACTACTATGGACTGGCGTTGTGTGCATGCATATCTATGATCGAATTGGCACTGACAGCCTTCATTCAGTAGCTAGTTGTGTCCGCATACTTTTATGAAGCAGGCGGACTGAGACTGTTTACCTGCTCGTTCTACTCGCATGTCCCTTCATAATAAAATGATCCTGAGGTGTATTGGGGTCGATAGTTGGTGTCAGCCCTCACTGACAAAAGGAAAGCAAGTTGTCGGTGCGCCCTTTCCTCTAGTAGGCCAGCCCTGTCCGAGGCTTGGTGACGTCACGCAGAATTCAAGGATTGGGATGACTCAGCAACTCTCGTCCTCGTCGTTGGGCTCGACCTACATCGTAGCGCTCTGCAGCACCCCGCTCTGCACTTTTTCTTCATTCGGAACTCTCCATTCATGCTCTACATTGACACTTACTCAACGTCTCTGTTATGTGCTACCCGTGAGCTTCTATGTTGACATGTCCATAGCTTTGGCCCTTGTAGTAAGTCGCAGCTCGATTTTCTCATGCAGTTTTGAGGTTCATCAGTGTCATATCTGTCGACTCACTGGTTCAGGAAGCATTTACCGCTCATTTATATGCACATCCATCCATTTTCATCCATGAGTAGCCTCTCCTTTAATCTCGTTCAACGTCGTATGAAATGGTGAGGCTTTATCAAGGGCCTGGGATTGCTATATCAAAGTCGGCCCAGAAGACGAGGAATAAATGCGTCGTGTAAGAATTTCCACTGATTTGTTTTTTGACCAGCCTGCGGCAAGTACAACACCTTTCTCGACCGTGCCATACAAGGGCATGATAGGCCTAAGCGCCTCTGAAATCGCCTACACGCACTCTTTGGCGTTCTTCGTAATTCCTGGCAGCAGCTGTTCTCACGACATCCTCTCACGATATGCCCCCTGCCTGCGCTCGCTCGTCATGAGCATCATAATGCCTTGTCCGTGTCCGCCTCCGGCTGCAGATGGCTAAAGAGAAGCTGTCCTGGCGCTCGAAGGCATGTGCGCACGCGGCTAATTACGGCGTGTTCTGCATAGTCGTCGTGGACAGCGATGCGTCTATTTGGGAGACCCACCTTGAGATTCTGTGGATTTTGTCCGCGGACCTAGGGCTGGCTTCGCGGAGCGACTCTGTTAATGCTATGGGTGCTGCACGGCGTAGGTTTGCGTTCTTTGTGAGTCCTGGCAGCAGCTGTTTTTACGACACGCTCGCATGATCTGTCCCTTGCCTGCTGTTGAACATGACCCCCTCTCCGGTACGATACTCTCGTATGACTCATCGTAATTACCTATCCATCCCTCCTCTTAATTACTTTCCTATTCCGGACGCCCGAGTTTGGACTCCGCACTTATTTTCGCAGTCTACGGGGCCTGCACACCTCAGTCGTTATCCATCAGGTAGACGGACGACTGAGGTGAGCCCCATCCTATTTTACTCGGTAGATACTCGACTCACACTGTACCTACTAGTCTCGGTTCCCTTACTTCGCAGGTACAGTTCAATACATTAGTCGTTATCCACCAGGTAGACGGACGACTGAGTCTCGGTTCCCTTACTTTGCAGATCACCTCTCACAATACCTGCGCTCGCTCGTCCGGAGTATCATCATCAACAGAGCCTTGTCCATGTCCGCTCTTGGCTTCCAGATCGCTGGAGAGACGCTGTTCCGGCGCTCGAGGCCATGCACGCGCGGCGGCTAAGTACGGTGTGTTCTGCTCCGTTGTCGTGGGCAGCGTTGCAGGTTGATTCGGGAAGCGCTGCTGGCGCCGCTGCGAGGATATGCGGACTTCGACTGTGGGGTCGGCGCTGGCTTCGCGGCGGGACTCTGGTTGTGTTATGGGTGGTTGCGTGTGCTGATTGGGAGTCTTTATCATCGCTGGCAGCGCTGCTCCTTTCACAGCAGCGCCCTCCGTGGCGAGGAATTCGTGTTATGATGTCCACGATGTGATTCGAACACACAGTCGAATCGTTCACTCGCTCTGACACAGATGAATGATCTCGTGGACTGATTCCTTGCGCCCGCAGACTTCGGCCTCAGCGTGGTCTGAACGGTTTCATTGACACTTATTCTGGAATTTGCGCAGGACAAGAGACTCAATAGGAGCTGTCACGAACAGCGCCTATCGCGTCACATGGCGACACGAGCATCAGCATACGATGGTGACGATAAACCATGATCATTTCGCCCAGAGGTATGCCGTTTCCTCTATCAGGGTGCGACTCATCGAATCGAGTTCAGGCGCGACGTCTACAAAGCCTTTGGCAGTTTCATCAAGAGCAGATGCGCTTTTTGACGACCATCATGTTCTCGCATTCATTCAGGCTGTGTGCATATATAGCGCCGAAGGTCCAGGATCTCAGTACACACCATCCCTTGTTCTCCTATGTCATCCTCGAGCTCAATAGATATCCGGCCACAACAAATCATGGATGCGATCGAGCCTCCCATTGTCGCTCTCGCTTTCGAGGCTGGCTGCTACGGTGAGCAGGTTCATTTCCATGTAAATGCTCATTCACGTCCCGACACCCGTCCTAAGTACTTTCCGTGGCCTCATTCGGACTTTCAACATACTTCCTCGTGTGAGTCGAGCTTGCGCAACCGGGCGAACTGTCTCTCTGACATCCTAGAAGCCACAAGGGTCTCAGGACCAGGGTGATCCTGACCATGTGGATCACAACTCTAGTCATGTTTGCAGTCTCGACATGCCATCTAGCCTTGCAATGGAAGAATTGCAAAATTACGATCTCATTAAACTTGTCGAACCTTTGGCCATTGGAAATTGATAGTTTGAATATCCTACCATGGGACAGGCTATATGGGTTGAATTTGCACTTTCCCATGATCAACGCAAGTCTCCTTCAATCCTGTCTGTCTCCACAAACATTCACAGTATGTGTATTTTCTTTTCCAGTATATACTGAGCGACGCCATCGTGCTCTGGAGGGTATGGATCATGTGGGAACGTGATGTAAAAGCCGTGATATTCCCGCTGCTACTTGCTCTGGCATCGGCTGGTATGTGGTGTTGTCTCTTCTCTGCATCATTCATGTATATCTTGTCGTGCTAGTCTCCGGGGCTATCAGCGCAATTGAAGCCATCCGAATAGGCACGGCCTCCCACTACCTTTCAGCTTCCTTTGAGGTCATGGACATCAGTCTCCTTGTCGTCTATGCCTCAATCTTGGCCACCAACGCCATGACCACCCTACTTATTGGGATCAAGTCATGGTCAGTGCAAATTCAATTGAGGAGTATGACTTCCTAAATACAGTGATCGTCACAGGCAGCACCGCCAGCTAATCAAAGCTCACCTCCAAAACATCGATCACAAAGACCGGGTCCAATCTGTCCTCGCCCTCCTTGTTGAATCTGGTATCATTTACTGTATCATATGGGTGAGGATTATGTATGCTCTCTAAGTTTTTTTGCATCACTCACATACCTTAGATCGTGTTTTTTGCAGTGCGGACCTCAGATGGCGGCGAGTTGGCAGGCCAAGACTGGTATTCATTACTCTCGGCAATCATGGTTCAAATCTCCGTATGCCACACACGCCTTTCTTCCATTTGTAAATAATCACTCCACGGTCAGGGAATCTACCCGACTGCGATCATTGTCCTGGCCGCGCTTCAAAGCACAGCTTGGGACATGAGCATTGGGAAGGAGATGTCCCAAAATGCGACTCGGACCGAGAGGCGCCTCGCGACGCAAAGCATTCGCTCTGCGACTTCGACGGGTATTCACGAGCCCCATGCATCCGGGACAGATGTAGGGCATGGTGAAGTCTGACTCTATTCCATAAGACATACATACTCTTGCGCACCTCCTTTAACGTTTGGACATGGCATTGACACTCATCGGCGTTGCATACATGCTTATCTACGATTGAAACGGCAATGGGGGCCTTCATTCGGGAGCTAGTCGTGTCTGCATAAACGGAGCAGACGCACTGAAACTGTTTCGCTGCTCGTTCAACTTGCATTCATAGGAAAATGGTCCTAAGAGTGTGACCATGTCGTCCCTCACTGATAAAAGGAAAGCAAGGTATCTGTACTGTATCTGTAAGTGTCTGTGCGCCCTTCTTCTCGGTGCCAGCACAGCGCCTTTGTCTTACATCTGCACACGTCAGTCTGTGACTTTCTGTTGGAGCTGTTGAAATCAAGCCCTCCCTCTGCTGCCAGATGCATCTAGGCGATGCTAAACTCTGCTAAACTGCGTCGAGGGGTGACGCCGGCCTGTAGGTCGGGGCAGGACCCTGCCTGTCGGGGCCAAGAGAAAAAGAGCCGATGTGATGGGCACGTGCGTTGGATGACTCAGCCCCCATCATCCATTCGAGTCGCGTCAAGTCGCGCTCCGCTGCACTGCTGCTCTTTTCTTCCATTCGCAGCCGTTATGTGTGCTCTCAATCGATAGTTGATGACACACCTCTGTGGTGTGCTACCCTTGCTGCGCTCGAGCATTTTCTTGCCGACATCTACCTAGCCTTGGCCCTTATATTCCACAATTCAAGGTTAATCACTTCCCTATATGTCGACTCACAGCTCCGTGAGACATTCACCAGCCCAGCCAACCGCCATCACGCACGAATCGAGCCGAGCGATTTTCTTCCACAAGCTGCTCAACGTTGGCCGACGCAGAATACGCATAATTTTGGCCCAGAACACCAGGATCAACGCGTCTCGTGCGAAATTTGGTTGCCCTGCTGTTCCGACCAGTCTACGGCAAGTACAACAGCTCCGTTGATCTTACATACAATGACATAATTAGGCCCAAGCGCCTCTGAAATTGCATCCACGCACTCGAGGAACTCGAGGTGGGTGAACGCTACCGGTTTTGTGCACCATTGCCCTTCCTTTCTTGCACTTCTAACCCATTCGATAGCAACTTTCGCCCACTAAAGGAGGTCCAAAGCCCGTTCATACGTTCCAGCGTGTAGTAGGAGCTTCATTCGTCGGATCGAGTCAGAACAACTTATCCATCACAGCCAGCTGCTGACATGACTCAACACAGCTTAGCAACCGCCGTCGGTGCAGCTTCATTTAGAGTCGGCGCGCGTTTGGGCATGGGAGCTATAGTACGTTCTGCGGCTTGCGTTACGCCTTCTCTGCCTTCCACCATGATCGCTGGTCGCGGTGCACAGTTCTTATTCTCTGACTCTGTTCTTCGACCAAATCCAGCTCGCACACTTCACTCAAGAATGACAATGACTGACAATAGCATCGTTGAAGACACACTTGAATCATTATCTCAATCGGGAGCCCTGAATCCTGTAAACCTCAATTCTTGATTCTCGACTTTGAATTGCCAATGTCAGTCCGTTGTGAAATACATGGTGTGTGTGCACGTATCGTTGGGACTGCTTCTATCTCACGTTCATTTCCATAGCAACATGCGCTCGAGGCGGGTGTTTACTGCAGGTTACGGGCATCCTTTGCGATTCCAACCGGTTCCGTTCGCCCAACAGTGGAGGCTCAGAGCTCGTTCGTACGTTACCGCGTAGAGTAGCAGCTCCATTCGTAGGATCATGTTGGGACTAACGTATTCGGCACAGCCAGCTGCCGACATGACTCAACACCGCCTAACAACCGCCATCAAGCAGTGAGGTGCAGCTTCATTCAGAATTGGCGCGCGTAGTCAGCATGGAGGCTATAATACGCTCTGCGGCTCGCGTCACGCTTAAGGTGCGACTTTGTTGCCTTCCGCTACGATCGCTGCTCGTGGTTCATAATCCTCATTCTCTGGCTCTGGGCTTCGACCACATTCAGCTCGCATACTTCACTCAGGAACGACAATGGCTGACAATAGCAGAGTTCAAGAAGACACGTTAGAACCACTATCCCGACGAGGAACCCCAATTCTGTAAGGTTTGATTCTTCCTCCCCTGATCCTCGGAATTGATTCGTCATTGTCAGTCGGTTGCGCAATATATGGTGTGTGTCCACGTATCGTTGGCACTGCCTCATTCTTATGTTGCTCTCATAGAAACCTGTTGGGGGATCCACCGATCTCCCTGACAGTGTGGACAATCAAGCTGATAGCGTTGATGCAGACAAGATCGACGAGCATGCAGCCTCTATTGTGAGGCAATGCAAGGAAGAAAGTCAGCTGTCGTCCCTTGAGACCGCTCTGTATCTCCTCCGCAACGTCTGTGACCTTTGCCCTACGAATCATCCACATCGGAGATCCTCGTCGAGCAACCTCGCGTTGGCGCTGGTGACTAAATTCGTTTGGACAGGTGACGGTGCGGCTTTGGATGAAGCGTTGATGGTGCTGAACGAACTGGGCTCGGGACCGGGCGGCGCGAAGCGTATAGCAGACGAACACGTTCCCCAAGTGAGTCGATGTATGCTTCCATTTATTGCAATTCATCCGACATCAGGACTTTGAGCAAAACGCAGGTCTAGAGAGCAAAGACTCAATATCGAACATGATCAACTTCGCTCTTTCTACTGTGCTAGAGTTCTGTCAGGCGGCACTGCTCTCGAATATCAACACTGTCATAACTCTCTTCCGCAAGGCTATTCGAATGCGGGAACCATCGGACGTCAAAAATTTCGCGACGATGTCTCGCCTCGCCGATGCCCTCGTATTGCGATGCTTTCATAGACAAGAGCTGCAGGACCTGAACGATTCAGTGGCGATCTTGCGAGAATGTGTAGCCTGTCGGTCCTTATCTGACGACTCTCGGTTGCAGCTGATGGCAAAACTTTCGGCTGCGCTCGTTATGAAGTTCTGTCTAAAGGGTCAAAGCAATGACTTGACTTCCGCGGTCCAGTTACGTGCTCACGAACCGAGTCAATATATTCGGGATGTAGATGGAATCTATCTGGCTGCGCAGGGTTCGACTCTTTTCGAACGATTTCGATCGTCGGGGGATATAATAGACCTTGATGCCGCTATCGAGCTTCTACGGCAAGCTCTTCGCATGGTGGACATGGAACATGCCCAGCGCTACATGATCCACGGAAGTCTGGCGAGCGCTCTCTCTGTTCGATTTGGCCAGACTAGACGTGCTATTGACCTCCAGGAATCCATAGCTTTAAGGGAAGGGATTCTGAAGATTCTACACATCACCCACCCCGACCGTTCGAGCGCGCTGAATGACCTCGCAAATGAGCTTCAGTCGCGATTTGAGCACCAAGGGCAGGTGGACGACTTGGAATGGGCCATCGCACACCACCGTGAAGCCCTCATACTTCGCCCTTCCCCACATCCTGGTCGTCCTGGCTCGTTGAATAACCTCGCAGGTGCAATTTTCAGACGATTTGAGCAGAAGAGGCAGATGGTCGACCTAGAGGAGGCCATTTTGCTTCTCCGCGAAGCCCTTCGATTTCACCCTTTCCCACATTCAGAACGTTCGACATCGTTGGACAATCTTGCTATCGCACTCTCGATCAAGTCCAAGCAGATACAGCAGACGGAGGACCTGGAAGAGGCTATCCTTCTTCATCGTGAAGCCCTAGCTCTCCGCACTGCTCCACAACCTGGCCGTTGTGGCTCGTTGAACAACCTTGCCAGTGCGCTTTTCAGTCGATTCGAGCAGAAAGGGCGAATGGATGATCTCGAGGAGGCTATTCTGCTCTTTCGTGAAGCTCTCATACTCTATCGTGCCTTACACCTCGACCATTCGACGGCGCTGAACAACCTCGTAAATGCGCTCCGGACACGATGTGAGCTGAAGGGGCAGATGAATGACCTCGACGAGGCCATTTTACTTATTCGTGAAGCACTCACATCCCACCCTTCCCCACATTGCGATCGTTCAACGTCACTCATCAACCTCGCCAATGTGCTTCGGACGCGATTCGAGCAGAAAGGACAGGTAGACGACCTTGAGGAGGCCATTCTGTTGAATCGTGAAGCCCTCTCACTCTTGCCTGCTTCCCATCCAGATCGTTCTATGTCGTTGAACAACCTCGCGGGTGCACTTTCAAGGCGATTTGACCGGAATGGACAGATGAATGACCTCGAGGAGCGATTTTGCTTCATCGTGAAGCGCTCACACTCCGCCCTGCTCCACATCCCGATCATCCAATGTCATTGAACAACCTGGCAGGTGTACTTTCGACTAGATTCGGGCAGAATGGGCAGATGGATGATCTCGAAGAGGCCATTCTACTGAATCGTAAATCCCTCGTACTGCACCCGGCCCCACATCTCTCCCGTTTCAACTCCTTGAACAGTCTCGCAAATACGCTCCGGACGCGATTCGAGCAGAAAGGGCAGGTTGATGATCTCGAGGAGGCAATTTTGCATCACCGTGAAGCCCTTACACTTTGCCCTGTCCCACATCCCGATCGTTCAACATCGCTGAACAATCTCGCGGGTGCACTTTCGACTCGATGCGAACAAAAAGGACCGATGGATGATCTCGAGGAAGCCATTTCACTCCATCGTGAAGCCCTCGCACTCCGCCCTGTCCCACATCCTCGCCGTTCAACTTCACTGAATAATCTCGCAAATGTACTCTGGATACGATTCGAGCGGAAGGGGCCGATGGATGACCTCGAACAAGCCATTTTGCTTCTCCGTGAAGCCCTCACACTCTGCTCGGCACCACATCCTGATCGTTTCCTCTCGCTAGACGGCCTTGCAAGAGCACTCTCGACTCGATTCATGCAGAAAGGGCATGCCGGTGACCTTGAGGAGGCCATTTTACTTCACCGCGAGGCCCTCATACTCTGCCCTACTTCACATCCCCGTCGATCTGCTCCTTTGAGCCACCTCGCAAATGCACTGTCGACGCAATTCAAGCAGAACGGGCAGGTGGACGACATCGAGGAGGCAATCTCGTTACGACGAGAACTACTCATACATCTACCTTCATCGCATCATCGTCGGTGGTTGGGTTTGAGCGGGCTCGCATCTTCACTCTGTGAAAAGGTTGGGTTCAGCGATACGTCTATGGATATGTTCCGTGCCGCCGTCGGTCACGAAACAGGATCTGTGCGAGATCGCTCGAAAGCTGCTCAATTGTGGGCGATGTATGCTGATGATGCGAACCACCCGTCTGCCTTGGAGGCATACCAGGATGCTATTCAACTCTTGCCTCAGGTCGCGATGCTTGCTTCCGACGCAAACTCACGCCATCAGCTGCTTGCTGATCGGCATCTTGGGAGCCGTTTACTCTCGACGAATGCTGCAGCTTGCGCTATCCGATTGAACGAGCTTGACCTGGCTGTTGAGATGCTCGAAGAGGGCAGATCTATTTTTTGGTCTCAGGCACTGCAGCTTCGGACCCCGCTTGACGACCTCCGCCATGCCTACCCTGAATTGGCGCAAAAACTACGTGAGATCTTCACGACACTTGAGCGCAGCTCGTTCCGTGAGGGCTCAGATGTGATACGGACTGATGTAGAAGCAGTGACTGCAATGGAGGCAGAAGCAGCACGTTTTCGTCAGCTGAATGAGGCCCGATTGGCGATACTGGAAGAAGTTCGGGCCTTGAAAGGTTTCACAGATTTTCTACGTCCGAAGAAGCTGAACACGCTGAAGAAAGCGGCGGTTCACGGTCCCGTCGTTCTCCTCAATGCGTCCAAGTCTTCTTGCGATGCCTTGATCGTCACATTGGAAGGTGTAGAGCATGTCCCACTTTCTCCTCAGTTGACGGGGCAACAAGTATCACTCCTCGCGAGCTCTGTATTGAGTTCCGTGAGCAACTTCAACTCTTTCACGAATAGCTACAAGACCTCCTTCGAAAGCCTCCTCGAAAGCACCCAAGCCCAACGTGATGTTCCACAAGATCGGCATCTCGGGAGACGTCAGAAGGTTCCTCTTCAAACTGTCAACGATGTCCTTCGCGGTGTTCTTGCAGTGCTCTGGAAGCTTGTGGTCCATCCTGTCATACGTCATTTGAAACTCGAGGTAAGATCTTTTTCCCGCACATGTTTTGTTTTATGCTCGGGACTTACGGAGCATGCAGAAGTCAGGGTCGCCTACGCGCCTGTGGTGGTGCCCAACCGGTCTATTCTCTGTCCTTCCGCTTCATGCAGCTGGCATCTATCCGTCTGACTCGCATACGGGAGCTGTTGAGAATGCATCAGATTACATGGTCTCATCGTACACGCCTACATTGAACTCTCTTCTCATCTCCCCGCCTGTCACGAGTATGGATTCGTTCAAGATGCTGGTTGCCATACAGCCAGAAACCAAGGGCCAGGTCGTATTGACTCAAACTCGTGAAGAAATGCGTCAAATCGAGCGACACGTGCCGGCCTCTTCTCTCATCAAGCTGGGTGTGGACGGCTCTGAGTTATCCAAAATCGACACGGTGCTCACGCATCTGTCGCATGCTTCCATCGCTCATTTCGCGTGCCACGGCGTCCAAAATTTAGCGAATCCCTTGGAAAGTGCGCTTCTCCTGGATGGTCAATTGAAGGTCTCCACGATCATGGCACAATCTCTGCCAAAAGCCTCTTTGGCTTTTCTCAGCGCATGCGAGACAGCAAAAGGTACGGTCGAACTTCCTGATGAAGCCATGCATCTTGCAGGGACAATGCTGTTCTCCGGATTCCGCAGCGTAGTTGCTACCAAATGGTCCGTTTCTCTCCCTCTATGCGTTCCTTGGCTCTTTCTCATCTACACGAACAGGTCTATTTATGACGAAGATGGTCCTAAAATCGCGGATGAGTTCTATGGCTACCTTTTCAAAAATCACGAAGACGGCTCGGCCCCCGACACGACAGAATCTGCTCGAGCACTTCACCTCGCGGTCAAGAAGCTGCGCGCCCAGTACAACGACCATTCGTTCGTTCGTTGGGTGCCATTTGTTCACTATGGGCTATGATATCTCGCACGAGGTACATGTTATGGCAGGTTTATGGATGATCAAGTATGCTTTCCTCTGTCCGGAGTCCGGACCTTCGTTTATGAGCGCGATCACTGGAAGAGTATGTTGCAGTATCACATCGTCGTGAGGGAAGTCAGTCCGAGCGGGAGGAATTACACAAATGGATCAGCTGCAGGCCGTGAAGGAATTAGGAGAAGCCCGTGATGGGTTCATGCCGACGTTCCAACGTGATCTCTGTGTGCTGGAAACCTGATTCTTCTGTTGCACCATCGCACCGTCTACAATATATAACTCAGCAAGCGCCATGAGCAATTGAACTTGATCGCAAGGCAAACTCTCCATGAAAGAAGGACGCAGACATATTTAGGTGATTGTTGAACTCCGTAACCCCTCAGCTGTCGACGCTCGCGTTTACCTTAAGGTACGGTATAGTATGATCTCTCCGGGCAGTGTGCGGATCGGTGTGCACAGCCAGGCTGGCCTACCTTTGTCCTCCCCCTTTAATCGAGGTCATGTCAATGCCTCCGCGTTGTTCTCTGCTATGCTGTACTGGAGTGGTGGACCGTGACCGCACTGGCCGACAGGAAATATCCAGCACTGCGGCCGGGCACTGCCGGCGAGCGGCACAACTGCAGCGGCACATGGCGCGGCCTGAATATTCCCACAGCCCTTTCAACTCCTTCCCACTGCATGAGCTCTCTGCCGACGCAGCCAAAAAGACGTCTCCCGCTCAAAGCTAGCCTATCATGAATATTGACGAACACGACTTTACTGTCGTCGTCATCGACAGCACTGACTCGCTCTTGTTCCCATGTTGATCTGCCCGTGTCATTGGCTGTTGTAAGCACATTTCCACTCTCGAGTCTCTTTGCTCTTGATTTACAGGCATGGACGTATGATCTCCATGTGGTCATTCTCCGTTTGTCCCATCAAGATACATAGACGCATCTTCTACCTTCAGACCTCACTCAAAGTCAGACTGGATGGCTTAATGGTGCGGGAATGTGGAGGAATCGGGTGGGCCGTAGGTGAGTACTTTATAGGCACGGTGATTCGAGTCTTCAACCTGTTCCCCAACGCTGCTCGTCTTTCCTTCTTCCCCTTGCGTAATCAGCCTTTAGGATGCTCCGTTCTTTATTTCGTGAAGACCATATCTCCTGGCACGCAGCATCTGATTCTATGTACTGGAACACTTCAATCTCGCAGTACTCGTCATTATCCGTGCACTCTCAATCGCTGACCCATCCTTCGATTCTCCTGCATCTGTCCCCTAGGATTCCAGATACGCAGCGGCAAACTGTGGATCTCAGGTTTTGCGCGCTCATCCTCCCAGCTGTATATCGCCACGCGTCGCGTTCCGACGCTTGCCATGGCTGCTCAACTGTCCACGCTGGTCAGGACACCGGCTCTTGGCCGCCTTGTCGCCCTCCACAAAAGATCACATCTTTGGAGTGCTATGTGCTATCGTCGTGCATACTATTGCTCATTGACGAAATCAGAACTTGGAGTGTTTGTACTACTTCAATGGCCTCTCCTCTTAATCTGGTTGTAGCGCCGTCATGTGTCCCTGTTTCCCCTCGGGTCCAAACCAATAAGAGAACTACACCGACATTCAAGCATTCGATCTTACTCTCTGTGCTGTAGCCTTGGATGCTGCGAGAGATGACTGATGTACATTCCACGTTGTCTAGCATTTAGTCTCGAGAGTCGGAATAGTCATGTAGCGTGTGGGCCTGTTGCCTCACCTTGTCTACTTTGAAAAACAATGGCCACGGTGTTCTGAAACAAACGGTGACACTCTGCACGCCAAGGAAACACGTATAGTGTTGTCACACCTCCAGACCATTCCAATCTGGCAAACTCGAAGCCCGCTTCGTGATCGAGCGACGACCACTTCAGACACTGCGCGCAGCCACTAATGGGCACACGAGGCTGCTGCTGATAGCGCATGAGCCTCTGCGAAGCTGCCGTTGTCAGCTGGGTGGTGCGCAGATTCTCTCTTGCGCGGCCTTTCCTTGTTTCCCTCACGCAGTATACATTCCTGGCGCGCAGGATGGCTAGATTAGTTCTGCGCACCCTAGCTAGCCTTCGACTCCCATGACTATGATAGCGAACCTACTCCGCGACAGGGGGCACAACCCGGGTCCGGGCAGCGTGACGGTCGTCTCTGACCAGCGTCGCCTCGAATGGACGCAAAATCTCGATCTCGCAGGCGGAAGACGTTATTCATAGCTCGAGACTCTCTGCGACCTGCGAAGAACCAGACTGCGCTTCGTCCCATGACGTGACGTTTTTTTACGTGCGCAGGAGTGCGCAGAGATGCACAGATTGCGCAGGCATGTGGAATGCTTAAAAGCGCTCTGCTTGCCTCCAGTGCGTCTTCACTTTATTTTTTACATCCATCTTCACCTTGTCGTGTATATGTATGTTCTTTCCTGCCTTCATTTTTTGTCAGATATATGACGATACTGCTCTAATCTAGGACTGTCAGATGTTCATGCCGCCGCCGTTGTGTGCGGAGGACGCGGCCTATGCTATGACCCTGTGCTCCTAGGTATGTCCATCAATTTACTCTGCTTTTTTTGCATACGGGTCACAGCTGTGCGGTGGCATTGCTTTCCGAGACCTCTGCATTAAATTGACGCTTTGGCCTTTCCATCTTACTGATCTATCAGTGTCGCTGAGTTCATTTATCTGTTAGGGATCCCTTGTGCATTTCGGGCGATCGAGTTGAAGTGACGTGGCGCGCTACGGCCATCGCGTGTTTGCTCCTGGAGAGCAGAAGTCACTTGTTTGTAATGTAGGCTCGCAATTCTGTGAAATCAAGAGTTGCGGTATGCTGCTTGAAATGTGTGCCAGTCTAGTACAATAAATCCGGTATCAACCTATATGTCGGATCTGCAACGATGTCTTTCTTTCGACCATGTCATAGAGGCTAGCAGAGTGCTAGCAGATTGGCGATGTATCCGCATATTCCTCATACAGTTGCATCAGCTCCGGGTATCGGGCCCTTTCGTTCTGAGAATCAAGAGCTTCCAGCAATCTATGATCTACATGTGAATAGATCGGTACAAACAATACATTGTCTGGAGTTGCTAGACAAGCACGCCTGAAGACATTCATGGATGTCGGTTGAGAGACCCTACAACTAGGCACCGGCGATGATGGCTGCCATTACTCGCATAGGTTAGGGTCAGGCGCTTTGTCGCCGCGATTGTCCCTTCGACTCGTCTCCTCATCGATATCGGGCTCGCTAAGTCTCTCGCAACAATATTGTCCTATTTGCACGAGGCCGATGATCAGCAGTGTCATCAAACATCTGCCTCGAGCAAAACTGTCCATATATTTTATGAAGAAACAGCTACAGATATCGCAAAGCATACAATATGAACACCTCGTCGGCTCAGCTACAAATCACGGCACCTACTCAGCATGGCCTCGCGTTTGACACACGACTTTCCTCGCTCTGCAACAATCACTGGCCTTCTATCCTCTCACTCCGCTCTTTGATTGCATACAACGCGCACACACCCCTGACTAACGATTATGAGTGACAGCGCCAATATCGAAAAAGACACGTACGCAACATCATCTCGATCAGGCATTCTAGAAGATTCTAGACGCTGTACGTTTTATTCTCCTCCGCTTGATCACTAAAACTGAATTCTTATCGACAGTCGGTTACGGGTTCTTGGTGAGCAATCACGCATCGTTGAGTCCCTACATCTTCTCAATATTCTGAATCTAGCAGAGATGGGCAGAGGGCTGCAGAGGGACCTAGTGTCTCAGAGGACAATCAAGATTTAAGTCTTGATGCAGACGAGATCAACGAACTCGAAGTCTCTATCTGTAGAACTAGCCTTTACGACGTCGTCATCGACAGCACTGACTCACACTTGTTTCAATGCTGATTTGAGGGTTAGCTCCCTGCTATTGGCTATTGTAAGTACATTTATATTACCCCTCGAGTCTCTTTCCTCTTGATTCGCAGCCATGGATGTATGATCTTCGTGTGGTAATCCTCCACTCTTTCCTTCGAGATACATGGACATGTATTACACCTTCAGAACTCAGTCAGAGTCAGATTGGATGGCTCATTGGTGCGGAAATGTGGAGAAATCAGGTGGGCCATAGGTAAGTAGTTCATAAACACGGTAATATGAGTTTTCGACCTGTTCTCCCAACGCTGCTCATGTTTCCTTCTTCCCCTTGCACAGTCCACATTTCAAATATTCCAGTAATCTTGCGACGCTGTTTGTACTCTTGTGAAGTTGCATCTCCTAGCATGCAACATCTATCACTACGTCCTGAAACACTTGAGCCACGCAGAACTCATCGCTATCCGTGAACTCTCAATCGTCGGCTCATCCCTTGATTCTCCCGCATTTGTTGCCAAGAGAGTCCAGACGCACAGCGGCAGAGTGTTATTCCAGGTTTCGCGCGCCCACCCTCCCAGCTGCATATCAACACTCGTCGCGTTCCGACGCTTGTTGTGACTGCTCAGATGTTCCAACGCGCTGTTCAGGACGCCGCCCACTCATCGCAAACAAAAATCATTGGTGTACATCGCGCTAGCTTCGTGCGTACTATTGCTCGTTGACGAAATCAAAAATTGGATCACTTGTACTGCTTCAAATGGCCTCTCCTCTTTCATTTCGTCGCAGCGCCGTCATATGTCCCCGTCACCCCTCGGGTCCAAACCAATCAGATAACTACACCGTAATTCACACATTTGGTCTTTCTCTCTATGCTATAGCCTCTAATGCTGCGAGATATGACTGATGAGCATTCCACATTGTCTAGCATTTGCTCTCGAGAGTCAGAATAATCATGTCGCGTGTGGGCCCTGTCCAGCCTTGTCCACTTTGAAGGAAGACAGCGGCCACGGTGTTTCGAAACAAACGGCGACACTCTACACGCTCGAGAGACACTGAAAAGGCCGTCGCTATGCGTATAGTGTTGTCACACCCTCCAGACCATTCCATTCTAGCAAACTCGAGATTCACTTCGTTATCGACTGACGACCATGAAGCAGACACTGTGCGTGCAGCCACTGATGGACATACGAGGCTGTTGCTGATAGCGCATGACCCTCTGTGGAGCTGACAATGTCAGCTGAGTGGTGCGCAGATTCTCTCCTGCACAGCTTTTTCTTGTTCTTCCCATGCAGCATACGTTCCTGGCGCGCAGGATGGCCGGATTAGTTCTGCGCACCATAACTAGCCTTCGACTCCCATGACTATGACAGCAAACCTGCTCCGCGACAGTGGGCACAACCCAAATCCAAGCAACATGACGGTTGTCCAGCTGACCAGCGCCGCCTCACATGGACGCAAAGTCTCAATCTAGAAGGCGGAAGACGTCATTCATTGCTCGAGGCTCTTTTCAATCTGCAAAGAACTAGAGCGCGCTTCGTCCTGCTTCGTCTCATGACACGACCTTTCTTGGACATGCGCAGGACTGCGCAGATTGCGCAGGCATGTGGGATGCTCAAAAGCGCTCTACCGGCCTTCAGTGCGTCTCCATCTTATTTCCATCCTCCGTCCTTGCCTCTAGATTTTGCCGAAGAAGTGACAAAGAGGAAAGACATGACTTGTACGCCTTCCAATTGTCATTCATCTACCGCCATTAATCCTATTTCATCAAGTTCAACCCGCCAAAGCACCATCCACCAAGATGTCCTCGTCTACTAAATCTGGGAAGATTGACAAGACGCGCATGTCCGTTCCAACTGAAGGCTCGTTATCCCACGTGGGGCACATGGGCTACGATCCCGAGAAAGGCTTTGTCTCCTCCGGCGTCGACCCCTCCTGGAACACATTCCTGGCCGACCTCGAGTCGCACGGCATCGACCCACAGCTCATCAATCAAAACATGGACTTCATCAAAGATTTTGTGCGGGACGCGCAAAAGGCTGCTGCAGCCACTCCTGCGCCTTCAGCTTCAGCACCAAAAAAGAAGAAACGATCTCCGCCCGCGCTTCGGCGCAATGTTGCAGGACGCAAGCATCAGGGTTCCACATCGAGCGTGGCTGGGTCGGCTGCGCCCCCTCCACCCGCCCCGTCATCTCGCCCTGCGCCTCCACCTTCCCAATTGGCGCCTCCCCCTGCAGCACCTGCGCCTCCTCTGCCTCCTGCTTGATCCTCACAAGTCTTCCGCCCCCTTCTAATCGTGCTCCTCCACCTTCTCAGCCTGCTACAGTCGTAAAAAAATCCATACCAGAAGAAAGGAGAGAAGAGGAAAAGAAATTAAGAGCGATGAGGGGAATGAGAAGGAAGGCAAAGGAGGCAGGTCGGAGACGAAGTAAGGACAAAGTGTTAGGGTAACGGTAGATACAGACAACTTGTAGCGCCAACAAGCCATCACCATCATGACGTCGTGCTTGCATGCCTAGACAACAGTTCGGACACCCACGAATCCTTAGAACACTACTGAACTTGCCGTAAAGAACACCGACGCTGAAACTAGCACCAAAACATCGTTGTCATAACCAACACTCCATCCTGGCGCCCATCCGTGATAAATCAGGCCGCTTCCACTCCACTACAGTAGCAAATTAGGCTTACGAAAGCAGCATCGGTAGAGACATTTTAGCAGTCTGTGTGATATCGATGTTATACACAAGTCGAATTGAACGACGAGAGACCGTAGAGTTCAGTGTTGTCTACCACAGTAGGATCCACGATGTCATCCAAGTATCTCCCGTTGCTTTGCAATCAGATCCTGTTCCATTGCTTGAGGCGCGCTTGACCACAGCACCAACTGCACAACGACACACCATCGCCCAGCTTCGAGCCCTCTCGGCCGCACGCCAAAGGTCGTCGACGATCTCGCCGACCGCCAGAGCGTACAAACAAGCTCTTCGAAGCACAGAACCCAATCACAATTCTCATACTATTGATACAATAGTCCGATGCGCGACCTCAACCTATTCGACACTGTGGCCCATTTTTTCCCTACCAATTCCAACGGAATACCCGGGCTCAAAGCTTCGCGCCCTGTTCCCACTTGTCCAACCACTGCTGGATATCGGCCGACGAGCGCTGCAATGCCGCCAACGGATCGTCAGCACACTCGCGAGAACGTGCAAAAGAGAAGAGACACGCACCGCGATCCACGCGGACTTGGCCTTGATGCCGTCGAGCGCCTGCGCGAGTGCGAGGTTGTACTTTCCTGCGTCCTTGTCCTGCGTCGCCAGGGCCAGACTCGTCAACACAACGCGCGCGTGTCGCGCGGCACAACGCGGAGGAAGCGGGGGATACGCACCTTGAAGAACGCTTCGACGCTCTGGCGGTCTGCCTCGGTGGAGAGGCCCGAGAGCGCGGACTAGAAACGACCGTCAGCGTCCGTATGGGTGGGGCATGACGCATGCACAGAGCGCGCTCACCGTGACGAGGTACTTGAGCGTGAAGTTGCCCTCGAAGCGCTTGTACAGCTACAGAAATAATATCAACGCGCGCGCACCGTCCGTCAGCTCCGTCGCATGAACCCGACGTCACAAGAAGAAAACGCACCGCATCGTAGTTAGCCTCGAAGAACGCGACGAGCGGGCGTCGCGCCTTGAAGTTCGCCGCGAGCCCACCGAAGAAGTTCGGTACGTCCTGGTCGCGCGCCCTGTCCATCACGAACTGCATCGTCGCGCCCTGCAGCGCCGCGTCCTGCGTCGCGCCCATCGCGCCCCTGCCGCCCAAACAAGCGCTTCAGTGAGACCAGCCTGCACCGCGCTGCGCGCTCGACGCATGGGACGTACATGGCAGCGATGCGCATCGACGGCGTCTTGGCCTCGTCGTGGAACTTGACCACCGCGTCGTACTCCTCCCGCCCGCCATACTTCACGGCCTGCGAACCCCGCACGTCAGGTCTCGCCGTGACGCGTGACGCGCGAGGAGACACGGCGGAGACTCACCGTGCGGAACGTCACCCGCAGCAGGTCGGCGGGGATGACCGCGTCGTCCCCGGTCTTGACGAACTGCGCGAAGCGGTCCTGGAGCTCCTTGACGACCCTGCAACAACGAACGTTCGATCAGAGGCGACCTTGGTTCTCGCAAGAAGAAAGGGTACGCACTTGGGGTCCTGTGCGGCTGCCGCCTGCTCGATCGCGCGCGTGCGCAGCTGGCTCGTGTCCGCGTCGTCCTTGGCCGAGTACTCGAACCCAAGCCGCTCGACGATCGGCCCGTACAATTCCTGCATCGTCCATCACACACATGTGTCAGTCACCTTCGCGTGTCCGAACGCCCAGACGAAGAACGCGACTAAAACACAGACGCACCCGGCGGAACGCGTTGAGCTTGTTCACGACCGCGTCGTTCTCCCACCACGTATCGACGACCCTAGACAAGTTCTCCGAGATGCTGTCCCACACCAAGACTGCCGCCCCGAGAGTCAGCCCCACATCGTCACCGAGCATGGACGGCACGCACATTGCTTCTCCTCGCGCAGGATGTGCACGAGCGTGAGCGCCGCGCTGACGTCCAAGAAGCCCGCCTTGGCGAGCGCCATCGCGTCGTGCACGAGCCCGATGCGGTCGTTCAGCGAGAACACTGAGTCCTCGTGCGCCGCCTCCTGCGCGATCGCTGCGAGGCGCTCCGGGGTGTACAGCACGCGATCTAAGCAGAGACGCGTCCGTCGATGAGCGACCTGTTGTGAATGGCGGGAAAGAGAGCATGAAAAAAGGGGACGCACAGACGCCGCTCGTGTCCGCGTTGAGCTTGAACGGCTTGCTCGTGTCGAGCGCGAACGCCTTCTCGCGCACGTCGAGCACCGCGCCCTTGTCCACGATCGCCTGCCCCGCGCTCGTCGTCGTGAGCAGGCTCAGCGGGATGGTCCTAGCGGCGGACCGCCGAGCCTCAGCCTCGCCACGCATAAAAAGAGCAGCGCAAAAAGGGCGCACCAGATCGTCTCGTTGTCCTCCGGCTTCGCAGGCCCGTCCTCGAGGAAGCGGTCCTGGCGCACCGTGATCCCGCCCTCGGTCTCGGTAACCGTGAGCACGGGGAAGCCCATCTGGACGCGGGTCAGCTCATCTCAGCCAGGGACGGCTCCCGTCGCCAGCGGAGGCGGAGGCGTTCGACGGACCTTGGACACCCAGTTATCCATCACCTTCGGGACGTCGATGCCTGTAAGTATGTACACAAAAGCAAAGACACGCGGCGATCAGATAACCACGATCGGACGCAGGCCCAGAGCGCACCGCGTAGTGCCGTCGATGCGCACCTGTCGCCTCCCCGATGCCCTCCCACAGGTCCGTCGTGACGCTGTTTGCGTACAAGTGCTTCTTGAGGTAGATCGACACGCCCTTGAGAAATTTCTCTTCGCCGACGTACTTCGACAGCATGCGGAGCACTGCCGTACGCGCGCACACGCACACGCGCACAATACAACACACAGGTCAGCATCCTATACGCCGTGCTTCTATCTACCGCAGCCCAATTCTGCGCGAGGAAGAGAAGAAGGGGGACACGTACCTGATCCAGCCTTGGCGTACGAGAGCGAGTCGAAGATCTACACGCAGAAACGCACGGAATGAGCGCCCCGCTTCCCACCCGCACAAACCAACAGCCGACGAGAAAGGGGCGGACGGAGGTGTGGACGGCGTCGTGGAGGCACGGGCGTACCTGGTTGATCTGGTTCGCGTCGGGACAATCGACCTCGATCGGGTGCGAGGACAACTTGGCGTCGAGCCGGAGAGCGTCGTTCAGGTGCTCCGTGATGAACTCCGAGTCGACCTTCCACTCTGGGAAGACCCTGGCACACACACAGGCACACGCGCGGACGTCAGCCTCTCGAGCGCCGCGGCGTTGAGGAGGAGGTGTAGGGAGGGAGCACGCACTTGTCCATGATGATGACCTCGCCCATCTGTGCGCACGCACGCACACGCGCGGGAGGGTGCGAGCGCCAGCAGTCAGCACCCGGCGGCCAAGACAGAAGCGTACGGCATGCTCACCACAGTCGCGAACCCTGCCCACACCACACGCCCGAATCAGCACCCGCATATACCATTTACCAGCCTGCCAGCCAGCCCGCACACGCATACACACACGCAGCACGCACCTTCGTTCAGATACAAGTAATCCACCACTCCATCGTCGTGATGTTCCCAAACCTGCACGCGCGTCCGTGAGCGTCCGCCGCCGCAAATAAAAGGGACACCACCATACGTACCACATGTGCGCGACCTCGTGGCTCTGCACGACGGCAACGCGCTTCTTCGCAAGCATGTCCGGCCTCTCGGGGTCGAGCAAAAACGCGCTCGTGCGGCCCGTGATCAAGCCCTGCAAGCACCGCCCGCGCACGTCAATCCGCGTCAGTTCGCGTCGGTGCGCCCCGCCGGCGAGGGCAGGCGGAAGAGAAAACTGAGACGCGGCGCACCCAGTTCTCCATCGCGCCGGCGTCAAAGTCGCTCGCGACGAGCGTGTCGAGCTTCGGGAGCGGGTACTCGACGTCGAACACCTGCTCGTACAGCGGGAGCACCTTCGCCTTGACGTCGAGCGCGAACTGCGCCTGGTGGATGCAGTCCGGGGTCGCTGTGTGCGCGCGGAACGAAAGCGAGAAAGCGAGATCAAGTCAGGAAAGGGGGCGTGAGCGTGAACAGGGAGGCGCGGTCGCGCGGGGTGAGGTGGATAGGGGAGGCGGCGCGCACCGTAGATGCGCAGCGGGCGCACTGCGCCGCTTAGCGGGCTCTTGTATGAGCTCTCGAGGTACTCGAACGGGCCGTTCGCGTACGCGAGCAGGTACGTCGACATCTAGAGACGCATATAAAGACGCATTTATGAGCAGGCGCGCGGGGAGGACCGCACGGAAAAGGCGACGCACCGGCGGCGTCGTCGCGTACTTGCTAACGATCCAGTCTCCCTCGGCGACGCCGGCATAGAGCGCACTCTCGTCGTCTGCGAGGGCTTTCGTGTCGGTCGCCGGGGAGTCGGAGAGGACGGGCATGTTCGACAGGCTGACGGTGCCCGCGCGCGACACGAGCGTGACCGCGAAGGTGGCCTTGAGCGCCGGCTCGTCCCAGCACGGGAGCGCGCTGCGCGCCGAGGTCGGCTGTCAAACACGACGAACGCACACCCGTCAGCACGTAGAATGTAGGGAAGGCCAGAGGGGAAGGGCCCACCTCGAACTGCGTGAGCGCATACACGCCCTTGTCCCACTTGCTGGCGTAGTAGCCCGTCATGCTCCCTTCAAGTGGCGCGGAGAAGCCGACGCTGAGCGTCGCCTTCGAGCCCGCGGGGAGGTCCTGGGCGAACGCAAAGGTCGCGCGCTCGGTGGGGGCGTCGTAGGTGGTCGCGGTGGGGGTGATGGTGAGGGTTTGAGAGGTGGAGAGCGATGCGGGGGCGAGGGTGAGGTTCGTGCCGGCGTTGAGGGTGATGGTGCGGGTTGTGCGGAGGATGTCGAGGCTGGCAAGGTGCACAGAGGGAGTTAGTTAGCGGATGCAGGGAGAGACATGTAGGTGGATGGCCTGCCGGACAGTGAAAGCAGCGGACGCGAAGGACGACTCACTCGACTCTGACGATGCCCTCAACAGCTGCTTGTCGAGATCCGTGCGCACGGTCACATCATAATGCGTGGGGCGCACGTCCGTCGACAGACGGTACGCGTCCTTCGGTACATTATCTTGGGTCACACTGACATATTGGCAGAAGCGGCAAAGGGGATGTTGGCGTTGGTGAAGCAAGAGCGCACACGACCAAGCGTTGATGATGATGTAGTTGTTGTTGTTGTTGTTGTCGTTGTTGTTGTTGTTGATCCGAGTGTACTGTGCAGTCGCGGATGCGAGCGCAAAGGGTTCGACAACGGTGGATTATTATATAGAGATGGGGACGCGTGTGCGGATATCGATGGGACAGGCGACCATGTGCTGCTGCTGCACGCGCCTCGCCATGACGTCCTGCAAACCATACTTGACACCCTCGTCCAGCCCGACGTCGCCGGCGACGACGACGCGTGGGCGACAGTGGCGGCTGCCAGCGGCCTACCGAGGCCTGACAGCACCCACATGCTGCGTGTCCGTTTGAGTTTCTGTGCGCGTGCGTGGCAGTGGAGGCCAAGGAGATGCGTTCGTGCGTGTTGGGCGCTGGAGCTCGAGAACCGGCGCAGTCGTGGCAGACAACGACGGGAAAGAGAGTGCCCGCAGAAGTGCCTCTGTGGGGGTCGTGCAGACGCGACGACGCGACGTCCGCATCCTCGGACGCAATAAATTTCGCAAATACGTACACCGGCAGTGCGCGCGCGGCCGAGCTGCCAAGTCCACACAGTACTGTAGAGACACAGCACAAACTCCTAATAGTCCATCTAAGAAGATCTACAAATTCTTTCTATCGCGGCCCATGGCATCGCAGCCCCTCCTGCGCTCTACACCTCCAAAAACTCGTCGTCCTCCTCGACCAGCAGATCCAAGAACCGGAAGAACGACGCCGCCGGGAACCCGACCACGTTCTGGAAGTCGCCGTCGACCTTCCGTATCAGCAGCCCGCCGAGGCCCTGCATGCAACGCGCGACGCGCAGCGAGCAGCGTGCACCACGCGACAGTCAGCAAACGACGGACGACCGCCCGACCGCCCAACGCACGCACCTGCACCGCAAACCCGCCCGCGCGGTCCGCGCCCTCGCCCGAGTCGGCGTACGCCTCGAGCAGGTACGTCGGGTTGTCCGCGAAGTACACTAGCGAGCGCTCCTCGATCGACCTGCGCGTGCGCGATGAGCATCCGAATGAGGCGTCGTCAGAACCGAGACGCACCGAATCGCGTACCCCGGCGCCGTCAGAACCGGAAACACTGCAAAGCACCAAGCCTCAGCCTCCGACGTCCAACCCTACCCCATACCCATTCCCCCGACCCAGATGAAATAGAACAGACGGCACGCACCGACCGACACCCCCGTGACGACCTCGCACACCGCGCCGTTCATATCCAGCAGCATCCGCAGGTTATCCGCACGCCCCGCGGGCTTCTCCAGCACCTCCGGCCGCGCGCCCTGCGCGCTGATGAACGGCGCGTCCGACAGCGCCGCCTGCGCGTGCGTCAGCACGACCGTGTCCGCGCCGATGACGAGGTCCGGCGCGTCGTCCGGGTTTTCTTGCTGCGTGCGAACGAGGGCGCACGACGACGGCGGCGGCGGTGGAGGAAGAGAGGAGGGTCAGGCTGCGGAAGCGGACGGGAAGGGGGACGACGGGGCGGGACGCACGACGAGCCGCTCGTAGACCTCGACAGCCTTGTGCGTCGCCGTCGCGACGGGGTACTCGTGCACGTCCTCGAATGACATCGGATCCAGGTCCTCCTCAAACGTCGATGGCACCACCTCCGGCGCGAGCCCCTACAGCCGCGCCATAGCACGAGTGCCAAACAACCCCACGTCGTCGTCGATCCCAAACACAATCGAAGCAAACCGTCAGCATACAGCACGCAGCGCGCCCAGGGCCGGAAGACGGCGGGTCGCTCACGAAGGTGCGCAGGATCTCGCGCCGGCGCGGGCTCGCGGACGCGAGGACGACGCGCTTGCCGCTCAGCTTCGTGAGCCCCGGGACGCGCAGCGCGTGCGGCAGCACCGCGGGCTCTCGTTTCGGTGCCATTGCTTGTTATTTGTTGTTCGATGCAGCGGTGAGGGATAGCGATGGGTTTGAGAAGGCGAGGAAAGACGAGGAAAGGAGAGGAGACTCGGAGGGGCGTAGGGGACGACACGTGGCCTGCAGCGGACGGCACGTGAGGCACGCGGCCGCGCCCGCTTCGCGACGCGTCGGCATGTTCGCCAGGCTCACGATACGATTTGATTCATAATGTACAGACTAATGCTACAGTCTCGACATCGCACCGAAGCCCATATACTCCTACACCACGGTTCACGTCGACGACCGACCCCAAGCAAAGTCAGACCCGCTGTCGAATGTGCGGCACTCACCCTCAGCTGCGCTGTGTTCATCGATCTCAGTGCGCGTGCAACCACTCCGCGACACGTTCCACCAGCGCCGCCTTTACGCCCGACACGGGCAGGCTCTTGCTCCGCAGAAAGTCCTGCGTGCAAAACGCGAAGAAAACAGGCGCGGTTAGCATTTAGATCGTATGGATCTGACGGAGCGAACAGGCGTACCTTGAGCTGGTCGACGCGCAGCTGATAGTCCCGGCGCGGGTATCAGCACATAAAAGTCAGCGGACCGAGAAGGAGGGGCGCGCACCTTCGCCATCGACCCGGCCTCGTACTTGCTCCGGATCTCCACTTCGTCGACGCTCGTGGCCTGCCATCGCGAACAGATCACCCACCGCGAGAAATCACGCGTCCAGGACAATACGTATCTCAGTAGGAATTCAGTGGGGAGGATAGAAAGAGCGGCATGCTCACCGCAGCCCGCTTGGTTCCGGCAGCAGCAGCGACGACAACGGTTGTGTTCGCGTCCTCGTCCGCATCGATCACTTTCGCCCATGCTTCAATCAGCGGGCCAGCTTTCTGCTCAGGCACGCATGCATGCAACAAACAGAGAAGGAGAGACCGTGAGTATTCCCGGGGTCGAGACGATGGAAGAAGACGATGGAAAAAACCAAGCCAGATTTAAGGATACGACGCAGGCTATGAATGTAAGAGGGTGAATACGCACCTTGTGTATCGTGTCGTAGTTAGGCGCCGTCACGTCCACAAACGAGTCCGCTTCGTACTCCTCTCGGAATGCCGTCGCCTCCAGCTGCTCGTTATGAAACGCGAGCGCTGCCGCATCCACCGTAAAGTCAACAATAACCCACGAAATAGCCAAATATCCCGACGCACCAGGGTTAGGATACGAGTCTGGCATGTACGTCCCGTTCTTGATCGCCAGCTTCTTAACGATCGCCTTCGCTGCCTCCACGGCGTCTTTCTTGGCTGTGCACCCCCCGCACCAGACGGATAGTCAGCCACAGCGAACGAACCTCAAGGCGAAGGGGGAGGGGATGTGAAATACAACCATACCTCGAATGGCCTGCTCCACCGGCGCGGCCCTGATATCGTCCGCGAACGGCAGCGGCACAAGGTGTATCCCCGCGGGCTCCGTCCATCCAGACTCCTCCAGCTTCTCGGTCTGCACGCAGATCAACGAACCGCATGAGAACCCGACGACGCCCAATTTGCCTATAAACGGATCGAGTGGCACACCTGCGGAAGCATAGCATAGAACATAGGCACCGAGTTGCGCCGCATGGTGCCGAGCGCCAGCCCGATTTTGTCCTTGTCCGCCATGGTCTTCACGAGCGCGGAGAACGTCCGCTTGCTGCCCGAGTACGCCTGCAGCGTGGCAAAAGAGCGAAAAAGAGTACCAACAGTGCTCAGTGGCATCCCGCCTTCGCGCGCATATATGTGTGGAGACTCACCATCTCATCCGGGTATATAAACGTCGAGTGTCGCACGTTATCCTCAAAAGCAAAGTCGTCGCGATCTTTGAAGCCAAGCAGCTTTATACCCGGCTCGAGCCCAAGGGTGCGGAAGGACCGCACTTCATCTGCAGTATAAAATACCTATGATATATATCAGGTCAGCGCGTCAGCACCGATCGCACAGAGGGAAGACATACCCGCTTGCCCACACCCACGGCCCTCGTGCCGAACCCTCCCGGCGCGTCTTGGTCGTCTGCAGTGGCTCCAAGCGTCATACCAAACACGATATCGTGCTTGTCCACCTCCGCTTGTCGATCCTACCAAGGAAAGCGACAAGACAACATGAGCAATGCAACCAACGCACGACGGACGACGGCTCGCATATCGGCCGATCCATACTCGCCTCGTCCACGTATGCCGTCCGACTCTCAGCGACCTCCATCCTGTCCCCAAGGTCTGCAAAGTACTTGTACGCGCCCTTGCGCTGCTCTGCGACGAGCCCGTAGCCTTTGACGCCGATGCAGAAATCAGGCGCGAGCTGTAGCGAGACGCTGAACAATGCACGCTTCGGCACCTCGTGGAAGCGCATCTGGTCTAACAGGTCGTCGATGCGCATGATCGAGATCGACTCGGGAAGCTCAGAGCTCCCTATCTGAGACTCCGAGTCGTCGAACTCGGAAGACAACAGGACATTCTGCGAGGGCCGTTTACGGTTACAGTGCATAGGGCAAGATGCGATACATGAGGGCTTACCGTCCAGAATTTTGTCTGATCAAACGGATTGTCTTCGGTGCTGATGAAGAAAGGCTCCACCGTCACCCCTGCTTGCACGAGATCCTGCATGAAGGGATATGTATTACATCGCGACAGAGAATAAGACAGAGACGCACAACAAGAGTCGTTCGCGCAGTCAGAAGTAGTTTCTCGCTGGTCGCGTCATGGTGCGGGTCATCATTGTCTGTGATGAGGAAAACGCGCTTCGACGCGGTCTTCGGCGCTCTGCGGTACGATCAGGACACTCCATAAATCAGCCAAGCAAGCCCACTCACCCGTCTCGGAGAACCCAGTTGCAGCTCGTGAAGACGTCGCCCATGGGGATACATTTGCCATCCTGAGGTGGGCATGCCTCGCGCAGCACACTCATATCAGTGCGGGCCTCTACAGAATCAACCTTTGTCAGGAGGCCATGACATTCTCATATGATATTAACGGACCATCAACTAGTCGTGTTAAATCAAGAACGTTTGGAGCATTGATGGTGGCAATCGGCAGGTGGACGAATGTCCCTCTTTTAAGGTCTGAAACCCGTCCAGAGGTGACACCCTTTGCCTAGAGGATATTCGTCATCTTAGTTGGAGGAGTAGAGGCCCCTATATCCAGAAATATTTCTCACAGTATTATACAGCATGATTCCAACAGAATCATTGGGCCCCACAATGACCTTCTTCTTCATGATCTGCACGGCAGCGTCAAGGGCGGTGAGTAAGTGGCTTGTCTGGGCATCTTCGTATCTTGGGTCTTCTCTCGGGGCAGACATGGATTCTGAGCAGTCGATGCAGAAGAGAATCACATCCCGCCTGCTTTCGAAGTACTACAGGGGCGGCGTATGAGGGCGGGCGCGCAATACACGCGTTTTGGACGAGTCGCTCACCGTAGTGTCTTGCAGCTCATCCTCCTCATCTTCGTCCATCTTGTTCCAGTCTTCGTATGGCGCCATATCTCGACTTGCTTTTTGAAGTTTTCAAGCTTTCTAACGTGGTGAATGAGGTGGCACACGGAGAGTAGTAGTTCAAGCTTGACAAGGCGATTGACCGCAAGACCGGAAATCGGCGGAAAGATCCACGCCACAGACGCGTCGGCGGGGTTTTATCGGAGGTCTAATCCACTGTGGCAGATCTCTCGTTCATCTCCTTCCTGTCCTCATATCTGGTTTGGCACCAGTTCTGGTTGTGGTTGCAATAGAAAACCCGCCAAAGAGATATGATAAACTATTCTCACAGCGCAGTGGGACGCAAGGCATAGACTTGTACGTCCATCTCTTGTGCTGTAGTATGTGTCTTGAGGCACGTCAACGTGCACTGGCAGTCTGACTTCAGAGAGCAGGTGGACTAGAGTGTATTTGACCTGGCCATAACTCATACATCTTGGGGAAAAATACAGACAGTGTCTTACGCTCCTGGTTCTGTCTGATTCCCGATCTATCGCGGGATCAAAAGACGTATTTTCGTGGACGGATGTCGAACGAATTCCTTTGGCGTCTGCTCACTGTTCGATCCGTCCGACGATCGCAATGTCCCCTTCCAACACACTCTGAATGTCGAATTTGACTCTGCTGTGGGGTGCCTGAATTCTGGAAAGATGATCTCGCACGCTGCTGCCGTCCTTGGTTACCGATATCGTACATTTTGCTTCACCGAAAGGTTCGATTTCAAGGCGACCCTGAGTTGCTATTGCAACTCTTTTGGCGGTTCACCAATATGACTCAGGAACGGCACAGATGCGATCCGAACGACCGACGGAATGCGCGCGTGCGACGGCGACGCTGTGCGTTTTTCCCGTCTCCAGATTCATGGTCTTCTGCATGCCAACCACCTCAATCTCCATCTCTCAACACGGATCCGCTTTCTGCGGCCCCCAAACGCGCTGCCTCCTCGTGTCCACCCTCTGGCATGGCTCCATTGTATAAGTGAACCATGAGGGGGTCAGTGCCTTTTTACGAGCCGATGCATGAAGTCGACCAGATCCCGCCGCCTTTCGCTCGCTGCACAGAAATCATGGAGCGCAGAGAGAGTACGAGACAAGAATGCGCCGTTCAGATGAAGAATGTCGTATTGCGGCCTCGCCAACGACGTTCAATGTACCAGCTCCTCGGGATACGCCGGGCCAAGCAGGCTCTGCTAATGCTGGTCCTTTGGTTTACAGAGATATACGGGCCTCACGAATAATACGTTCATCGATAGCATTACTCTACAAATGATGAGCACCGACAGAGGGAATGGCCGCCCAGTGTTGATTGGCCTGGACGTGCATATGCCGATATCGTTGAAGGGATTCCAAATGCTCAAATGCCAACTTCGAACACTGATCAGGTAGAGCGTTCTTCCGCCCAGCGAAAGGATTCATTCCCAACATGAGAAAACCGAGCGGACAAGACATCAGTGATTATCGTAAGCAAACTAGCTACCACAGCTCTTGCGACTTGAAAAGCCCCTCTTGATGCTCTACTATACATGTATATTGACGGATGTAAATAGATTCTGAGCAAGTAAATTGTAGGGTAAACACTACCACTAGCACTACAGATCAGAGGTCGGCACATTCGGGATTGTGTGGAGGTCATACACATCGACGGCTGTCTCATTATAGCCTGCAACATACGATCAGCATAGTATGTAACCTGGAAAAGGAATACACGCACCCGATGAGCTTCATCAGCGCGAATCCCAGCGTCGCCACAACCTGAATACAACGTCAGACTACATTCCTTCCAGGAACGATCCACACTCACCAGAGTGGCAATGACGCTGGCCGGCACACCGTTCTTTAAGAAATCGATATTCGACAGGTACAACTGGCCCATATCGTCTTCCTGTGTGGCTCTACGTAGACCTGTCAAAACCGATGCAACTTGAGAGGAGGGTGAATGAGGCTACTTACGCGGTTTGATTGGGGAATCCTGACACGGGCATGCCCATACCCGCGGAGCAGATCAACCCAGTGACGAATATGAGCAAGTTCGCCTGATTGCCTGGAAGGTTGCTCCCGACCTCCTTTGCGATTGGTACGAGGAGGACACTCGCAATCGTGTGACTGATAAACGTCGAGATCACCTATGGTGAATATCAGTACGGCAGGTCAGCAGAATTTTGTAGAGAAAGTACACACCAGAACAACAGCGGAGAGGACGAGAACTACGGTGTACAGCGAAAGCCCTTCCACAAGATCTCGAATGACGACGTCCATCTTTTCCAACAGGCCGCTTGAAGTTACGCCTTTTCCGAGCGCAATGCCTCCCATCGCCAAGAAAACGACGGTCCAAAGGAACTGTTCAAAATCATCCTACACGCGACTCGCTTATAAGCACATAGATTAGAGAAGAACGTTCATATTCCCACCTTCTTCAGGACGCCGGTTCCGAAGAATGCCACGATAGGGATGATTGCAATGATACCCATATCGCCAACATATTCCTCGATGCCCTTTTCGACGCACCAGAGACCGATAGTCACCAAACAAACCAGCGTGACCCACCACTGCTTCGCGGTGAACCCTTCTCTTGTCGGCCGAATGCTCTTGATCTCCAAATACCCTTCGCCGCTCGGCAGACGCGAAGGCCGGTAGGACACCAGCAGCAGCAGCCATATCAAGATGATCGAGACGAAAGACACCGGAAGTGCGACAGCAAACCAGTGTGCCCAGTCCAGTGGCGGATCCATTGCCTGCAGCGTGATCAAGTTCTGGGGAGAAGATATAGGGGAGGACTGGCCCCCAATGTTCGCTGCCAACGCGATCGCGATCTGAAATAAGTCGTAAGCAAATGTTGCGGCCAAGAGAGGTGCAAACTGACGATGAGACAGGGGCCAAACGTCGATCGAGGAGGGAGGGTTCGAAGGATTGGCTAATGAAAGAAAGTGTTTGAATCAGCATGCCCTTGGGTCGATTCATGGGTGTAGCATACCCGCACAAGCGTGAAGCAGAGAGTGGGCGCGGCGACATTGCTTATGACTTGCATCAGAACACATCGCTCCAGGCAGGCATCACATACACGCACCTTATCCACATACTGGCAAAACATGCTACGCCCATAACCGCCAAGAGCACGACACTCGGACGTGTCCCAGCGAGGCTCAGCACGCGGGTAATGAGCACCCGATCGATGCTTGTCTTAGAGAGCGCTGCGGCGATAGTGAACCCACCAATGAGGAGCATGATGGTCGGGGAAAACATGACTGAAAAAATCCACCTAAGCCAAGTAAGGGATAAGATGCCGAGTCACATTCACAGTAAAATTAGCCTACTTTGTCGCGTCAGGGGTGCTAAGTCTGCTATCTCCGTCAGGGGACCGCACGACTTGCAGGCATACGAGCAAAAGCGGTATCATCATCGATGTCACAAACAAAGGGATGGCCTACACGGAGATTTCATTTAGAGTCTCGACGGATATGGAAGATGTATGAACATACCTCTGTCGCCCACAAAATGGTCGCGAATACCAAAATAGCGAGACATCGATTGGCCTCTGTGCCCTCGACAGCTTGCACGTTCAGAAGAACCGTGAAAACAATGGCGGCTAATAGTACCCATGCATGCCTTCTCCCCACGCGCAGTCTTCCGACCGGTGTCCGCACTTCAAGCGCTTTCTCCTCTGAAGAAGTTCCTAGGGACACGCCTAGCGGAGTCCCTCCGTCACCTCGACGTTCTCTCCCGATCATTGTGCGCCAGACAGTGTCCCGTTCCCATGCTATGTGTTCACGTAGATGCATTTTGAGGTACCGTTGTGCAGCGGCCACGTCACCATGGGTGACGCACTTCGCGTACAGATGGAGAAGAGCAGTTTGAGCTTCAGAGAGACGAGAGCGAGAGGTGCCGTCAAAGGGGGCCGTTGGCTCAAGAACCTCGTGGAGGTAATGTGCTTGTAGCTAAACGTGGAAAATATGAGATACAGTCGCAGGTGCGAGTAGTCACCGTCATGTCAAACTCACCGAGTTCTCAGTCACCTTGTCATACCTGAATGACATTCACTGATGATTCGCCTGTGATATTACGATGATACATACTTTTTAAGGATCTTGCGGAACCCTGAGTAGTTAAGCTCGACATATGACCGAAGCGAGGCGACCTGATTATAGAGGTTGGTGATACGTCGCTTGAATAGCAATTGTGTATCCATTGCATAGTTTGACTTGGCTGTCCATATCGTGTCGCTCCCCTGCAATGTTTGTGATGTCTCGTGTGGGGACGCTAGCGATGCTATACTGTTGCGCAGTTTATTCGCGAACGTACGGGCGGCGCTCGGGGATTTACTGCGACTTTTGCTGCTATTCAATCCTGGACCTCTCGCATTGTCCTGCGACTCGTTGACAGTCGAGGGGATGTGTATCTGGAGTTGACGCAGAGAAGTCAAGCTTGCTTCTAGGTCCGCGTTATCCTCTGTTGAGGAAATGCTGACACGGCGGGCAGCGGGCGAGACCTCTGCCATTTGATTGCCTGACAATTAGATGTATACACTCATTTATGGCTATTTCTGCGATTCATCTTAGGACACACCTGTATTATTGAGATTGAGCGGCTTCGAAGCAGCATTCGACGGCTTTCGTCTCCGCCTGGACGTGCTCGTATTTCCTCGTCGATCCCGGCTCCGTTCTGTGCTCTGCCATTCTTCGTCGTCGTCATCGTCTTCGTCGTCATCATCCCAATCTCCCTCGCCCTCTGTATACAGCCTTCCAGCCACGAGCCCCATCTCATCCTGCTCCTTCACTAGATCTTCCAACTCTGTAAGCTCTTCCAGGAGCTCCTTTTCTTGATGCGAGTAGAAGGACGAGACCTTGCGCAGCTCCGCATCCAGCAGTGGATGGAAGAGTGCATCCGTATCCGGCGCTAGCGCCGACCGTCCCACGAGAGATGTATGCTCTGTCGCAGCTTCGAGGTCATGAGAATGTATACGTGCGTCATGCTGTTGCTTCTCGAGTTGGTATATGTATTTCTTGAGAGCATCGTAACTACAAAAGTGATTGAGCAACTAATTCTTTTCTTGAGGAACTGCAGAAGCATACGCGATATATTCGTCCCACCATTCGACGACAGCGTTGAATTTCAGCGAGGAACTGACACTCGGGTATCAATGACAACACACAGTCACACGAGTATGCACGGCGCACCTGAACTTCATAGCAAATCTGGCGATGTCAAGTCTGCGGTCACTTACACCGCTGTTGATGACTCGAAGTGGTATGTACTCGACAGTGGGTGCAGTATCGGTCGTTTCAACTTGGCCGTCTCGCGCGGTGAAGAACGTTGGGAAGATTAAGGAAAGTATTCTGGCAAGCTGGGAGGACCCAAGGACCCAAAGCTGGTCTCAGCAAAGTCGGCGAAGACGAGAAGCAAAACGAGAAGCCTTCTACAGATGCTGCACGTGACTCTATGTTACCTGCACGTGGCATAGACGCGTCAGTCATCGCTCTGCGTCGCATCTCCGAATTTCGTACAACACTTAGTTTCAGATAAACACAATTATTCCAGCACGCGCAAGATCTTTGTCACATTTTTTATCCAATATCGTCGTCTCTCCCTGGCTATAGAAAATAAAAATCCTCGAAGAACGCCGGCTCGGACGCAGTTGCACCAGCATTGGTACGGAAGCTAAAAGGCCCTGAAGTCGAGGCGTAGAAGACCTGAAGTAATATAGTAATGAGCCGAGGACGTGATCTGTATAAGCTATTTATAGTTCCTTCCTGGTTATATCCATGAAGTGTATAGCAGACGATATGGCAGCTAAAAATTCGTGTAGTTTCTCACTTATTGCTCCCATTCTATTCCAACATATCATAACTGGGGATCTCGGGGACTGGAATAGCGAGCAGCTGAGGATGCTTGGTGTGTGGAAGCTTGCCGATGTAATGCCCCCCCCCCCCCCCCCCGAAGCGCACTCACATATAGTCCATAAACGGAAGGTGTGGTATTGAGCCTGCGAGCCATATAGTAGTCACGGACCGGTAGCTGTCGAGCAATAAGGAGGGTGAGATTCCTCCTCGTTCTGGCATTGCATAAATGCATGGATGTGTACTAGATGTGTGCACTCAACAAAAAATCTACTTGCCTGTGTCGAACCATCCAGAGATAGGAAGATTCCCTCCACTCCAATAGGCAAATCAAAAGAGCCGTCTGTGGAATTAGAACAGCGTAATGGGCCTTCACTCCGGAACTTGATGATATCGCAATACAGCCAAAGCCATGTTGGCGCACCTGTGGTATATCCGTCAACAATCTGTTTCGCTAACCACATCCTTTGAGGACTCAGGAGCCTGTCTTGATCTTGAGAGAGTTTAGAGGAATCACTGTCTGTAGCTCAACAAGCTCAACTGATCTGTAAAATCCTACCTTTCAAAGTCGTTCATGCCAACACTGACTTGGATATTAAAATGAGCGCCTGTAGACACAACAGGTGGATCATTGCGTGGCTACACACGTTAAAAATCATCAGGAGGGAGTGACGGTGGAGACTGTGAGTTAGCGGGTTAATGCTCTCGTGTTATCGAGAGCTCGAGAATTGCCGATTTACCAACTAGTCGTACGACAGAAAGACGCTGAGCAGGCCATATTGGAGTATATTGACTGTCCAGCCCGAGACAGACTCCGCGACAAAAAAAAATCACATGAACGGAGTTTCCTGAAATGTTTCGATACTAAATCGCTTACTTATGTTGTCCGCGGTAAAAAGATACATATGCAACATGCTCCGTGACATGGGCGTATTACGTTACGGAAGCAATATCCATACTGGGGGACTGAACCTGCGAGATATATCTATGGCCCTGTCAATGTATGAGAGATTTCTGTAAATCTTCCGCTCAAAGACGCACCCTCATTTCTGAGCCCAACATCAGCACCGACCGTCTGTAGGGTATGTCGCTTCCGACAAGTCTCCTGATACCCCTGCCCCAGGCAACGTGATGATATTCCAAAGTGGCCAAGAATTTTGCGCACGCGTGTTAATCGAGCCACAGGAGTGCTTGTGGGTTGTCAGGAACGGTGAGAGCAGCTCCAGGTCCTTAACGTACAACAGGCACGCAAAGATTCCCTAGGTACCGACAGCACACCACCTCCCACCATACGCAAAAGTGGACCCCAGCACGCAGCGGCCCCGAATCTGCCAGGAAATCTTCTGAGCGCCATCAGGAATAAATGAACAGATTCAACCTGCAAAGGCCATCAGCTTGAGTGACAAACAGAGCTCACGTATGCTATAAGTTTGATCAGTCAGTCAGTCTAGGTGTCCCTGTTCTCACCTCGAAATAGGGCTTTCAGCGAGTTTCAGCTGAATCGTTGCTTGGAACATCTTGGTGGCGAAACGCAAATGGCCGCCCAGGGCGTTGCGTTTGAACACACCCGCCGGGCCGTCCGGAACGCTCGGAACTAGGATTGAACCCAAAAATAGCAAGTCCTTTCCTTTGGCGCAGGCAACATTGCCACTCTCGAGATCTCACCGTCATCTGCTTGCTTGGTTTCTAAAGGTCTGAGATCTAACACAGTCCCTGGAAAGAACAGATGACAGTCTCTCGGACTGGTGACCGAGCTTGGCAGCACTACGAGCTGTAACACGACACGGGGCCGACAGTTCTACCCCGGGGTATGTATATCGCACCGAATGATGATGCGAATGGTATCCGAAGGACTCCATGCGTTTTGAAAAGCTTAACCGCCCTTCTGCAATGTAACCTTAGGAGGACAGTGTGGGACTGGGAGCTAACTGCGATCATTGCGAAGTCCGTTTTGGTAAGTGCGCGCCCAACGCAAGGGACCAGTAGCGTCATCTGGTCGAGAAACATCGTCTTTCGAGCGCGCGGGTCTCGGGGAAGGTTGTTGATTGCTGTGGCAAACCGTGGAGGGCCCTGTCAGGTCATGACAGCTGGCGCAGTGAGGCACAGCGGCTTCTCGACCTCGAGGGCCCTGCTTGGGCGTTCGCGCTCAGGCTCCTCAGCTCTTGCGCTCTCTCGGTCCCGCCCTCGGCCCCGTGTCGCGCTTTTTTCTTATCACCTCGGTGCCCTCGGTTTGTCGACAACAATGATGCCAAGTAGCCTTGCAACATGTTTTATGTCTCACGTACATCCATTTTCTCTGTAGACCCTTATGGACACACCTCTAGGCCGCACAGAATCCCATCGTTACGCACTGTCGGTCACGGTCTCCCTCGCAGCGTTCTCCACATACTTAACACGTGAACGGAGTTCCCATAATTCTCACCCGGGCTCCGCAAGGTGTGATATTTTGTTCATAGTTGCCAAACGCGGGCGGCCCCACCAGCGGCACCCACTACACGGCCACACGCACACTGGGGATAGCACACATCCTCATACACCAGCCCTTCGTGTGAGAGCTGTCTGCATAAATCGGGAACCGAGAAACCTTGTTCCGTCCTCGAGACTACCACGAGTTGACAGAGTTGGCATCGATCACGAAGTCGAAGCACCGCAGTTATCTTTATACGCACTCGGGCCTGTCTGACCCTATTGGCACGCCGTAATGTTATTGGTGTCAGCCTCTGTCAGCGAGAAGTCTCACAAGCGGGCAGGCGAGTCGAGGCATCGTACCAGTGCGACGACGCGCAATCGTAGTAAGCAAGCACTACCTACAAGCTTTGGTACCACTCTCAGTCGTCCATGGGCGTCCGGGGGAAGGCTAAAATATTGCAACGGCCGCCGAGGATACGATATCGCTCTTTTCGGCGGTCGATGAACCTAATCGAACTTCCCACAAGCTACAGCCTTGCCAGAAAGCGTCCGCGAGTGCATTGCCACAAGATAAAGCACTGGAAGGACCACTGAAGGACCCTACAAAAACATCCGTGAGTGCAGTATTCCGTGAGTCATAAATAGTGAGTATCACAGCCGCTGATATCCGGCTAGGGGGTATTAGATACTAAGCATGCGAAAGCTTCGAGATGTACATATATTACAGGTACAAGACAGAGGCATGGCTAGGTTGCGTGGTGACAACAGACACTACGATTGTGACAGTATTTCGACCATAAACGAAAATAGAGTAGGAGAGCAGAGCGCAATCGTCCAGGACCATAGATAAAGAGATTAAGCCGCAACGTAAGAAACTGAGGATAGATCTGGATAGATACGAGTCACCACGGGCGAATAGGACGAGAGGCGTCGGTCGAGCTCATCCGATTCGATTCTGCGGCACTAATGTATTGCCGTCGCAGCTCAGCCTCCCTGGATCGGAAGACGGCCTGCGTCTGCTCAGGGTGGCTTGGTTTTAGAGAACGGTCATTGCCGCTGCTGTTGCCACCAATCGACCGCTCAGAAGGCCAGTGCCCGGAAAACGAGGAAGCTGAAGGCAAGCCTTTCCCATTTTCTGGGGGCGGCAAGAAGACGGAGGAAGAGGCTGAGTCCGCGAAAGCGTCGATGGAACGCGGCGTTGCAGGGGAAATGGGAGACGGATCGATCGGGGAAATCCCGTCGTTTGTCGTTGATGGGGAGGAGACCACGCTTGCGCTTGCAGAGGTGCGCGGTGGATGGTGTGATGACGAACCGAGGTTGCTTGACGTGTCTCTAGGCGAGTGCCTGTGCTCTCGGTAGGCTGCCTCGGTGCGGACGGAGATTGGCGACCACGACGTTCTACAAGCGAGGCGAGGTCGAACCGATCGTTAGCCTTGGCGGACGAGTCCAGTGAAAGCCTCGTACGTTGTACACTTCGGTACGGAGAGAGACCGCCGGCGCTCCCACATTTGTTCCATCGTAGGCGGACGCATGTCGTGCCGGGGTTCATCGGCAACTTGGAGGCGGCGGAGAACAGTGCGAGAGTCGCGCATCGATGACCCTGAAATGTCTGCTAGCGAGGAAATGGGAGGAAGCGCTACTGAGGCTTGGCGGGCGCGAGTCCGTTCACTCGGGTGTTGGATAGGCGGCAGGACAATCTTTTCGGCACTCTGGAGCTGGAAGGCTCCAGGGAATGAAGCTGACATGTTCATCGGGCCTTCGGGCGAGGGTTTATGCAGGCTATATGATGTTAGGGATACGGACGGTGACGAGCTTGCGTAAGGCGAAAATCTCGACTGCGGGCTACGTTTTTGACTGAAAGAGTTTCGGTGTGCGCCGCCATCCGTAGAGAAAGAGACCAAAGGCGCAGAGCCGGATACATGAGGCGTCTGTGGACTCGTCCTGTGCCGTACGGGCTGACCTGCCTGTGAATAAACTAGCGATGGGGCAGGCGGCGGCGGTTGATGCACGAAAGCAGACATGGCTTGGCCTGTCACATTATGAGGCCCTGCTGTTGAGATTATAGTCCACCCTTCCTGAGGGCTGCCAGAAACCCCTGCGGATAGGCCACCGCGTTGTATTTGCGTGTTACGCCTAGATCGACGCCGTCCTGTCCCAGAAGGTACGACTTGCCCGAAACCGGGTTGGTCTGGAGACAAGCATGTACTGGGGAACGTGGGTCTACGACGTCCAGAAACGAGTGTGTGAGGATAAAAACGTGGAGCGAGGAGGAAAAGACCTTACCCAAACAATGGAATGAGCTCGTGACGGATCGGCCATGCCACGCTGAACAAACGAGTTGATAAATTTGACGTACACATGGAAAGGCGAGAGAAACACTTACCGACGAGACAAACGTAGGGCGACCTTGAGGCAGAACATTTAGTCTGATGCTCTAGAAATGTGCTCGGTAAAGTGGCTTACCTCGTATGGCATCCATGTGCCCTGTATCTTGAGGTATCCGCCTCGCACCCTACGGATAACAGAAGCCAAGTCGGGCTGGGATTCTATCATTTTGACAATGTCCGCTACATGCAGGAGCGGGGCGGCTTAATATAACGATAGAAGTGTGAAAAGAAGCGATTCATCGTACCTTTGGAGTTGCCCAAGGCTGTTGAAAGCGGTTAGTTTGACATTTCGCAAGGGAGCACAAGACAGTCGCCTCACCTTTCCAGATGCCGGTCCAGAGGATATAGCCGTCGTCGGCGTCCATCATGATCCACTGACCATTTAATGGGTATTCATAAACAGGTCTGGTAAGGTCGTCGAGGATCTCAGAACATTTGTAACATTTATGAGGGAGGTCCTAGTCGAAGAGCTCACATATACCCTCGGGAATCGTTGCTTGTGATATACCGGCTTTTGGTGACATGGTGATTGGGGCTTGCATAAGGCCGGAAGCGTGGTCCGGCCGTCGCAGATTCCTGCGGAGGAGAAGAGAAAGCATCCTATGACGGTGAGGGGCGGACCGAGTCGAAGGAGAGCAGCATCGGCATACCTGCAGTAGTCCAGAGGCCATGTTGATGGGCGAAAGGAAACGAACGGAGTGGGTGGGAGTGACCCCTAAAATACGAGATGTGGTACAATCACGGAGTGGCGACTATACAAATACCCGAGGCGATGAATTTCACGTCCTCACAAAAACGCAGTCAAGGCCAGGTACCTACGGGGCGCCTACTGGGAGCAGGCATCAACGGTCGCACGCGTGTCCTCAAAAGAATGGAGTCGGGAGACGCTAGACGGTGTTCTGGAGGGTGGCCTGCCCGTGTTTGAGAGAAATGAAGAGGAGACGGAGTCGGCGGAGCCCGTGTTTCCAAAGGTAGAAAGTCGCTAGGGGGCAGCCCATTTACGGAATCTGGGAGAGGTTAGCAACACCTAATATAAACGCCTGCTTCTACGCGAAAATCAGTCGCTCTCGATTCTTCGCTTGGAATCTGCATTCCAAGGCACCGAAGCGGGCTGCCTCGGCCCGTCTCGTCCCCGGGCGATCGAATCCCATCGCGGAACTTTCTCCACCCCCCCGAAAACTCCGCAACATTTGCCATTTCCGCACGTGCCTGCCGCCGCTCGACGCCCACATAAAATCAAAACATAGCTTCCCCCTCCTCTCAACACAGTGTTTCGCCCGCATCACCGTAGTCAGCACCCTCTCAACACCCCCCAGGCGCCCAGGCGCCATCTGCTCACCGTCGTTTCTGGGCATAAACACCGCGGCGCCGGCAGGTGCAGGCGCGGCCTCCGCAGGGGCGACGCATGCAATCCCCAAGGAAATTATCGCTTTCACGCGTCGAGGGCTATAGGTTCTATCGTTAGCTTTTCCCGAGTGGGCCTGCGTGCTCGGTTTGTCAAGATCCACTCGACCCAGATATCCGTCGAAGACACCCCAGAACAGCAACACATATCCAATTTCCCACACGGGACTCGCGGAAGACTCGAGCACCAATCAGGTTAGCGTCTGCTGAATGTATGATGCAACGTCCCTTTCAGGTGATTTTTACTTCTATCATCCTTCCCAGGAACAACAAAGGATCAAGGTCGCCAGCATTCGCTTGCGCTCCATAGTTGTTCCAACCTATCCAGCGTTCTCCATTCTCGCGGGGTGTCCTGGGGTTTCCCAGCAGGGGTGCGTATATCTGAATGTGGCCACCGCCGGGTCCGCAGGCGGTCGGGTAAAGCAGGCTGCTGAACTATCTTGAACTATGACGGTGGATATATGAAATTGAGCAGCGAGCCTGCTGCGCCGAGGTGCCTTGATCGCCCGAAGACGATATCGGTAGACGTCACGGGGGAGCGATGCCCTCCGAATGCATCCGATCGTTTCGCATGTTCTGCCGTCGGCACCGCACCCCTGCACCGGCACCGCACAGCTTTCCAGTCGGTCCCGTTAGAGAGCTCGACATGAGAACGTTGACTACTCCTCGACTCCACACACAACTCGGCGCATCCAATTTCAAAATCGATGAGCAATACGGAAGCCTGATGCCTCAAAGTCATGAATTACACGCGATGCGCTATGAGAACCCAGCCGTACGCGACTTGTCACGGGGCATTGTACGCCCTCCTGTCTCCCGCGCTAAAGCAATTAGTCGTGGACCGCCGCGGCCGCTACAGCCTTGAGGACCCTGCGTGTCTCCGCAGAGCCAGGCCCGCCTCCCGTCGTGTAGGTCACATGGCTGACCTCGAACCCGTTGAATTGACTGGCCGCGCACAATGTGTACGCTCCCATGTTATCAAAACCAAGCCAATCTCCTACCCGGAGCGTAGCCGGCAGCAGCGTCACCGGGCACACGCAATCAATGGAATCGCAGGTGGGCCCCCAGACGCTGCTCGGGTTCAACGGCTCGGTCGAAGGGACGTGGAAAGACCCGTTGAGGGACAGTACGTATGGGTGCACCTTCTGATGATCGAACAGGATGCAGTTGAAGGCACCGTACACGCCGTCATTGATGTAGTCTGTGCGAGAAAAAGTGGCAGATCATGAGCAACCAAGAACGAGAGCATATGGATCAGACAGCGTACACATAACCGTCGGCTGATCGTTGCTGCCATCCTGAGCTGTTACCTCGTGCTCTGTGTCCGTCAACGGACCACGACGGGCAATCACGTTCGCCGCCAGACTGAACGCGCGGGAAACGTAGTATCTGCCCGGCTCGGCGATTATTCGGAGGTTCCGGCGGTCCGGAAAGTAGCTGTGGAGCGCGTCCCTTAAGATGGCAGCCGTCGCTTCGAAATTCCCGTCCTCGAATCCGCCGCCGACGTCTAGTAATTGAAAAGTGTACCCCGCTTGGAGGCCCATATCAAACGCCGCGCGTGCCCGCATAACGGCATCGGAAAACGCGGAAGAGTCGTAGCAGCCGCTGCCCACATGGAAGCTGATACCGATGACATCTAGGTCTAGCTCCTTAGCCTTCGCGAGAAGACCGGGGACGGTCACAAGCGGTGCACCAAACTTCAGGCCGAGGCGGCATAAGCTTTTGGAGTCGTCGGTAAGAATGCGAAGGACGAGCTTGGCCGCAGAGTTCGCGCGCGCGACCTTGTACAGCTCGTCTGCGTTGTCGAAAGTCATCATGTGTACACCAGCTTTGGCCGCATTCTTGATGAAAGATGTCGCCTTGCAAGGGTTTGCAAATATGATACGAGAAGGATCAATGCCAAGCTTTAGCACCTGGAAAATTTCCCCATTGGAAGCACAGTCGAAACCCGTCCCTAGTCCAGAGAGCAGGCGGAGGACGTAGGGGTCAGGATTGCATTTTACAGCTGTGGCTCGCAATCAGATGAAAGTTCCCAAGCTGTTATCTGCGCGGCACACACCGTAAAAGGGCTCGACTTCGGGGAGACACCGTTTCCAGCGCTCATGCTGCCTGTAGACATAGCTCAGGTCCGCCACGAAGAAAGCCTTTTCCGCGTCAGGTTCATGATCGGCTGCAAGACGGGCCGCTGTCATGATTCCATTTCTCAGATGGACATCAGGGTGACCCCTTTCAAGTGGTACTAGATCATCGAAGAGGACGTTGTCGGTCGTTTCATCGTCGTCGCTAGAGATAAGAGAGGGGTTTGAGTGTAATAGGGTGTTGGTCGGCCATGTCGGCAGATTTTCGGCGCCGCAAGTGGTTGAAGACGCATTCAGGTGCAGGTCAACTGCATACGGCAGGGGGAGGAAGTCGATTTGGGACATTTCTGTCTGATGTGTTTCGGGGGTATCAACGAGAATGCTTTCGTCAGATTCTAGTTCGGTGGGAATAAGTTCAGAAGTTGGATAGTCTATCGAGCAATCGAGGCACGTCGTGGTTGAAGCGGTTACGTGGTAAACCCGATGTACCGAGCCTGCACCGCCGCGGTTTTGGTTGGGAACCGGGCGGACTAGGACGGTAGCGACGAGGTTTAGTTCAGTCGGTGAATGTTCCCCGCTGCGGAGCGAGGATGAGGTTGGTGTCGAGGGAAATTGAGGGAGTGAAACGAAGAAGGAGAATGAGATGGTGTGGAGAAGTGTGATTCGTGTGCGTGTGGAGAGTCCTGTCAGGGGGGTTCACCTTGACGACGTCGTATGTGAGGCTTCACGCGTTCATAGAAAGAAATGGATGTTCGCTCACCACGAACAGAAGACCACCTATGATAGATGAACAAAGGGAGCGAAAGCGAGTGAGAAATGGCGCGTGTTGAGCCACTAGCTGATACGCACTCGAGGGTCAACAGACGAAGATCGTCGTTTCTCTCCTGGTCGGTAATGGTGGCACAGACTGTTTCTGTGTCGTGTCAGGCAGTCACGACGACAGAGTTCAAGAGGGGATGGAAGTGAAACTGGAACGAATCGCGTTGAGTTCGTTGGTTCGTTGGTTGCTGGAGTCGAAAAATTGTAATCGATGTGTATAGTATGGGTAGCTCCGACCGAGAGTGGCATCAAATTGACACTCCGACCCCGCGAGACTGCATTGGACTTGTGGCATCGTCTCGAGATGAAGGGTTTCCGAGTCGAGGCAAGCACGATCAATTCATGTACAGTGTTGTGCAATTCTTCCGACCAGGCACCGACATCTAGCCTTTAAGAGGGTAGAGCATTCTCGATTTCGCCGGCGTTGAAGCTTTGAAGAGCTTCCATTACAAGAAGTTTTTGGACTATACTGACTCGACAGATTAAGAGATGAAGACAGAATATCGGCGCCAGATGAGCTGTCATGATTCAGATCTTTCCCGAAGGTTATACCTGCCATTTTGGCTCCCCACAAACCTCTTGTGGATCATTCATGAGTGACAGGACAATTTGGACCGACGCTGACAGTTTTCTAGAAGTCAGTGGAAAAGGTAGGTAGTGCGGATGGTGCACTCACTGTGTCTGACAACTTGATCTGGAATCACGTCATTGTCCCAGCGACAGGTAATTTTCCCAAGCTTAGCCCAGTGTCGTGAATCTCTCGAGCATATTAAAATAATGCGAGAGTGCGAGGAATTGCGATGGCAGAGTTTCTTCTCAAAAGGTGCGTATGGAACATATATTCATAGCTATAAATTTTACATCTCACACACCGCAAAAAGGGCTGACCTAGGGCGGCGCGCGCGAAAAGGCATCCCATCGCGCGGGGCTGGGATAGACACCAATCGCAGAAGCGTCGCGGGTTGTAGGGTGAGTAACGTCGCTCCACGGCACAGATGTGGCACTAGTGGCGTTTGGCAAGGTGGGCGTATTTGACGCCCAGGGTGCCCTGGTGCCAGCAATACTGCCGTCAGCACGAGGCGCCGCGTTTCGAGAAACAGGTGATGCGATTCTCGCAAGTACGGTATCTCCAGCCTCTGGGTTCCATTCTACGAGGCCGCCGAGAGGTAAGTGCTGCACGACGACTCGCTTTCCGAGCACCTCTGCCTATCGACGCAGTTGCAATCAATTAAGTGGTCAACGAGGCGGTTGAGATGTGATAAATTTGCACGCGTCGGCATGCTGACTTACTTCGTACATCTTAAACAGTCCAGAGTTGACCTTTCCCCAGTGTGCAACGCTTGTGGCGATAGAGTACAGCTGAGAGGAGTGCTCGTGGAAAGGACCGTGCTTGACTTCGTGTATGCGCATAATCGACATGAAGTACAAGTTCGTGGCAGGTAGAGGCGGTCTCAGTACAGCGTTCACGGGTATTTCGGTCTGGTCTATGGTTACAACGCATGCCATCATCAACGTCGCCATCAGACTCGCCGAGCAAATGACAGAGCACGTACCTCGAAGTTGCGCGCTGCCAAACATATACCCGAGAAAATGCGAGTCGTCTAGGCCCCAGACACCATGACTACCCGCAGGCTCAAGCTTGTACACGTCCTGCAGACGCCAACAGACCCTGAGATACCGGATGAAGATATCAAATACAATTTGGCGTTCCTCGTCAGGATCGGATCGCAGGAACCGGATGAGTGTCAGGCAGAGCAGAAACAGCGCGAACGAAGTCTCGTGGCCCGTTCCATAGTCCATCCGAACAAAAGATCCAAAAGCTGTCAGGAGATACGGTTTGAGATGCGGGATTGCGGGGTGGAATTGCGGGGAAAGTAGCGAAGACAAGAGACCGTCCGCGCGCTATGCCAGCCGAGCTGAGTGACGATCTGCGCTTCGATGGAGATGCGCAGGCTCACATCCTCTAACCGTTTTCCCCATGTTCGAAACGCAAGGTTCCCGAACCTCTGCGGTGTCGACAGGGGTGGTATCTCATCTATCCAGAGATCCAATTGATCAAGCAGGCCGATGACCGCGTTCACAGCCTAAGAAGATCGATAAGCGCCGTGTCACTAGCCCTGAAATTGTATAAAGTTCACCTCGCTTGGGGATAAACTTGACCATGGGAGAGAATGCCCAACAACTGCTTCATTCAAACGGCGTAGGAATAATCCGTAGTCTTGATACCCGCGCGTCTGTCTCCACAAAGAAACATCAGAATCTGTGTGTATCTTTTGCGTGGGAGAAGGGATGAGACGAAGAGCTTCGCCGATAGGTATATGTCGTAGAGCTGGGGGTTGAGTGGATGCCATGAACAGGCTAACCTCTGTGTTGAGGTTGTTGAAGCACAAGGAGAGCGGTGGGAGCCTTTGTGGCTGTCGTACATCACGGTCAGGGGATCTCAGATCTCAGTAACTAATCCAGTGCCGCCTAAATCCTGCCTCTCACCACCACGCAGCCACGCTTGAAGCTTGAAGAGTGCTCAAATCACCAAATATCAAAAGGAGTCTCCTTTTCACCGATCGTACGTCTAAGACGTGTGCAATTAGGCTAATCAACTTTGTCTGACTAGTCCGGTCTGACCGAACCCCACCCCCCTACTCATCTTGGATTATGTATTCCGAAGGCTTTAGCAGTAGATGCGAGAATGACAATGGCTGGGCGTTGTCTTCTGGACGCCTTCGGCGGTTACTGGGCTTTACATGTCATCTTGTGCTTCTTCCAGTCTGATTTCTGGCAAGCCCTGGGCGGAGCGCAATACTTGACCTTTTTGCATCTCCCACAGGCCAAAAGCTTCCCGCCATCCACAGACTCCTCCTTCGCACAGAAGCTACAAATCTTCCCGATCAACTGTTCCCTTCTCGCGTCCTCCTCCCTCACTATCCGAATCAGCTCTTTGCTCATGCCTCTCCTCTCACTGGTCAGCGCGAGCGACCTCACGCTGATCCCGTCGTTGTCATGAATGTCGGCATTCCCTCCATGCTCGAGCCACCACCGCAGCGCCGCCTCTTTCTTCCGGATCAGCGCACGGTCACCCGGGTTCCAGACTGTGGCGCTTCCGTGCCCACAAGTCCCCCCGTACCGATCGCGCGCGTTGATGTCTCCCCCAGCTGCGCACAGGATCTCCGCGAACTCTAGGTCAAATGACGGGTACGTCGCGAGCGAATGCACAAGCGCCGTCGTGCCTGAGACATCGCGCCCGTCGACCGGCACACCTGCTGTCAGAGCTAGCCAACGCACAACGTCAAGCTGTTTCTTGTGCAACGCTGGCTGAATGATCGAGCCCAGCAGGAGAACGGAATAGATGGGGGTCTTTGTCGCCCCGTAGCGGAGGCGGTCGATCTCAGCTACTGCCTCTTGAGCTCCCAGACGCTTGACGCGGTCGTTGAAGTCTTCCTTGACATAGGCAAGGTCGCCATGGATAACATGATACCCAAAGACATCGAGATCCTCGCGTGGTTCCATGGTTATGCTTGTGAAGTACGTCCTGAGGCGCTGGGATTCTACGCCTTTGAGAGGTTCATCTCTGTATTGCAAAATTCGCATGTCAGCACCATCTGAAATAACGAACTTACTTATATAATCTACGTGGCTATTAATTCTTCGATCGGTCTATATGGCAAGGTTTGGATGTTTGGGTGGCAGTGTGATGGGTGTCGCATCATGGTGTCAGTGGGCGAAAAACGTACCTACCGGCCCCAGAGCCAAGTTCTGCAAGGAGGCGACTAGCTGCCAGAAAGCTCATGATAGCTGATCTTTATCCGAGTCTTGGTTTCCACCAAGACTTGATTTGGATGGCGAAGAAAAATGCAAAGGATGTTGAACCAACACTTGGAGAGAAGGGACGTTTTGGCACGTGGCCAGCCCTCGCGTTATATGCGAAGCTTAAAACCTCTTAAAACTCGTCAAATTCCAGAATCAAGAACAAGAAACGATCAAAAGAGTACACGAAAACAGCTTGCGATCTAAGTATACACGAGCGTACCGACATCCGCACATAGCATACCATCCGGCGAAACGGTGCTAGCCAACCAAAACCCCCGCGCACAATCCAATCAAGCTAGTATCTCCTTCAGTTCTCCGTTCTCTACCATCTCTTGTACGATGTCCAAGCCGCCAACGAACTCACCCTTGATGATTAATTGGGGGAACGTCGGCCAGTTGTTCAAGACCTTCAAGCCTAAGAATAGCACGAGGCCTGTTAGAGAATATACCAAGAATAAAGCGATACGTGTGAAAGCCTACCAGATCGCACGCTCTCGTCCGACAGGATATCAAAATGGGTGAATTCGACGCCCTGATCCTTCAGCAGAGCGACCGTCCTTCTGGAAAATCCGCAACGCGGGGCGTCCGGAGAACCTTTCATGAACAGTACTACATTGCTCTTCTCCATGAGCCCCTTCAGCCGGGCATTGAGTTCCTCTTGCGACTCTTCTTTCTCAAGTCCGTAAGAGTTGTGCGCCGTAGCGGGGATTTGGTTTGTGTGTGCGAGCGGGTGGACGGAGGATGGTGGACGGACGTGATTTGCGATCGAGCTGGTCAAGGTAGCTGCGTCGGCACCAGATATACGTCCAAGTAGCGTATGTCCCTGCAGGTGACATGGACCCACCCTGATGAACAGGTGCATTTGCACGGCCAAAAAAACAGGTGCTCACCCGCAACATGATAAAGGTTGGAACCGCCTCGATCTCAAATGACTCGGAAATGTCGCTTTGTGATTCGGCTTCTACGTGAAGCACTAGCAGCTGAGGATACTTCTTGGCGAGTTCCAACACTACTTCGTTCATCTGAGCACATGGGGCCGCCCAAGGTGCCCAGAAATTGATGAGGGACACTCGGTTGAGGTCCGCCGACAGGAGAGATTGAAAGTGCTCTGGAGAAGTGATCTCATTGTAGTTCGAGGGGAACGAGGACATGATTTTGGGGCTTTTATACAAGTTAGATTGAGGAACAGGAAGTGATCGTGAGGAGAGGTATACACCGGTATACAAGCTGTGTCTGTCGGGCAAAGGAGAGTCAGCACCGAGCTCCTTATCTGACAACAGATCGCGTCATTCTAGTTATCAAATGACCTTATCCAGAAAATAATTTAATCTAATCAGATCCGACCTTGCTTCCAGCTTCGACAAGTCACCAGCATATAGACTACACGCACCGTCCACAGTGCCGACTACTTATCCCCGTCAACTGTTCTCGCTGAGTGTCGTTTGTGTACTTTGACGTGTTTCTTCGTATTTCATTTCTCACACTGACACTACACTTCCTAAAAAATGCATGGTAGCACAGGCTACTCTGGTATGATGTTATATTGTTATATGTCCCGCCAGAGCTACAATTGGTTGCTCACAAGTGAACTGTTCGAACGCAATTGCTTCGAGCTCAACTGTAATTCAGAATTGAGTCAATAAACTTAACCAACACAGCTACCTGGGAATGACTCCAATCCCGATCCCAACGTAGCTCAAAGTACTCATCGCTGGGAAAGAGTATCACAGGTTCCCACTATAACTCAGTCAAGACAGCAAGTCTTCGGTGGTCAGGTCGGCCAGGTCCACGGAGAGCGTTTCAAGTCTCGCATTCTACACTCAAGGGCGGCTTAATGCTCTCCGCGCAATCTTTAGATGCTTTTGGCCTCGGTGCATGCACGCATCATCAATTTGCTCCTTAATTTATCCCTCCTCTTTATGATCGCAAGACACAAGTGAGTCCACGCGTCGAGGCCACTCGAGAGGCCGCTATTCGAGTGCACAAATCGCAAATCTCGACCACCCAGCTAGGGAGAAGCTTGTAAGCTAGGCGATGCATTACAATATTTTACGATGGATCCTTGCCGGGCATAATTGTGATGGCGTAGCTCCTGCAGAATCACAGTGCGTTATATTCATATCAACAATGTATCACAAACAATATACAAAGCTGCCTAGCAAGAACAAATTCGAGCATGTTTAACTTTGAGGAGGCAGTGTGAAATCGGAAGTTAATAAGTACATGGTGACGATGACTGAGGGTAAAATGCAACGCAGCGCGAAGATCATCGAGGTATGCGCGTTGTGAGCAGCCATATCTTCGGACCTCGCACTGACACACTACAATCCATAATGCACGAATGGCACCCAGCGGACAAAAGATCCATTACCATACTCAGCGCGTAGCTTATTGACAGCGAGATGGAGTGCTCGAGCGGCCTCTGTGGTGTCAGGGGATGAGCCATCGTCGTTATTTCGGAAAAGGTGGCCATAGAACTCGTTCGTAACCTTGGGACCATCGTCATCATAAATCGACCTGTGCACTCATTGAGATTAAGTCAATGACGGGGACGAAAATGATCCCTACCATATAGTTGCAACCACCCCACGGAATCCAGAGAACAACATTGTTGCTGCAAGATGGAAAGCTTCATCAGGAAGATTTGCATCTCCCATAGCAGTCTGACATGCACTGAGAAATATCAAGGAAGCATTTGGCAAAGGTTGTGTCATGATTCGGGAGATCTTTAAGGGCCCATCATCTAGGAGCACTGCGCTCTCCAACGGACTGTCTAGATCTTGTATTCCATGGCATGCAAGGTGACTGATCGAAGCTTCAGAAAGATGAGAGAGAACCGTCTCTACTCCAGATGATGGAGAGCCGTCCCCACCTAGCTTGACAAGCGAAGAGGCAGGAACATGTCTCTCGATCTGTCGCATCTCTTCACGGGTTTGGGGTAATGGGGTATGACCCTGAGTTACGGGTTGTATGGCAACCAGCATCTTGAAGGAACCCGTCGTTGGCGCCGGCGGATGAACGAGGAGAGAGCTGAGCGTAGGTGCGTAAGACGATACCATGTAATCTGACGCATTTTCCACAGGGCCCATCTCCGTGTCATATATACCAGCGGCATGAATCGGCAGGAGGGCAAGCAACCCAGTTGAGCACCACCAGACACGCGGGGGTGATGTAGACCTCTGAAAGCATAGAATTGAGCGCAAGGAATAATTGTGATAAATAAAGTCCTACCTCAAGTTTGAGACAGCGGATCACTGGCTGAACTATAAATGCCCAAAGTGTCGCTAGAACGCTGCGAAAGATATCATCGGTGCTTTGAGTCTTTATCCGGCGAATTCTGCGTCGCCCAAGTCCTTGATCTTTCACTTTGATATGGCGAGCAGTTTGTGTTTTCTCCAAGAGGGCTTCTAGAGAGGCTTGAAATTCATCTTCGAATGAGCCAAAGCTGTTGAAAACGACACTACGTATGGAGTTGACAAGAACTACCACATTGCGACTTGTCATCTCGGCGGAAAGTGGAACATGTTCTACACCGGTCGATGTGACAATCAATGCATCGCAAGAGGTGTTATTGGCAGTGAGAAGGACAATGGGGCCACGAGCTGCAGCAGTTTTTATGGAGGCTAGTTTCTTTGGGCGGAGGAAATCCTCGAAATCTTTCAAAGCCCGAACCTGCTCAAGTAGTTCCGACCACTCTTCGTTGAGCTGACGGAATCGTACTGCCTCCGCTTCCACCGTCATCACTGCCTGTGTGTCGCCGCGGATTGGACTAGAGCCTTGGTGGAATGAGGTCCTCTCAAGAGCGCGGGAAATATACTGCAGCTTCTGCGCGAGTTCTGGGGAGGCTAGACGAAGGTCATCGAAAGACGTACGAAGCCGAAGTGCCTGGGACCAGAAAATAGATCTGCCCTCTTCGAGCATCTCAACGGCCTGATCAAACTGGCGCAAGCGAATGGCACAAGCAGCAGCATCACCAACAAACCCACGTCTTCCTAAGCGGTCAGTCAATAATTGATGGCGGGATGCGATATCCGAAGCAAGCATTGCAACACGGGGAAAAAGTTGAATTGTGGTTTGATATGCTTCCAAGGCAGACGCATGCTTCGCATCATCTGCATGCCGCGCCCACGTCTGAGCCGCCCTCAAGCGAGCTAACACAGGGCCTGGCTCTGATGTTACCGCAGCACGAAACGAACTCATAGCTGTATCCAATAAAGATGAGTCGGACCTCATGCAGAGATAAGACGCAAAGGTGGCTAGAAACCAACACCGATCAGGATGTGATCCAGGAAGATAGGTGAGGGCTTCCTGCTGAAGTGAAATGGCCTCCTCGAGGTCATCCATATGACCTGTCTGCCGAAAGCGTGTAGCTAGCACATTTGCGAGGTTGTGCAGTGAACGAGGGCGGCCAGGACTGGTGGCCGGGAGGAGCATGAGAGTTTCTCTAAAATACACAATTGCGTCTTCGAGATTGCCATCTTGGCCTTCGTGATTGAATTGTGTTAAAAAGACGGTCCCGAGATTGTTCAACGAGTGTGGCCGACTAGGATGAGGGGCTGGAAATAGTTTCAGGGCGTCCTTATGGAACGAAATTGCTTCTTCTAAGTCACTAGCTTGACCTTTTCGTTCAAATCGAGTTGAAAGCACATTTGCCAGGTTATTCAACGTCTGCGCGCGATCAGGATGAGGGGTAGGACGGAGATCAAGAGCTTCGCGGTAAACGACAATGGCCTCTTCTAGGTCATCAGTGCGAACTTTCAGCTCGAACCGCGTCGAGAGCATGTATCCAAGGTTGTGCAACGAGTCTGAATAATCAAGGTGTTGAGCAGAGCGGAGCACAAGGGCTTCCCGGACCAGTAGGATCGCCTCGTCTAGATCATTAATTTGGCCATTCTGCTCGAATTGCGTCAAAAGTGCGCTTGCGAGGTTGTTCAAACAGTCAGGACGATCAGGATGTGAAGCAGGTGTCATCAAGAGGGCTTTTTTTAAAAGCAGGACCGCTTCCTCGAGATCGTAAGCCTTGCCAAGTTGCATGAACCGTGTTAGAAGTACCGTTGCAAGGTTATTCAATAAGCTAGAACGAGCCTGACGTGGAGGGAGAAGTAGTGTGAGGGCTTCTCTGTGAAACGAAATCGCTTCGTCCAGATCATCACCCCGACCATGCTGCTCAAACCGTGTCATAAGGGCGCTAGCAAGATTATTAAATGATTGAAATCGATCAGGATGCTGTGTGGGACGAAGAACAAGAGCTTCACGATAGAGCGAGATGGCCTCGTGTAGATCATCCGCCTCGCCCCTGTGCGCGAATCGTGTCAAAAGCACACTTGCAAGGTCGTTTAAAGATGTAGGACGCTCAGGATGCGAACCAGAGCAAAATGAAAGGGCTTCTCGGTGAAGCGAAACCGCCTCCTCGATGTCGTTGGCCTGAGCTTTTTGCTTGAATCGCAACAGAAGAGCGCTTGCAAGATTGTTCAACGCGAGAGAACGGTCAGGGTGTGTGACAGGACGAAGGGTGATGGTCTGTCGGTAAAGGGATATTGCCTCCTCAAGGTCGATCATCTGGCCTGTCTGTTGGAAACGCATCGAAAGTACGCGTCCAAGACTGTTCAACAAGTTCGAATGTTGCGGATGTAGAGCAGTAGACAGCAAGAGAGCCCTTCGGTAAAGATCAATCGCCTCGTCAAGATCATCGATCTGACCTTTTCGCTCAAATCGTGTTGAGAGCGCGCTTGCAAGGTTGCTCAGCGCCTGAGAATGCCCAGGATGCAGGAGAGACCGGAGCGTGATAATCTCTCGGCGAAGCAAAATAGCCTCCTCGAGGTCATCGATCTGATCCATGTCCTCGAATCGCTTCCAAAGCACATTAGCGAGGTTACTCAACGACTGAGCGCGACTGCGATGCGGGGAAGGGCGAAGGGCGAGAGCGTCCCGGTGAAATAGAATGGCTTTTTCAAGGTCATCAACCTGTCCTTTCCGCTCGAATCGTGTCCATCTTGCATTGGCTAGGTTGTTGAGCAGGCCAGATCGGTCGGGGTGCGCAATAGGGACAGTCCTGATGAGATCTTCGTTTAGTACTATACACTCCTGAAGGTCGATGTCACGACCAGTTTGCTCAAAGAGAGTGAAAAGGGTGACCGCTAAGTTTCCTTGGATCTGATGTCGCTCTGGGTGCTCCCGACGCAACATGCCGAGAGCTTCACGTAGGAGCGTGGCCACGGTAGTAAGATCTTCTATATGTCCTGACAGACGGAATCGCTGCAAATAGGTGGGACCCTGCTCTACCCGCCGAAGCGCTTCCAAATCGTTGCGCATCGCCCTTTGTTGAGCGTGAACACGAATTGCCTCGGCGAAGTCACTAATCTGACCGCTCGAAATGAATTTGGCAAGGAGAGCAGCGAGAAAACTCCCAAGAAGCTGCAATTGATAGCGATGAGATGATGGCTGAAGATGAAGAGCCTCTTGGGATATGAGCACCGCTTCGTCCAAGTCTTGAAGATGGCGTGCGTGGAAATGCCGTAAGACAAGGGCATTAGTGAGACGATGGGTGGATACCAATCGCTTGGTATCTGAAATTCCGCGCAGCTGAACAACCTGGCGCAACAGGAATATCACGGAATCGATGCTTGAAATTGGGGCGGCCTGACAGAATTCGGTTAGAGAAGAGAGGGCAAAGTGGGTTATCGCAGTTTGTTCATCTTCGCTTGGGAGAGGATTGTTGTTTGGAGCCACAGCATGCTATGGAAGTCGTCAGTCAGTCGTGTCAATCCTATGATACGAAACTCACTTGAAGCTCTTGTCTCACGACGGGATCACTTTCAGGCTTCACACGAGTTGCCAATTCCGAAGCATCTTCCAGTAACTTGACAGCGTCATCCAAAGCCGAATTCTGGCCTGTCCAGATGAATTTAATAACTGAAGCTAGGGCGAGGTTCTTCAGTGAGTCGGAGTAGCACGGGTGATCCGTGGCACGAGAACCGTAACATCGCGCAGGAAACTCGAAGCCGTTTCCAATGAGGAGAGCTGACTTTCATCCTTACATTCCGAGAAGAGAGCGTTCGCAAACTCGTCTAGCTCGTCGACGTCGAATCCGAAATTTGTCCAGTCCTCATCATTCGAACGCTCATAGCGACCTGCCATTGGCTTTGAGCAATAAATGAGCTTCGTGTGTCAAGAGGAGTTAATGTGACATACCTTGTTCATGACTTCTACTTGAGAAACAATTCGGACGTCAGCACTGTGATCGAGCTGTTCATTTCGCTCGGCATTGAAGAGGGTATATGCGTTCCGAATGACAGAAATGGACGAATGCGAGCGGTCGAAAGCGAGGCTGCTCTGTAATATAAGGGAGAGAGTTGGATCAATAAGGCGACTTGTGATTCTCGCAATCCACCGAATTTTCGCAAGCGCTCAGATAGCCGTAAGATACGTGTCGGATGACCAACTCTTTGCAGCAACTACGTATTTCCATAGGCGCCCTATAGCTCGTAGTCACAATCGCGTCCCGATGTTTTGGAAGTGTGCGAGTGAGCCTCTGAGTAGAATGGCCATGTCGAGATTACAGATATGAGGTCCTGACTATATCAAAAGGGAATGTGATATTAGCTTCATGATGTCGATTTTGCGATGTGATGATTTCATTACCTCCACAGAACGAGCCAGGTGCATAAATTCTTCCGTGGATAGAAGGACAGACAAAGTCTCAGATGCCGGGGGCATACAATGTCAAGTCTTTGATGTCTTGATAGAAATGAAAATAGAAACCGTGCAGCTTCGACGGTGGCTGAGCATCGTAGGAAACACGTCGGTGGGGGACTGCCGATGTCGATGTCGAGGACATCGAACACGACGCCCACAGAGAAAAGTCCCGATCACCCTAACCCTAGTCAATGGTTCTATCTTCACGCGTTTGTGTGGAGTCATCTAGAGTCATTTCTCCCTCATCGTGGAGATCGTACGTGCCGGCGGCGGCGACACCGCCTCTGCAGCTCTCTACTCTACCATCACGATCCGGTATTCTTGACAAATGTTCATCGATAAAGAAGGATTTTATACCGAAAAAATCTTGCTGGTACATATATCGGGATCACAACCTCTACAACAAACCCCTCAGGCTAGGTTGCTCTTATTCGTTCAATAGTCGGGCATTTAGCAGTTGGAAACACTGACTAGACGGGCCTGCGGCGCGGCCGATGCACGTAGCCGTCCTGCATTACCCTTGTGACGCCTGACCATGCGCTGCAGTGGGGCACGGGACCAGATCTTCCTCACTCTTCGAGGAATGCAGCACCTCGGTAGCCATCTACAAATACTCCTCCCAAAGGTGAATGCTCTGTTCAACGCAGTCGGAGGTCATGCTCATTTTATCCTGCTTCGTTGTGTCTATCGCGCCTTTGTCTCTTGCAACGCCCTTTCGGGACAGGCAAGGGGACTACAATGACGGCGTCCATCTTGCCGTTAGTCCGAAGTGTGGAGAACTTGGCGGAAACTTTACCGACGTCAATGCAGGTATAGACCTGCGCAAGATCAAGACGATTGTGTCGTTCGGGGTGTGTTAGGATTTGCACTTGTCCGGATCGTATGCTAACGATCGAATGTAGGACTCCTACACCGACTCGGGGAAACATGACGGCTCCCCGCTCCTTCCTCCAATCCTCACACCTCCAGATCCGCACGCAGGAGGGAGATATTCAGATGGTCCAATGTGGTCGGAAAATATAGCAAATGACATCAACGCGAGGTACATGGCCTATGCGGTAGGCCACAGTCCATTTTCTGTCTCTCTCGACCTGACGCACGATCATGTCTTACTCAGTGGTCTGGTGCTGTGGTTAACGGTTCGCTGTGGCCGAGCAAACCTTCAACAACAACAGATTTCATTGCTCAAGGTTCTTTGCGTATTTGTTGAATCATATTGCGGAGTGTTCTCACGCATCTCTTAGTGTCCAGATTCTTGAACCAGTCAAATGACCTTGACCCCCATACGACCCTTTACACTATCTTCTTTGGCATCAAGTAAGTTGGAAAGGCAAATTTTGAACTCCTAACTTACCAACGATCTGTCCGTATGAAGCGATTGGGTCGCATCTCACAGTAAGCTTCGGGCATCTATGCATCACCCTTTTCTCTACTGAATATGGTGGCACTGACAGCTGATGGCGATCACCTGCCTGAGGATGCTCAGTACCTGCTGAACCAAATACGGATCCTCGCTAGTCCTCCCACAAATGCGCGAAACGTCCTCGTAACGGATGTGTACGGACGCGGCACGCACACTCCCTCGGGCGAAGCATGGAAACAGTCGATTTTCGACGGCCTCAGCGCATTCAACGCTGGGACCAACGGCACGCCCCCACTGAACGTTGCATTCGGCGACTTCTCCCGCATCTGGGACGGTGTATTGGGTACAGATCCTGGATATGCGGTCTTTGGCTACACAAGCTCGGGCTCCTGCCTGCCCTTCACGAATACGACAGAGGGAGAGTGCGATGACCCCAAACATACGTTCTATTGGTTGCACGGGTGCGAACTTTGCATGAGGTCCGGAGGACCCTCGAAATTTGTTGCTGAACCAATGTTTCTTTCGCAGGCATCCGTCGAATGAAACAGAGCGTATCATGGCTGATTATGTCGAGGAAGTGTTTGAAAAGTGCTTGATCCTATGACTGCTCGCAGCTCCGTTTGTACGGCCGTGGTGCCTACTCCAAAAATAGATCTGCGTCAAGACTCGACATCTACACCACTCAAGACCGTCAGGACCATGTCGAACTTAGCATGGATATCACTTAACCCCTCCTCGGGGATGCTATAGGCATCCCTTCCGGTGCTAGTGTATATGAATATTTCTTTTGTATTCTGAGTTACGAATTCTGGGGGACTACCGTGGGCAAACACGGACACACAAAGCCTAAACCTGCTCTTCGCCATCAGAAATCCATGACCCGAATTCCGTGTATATTTCTTTTGGCTGACATTGGCCCGACTGCACTCTCATGGATGCCATTTGAGATTCTCCTTCGAGGAGATGGGGCCTTCTGCCCACCATCGCTCATCGCAAACAATACACGTCGATTGCCGTAAACCGCGAAGCACCTTCGTTAGAGTTGCTCAGTGCCATTGTCCCCATCTATATAGACGGTCCAATGTCCACGGAGCTCTCATTTATCTCTTCTTGGGGCAGAAGGCCACTTCTATTTCCCATCACCTTCCATCTACGGCCTACACTAGTCATCTGGCAGCTTCTACCGCACTGTTCTCGTGCACAGCTTCCACTAAGGCAAGAGCCGATTCAGAGGGCAAATGTGTCCAGGGAGGGCATTGCAGGTTGTTTCTGAACTGTGTGCGTTACAAGCTTATAATCCTTTGGCGGCGGTTGCTGATCGTATCCTGTGGGTTCTTTTCAACGGTCTTGTGATGCATGTCCAGGTCCGTTTACGTTGTTGGCCTTCTAGCAATAGCAGCGGTGCACGGGCCTGCGTCCTCCAGCACTTTTCCTCTATTGCTACCTGTTCAATCACTGTCCTCCGTCCCAATGCTCGCTATTCTTGTTGCTAGTCTCTTCGGGGCGTTGACGCGTATAAAGCCTGTACTCGGTGCCCAAAGGTAAGGACACTCGTGCCCTCCACGAATTGAAGGCCATGCATCTCACAGAATCCCTCATCCTCGCGTCCTTCGCATCGATTGTGACTGCCAGTTCCTTTTCAATCCCGCGAGACGAGAGGAACGACGGCATCCACCTTGCCGTGCATCCTCAGTGCGGTTCGCTGAGTGGAAATTTCACTGATGTCAACGCCGGGATCGACCTATGGTCCATGAAGACGATTGTATCGTTTGGAGTCAGTGTCCTCTCATTGTTCAATTCCACATCAGGCACATGAACGCAGCGCATATATCTAGGACTCGTATACAGATGGCGGAAAACATGATGGATCCCCTTTGGACCCACCTATCTTGGTGCCGCCCAGTGTTCTGGCTGGTGGTCGATCAACCGATGGGCCGGTTTGGATCGAGTATGTCGCCGACGACCTCAATGCGCGTTTTATGGACTATGCGGTTGGCGTCCTCTTTTCCCTACCCATACATCTCAAAGTAACCATTAGAGACGTTTTTCTAGATTTCCAGTGCTGTGGTCAATATTTCGCTCTGGCCAGATAACCCCTACCCTCGAGATTTCTTGCAGCAGAGTAAGCTCTATAAGACCTCTCAAAATGTCTTGTAATGAACTTCATAACAGTGGTCATTTTCTTGAACCAATCCAACGATCTTGATCCTAAGACTACATTGTATACCGTGTTCTTTGGAATCAAGTGAGCTTGCTTCGTTCTATGAGAGCCTCAACTGATTCATCCGCATAGCGACTACGAGGACTCGAAGAGTGGGTCCACTTTGTCCCATTAATCTATGGGCGCTCTATTGAAGAGTTTCTAGTCGATGGTGATCATCTCCCGGAGGCCGCCCAGGATCTTTTGAACCAAATCCAGATTCTTGCCAGCCCTCCAACCAATGGACGCAATTTCCTAGTCACTGATGTGTACGGCCGGGGAACCCACACCCCGGCTGGTGAGGCGTGGAAGCAGTCGATATTTGACGGACTAAGCGCGTTCCACAAAGGCACGGGCGTACCAGAGCCGTTGAATGTCGCATTCGGCGACTTTTCGCGTATTTGGGATGGGGTGCTGGGCTCGGATCCTGGCTATGAGGCCTTTGGGTACACCAGCACTGATTCCTGCGCTGGAGACACGACAGAGGACTCGTGCTCAGACCCCAAGCATCATTTCTATTGGATTTCCGGGTACGTGCCAGTTTTGTTTCAAGGCAGCCGGTGCTGAAAAGTATTGGTGTCTTGGCTCAGACATCCCTCTAACGAGACCATGCGCATCATGGCTGACTACGTTAAGGAAGTGTTTGTCAGCTGTCGCCTGGTTGATTGAAACTAGTTTTGCGGCAGTATAGGTTATTCTTCTTGCTGACACCCATGGGACAGCTGGTGCATTGTTCTTTGGAAGGTGTATTGGGTTTGCTTTCCGCGGTTCTTCCTTTTTTGTTATCACGCCTGTATACTTGTCATATCATCGATTTTTTGAGCTTTGGGTGAGCCCATTACTCTCCCCGTCTAGCTACGCCGCCACTGGCGTTTTGCTGCGCGGTATACGAATATTTGATTCTTATTTTTTTGAAAAGAAAAGAGATTGCCATCTGCGTGACAATCGCAGCCAAATATAGCAATATACCTCATATAAGGCTGATGACATATGACAATGTGACATTGTGTATACAGTCGTCACGACTTCGAAATTATCGCTGCAACGAATCCGCCAAGATTCATACCAGGAACTCGATCAGCGGAGCAGCGAAAGTCAGCAGTAATTGAGGAAGGCACCCTTGATATGTTAGAGGACGAACTTGATCCCCAGAGATGCCCACACCTCGCGGAGGCTTTCGCAGACGATACCGAGAGGTCGCGCCTCATCAAGAAGTACAAGAGCGTGGTGGCCTGGAAAGCCCAGCGTCTGCATGAGACAATCCATCCTGCGAAAAGGCAGAAGGTGAGTCTATTTCTGAAAGGCAAAGATGGTACAACTTCCAGGGAGGCAGGCCTCATTCGTGTGATCCTGGTATAGATTTCAGCTCCAACTTGTGGTACCTGCGGGTTGTCGCTCAGTCGGCCTTTTGCATGTTTGCACTGCGGATACTCTGGGTGCTGGCAAGATGAACATGTAACAGAACATCTGAAGGATGAGGGGCATTTTTTCTGTGCGCATTTCACTAAGCTTTTCTGTCTACTGTTGATTGACCTTTGAGTCAGGTGCCGACGTAAAACTGGGTCTCCTTTTCTGTGTCGAATGTGACGATTTCATTTATGACGCAACAATTAACAGCCTATTCAACTCGACTGTTCTTGCTGTTGAAGAACACAATACTCAATTTCATGGTTGTGGGATTCTTCCAACTCCAGACGACGCGTTCTGACTATTCGCGTATCATATTATCTTTCAGTTAACAAGAAACGTCGCGAGATCTATCACCCATGGCATCCAAGCGCGAAGGATACTGAGGCTCTAGATGAAACTACTAGTATACCATGCCAAGGTGTGTGTCATTTTAACGCGAGGTGATAACACTCCCTTCTTGAAGACGACCATCGTTCTCAGCATATGTCTGATCAATTTTTAGGTAGACGTGGATTACTCAACTTGGGGCAAACATGCTTTTTGAACGTCATTCTCCAATCTATCATCCATAATCCTCTACTGCGCAATTATTTCCTTAGCGACAAACATAATTCGAAACTCTGCAAACATAAGGAGTGCACCTGTTGTGAGATAGATAAACTGTTCACTGAGGTGCGTGCATTACTTGTTATTTCACATCGTAACTTATTCATATTTGTCTAGGTGTACACTTCGTCACCGACGCCATATGGGCCTACATCACTCCTTATCGCTACGTGGCGCGCTTCCTCCGACCTGTCAGGTTACTCACAACAGGATGCCCACGAGTGCTTCATAGCGCTACTCAATGGCATTCACAATACGTGCCGCGGCCACACCAATATTTCCTGCAACTGCGTCGTGCACAGCACATTTGCCGGAGAGCTGCAAAGTAACTTGAGATGCGAGCGCTGTGGATACGTGAACGTAACGATCGATCCCTGCTTAGACATCAGTTTGGAGCTGAGAGAGGGCAATATCACACTAGCCGATTGTCTGAAAAGGTGAGCGTAGCGTCGGGGTGCGTTCTGGAGATTTCTAAATCGCGCGTAGATTTACACAGCAAGAAAGGCTAGGAGCGAAAGAATACTCATGTCCGAAGTGTGATAAAGGGCCGCATGTCCGTTGGTCCCGCGTTCATTTGGGTTCTTCTAATCACTTCGCTATCGCTTTCCAGGAAATCAGCAAGCGACTTTCAATACGCAAGCTCCCGCCCGTACTCTCTTTCCAATTCAAGGTACCTCGCACCTCACGTGCATACAATGCTCACAGCTCAATGTCTTTGAGTAGCGTTTCGAACATAAGACTGCTGACAGACTTTCCGCTCAAAAGATCGATCTGCCTGTTCGTGTCCCTGCTAGCATCAATATGGCTCCATATACAACGCTTGCTGCGACAAGGAACGATTTGAAATCGAGCGACGACCCTAGCCTTGCCGCATTTTCGTGAGTTTCAGCTTCAAGTGATTGCTTGTACTAATAAGCTTCTATCGCTAGGTATCCTGGTCCAGAAGTTATCTACGAATACGATCTTTTCGCAGTGATCAATCATGAAGGCCAAATCGACAATGGGCATTACACGAATTTTGCGCGTCTCCAGGATGATGTTGGTTACTTCCCTCGTACATAAGACCCCAAACTCACTTCGTTCATGCTCGCAGTGGTATAGATTCGATGACGACAAGTAGGTCATTCGGTGAACTATGTCCACAAAATTTAACCAGCTGCTTTCGCGAACAGAGTGACACCATCCACTCTTCCAGCGGTTTTGTCTGCACCTACACCCATATACATGGCGTTCTATGTCAAACGCCGACTCGACTACAAACCTGATATGACGCCGTCGTACGTACTCACACGAGAAACAGAAGCCGTCCGTGAGCGGGAGCAAGAGAAGGAGAAGGAGAACTGAAGGAGAGGGAAGAAAGGGAGCGAGAAGAGCGGGCGCGAGAGGACAGGGAGCGGGAAGACAAAGAGCGAGAAGAGAGGGAGAAGGAAGTGGAAGATGAACTATTGGCTACGGTGTGATATCTTCTCTGTCAAAAGTGATTTTTCCATGATGTCATGTTCTGGATCCTGAGCGTGTCGAGGATATCTGAGTTTATTGCACAATACAGTACACGGCTACAATGAAGAAACACGTAGAATACGAGGAGGGGTCTGAAGATCTATGACTTGGAAGGACGAAGGTGAATCACTAGCAGCTCTAGGATGAATGTGCATCAGTATAGATCCCCGATTGCACTGAGCAGCTTGGTACGCTCACATTGCGTTCATGACCAGGCTTCATACTGTGTACGTTCTTGAAGACGATAGCTATCGAACTATGGCGATTGTTTATAGTGTTCCGCTTCGATGTATCGTGTTCGCTAACATAGCCTAGTCTGGTAACACTCATGTCGTGGAGGATGTCCGCGGCCATTTGATCAAGGCTGGATGCGAGGGGTTTTCTGCTGGTGGTAGAATGAAGCGTCGTCGGGGTCGGTGGCGTGTCCTGACCACTCTGCTCAAGGCTGTCGTTCGCTGAGTCGGATTCGGTCGACAACGTGTCCACCTGATCGAGCGGACTGGATGCAGCAGTGTGCATCTGCACAGGTGTGGATTCGGGGAATGACAAGGCGGGAGACGACTGTTGAATCGGCTGGGACGAGAGATTGGGGTAATAGACGGTTCCTTGATATAAGATTGGCTGGTAGGCATCCTGTCGCGGCCGGTCTGGATGGGTGAAGGGGCAGTCCTTTGTAGTGCAAAAAGGCCACCAGAGACACGGAGTATATCGGAAAACTGCAGAAAGATGATCAGCATGGAGCGCTTTTCAACCGCAAATATTTGGTTACATTTCGACACGTCCGTCGGATGTTGGTACGGACAATCCGGAACTCTGCAATGACCTTGCACATGAGCCCAACAATGAGTCGACTTTTTGCCACCGAACTTTCTGGGTTTGTCGACCCAACGCCAGTTAGGATCGTGTACGCTAATGTCCCTGATGAGCATCTATCTGTTGGGTTAAAAAAAATCAACGTACAAATTGCATGCGTCACCCAGTGGACATCCGCCGATGGCGGTATAGTGTCTACAAGGGGAGGTCTTGTAGGACAACGGTTTAAGACCATCCACGCCCTGATTTGCTTTCTTGAGAAGGCTAGCCTTGATCATACGGAAAGTCTGGAACGACTCCTTCGACTTCTCTGATCGAGTGACAGGATGGGGCTGTGTCGAGAGGTGTGCTACATTGTTATAGATTGGCGGTGGATTTTTGAGAGCGACGTGCGCAGACGGGACGGGAGGAATTGGGCGCGTTCCAGGATGCTGTGGCATCTGGGTAGATGATACCGCAGGCATGTGAAGTCCTGCGTTCGACGAACGTGGATATGGTCCGGCACCATTGTGGTTCGTAAACTCTCCAGGCTGGAACTTCTGGATCTGCTGCGCTTCTGCGAGCAGTTTGACATAGTTTCCGAGCCGTGGCACGAACCCCAAGTCCGCATACGGATTGGGGAGGTGCCCCCCATCTTGAACAAGCCCGAGAGCTCTTCCTAATTCAAATACATTGTTTGGACCCGAACCCGCCCACTCGTTTTGAGGTAATTGCACATTCGGAGGCTCGTGCGTGAACGGACATCGGTTTCGGGGGCACATACTGCGAAAACGGTACTTGCAAAGCCCGCCTAAGGATCAGAATGCCACAGAAATAATTAGTGCGATTGAGAACGCGGACGGTAGGGAACGTGATGCGTACGATCAAATTGATACGCGTATAGGCGAACCATCACTGCAAAAGGATTAAGGTCAAGGGAGAGTAGGGATATCAAGCTGCTGGTGGTACACAGTTATGAATGAACAAAGAGGATGTGACGCGATCGCCCTTATATGTGCGGCCGCTTTGACCAGCCACAGACGCGTGCTGAGACGGCCACATTGCAGAGACACCAAACAAAGCCGCACAAGCGTGGCGTTGACGCCACGAAACGCGTCGTGATATGAACAAAAGAGATGACGTGTTTATTGGCTTGGTGTAAGAATCGAGGTGGCGAACAGATGATGGGTGAAAATCAGTGCCCAACGAAAGGCAATTTTATGACGCGCGGGGACAGTACAAAGGGATGTATGAGCAGGGATTTATGCACCAAAATAAAGGTGGACTTACGCGGGCTATATCCGACACTCGAAAGAGACCAGAGGTGAATATCGGTGGCGCAAAAGCCAGAGCAAGCGAAAAAAGAAACAAAGGCATAAAGATACCAAATCTCAAATCTGGAGTTCGAGAGGGAAGCGCCAAAATGCCTAATTTTACCGAATTGTTTCAAATGCGCGACTTCCAAGTGTGAAAATCAGACAGGAAGGAGGGTGAGGGGGGAAGGAAGGGAATAGAACAAAGGAATCAGAGGCGTATCTAAACGTTTCGGACACGCGAGGAACGCGAGGCCAACGAGAGCGCGATCTGCGATTGGACCTCATGGTTTGTCCTGCCCTTGTTTGATAACTGATTCAGATCATAGACGTCATCGCGGGGTCAGCCCTTCGCGGGGTCAGTCTGACCTATTCATTCATGGGTACTCGCTCCAACGCAAACTTTCATTCAGACTACCAACCCTATCGATATTTTGATCGCATAGATCTCGGCAGTGCTCTCGCGCCGCGAAACGGAATCTCTGCGTTCCGTTGAATCGTCAACTGCTTCTGCACACGAACCGAGCGCACTCACAATTATGTATGTTGAAGCTTCCGATATAACATGGACGGGTAATAGCATCTGTTGTCATGTTGGGACTGACGCAACTCTTCTGGCACGAGACGACGATCCAGTAGCATATCGGGATGTGAATAAGCATGTTCACCACAGCGACCTTGGTCTGATATGCTTCCGGTGCTGCACTGCTTGAAAGCAAGGGGTTTTAGCTTCGTGCGAGTCAGCTTCGGACCTATCTTTCGATTAGCATTACTACCTTTGGTAATCATCAGTATATGATCATACCCAGCTATGTTTCCATTTGGTCCAAGGAACCACCTGCAAGTTTCTTAGCGCCAAGCGCATTGCCCGTTCCCAGGCTAGGCAGCGTTAAAGACAGGGTATTGTGTGCTCTTCGCATTGGCACAGAATTTATGAGGCGTAGACAGGAAATTAGAGAAAGCGCAGAAAGTAGAGGCACACAGACGGCCAGTGCGTGAATGAGCTGATATGATTTGGCCTTAGTATTGTGACTGCATATGCAGGCTGACACGCATGTCAGACGCGAGTCACAGTCGCTGTTGAAAAAACTTACGAGTTGTGAATCACATTGAGCTCATCTCCATATGGTGAAAACCCCGACTCGAAGAAGCTCAAATACAGTGTCCTACCTGTGAATTTGATACCGTAACATAATCCGTGACCAAAGGCATCAACAAGGTCAGGGTCAAGTTTGACTGTTTGCTGGCCAGAAAAAATAGCGAATCGCCTCTGAGGAAAATTGCGGTATGGAGGCGGCGTTGGCGTCGTCAACGCGGAGCAAGGACGAAATTCTTACAGGACCCCCGGCAATCCCGCTAGAGGTATGTTTTTCCCACGGTAGTGGGGCGGCGCTACGCGCCGCCGCTCTGAAAATTTCCGGTAGTTTTGGGGCCCATTTTTGGACTATAGGTCTATGCTTTTTCCCGGTAGTTTTGCCTGTTTGGGTAAGGTATGATACGGTTCCGGTAGTCAGGGTCTGGTTCGAACAAAAATATATTCTATATTTAGAGTGATTTTAGCGAAGATTCTGCACAAAGGAATTTGCCTTGACTTGACGGTCGTAACCATAGCCATTTCACTACAAGGCTATGTACTACAAAGCCTTGAAGGAAAAGAGCGGGAGCATCGAGAGCGCCGTCAAAGAGATCGGAACTCGGTATCGTAAAGTAGTGGAATCTGCACAAGACATGGACTAGTTTGTTGTATGCACTTCGTGATAGGTTTAACTCATCCCTGACATGTATTGGATTGCCGCGCGAATTTTTTTCGATTTTTGGAGGTCTGATAATGTCTCCGGTAGTGGGAGGGCCTGTACTCAAGGTCTGATTAATTCCCGGTAGTCAAAGAGGGCTGCAGGCCCCGAAAAAAGTCCGGTAGTTTACCCCTTTTCGCCAAACATACCTCTGGCGGGATTGCCGGGGGTCCGTAAGAAGCCTCTTCGGCTGTTCATTGCGAATTGATGACAAATGAGGAGGACCTCTGGGAAAATCCAGCTGCTTACGATCTCCCAATTTGTCCAATCAGCTCCGGCAGACCTAACCCAGAACCAGGGCTTCATTTGTGGCTGGCGACAGTCGGGCCGAGGCCGAGGGCGGACTCGCTCACACTCGTTGGACAATCACTGACCACTGTTTCCCCGCGTATTTTTAACACCCCCGTGGACGTGGATGCCAATGACAGCGTGAAGACGATACTAACGGCAGGAATGCCCGGCACCGTTGCTGCCAAAGGTCTGAGAGTTATTCATGTCACACCGACGCTGGTCTTGTCTGCATGCGAGAAGGCTCCTCTCCCACTTCTTTGTTATAGTGGACAGTGAGTGGCATGGTGGCAAACAAGTGTCATGCAGGTGGCCCAGGCTTTCTAAGTAAGTGTTTTGACCCATACACCTTTCTGTACAAGCCCATCCACTGACCTACAGGAGATTCAAGCCTGCAAAACATCTCACGACGAAACTCAAAACACCATACCCGCTATTCAGCAGCTGTTGGTAACTGAAAAGATGGTTGGCAACTTCCTCGGGCCCATGCCCGTCAAAGACTTCTTGACAGAGTTCATGCCTTGCACCTCGAGCATTCCAAAGATGGGTGTCAAGAGGCTTCAGGTCGAATCGATATCCAAAGGTAACCGATTCGAGCCAGACTTCGTATATATTCCTCATCTTCATTGCCACCAGCCGTGCTCTGACCAATGCATTTGCGTTGTAGATAGCGGCCGTGAACAGGGCCAGGCTGTGCCCCCGGTTTGTCCTCGTCGACACGACCGACAAAAACGACGACGATCCTTCAAAACGCTATCCAACTATATCCGTTTACAAGAGACCTTACGGAGGCTCGCGCAAGGCAGACTTCCGCCTTGTTGACCTTCACATCGTGCGCAAAAAAGTGGTAGAAGACCCGTTCATAGACCCATTACCGTCAACCTCTCGTCGCGAACACAAGTTTGAGAATACTTGTGACCGGCGTGCCATCAAGACTCGACGGCACATCGTTGCTTACACGAATCGCCAGTTCTCGTTGCAAAATCGATGCTTTGCGTTCTCGGTCCTCTTCCTCGACCAGTTTGTCCGCTTTATCCGATGGGATCGCGCAGGGGCTGTTGTGACTGAGCGTTTTGACTGGAGACAAGATCCGAAGACCCTGGCGACATTTTTGTGGCATTTCAGTCAGCTCTCCGACTCGGAGCGGGGACACGACACGTCTGTGTTGAAGCCTACCCTTGAAGAGATCGAGCGAACCAAAAAGAAATTGGACGAGCGTGCAAAGGCTTTGGCGCGAGCAAAGGGTGAAGACGAGGATTATGCACGCGAGCGATACTCAACCAATGACTCTTTTTGGAAGCTCTGTGTAGTGGACGATGATCCCGACGTTGAGGACGACAAGCGGACACAGTATTTCGTCGCGTCAGCACCTCAATGGCAGAGTAAAGAATTAATTGGACGGGGAACCAGGGGCTACGAGGCGCTGGATCTGCAGACCGGCGAACTTGTCTACCTGAAGGACATCTGGCGGTACGAGACAGCTGGGCTAGAGAAAGAAGGCGACACGTACCGATTGCTTCGTAAAAACAAGGTCTCGCGGATACCTCGTCTTGTTTGCGCAGGCGACGTGGAGAATCAGACATCATGCACACGTGAGTTTGAGGACGAGGAGTGGTGTTGTGGAAGGCCGAGGCCGATGCGACACCGCCATTATCGATTGGTGCTCAAGGACCTCGGGCGCCCATTGTCAGAATTCAATTCGACTAGACAGCTCTGTCAGGCTGTTTTACACGCGGTGATCGGTATGCAAACATCATTTTCTTGACAGCTGTCTGAGCTGCACGCTGATCTGTCCTCTTGAACTATGTTGCAGCTCACAAAGAGGCCTACGAGGCCGGTGTACTGCATAAAGACATCAGCGAGGGCAATATCTTGATTACGGACGAAGGAGATGGTCTTCTGATTGATTGGGAGTTGTCAACGAGACTCGATGATGAGGAGTCTGACACTGACGTCCAGACAGGCAGAGTGGTATGTTACCTCATTCCTGACTACAAGTTTCTGTATCTCAAGAAGAATGTTTCAAGGGAACGTGGCAGTTCCTCTCGGCCGCTTTACTCATGGACCCCGGGAAAGAACATGAACTACAAGACGACCTCGAGTCCTTTTTCTATATCATCCTCCACCTAAGCATTTGCTACCAACGCAACGACATCATACGCACCGGCTTGGTTCAAAGATTCTTCGATGAGCTCGTCACGGGCGATGACGGCCGCGAGTATGGTGGAACCGCAAAAAGGGACTACCTCGTCACTAAGAACTTTCACTTTTTCGGCGAGGAGAACCTTCGTGAATTCCTCAGCGGCGTGCACGTTGACCTTATCCAGGGCCTTCGGGTGTTGTTCCTTCCGATTTACATTGATCAGGACCCGTGCGAACCTGTCGCTGTCGCCGGAGTCCTTGAATCTTCGGACCACTTCATACAGATCATCCAAGACCAATTGGACAAAGAAGACCAATGGAAAGTTGGTGATAAGAGCTTCGACATGCGCGTAGACTAGTAGTTGGTTCTAAAGCTCACTAGCCCGTGTAGTGGTGAAGGGGTTGAGACTTTGAGCGTACGTGGCTGTAGCCAGCGTCATGCAGAGCAATGATCGCCATCTGGATTCTTCGGGACCTCTTATTTATTATCCTACAGAGTACTTAATACTTGCTAGACTATGATACCATTCAAACCTTCTCGTCATGACCATGTCGTCGCCAAATCACAGAGTGGCAGGGAAAGTAGGGTCCTCACCAACAAATGCCGACACAGGATCGCGACCAGAGACTGAAAGCTCCACGAATGTCTGTGCATGAAAACTGTTGACAGACAAAGCGACAGTGTACAAGCGAAACCGTCGCCTCAAGACTCTCCTTCACCCTCTTACAATGTCCTGGGGTAAGCTACTTGACGTAAGAAGCACTAAGTATGTAGAAGAAGACATAGGTGAACACGGGCGAATATCGGATCTGGACTCATTTCACCATAGAAATCGCAGACGACTAGTTTAGAAAATATGAATGTTCGCCAACCAAAAAGCTTGAAGATGTCCATATATAGCATCCTCTGTGGTGCAGCCCTAGAGTACCTGAAATACAAAACCCTGTTCAGTACCCCATCCTCAGGGCGTGCGAAGTATATTGAGAGCAGATACATACCACCAATGTGTGCCTTGGTATACCATCGGTGTCCAGAAGATCCGGCGTAAAAGAACGTGGAGCCTGTACCACGGGTAGTTCGTACGCTTCAGCTGATACCAAAGCCGCGTAGAATGGTGGCCAATCCCTCAATGTCGAGCTCTCTCCATCCCTGTCCATATGGTGCAATTCATTCCTAGGTAGCAGAGGCAAGCGTAAACGTGACTGATCGCGGCCAAGTGCTGTATGTTTTATCCGTTTTGCTCTACCCTGCTTTGCCTTACCCTTCTTGGAGTGTTTCCTGGCGTTATCGTTCCTGGCATCGGCATTGTGATGAATCCTCGGCCCGTCGCCTTCAGTACATTTTTGAGGCATCTGTGATGGTACCAATGCCCCATATGAGACAGATCTATACGGACGTTCAGTCGGCCAAAGTGTTCTCCCAGTGCCTAAGCGCTCCGAGAGGTGCTGAGAATGGTGAACTGGTCTGACAACATGATGCTTGGGCGTGATGGGGGAGGCCGATGAGACGGACGATGTGCTGAGATCGGTGACGGTACTAAGACTTCCGAGCGCGAGGGCTGTGAGGAATGGCGACATATCCTCTGTAAGACTCGACAGATGTATGTCAAGGGTCAGAGGTGACAGCATGTCGAACGTAGCTTTCGGCGTAGTTTGGAATCTCGAGGACGGGCTATGAGACCATATGTCAGGTTGACCATCCTGGAAGCTGGTGGGGCTATCCTCCCGATGAGCACCCGTCAGGTCATGGGTATTGAGTGTAGGAGATCTTTCGAATAGGTCAAGGGTTGAAGGTGAGTCGACAGGTTGTAAGTCAACGATGGCGACATGGAGCTCTACATCACTTGAATTCGGGCTATTTAATCCAGACCGGTTCGAGTACGAATCACGGAGAGAAGTCTTAGAGCGTCGAGAAGGATGTGACAAAGATGAACGAGATGTGGGGCGAGATTTCTGCGGAGATGAATGAGGAATAGGATCATCAGGCTGAACGTCGAGAGTCGGATCCATATTAGACTGGTTTGAAGAGCTCTTGTGGCCCACAGATGGAGCAGTCAAGGCTCTTGTAGTCGGCACTGAACCGTCAACTATGCCGCTATCTGCAAGTTCTGGGCTCCTTGTTGGGTCAGATGATGAAATTGCCTCGAACTGCTCTGATAGCACAACTCTCGATGATGCGGTCGACATCGAGCCAAGAGATGCTTTGTCGACCTCGTCGAAAGAGAGAGAACTACGTCTGTTGCCTATCTCATGCGTGTTCTGTAATTCCTCGCCATCAGACGAATGAGACGATGTCAGATTATGCGGGGTGGCTGCGTTTTGGAAGGAGTGCATCGGATGTGGTTGTATCGGAGATGAGAAGTGGTCAGAAGGATCAGAAGGGATAACGCCCATCTGACTGCCAGGTCTTTCGTAGTCATTGTCTTCGTCAGAATCGTCGAAACTGAAGAACATGTCGTCCACATTGGCAATATCCTCGCCTTGTCCTGATAATTCCGGGCGTTGATTGGGCACTCGAGCTAGATATGACTTGCGTAAGAGTAAAAGAGAATAGAGAGCAGCTGAAAAGCTCACTGGCCGATACAACGTTGCTGATGTCTGGGAATATAGCTCCAAGTCCAGGACGAGAAGTATGAGCGCGGACAGGAGGTTTGATGACCCGCAGAAGAGAACTAGTAATGGCGCGGAGCATCTCTCTCTCTTTCTCTGTCTCGCAGATTCTGAACACGGAGTAAGCGTCAGAACAGTTGAATGTAAAACCAAATATGAAAGCTAACACATCTATCTCATCGATATGACAAACTATAAGTTGACTGTGAACCTTATGCGATGAGATAAACATGGCAAGCTCTTCGACCGAAAGTTCGTCATCGGGAAAAGTCTCCAGTACATAATCCTTGAGCTCTGTTGGAGTCCAGCGCTCCCATCCATTCAAGGCCTGTGATTCAGGTTTAGCATGAAAGCGGCCTATTGGAACATGTTTGATGCACACATATACACACCTTGCTAGAGGACATTGGAGATAAGGGATCTTTCGGACTCACAGGAGCAGTGCTAGGAATTGTGTCGGGTGGAGTAACAGGCGAAAGGAGTGATTTTGTTCCAGGGGACGTTGACGCGTGGTGCATAGAATGTGAGCCGGAACTCAAGCTCTCGATGTCACTCCAGGCCCCCGGGAACGCTCTTGATTTTTCCACTAAGCCGCAAATTAAGCAAAGTCGCTGTCAACTTGTTGTGTCGCAGATGGATGATATTCAATGCTTACTGTGCAACCTTGTCCTGACGTATCCAACGGTATATCGCGGTCAAAATAGCGAGCACCAGGTAATGAAGTCGAAAAACACGCCACAAGGAAGAATACACGTATGGTGAGATATCAGAATTGAGGAGTGCACAAGCGTCCTGAAAGGATTCGCAGACATGAGGCCGACGATCCACATTCGAGTGTAAAAAGACCCTAAGAGAAGCATAAAATCCCATTTCAGCAACGACACGACGTCAAACAAAAGGGAACGCGCACGAAAGCAAGTGTAATTTACCCCACAGAAACAGTCATCAGAAGCACAAGAATACCAGCAAGTTGACATGAGACGGCCCATGTGCCGAGCACCATAGTCACCTAGGATACAGAGAGCAAAGACACTTCCCGTAACAGTGAAAGTTCGCATGAATGTTCACGCGAGGCAAGCTCGTGATGAACCCACCGCAAAAGCTAAACCATCCACGCGGTATTCTAGATCTATGCGTACTGATACGGCTAGCTGATATAGTCTACAAGGGGTTAGAGACCTTTGATGAAATCCACCACCATCTTCTTGAATTCATTCGGTCTGCGAAACGGGTCAGGACAGCTATCGCCATTTGGGGATTCGATAACCTACCTCTCTGCATGAACTGGGTGCGAGGGGGTGATCAGAAACGTCAAAAACTGTGGAGAAGTAAGGGACGTACCCCAGTGGCCCGCGTCCAATGTTTCAAGTGACATATTCGGGAAGAATTGCTTCGCCAGAGGTATATTACGATCATTGATATACTTACTCCTAGTTCCCTTGATGAACAAAGTTTTTCCGTTCCATTTTGTCTCTCCAGGTTCATAAGGGAACGAGCCAAGATTGGGGATAGAAGGGCCAACAATATTTAGGGGAATGCGAAACTTCATCGGAGTCGAATGCGCATCGAGGTTGGTAAGAAGGAAGGCGCGAGTCATGGGGTCCTAGCATATGATGAGATCATGGAACATTAGAGCAGCCGAACACAGAAAGAAGGAGGATGTCCGCACAGGTTCGTATGGCGTGAGGAGATCCTGCGCCTCTTTACGGGTCACCGCTGCCTTCTCCTCGATTTCCCGCATGGCAGTTATGTAACCTTGGAACTCTTTCGAGAGTGCACCACGCGAGGGCGCGATATCAGCGACAATGAGGTGCAATAGCAGGTTGGACGAAAGTATCGAAGAAAGTGCAAGCGACATCGCTACCTTGCCACCCCTGTACGCGAGCCACATTCATCTAGATCAAATCAGATGCCTCTCTCATCAAGAGGTGGAGGCTTACATCGAATGTCCAAGCAGTGAGATGTTGGAAAGAGAATGGTTCTCGCAGAAGTGCAGAACATCCAAAGCCATAGCTTCATATGACATGGGTTCAGCGTGTGGCGAGGTTCCATGGTTTCGTAGGTCCTTCGTAAAATAGGCTCATGTTGATTTCGATCGAAGGATTCAAGTCTGACTCACAAGTGCATAAACCGGACGCTGCAGGTCCCTAGCAAACGCCTTCGACAGCGAAAGCCAGTTCCGTTTCGTCCCACTGATCGCGTCATTGTCTAAGGTTTCACTTATGAAGGGGTTAAGGAGGCGTACAAGAGTCCGTGAAGAATAACTAAAGGCCCGTACGCCTTATTACTGTCTGGGGCACGTTGGAGATCATAATGGAGATCGACCGGTGTCAATCGTGTCGAGAAAAGTCCTGTTTTATCTCAATTAGAGAACTGGCAATAAATTGAAAGGATCGCTTGACTTTTGGGACCATCCTTAGCTCTAACCAGCGAATGTCGAAGAAAGGATTCAAACATAACCGGCTGTGAACGTTCGAACGCTTAAGCGCTTAAGCTGAAGCACGAGGACATCGGGATTTGCCGGGCGTTGAGATTAGGCGCGCCAGGTTCGAAGTGGCTGTACGCCTACCCTAAACATAGGGTGTGAAAACTTTTCTAGTTCTTTTCTTGCTTGCTGTCTCTACCACCATCGACGCATGTCCCCCCAATGTCAACTTTTCTCGATGTTTTCCAAATGCTTGTAATGGGATGACGGTGAGTCCTTCATCTTTTGTTGTAACTTCATGTATCCACCCGACACGATGAAAACCAATCGTTTATCCCGAGCACTGCCGTACTACCTAAATGGCTTTACGATGATATGGAAATGTCATAGTTACACTGATCGGTTTTCTTATCCTTCTTGAGAGGCCTTCGACGTCTTACTGACATTCACACTACTCATAGGCATTTTTTCTCGCCGCTATCTTTTTTTGAGAGCGGGTTGGACGACGGTCGTCTCTCAGTGGTGAGTTAATCGTCTTTAAAATTTATTCGTATCTTCATCACAAGATGATTCAACATCATTCAAACTAGAGTATCTGAGGGTCATTGAATGCCCGATGCTTTATAATACTGTCAATCCACTGATTTCTTTTCATCTTCATCCCCCTCACCCCTTTGCGCTCGCTCATAAAGCTTTACATATACAGATAATTATACTCAATCCGCCTTATGGACTGGCGCTACCAATTGCTATCGCAATGTATCCGATGATGGTGAGTGTCACGTCCGTTTGGTTCTAATGATGCAATATATGGAGTTACCGCCTGACTCCCCATTACGCGTGGTGGATTGTGACGATAAATCCAAGGCTGTTATTTTTTAACTCTGAAACATATCATTGTTCTTGATTTTTGACCAGTTCGCTGATGTTCTGCTTAAGCAGGTTGAACATGTTCGGCAGTATGGTCACAGTCCTTGACGTCGCCTCTCATGCAGCTATCATCGCTCTCCCCGCGGCTTCCGATCGTGAGTACAATCTTCTCATTGCGTGGTCTTTGCTTCAAACTGCATGATGTTTTTATCACGACGGTCTTCGTACCATTACTGCCGAAAATGCCCGCCACAGCTCAAATCTTCGGGCAACCCCTTCTGATCTTCCTCTCGTTTCCATATGTCCTTCTCGAACATCGCTGACCTATCTCAGTAGTGTCGTATACTACCGCTGCTGTCGATGACTTGGTCAACGTTGATGGTGAGTGCTCATCGCTGTCTCGGCCCACATTTTGTGATGAACAAACGCAAAAAATAATCAACTAGAAGCTGTTGCTTAGCTTTGGCGAAGATTAGATTTCTATATACTGATTTGTTCCTCATTCTTCTTGAGATTTGCCTGGCTGACTATTTTCTTCAGTTGTTGGCACCTCCAGTCCCGACTGTGTTTGTTTGGCTGTCGTTACTGTAGTAGGGACATGTTGTATGTAGCATTGAATATGACCAGTTTCAATCCCAGAAACTTGCAAGTTATACCAGCGCTAGCATGCATAAGGGCAACAAGTCAAATTTCGGCCACACGTGCGATCAATGGTAACGAAACGATGAACACGTTTTCAGTATTGTTGAGAGGGACTGCATATTCATTTTGGCTTTCCAGGGTTTCAAAGACAAAGCGATGACACACGGACTATCCTAGACAATCAGGAAGCAATGATCTCACCAGACTCCTTCTGCACGAGAGGGTATCCGACTTTCTAAATCATTCAGAAACAACATGACATAGCACCGGCTTCTGCTTTTTGCACCCAAATACCGTGGAAGTGCAAGTGTCCATATGCCGTACAGATTCTGCACAGAAGCAATACATGCTGGCCACAGTGAGTGCACTCAAGGACAACTTCGAGCCTCTACCAACGCCCCGAGCGTGATTACAGCCCAAAGGGGCAGAATCTAATCAAAACGTCGACTCTGCGAAGCCCTGGCTGGCCTCATCTAGTATCATTGCGACGAGGATAAGAACAATGTTGTTACATGATGCTGCCAGCTCTCGCCTTGAGATTGATAGACCTCATCGCATCGCAGAGTAAAGGACAAAAACTGCTCCGAGCACCCCATCGTCTCGCCCGCAGCCTGAGGCGTAAGTCCTACACTTTCAGGCAACTAGTCGACGCTCTCTAGTGCGTACCGAGGACGAGCGCACAGGAAGCTCTTAACCTGAGACATATACGAACGAAGATTGCGTCGTCTATTGATGAGTCCCGAACACGGTTATCTCTGAGCAGGTAAACGAGGGTCACAGACATAAGCGGCCAATGAGGCCAAGAGGGCTAGCTCGGTTGCAAAGACAAGGCGAGGCGGTTCTCCACGGAAAGGAATTGGGGTAATGTAAGTGGAGCCAGGCGACATATGTTGATCCAAGAAGGTGAAGGAAAAAACAAGTGAAGAAAAGGGAATAGCAAAAGATGATAAACAGAACCGGGGGAGCGACGAGCGTAGCGAGAGATAGTGCATGTCAATCCGCCGTCAAGAATACTCAGGGCTGTTGCGAGTTTGCTTGTGTAGCAGAAGAACAGAAACCGATCAGCTGCGTACGTCCATCCCATCTTGCAGAACCATCAAAGATACGAGATGATGCATCAGAACGCTCTGGTCATCGGGAGGCGGTACATACTACCATCTGGGGTATTCGAAACCCGGGGACCACGAGCTCGGGACATCAATGATGTCGTCTAGTCGGTGGTCGCTTTCGTCCTGTCGGTCTAAGGTTGGAAGCATTGAGCCAGTGAACAAGGACAAAGCCAAGGCTTCGTTAACCGGCACTTCTCCTTGCTGTAGACCCGGAACATGCGTAAGGCGGCTGCCGAACAACCCAACGGTGAGCAGAAGATTCTACCAAGACAAGGTCTAAGAGCTGACTCACGTTTCCACATGTGTGGGGTATACTCACGATTCCGCGGTTGTATGATGCACAACATGATGCTTAAATTGCAGGCACATATCTGCATACTCATGGTCTGCTACAGATCCCTGATTCAACAGATAATTAAGCCTAGTGGTCGCGCAAAGCTAGAAATGCCCTTACCATATGGCGCTACTTATCCTGACCTGTCTTCACCACATCATGTTTCAATGATTGGCACCATGAACTATGTTGGCAGTTAGGGGAATGCACGATTCCCATGACTTGTTTTCCAACCAGTCGGCCTACAAATGAGTCAGTCAGGTCCGCCTACTGCGAGAGGTAGGAGACGATGATAGTCAGGTCTAGAGTAAGGTGTTTTCAACCGAATGGATCTTGGTGTCAACGACGGGTCGAACTTCCGCAGAAAAAATATGGTCGGAGAACCCGGAGTTTCATCCGAAACATGACAGAGCCAACCATATTTAGGAGGACTAAGCGCCGAATTTAGACTTTCACGCCATACAGTTCCCAATTTGATTTGAGCTTCAAACTGAGCTTCTCAGCAACTCTACTCCGACACAATTCGTGGGTCAACCTCCGATCGTCTGACCAACAACAACGGTCAGATATCGTTCTTTCTCCTCCTCTCGATTTTCGATGACAGCTACTCCGCTATAGAGCAGTCGGGATTGGAGAAGTGATTTCTCTGTCGCTTGCGCTCGCATTCGGTCGAGAGACTTCTAAGTGTTTCACCGTTGACAGTATGAGAACTTTGTACGCTTCAGGATGTTTTCGTATTCTACGTTCTTTGGGAAAAGATGGTGGAGAGATGGGATGCTCAGTCACTCGCCGTGGGGTCCGGACTGATTCATCACCTCTTCCCTTACCGCCATCCCTGGATCGATTGGAGAGTGCCCAGGATACTGCTCACGCGCGCCATTGGTTGATGCGCTTCAAGTCTCACAAAATACCCAAAGATTCAGTCGAAATCACCTTTTCCAGAAGCTCCGGACCTGGTGGCCAGGTTTGTCCGCATTGTCCCAGGTTGCGATTGAGGCCCTACTCACACAAAGACATAGAACGTAAATAAAGTCAACACTAAGGCCACATTGCGGTGTCCGGTAGACTCAGAATGGATACCTCGCTGGGCTAGGGCTGGTCTGTGTAAATCTGTTAGTGTGTCTAGTATCTTCATCTACGATCCTCGATTTGGGTCTGATAGATGGGAAGCCCTACTTTGTCTCTTCATCACGTTCGATCCTGATAAAATCCACGGCACACCGCTCGCAAGCACAGAATATAGATGATTGTTTGTCCAAGGTCAGAATCCAGCCCTCTTCTCACGCTAGGCAACTTACGGCTTGTGATCTACTCTGTATAGCTCCATTCTTTGATCTCTTCCATTTCCTCCGTGGACATGAGGAATGAGCCGTCAGAAAAGCAGAAGGAACGCGTCCGGAGTTTCGAGAGGGCCGAAAGGGCAAAACGAAGACAAGAAAAGGACAGGAGAAGTCAGGTCAAGAGAGACCGGTCCAGCTCCCGAAAAGATTGGGACTGACATGGCATGTTATGGTCGATGGATATGTGCGACTTGAAGCTGGTTTAATGATCATCTCGATGTGGAGGCAACTGCTCTGCCATCGATAATGTCAACGCGGTGAGCACGCGAAACATGTCGGATCTGCATTTAAAAACCCTCTCGTCTGTCTCACCCGGCGTATCACCTATTCAGAGACATGTCATCCTCGCAGTGTCTATTTGTGAAGATGACACACCTGCGCACGAGCCTGGTTTTGTATCCGCCGTCGATCGGTCCAAGACGCAATGGCCCTCGTATGTCCCGCTGCAGTCAGGGGTTTCAGCTAGAAACTGCTCGCCTTTTACAGTCTCAACATTTCGTTCTCGCTATCGCCATCTAATTTGTCGCAATGTTTGGCAAATATGGTCTGCCACCCACATTCCGGGATGACTGTCTTGCAGCATGTCTAGAGTTTGCCGGTACAACTGTCTTTCTACTCATCGGGTTTGGCGGGATCCAAGCATCGACCAGCGAAACCGACGCGACCGCAAATACTTCTGAGGTCATACATGTGCTCTATATAGCAACTTCCATGGGTCTCAGCCTCTTGGTTTCTGCTTGGTTGTTTTTCAGGGTGACAGGCGCGTTGTTCAACCCAAACATCAGTCTCGCTTTGCTCCTCGTCGGCGTTATTCAGCCAATACGTTTCATTCTGTATTGTGTGGCTCAGATGGCGGGAGCCATCACGGCGGCGGCCCTGGTCGTTGCTCTGACACCGGGTCCACTGAGCGTCAAGTAAGTCGTTCATATCATCCGCGATTTTCTTGACTAAAGCCTAATTGAATTCGTTATGAATCGTCAGTACGACTCTTGCTCAAGGCATCAATCACGCCCAGGGTGTTTTCATAGAGATGTTCATCACGGCTGCGCTGGTGCTTGCCGTTCTCATGCTAGCCGCTGAGAAAAATCAGACCACGCCTTTCGCGCCGGTATGTGGTTCTCTTTAATATTATCACTGTTGCTAATCAGACTCAATAATCTGCAGATTGGTATTGGCCTCACACTGTTCGCATGCCATCTGTAAGTATAGCATGGCTCATCAAATTTCCGTTGTAGTCATAACATCCCCATCCACTTTGCTTCACCTATAGCTTCGCAGTGTTTTACACTGGCGCTGCAATGAATACGGCGCGCGCATTTGGGCCCGCGGTTGTGACCGGCTTTCCTTTCAGCTATCATTGGGTGGTGAGACATACAATATAGTCACGAATTATCAGCTCGCTCATGTTTCGTTCTTTTCAAGTACTGGGTGGGGCCATTCTTGGGCTCTCTCTTGGGTGCTTCATTTTATGCTCTTTTGAAACAGTGCGTACAGGCTCCCCAGGTGCTCGTGTCTATTGACTGTTGGTCTGGTTAGCTCTGCGTACTGGAGGATCAGCCCTGACCAAGCATCGATCGACCCGAAAAAGTCACCCGACGATCCGGTCAATCGTGCAGTTTCCATTATGACTGGTCAAAGCGCCAGCAACGGAGACACAATGTCTGGGGTCGGAGGCACAGGTTCTGGTACATACTCGCGGGAAGCCGCCGCCGCCGACAATGCCGTTGGTCCGAAAGCAAACAACGATAGCCCAGTGTAGTCATATTTGACGGGATCGTAGCCCGTTTGCGGTAATTTGTCTTGATATCATGTTGGGACGAGGGTGCCATGTTCTCGGTTTCACTGGTAACAACATCTCAAACTGCAGTTTGACGCAGAGCTATTTTTTGCACACTTTTCGAGCGTTCGATTGGCACCTGTTCCGAGGGAGATGGACGTTTGCTGATATCTTCGAGCTGGAAGTCTGTCATCCATTTACATAATGTGCCTATGTAACGATGATGCAGATGCCGCTTTCCCACTCTGTGTCGACCCTGAGCCTGAGATGAAGTTTCTGATGCCGTCCTGCGCACTCTGTATAATCGGGTATCCATTCGTAAGGTACGTACTACGTATGCAGCGTGTACCATCTAGGCATCTAAGTACTTCGAGCATTTCTCATATCGGGTATATCGGTGAATAAATACTAGTCGGGAAAACAACAAGGATGCACAGTCCGAGACACAAAGCAACACTCGTACACGCAACCGATAACAAGACAGAGCGAATACAGAACCAAGGATAGCTCATACCGTTGGTGGCAGTGAGCATGGAATGTTAAGTTCATAAAAGACCGGGGTCCGGAGGCACATGCAATGTATGTGGGGAACCAGATATATCGGCGATCGGGGATATCATGAGGAATGATGAGACGACAGCGCGCAAAACAAAGATGCGCATTGCAATGTCCAGTAATTGAAGATGCAGATGGTCAGTGTTCCAGGGCCTGCGGATGAAGCGCGGGGGAGCCATGATGTGAGCTGTGGTTCGACCGTTTGCGCGGCGGAAGGCTGCGATCCTGTTGGGGGTGAGAGGTCAGTCAGCGGACTGCGATACCCGTGAGCAGAGTCGCGATGAGTCTCACCTGGCCGCGTTCCCAAGGCCGTGGATGTTTACGACTAGGAGATTGATCGACAGCCATCCTGTCAGAGCCGGGTGTGCTTGAGCTTGCGCTCACGGTGCTCGGTGACCTCGGGCACACTTCATGACGGGGGTATTGATCGTCCCATGTGTAGGCAGGACGCATGTGTGGAGCTCCATTCTCTATGGTACGAGGACGAGGGAACGTCGGCGCCAGATGGAATTGGGAATAACGAGGCAACTCGCTATCAGACGAAAATGACATCTTGCGAAGAAATGGGTCGGATTGTCGTTGACTTTGGCGCAGAACCATAGAGACTAGGAAAGATATTCAGAGATGCTGCTGGAGCTGCAAAAGGACATTGGGAAGATTGGCACATACCCAAGCTATCTCGGCGATCTTCTTCTGCTGCAACGTCTTGCCAAGCTCGACGCTCAGCCTCCATCGCTGCTACATACACATTGAAGGCATCCTGTGTGCTTTTTTGTGCGCGCCGTAGGGCCCCGCGAGCGTTGGCGAGAATTTGTCCTAGAGATTACAACCCAGAATTAGCTAGACACTCGAACCAGCAATGTGGAAGGTGACACTTACTGGACGCCTCGACCTCTTCTTCTAGTGTGTTGATAGTACCCATCTGAGGGCTCGAAGTTTTGTTTGGCGGGTAAGAGATGGGAGCGACACTTAGGAAGTGCCGTGCGGGGGAGGTTCGACTGTGATTTAGATGAGCGTTGAATCAGAGGCGCAAAATACTGACGAACCTTTCGGAATGTGCTTGGGACTATCTTCGGCCCATCCGTCATCGGAGCCATTCAAGATAGATTCCTCGGAGGGTTCTGGCGTGACAGAGACGATGTTGTGGCGCAATGGAGCAACGTAGCCGTTCTCAAGAGCTGCCTTACGTAGACGAGGATTGTGTGGGATACCAGCCTCCTGTCGCTCAACGAATTTCCGAAGAAAGCCGAGCTCAATGTTTTCGGGCATGACGTAGGGCGGGCCTTTGATATCGCCACGCTGCATGAGGAGCTCGAGATGAGACATGACTTTGTCTTTGAGCTGCTGCAACCACTCGTGGAGCTCCATATGGTCCTGATCGGCTATGGCATCGTAGTCCTGCCGTCTACGAGCTTTCCGCCAATAGGTTTTGGTCAGCTTGAGGGCGTGGTTCACTTCGGCATCAAGGCGGCGATACCAGTCGCTCGCCTGGCTATTCAGGAGGACGGTGAGCACGCCTGGTTGGACGCGCAGCTGCAGCAGACAGCGACCGTCTGCATCGGGCGCGCTGAGCACGCCCTTTTGACCCTGGTTCCCGCGAGTAGCACCGCGGGAGACATTACCAAGCTCGGGCCAGGGGAGATCGTCGGCCAACATGAGGAAGGCGTATACAAGAGACGGGTCGAATGAGGAGTTAGTTAGTGGACGTTGATGAACGCGGGGCGGGAGACGACGTAGAGATAGCCAGTCGAAGTATGTATTTAAAGCCGACTGGTTATGTTATGGGGTGCCGGGGAAATTTGATGGAGGATGACAAGTCACCGCCTCGAACAGTGACATGTCCCGGTTGGGCATCTAGAAGACGGCCCTAACTAGCAAAATGATTCAGTATTCAGACCTCGTGGGACCCCGCCGAGCCAACGCCCATTGGTGAGATGTTGAGGATCAGAAACAATCTCTAACCATTCTCTAATCCTCTTTCGGCCACGTTGCCTCATTCGAATTTCAGTCTAATTTCCCACACCCTTATTAAGATACTCCGCGAAGGCTCTTCCTCGGTACACCACCTTCCCCTTGATTTGACACCATGCTGGCATTCGCTCGTCAACCAGCATGATGTGGCATGCCCGCGAACCTGCACCGCCGAGGCATCTTCACCTTCATCTATCCCTCACAGCCATGGTGCCCACAGAAACCCCCCTTGTCATTGTCATCGGCGTCGAGGGGTTGTGGTTGCCTGTCCATGTGAGGTGCGTGCGTGCGTGTGCGCACGGTACCATTCCATGCCGTTATCCTGTTTCAGTCCTGATCCTGATTTATTGTGGGGAAATTCAACTCGCCGCTTCTTCCCGCGGCGCAATCATTATTCATCAGAAAACTTTGGTCTTCTGTCCAACATTCGCTGTTATAAATGGCATGTCAACAACTGGAACTTTCCAGGATCCCAATGCTAATGTGTCGGCTCTGAATGTGTCAATGCGGGAACCCTCCTGGGTCTCGACTATATCTACTCATGAATTAGCACGACATCTCACGTGGTCCAAAGTCTCTCCCCCGATGCTTTACGCGATCAGCAATCGAATTTGGTTACTGCGCTGAAGATATCAATCTTCTTTCCAGTGATAATCGTATTTTCTCTCATCGCATCTTCTCAGGACTCCATTACATAGTTTGTCGATGATGTCCCATGATTAGTGCGAGAATCTGGGACCCTCGATCCATCGCCCGTCTCCGTTCAAACGCCTTGCGGTCAAAAAAAGGATCACCGAAGTCAAGACATGTGGACCTGTCATGATACGTTCCCTACAGACCACCTCTTTTGCTGTATCGAGTGCTATAAATGTGCTCGGCGCTGTTTCCCAAGCCAGTAGGATTTTTAACACCGATGACCAGTTTCGGTGTATGTGTCGATTTGAGTGCTGAGTGCTGATTCGAGGCCAGATGTGAACGTATGAATCAACTCTACACTTTCACCTGAAACACGAGGGTAGAGAATCTCTTGTCGCCATTTGACTTATCGTGGGTCTTCAGATTCACCACGCGACAAGTCGCAGACTTCTCATAGCCTTCCGGCCATTAACAATGAAGGAGGGTGAGAAGAATCGCCGCTTTGAATGGAATCGGACCCGGTGCAGAGAGCAACGATCATGGGTGGGTGAATTCTATATCACAGGGACAAACAAAGTGACATAATCGATTCTATATCTAGATATCCATAAGGCACTTGTTGACAATGCAAGGCCCTTGTCAGTCATGACAGATTTTCCATTGAACGCCGTTTACCTCTCAGGAAACACTGCGTCGGTTCTTCCAAACCAAGATGTAGACATCGTTTGAATTCTCCATATGAGTCAGACTCTTTGTCTCCCAGCGAGGAATAGTCTGTTAAGTGACGTGAGCCGATATGACGAATCCAATGACACACAAGACACGCAGGATGTACAAGAAAAATAATGACGACGATCCGTTGAGCTGTTTATCTTGTGTGACGATGCGCTGACCACGACAACGTAGATCGAGATGCAAGTAGACAGCATAGACATCCAACATTCCACCTCCGGTGAGATACCTCTGGTCTAGTAGCAGTCAGTGAATCACGACGTGCCTCAGTCGTGAATCCATCGTACCGCCTCTCATCATCGAGAATTGACGGGTTTCGACGTTATCCATTTTCCCGTTACCCTTCGTCGGCTGTGTCTCCCACGCACCATACAGTAGGTTGAATAAAACGTGCGATTATAGGTTAATCAGTCCATTTACGTCAGTATCACTTCAATAACTCTTCTCCACATTTCGCGCATAGCTGACCAAGGGACAGCTAATGTTGCCTTTCGTCAGATGCAACCCACGGCCCAAATCGATAGTGGATATTTGGGTGTAGTGCGAATGACGAGATGATGGTTCATCATATTTCTGTCAGCCTCGGCACGCCGAAGGGAGGGCCGGTCGCAGTTGATCATCAGAGCCGCACGATACATTCTGTGAAATGTTGGCAGAAGCTGAGTTGGGACTTCAAACGATCCTGAACCCTATGAGTGGACGCCATCGACAAAGAAGCAATCAGCTATTCTTAAATAAGGCAACGTCTGTTCCTGTAGGCTATGTCTCACCTTCGCACTTGATATATCTACCTTTCGTAGTCGGCCTGATCCGTTGCTATTCAGTCAACTGCCCACTTCAGTATGCGGAAGACATGATTTGACTCTGATGCAGGGACCACCGTTACCTTTCGTGAGCCGGAAAGGGATCGGGCTGTCGATGGATGTGACATGTTCCATTCTCGGAGGACTCGGTGTACAACTCAGCTACTGATCGGAAGGCTACTGTGACAGTTGGACTGGAGCACATCAGTAAAAAAGAAGCATCTGCATCAGGAGATACAGGTCCAGCGGCGCTCGTTGTGGCAGTAGAAGAACGGAACTCGACCGAACTCCAAAAGTAGCCGAAGACAGCGAAAATGAACCTCCCAAGGCCAGTGATGTGGCAACGATAAGGGATAGCTGCCGCCCTTGATTCGAGGAGGCAGAAGTCGGGACATGGCAGTGACGTGCTGTTTGAGTCTTTGATTTTTTCAGAGGACATGATGGCGTGGAGTGGGCGCTGCTACCAGTCGAGGGTCGATATGATGTTGACATAGCGGAGACAGTCCGTCAAGGCGGGAAAGCGGCCGGGGCCTGAGTCGACGGTTAGACAAGGTGTACTTTGTTGTCAGCGCCGTTCGGAGCGGATGAATAGAAATTGCAGTACGTAGTGATAAATATTAAAGGCCGTCCACACCGTAAATGGCCAGCCGCAAAACAGGAGTTTCAGGAAGAGACGCCTAGAGTGGATAAAACGGAACTAAAGATGTCAGCATTTTTTTCGTCCGAATGTCCCACTGTCGTCGACGGAAGATGCGCCGACAGAAACGGGGGAGGTATTGAAGCGAGACTCTCGGACACAATGCAGCATCGTAGCCATATGAGTCAGAGTGGAGATGTGTCTTGTCTCGTGTTGTTGAGGCGAGCGGAAAGGAGGGCGAGCCGCCGTGGGGGGTTGTCTGGATAGAGAAACGCTGAAGCATTCACCGACAGGTCAGTTGAGGCGTTCGGCGTGTACGAAACGTGTGTGTCGTATGTTTTCTTTGGCAATCGGATCTTGGATCTCCCATGCGTGTACCTCGGATCTAATGGGCATTTGTGTGCTTTGTGAGCAAGAAACAAAGCAAGAAATAAATGAAATCACGGGTCTTCGAAGCTGGGATAAGGATAAGCCCATGAAAATAAATAGGCATACACAACCCTCTGCACAGCGGTTTTCCTCCTACTGTCAGCACGTGTCGTGATGACGAAATATAAACACAGGACGTACCCACTGTGCTCATGGACTTAACAATCAGAAGGGGGGGCCGAACAGGGAAGACTTGTTCGCATGCCGGGAGTGTCAGCATCAGTCTGAATCAGTATCCAGGTACAGAGCGTGGCACAGCGCGGGCGACTTGGGGTAGGAAAGTTCTGTTTGAGACGTTCTCTTGCAGAGCGGCACTGGAAATCTGGAAACTTCAAGCATTCCGAGCGCATCAAATGGCAGATAGACATTGACAGTGTTGGGTATCTCGGCGTTGGCACGTATGAGGGCTATAGTCACCATCATAATCAGTCACTGCATTCCCATGTTATTTCGAAGTACGTACGATTATGATTGAATGCTCAGCCAGAGAAGACACAGAGGTATCGGCTTTGAGAAATTGATTGTGCGCGATTGGAGACGCCGCTACTTAGAAATCCCGCCAGAAGGATGAGATCGTGATTATCCAAGGATGGGGCTTGCCGGCCACGGACGTAATAATACAGTTGTCGTGGGAGCTAGTCGCTGGCATATATTTGAACCCATAAAAACATTGGCCGTTAATCTGATACTGGAGGTCCGCATTACACAGCGGCGTCATGCCGCAACATGTATGCCTTTTGCAGCCTGAGCAAAAAGAAAAGTCGAACAGTCAGTCTTTTAGAGTGAAAACAGAGAGCGACCACAATGATGACGTCCACGCCAATTGAGCTATGCGGTGCAGGGTCGCGCAAGAGATCAACTATTTCCGCCGAGAGTCAGACAAGGCTATAGTGGGAAACACGCTATCAACCCACCATGGGGACTGGCCATCTTTCTTGCTCGACCTTCGGACCTTGTATTCAGGAGATGGAAGATGACGGCAATATCCTCTCTTTCGCTCTTCATAGACCTGGTATATCAGGTGAGTATCTTACTCAACGACGTATGATATTTCGATGCGAGGCCACGAGGAACACAAGTAATATCCCCCACAGATGATGAGGGGGCAGAGCCAGGTCAGGCCCTTGGGCGCATTGATGCATTCATTACACGTGTGACTTTTTCTGCAAGCCTAGCCTCAGTTCCTTGTGATGCGAGATCATGCGTAGAATTATTGGAGGGAGCATGAGTATTGCCATTGAACTAGATGTGTAGAGCATGGGTAGATCAGCATACCAAGCCGCGGCTTATCTCGGGAGTATCGATAGACAAGTCGAAGAGGAGTAGAGACCGTTGATCAGGGCTGAACTGTCGGCAACACCGCTGACAACCCGTTAAGTTTTGCCTGCACTATCTTGACAACGTCGTTGTTTTGCGATTCCGAGCAATGTATGCAAGTGAAGGAACAGGGAAGAAAGGGTGGGCATACACAGCAGTAGAATAGCTGCACCAGATTATTCCTTCGACAACGGTATTGTTTAATCCGTTTCAACAGCACGAAACAAAATTTCTGTTTCGTACCGAACTCGTAGCGCACAAATCTCGCAACAACATCGCAACGCGCCGATGATTTTGAACCAGTGACGCATTTGACGCTGTCGATCGGACTCGAGATTGGCGATGGTACGAGGGAGTACTGTCACTGCTGTCAGAGCTGCTGCGAAGCAGATGCAGAAAGGAAAGTCAGTAAAAAGTCAACTTGTACGTGCGCGCGAACGTTTGAACGTTTTCCCAAACAGTCACCTTCAAACTTCTATCACGTGGCTGTCTAGAGTACCACCACCTGACCGCAACAGTCACCTTCAATCATCTTGAAGCCTTCCTGTATCTGCAATCTACACCACCTGGTCCGCCTTTCACATACGAACTTGGGTCGTGGATGTCTGCAGAGTAGGGAAAAGGTATCGTGACTTCAGGTCCCTGTGTTCGACGTGCACGCGCTAGCCATCAACGTCATAACGATCCCACAGTGATCCCACCGTCCGCTTCTACCAGCATTCATCGACTAGAATATACTGAACGCTTCGATCAGTTCTTCATCACGTTGTGTGCATCCCAAATAATCAGGCTACTTGTTCTGTCTTCCTACCATGATGACTGGCTCCTCGAAGACTGGCGTCATTTTCTACTGTTCTGTGGGCATCTTATGACGTTCGACCCTGGGCATGCCGTCCCGGTACAAAGAGCATCCTCTCACGTCGTTATTCATCTACTTTCAAATCCTTCGAATGGAACGACAGAAGAGATATCGCATGACTTGTAGGGTGATCATTGCTGTCTCTTAGAGGCGATATATAGACGAGTTCGTGATCAAGTGGTGAGTGCCATTCGTGGTGTAATCCTCTCATCAGATCCCCTAACATTGCGCTTAGCTGATATGCGTCCGGACACTCTGCTGTTGTCTGTATCTTGCATGAGCTTGGGCACTATTGGTTCTGTATTCGGCAGAGATACATTCGAGGCAAGGGCAGCTGTAAAGAACCCATTCGCCCCATTTCAAGTATTCGGAAATGCAACCATTGGACCTGAGTTGACGGTGGAGCATCTTTTCTTTGACCAAGTAAGTCGCTGGCATATACCTTCAAATTTGCGGATTGTTGATCCCCTATGACAATGCACAAACCAGTGGCCCACGGGCCTTAGCGTCTCGTCGACTGGAAAGATATACGCCAACTTCCCCACCGCCGTTAATCAGACCAACACGAGGTTTACCGTTGGCGTTATAACTGGCCATACGAGTGAGGCAGCATTCCCCTCCGTCGAGGCCAACCAGCCGCCCGCAGGATTTCTCTCAACCACAGACCCAGTTCATTTTGGCTCGAATGATAGCGAACACTTGATCAGCGTGCAAAGCGTGGTCGTCGATGCGCTCGATCGGGTATGGGCGCTCGATACAGGGAGGCCACTAGTAAATGGGCAGATGGTACTCGGGAGTCAGGGCGGCCCCAAATTGGTTGGGTTCGACCAGAACGGAACCAAAGTAGCGAACCTCGTATTGCCCGCCGGGGTTGCATTCCCGGATTCGTATTTGAACGACGTACGATTCGATTTGCGAGCTAGTACGTTACCGGCGGGTAAAGGAGTCGCATACGTCACCGATTCGAGGTGTGTGGCCCGCGAATTGCATTCAACAGACCCTGACTGCTGATGCTCGCTTTCATGGAAGTAACGAGGGGCGGAATGGTATCATCGTGATAGATATAGGGACCGGAAACGCATGGAGGCATCTCGATAGCATCGCGCTGACGAGGGCGGATTCTGATTTTAAGAGCTCTTACAATGGTCGGCCGTTCCAGGTTGTCACGCAGGGTCCTACGCCTGGCATCTTTTCGCGTTTCACCACGGGGTCGGATGGAATCGCATTGAGCAGCGGTGCGCTGAACTGTTCCGTCTTGCGATACTGTGGATCTGACAACTTAATGTGTATGTCATTCATGCCCGAACGCACCGAAGACGGCAAGTTCCTGTATTTCTCGCCGCTCGCTTCGCGCCGCCTCTATCATGTCCCCACTTCCCTCCTCCTCGTAGAACCAGGGCCTGCGACTCCGAATGCGGTCAATGCTGCCATCGCCGGGACACAGTTTCTTGGTGAACTTTCGAGCCACGCAGACGGGCTTGAGACGGATGCAGACGGGCTGATCTACGTCAGTGCGCCTGAGCACAATGCTATCACCATTTTCCAGCCCGAAACTGGCATATCAGAGACCCTTGTTAAGGATCCCAGGATCCAGTGGCCCGTGAGTAGTTAGCACCGGCAGCCGAATGCACATGCTGATCCTCGCGTCAGGATACCCTGTCAGTGGCGACTAACAACCGCCTCTATTTCACGTCGAACCAATACTTCTTGCAGCCTTCTTTGAACAACGGAACTGATCGTCGCGTGACTCCCTTCGGCATATTCAGCGTGCCCATCAGAGCGGGGAAAGTCCATTTGGTATGAACAGCTCGAGCGATTGTTCTGATATATAAGCACTTGTTGTAACATTTTGCTTCGACGACTGCTGCCGTCGAAGTCTTGGTATCTCTTGAAGTTCAATCAATTTGATGAAACCAAGCTGAGAGCGTGAACAACAGCCTGGATGTTGAACAGATGAGATGTAAGTACATCGCGCGATTCGAAGAAAACAGGTCTGGGTAGCATGAATGATTAAAGAAAAGTCCCTATGAAATCAGCCGCTATACTGAAGCGTCGAAAGTCAGGAAGACGAGAAAAACAAGCTATAGACAGAACAAACCGCGTGAGCCGTCCATGTCGCCTTCCCATTGATTCAAGACTTTCCGACCCTTCGTCATGTGATCCTCGATGCTACCGCGACCCCCGATGCTCTTGCGCGCAGACGAGATTGACGATGTCCGGTCGAAGCCATTGTGCTGGTTCCACCCTATCCCCAACCGTTATCGATTATCTCCTGCATTCTCAGGTATTCCATTTGTCAAGGCAGGCCAGGGCTACACGGAGGTGTGCATCAACAATTTTCTTCTGCACAATTAAATTGAAATATATTAGAAGGGACAGAGTATAAGTATGATATTACTACTCTAAACATCGAGGAAGGGAGATACCTGCAATAAAATTTGAATCAGCATCACATGAAACATGATAGATGCTCGCGCGAAAGGAAAGAGATCAGACATCCATAGGAAGGTCATAAGGCCCTCATCGCACCGACCGCCCGCCTAGCGACCAGCGCACCATCTAAAGGATGGCGGCCCACGCTCCGCCAACGCTAATTGGGTTCAACGTGGTATGGAGGGGGAGTGTAGTCGTGCGGCATTGGGGGAGTACTCCATAAAGAGGGTGCTAGAGTGGAAACTGCGAATTTCGGCAATTTTTCATCCGGATACTCGCGCGAGCATATTGAAGAAAAAAACGCGAAGAGGATGATTGCTCACCACGAAATAGATTGAAAGTTGCATAGATGGAAGGGATGGATAACTGGAGGGGAGGGTAGTTAGTACTGTTGTTCACGGCCTGTGCATCATGATAGTTGAAGAGAAATCAGACGAAATGGCACTGGCAAGTACACTGTGCGTTCCGAAGAACGCGTATCTGTTGCGAACAGACACCTCTAATCCTCGGCATGGTCGTATAGGACGGGGAAGAGAATATAGTCATCACGGAGATGGGGAGAACATATGCAATGAGAAGACCTAAATGAAACTCACCAAGATGCAGTGAAAGAGGATAGAAAAGAGGAGATCAAGGAAGAGAGTCGAAGGTGAGAGAGAGAGAAAATTTATACCGGCGCAACGTGGTCTGTGCGCTGCTGACGTAAACCGCGGGAACCCTTGCGCATCCAGCAGGCGCCGGCCGTTCTCGTCAACCACGACGACGCCTAGCATTCACCGCATTTTTTTTTCCTGCAAAGATATTGAGCCCAGCCATGCCCAGGGTATTTGTGGAAGTAACGCGTTCAGGTGTTCCCCAGCGCCGCACACGATCATCACACGAAATCATCGATGTCGACTTACTCGATGACGGCGTTATTCATCGCCCTACTCAGCGGAGGCGGATGGCATCGAGTGTCAGCTCGAGTACTTCTTCGGACGTCATTGTTCTCGATAGTGACGATGAGCAATCTGCATCCTCGCAGAACCTCACAACGCGGCCGCGACGCTCAGGTGCGCATATTCACCTTCATAGACGTAGCAATCTTCTCATTGACATCAGGCGCACGACTCATCTCTCCACCACCACCCTTACCGAACCTATCTACGCCACCTGTGCCTCTCATTGAAGAGCACCATCGACTGCACACGACCCCCGGCCCTCCACCCCAGCCCCCTACATTTGGTCTCGTGCGACCAAACGAGCATCCCTTTGAATTTGAAGTATCATTAGGGCCTCGTAGAATTCATGCTCTTCCCCGACCCACACCTGTTAGGCCACCGCCCCCACCAGCTCCAGCTCCCCCTTCCCACCATGTCCCGAACATGGGCTTCGGTGGCGCGATCTTGTCTCTGAACCGCCAAAACGCCATTGAACAGCGCCTTGAACAGGAACGCAGTCGTGATCGTCAGTTAGCTCGCATGCATAACATCTTCCGCCGCGTGTCGAGTTACCTTCCGTATTGGCGATCGGTTATCGACCGTGGTGAAGCGGATGAGCTTCTAGACGCCGCCTTGGCCGAATCGTTGATAGATCCCGTCTGGGGAGACGTAACAGGTTTATCTGATGACGGCGATGCCTTTGGTTCACATTTCCGTCGCGTTCAGCAGAGCTACAAATCCATTTACACGCACCCCTTGCCGCCTCCTGAAGGTTTCACGCACAATTTTGCTCATTCGGTCCCGAAATCTTCGCCTGCCGATGTGATCGTGCTTGATGAAGACGAGCCAAGCGCGAGTGCGTCTGGGGCCTCAAGCAGTTGCGACGTCAGCATGATGCTCGTGTGTGCCAACTGCCTAGATCCACTCTATCTAGCGGGCGGGGCGTTATCAGACGAGGAGAGGGCCAAGAGCAAGGTATGGGGTCTGAGGTGTGGGCATATGCTAGATGGCAAATGCGTGGCCAAGCTCATGCAACCCTTGGAGCTCGAGAAGGATGGCGTCGAGCTCGGACATGGCAGACCATGTGACGAAGAGGTCAGCAAGGGGAAAGGAAAGTCGAAAGCAAGAACTTCCTCTAAAGAGGCTATCTCAGACAACTCGATTGGATCGACTCTCCCCATCGCAATGCAGGAGCATACTACTCAATCGAATACGGCTTCAAATTCTGTACGCTCACGTCTTCGCCCTCGTAATACGGCTGGACTTGTTTCGCACGCTTCTGCGCCTTCGTCTGGGAGAGACACTCGCTCCCTTTCTTCGGCCAACCCACCCCAAACCCCCATTGGTCGTCACCGTCCTCATCCAAGACCAGCATACTCTGTGTACGGTCCGTCCAGTCCTGCCACACCTTCATCCGGCTCAAGTGCCCGCGCAAAAGGCAAGGGCAAGGTCATTGCGCCTCGCATCGAGGCGGAACACGAATGGCGCTGCCCCGTGCCCAAGTGCGGGCACCTGCATTCAAGCATCAATGTCGAAGGAAAGGGGTGGATGATGGATGAAAACAGGGGTGCAGTTGGCGTATTTGCGTAAGGTATGTTCTGCGTCTTGCCGCTCAGCCAGGTCAATGGAGTCATATTTTGTTCTTACACAGACCAATGATGGTGTGTCCGCTCTCGCTTGGCTGTTTGGTCCACATCACACCGCAGATTTCTTGGTTGCCATACTGGCAGCAGTTCGAGCAATATAATATATTTTTCTCACTCGTCATCGACTTTACTGTAATCACACCAACACAGCTTGAGTAGGTAAGTGTCAGAACTGTTCCTGTGGCCATCGGCCACCATTGCGCTGTTTGCTTGTGCTCCTGGGGTCAGTGCGCTCTCGGTGAACATCTACTTATTCAGGCAACGTCTACCGGCGCGCCAGGACGAGAAGGTTGTCTCTCTATTCGCTGCTACCATCCTTGTGCCACGTCAGATGAATTTCCGCCGCGCCCGAATCGCCTCCCACTACGGGAACTCTTGAGCCCGTCTGCTTATCTTCGCTCTGAGGTATAGTATGCCTATCTATCTTCTTTCATCAGTGAGGTTGACGTGCGTGGCCCTGGCACATGCCCTTCTCTGATTATCATATTGTTATATCTATATTACTCGCTAGCACAGAACTTTCAATTGCAACGCTCTCATGTATAGCATCTTGAGGACCGTAAATGGAAAAGTGTCCTCGTTCTTTCGACAAAAGTCATTGTCCTTACTACTCTTGGCCGGATTCTAGAATTGAAGCAAGTCGCAAGCTTTCGGTTCGTGATGGTGGTACGAGGATATCGACGGTCTGTCACGTATAAGTATCGCCAGTAGAGTGATAGTCTGTCCCGTTCATTTCCACTGGGTGTTTTTCGGACTTCTCCCAAGCCATTAGTCTGACGTCATGCCGTTCACACTCCGATCCGTGGTGACCGCTTCCGTCTGTCGTCGTTTATCTCTGTTCAAGATGTCCACTTTGACGTTACAATCCAAGCTGAAAGTGAAGTCTTTTTTTCGATACTGTATGGGAATTTACAACGCTCACATGCAGATATCATTTTTGTTGGGCTAGCGTAGTTGCGCGATGGAAACGAAATCCCGTTGCTTGGTTTCGGTACGCCGCCAAAGCATCGAAATCGTGGCCAAGCATCCTTATTTCTGATGTCTGCACAGGCACGTATGAACTGTTGGGAAAGGATGCGTATAAATCAGTGACATGGGCTTTGGAGGTGAGCAAGTCATTCTCGACGTCGGTCGAGAACTCATTCAGCGCTTATCGCCACAGGCAGGCTATCGTCACATTGTCTGTTGATGATCACAGTCTCTAAAGTCGATCTCTCGCACTGACGATGATGCATTCGTGCACAGGACTCCGCGACATGGTACGAAAACGAGGCAGAATGCGGTCAAGCCATCCGTGACTTCTGTACCCGTACTAGCACCCCGCGCTCCGAAATATTCTACACTACAAAACTGAAATACAACGCAGGTCTCGCCGCGACTACGAAAGCGATTCAATTCTCGTTGGATGCTTGCGGACTTGGTTATATTGACCTGTATCTGATTCATGGGCCGTGGGGCGGTCCGCGAATGAGGAAGGAAGCCTGGGAGGCTATTTTACTTGCACAGAAGGAGGGCAAGCTGAAGAGCGTGGGAGTCAGCACATTTGGGGTCAGACACCTGAAAGAACTGGCGGATGCGGGATTAGACACACCTACCGTTCATCAGGTGCGTTTCCAGGTTATAATCAGAATATTTCAAAGGACACTAATCGTTTTGCAGATTGACCTCCATCCATTCATGGCTCGCACAGAAATTGTAGCATACTGCAAAGAACACGAGATCGCGCTAGAGGTATGGCCCTTTCCGGATTATGTTGACGGGCATCTATCAGCTGGTTCGTTCTTTCAATAGGCCTGGGCGTCGCTAGCTCGGGGGATGCGAATGTCTCATCCATCGATTGTCAAACTGGCCAATAAATACAACAAGGAGCCGGCTCATATATTTCTACGCTATTCGCTGCAAAAAGTAGTGCTCGTTTCACGTACCATGTCATCGCGATAAGTGATCTTAGCCCTACTTTCTTCAGGGCTACATTCCATTGGTCAAGTCGGCATCACAGAATCGGATAGTATCCAACGCACAACTGTACGACTTCTCGCTGGAAGAGGAAGATATGACTCACCTAAACAGTCTAAACGAGAGTGCGTAACGATCATCATACATCGCTGTACTCTGAGGGATATGCTGATGCTCCTCACAGACTTGGTGACCGACTGGGACCCTACGGACAGCCCATGATAGAACCATGCTGCGCGAATACGTCCCGAATACCAACTTGCTTCTGTGATGTTCGACGAAGACTGCGTTCACAAGTCAGAGAATTATGTATTCTGGCACAACTATCTGTATTGTGTTGACAATGACGATATCCATGTGCTCAAATCCCTGTAACTCCCATGAGAAGTGCGAATTCTGACCGAGTTCAGTGAGGTTTATCAGGAATATGTTCGATTTGTCACGTAGCTCTGGATAATTGGAACATATGGGGTACGTTCATACGCACCAGCCGATCATGGCGAGAACCGCCTTTGGCTCACTAATGTGATACACAGATGTCTGCCTTTGCTCGCCACTTACGACATTGCGCACGCATGTTGATCTATCCGACACCAAATGGGCATTTATACTATGCATATGCTCAATTTGTCCCGTGCACTCCACAGCGAATGTCAAGAATAGATGAGAATCGCTTTTCAATTGAGACAAGACTCTAATTTAGTATCCCTTCTTCTCTGTCAAGATCCGTGGAGCCTTATCCAAAACATAACTCTATGATATTGTGGGTGCGTTTGACCATCATGCCTTCAGCTCGATCAATTCGCATCTTTTCAAGTTTCCTTCCATTCTCTGTCCACGTGCGGAGATACATTACCGGGTTTGAAAGGGAGGCATCTTTCTAGCCCTTCACGTCACTGATGCATTGCAATGCGGTCCTGGAATGAATGGCTCGTCAAGTTCCGTGGCCTGTGCCTAGACTACCACAACCTAGATGAAACTTTCACCCCGGCCCGTCTCTGTCAGGCTTGTCGACGCACCACATTCCATGAACGTGCTAGTGCGCGTCTTTTCCCAAGCCGTAGCCATTCTCTATTCGAGTTCCGGATTTCCGCCTTTACCCCGCCCGGAGCAAAAGACCGCAATGCGAGACATAGCAAGCAGCCCCGTCACATCGCTGTATTCAAAAATACCAGCACTTGTATCTACTTCGGTAGAGTTTGAAGGTACGACAGAGTTCGCCTATCGCCAGTCGTTGCTGCAGAGTGTACACAGGGTTTACGAATCGATACACTTTTCATCGCTTTTCGGGAATCCAGCCTGTGAGCCGCCTTCGTGACGGCACTCATCTCGCTTGAAGCACATCCGACAGCCTGTCTCAGTTGATTTACGACCCGGTCTCTAGGTTGCCATTGGAAAAGCATCTGACCATCGGTTTCGCCAGCACAGAATGATCAATCAGGGGGATATCTCTTCAGTTGCAACTGGAGTGGTGCAGAAATTGCACACATCTAGGCTGTAATGGCTTGGCCTGACGACTTGAGCCTGTGCCAGAAGGTCTGAAAGAAAGGTGATGAGCGTGAACGCCATGACAGACAATACCCGCACTACCGAGAGCTTGAGGCCTGAGCCCTGAATTCGACTCAAACGGACCTCAACAGCATGGCGTCTTGTAGGTGTCACCTCAAAGGAAGCACATATTGATAACTTTTCAGTGAGAAGATATGTACACCTGATTACAGGATGAATCGACAATGGCAGTCAGTCCGTTCCAAACCGTCACATGCCGCGGACTTGTCGGAGTACCAAGAATCTTCAGGCCCCGCAAGTGTGCGACACATCTCCTCCATGGTCTCAGTTTCACCCTGCCTGTTTAACATGCTCTTCTCTGCATTATACTGTTTAACAGCATGATGTCTGTTCTCAGTCAGGAGAAGAACAATTGTATCCTCGGATCTTCCCGCAAAGAGCGTAGGAGGGTCGTCGGATAAGACCGAGCGGGGGCCGAAGTCTGAGGTGAGCTCTGTTGCCCAGAAAGAAAAGCCTCCGACTGTTGTTGCTTCGGATTCTTCCATTGCGGCACTAGGCCATCTCTCGGAATTAAGACTAGCTTTTCTCGTTTCCTCTCTTTCCGAACTTTCTAAGTACGTGAAATGATAGATTATTTTGAGGTTGCTTACGGCTTGTCAGTAGTAGGGCTCCTACCACCAGCCTGTGGTCATCTCGAAATCATCTCATCTATCTCTCTGCCGCTTCTGCTACACGAGTGTTCCGCTCCCTGAGCGGCTTAAATTTTCTTGCTCATGAGGTAAGGCTGACATATCTTTTGACCCTTCCGTTTTCGTAGTTATCGAATCGCGTCTCTCCGGCAAAGTAAGCTCCGATTTTATCTCTTCTTTTCCATAGTGGCTTTCGTGCGGCTTTGCTGAAAGATCTAGGAGATCCTGGGTCATCTATAGCAAGCATATTTCCTGGAACATACGAAACACTGAAGGTGTGTGTATGACATATACACACCAACCCTTGTTTTGACGGTCTTCTACGTTTGGGACTCCCGTCTTCTCAGCCTGACGAGGACCACCGATTCTCTCTTATCTCATCGATCATCGGCCGCACGTCTCGGGCTCATCCGATGACAATCGGAGTCTCTCTCTCACACGCCAGACCATGCTCCCTTTCAATGCAATGGCAGACTTGGCGAATACAGAATCTTGCTATTCACAGGCTCTTGCACCTTTTTGGTCGGAGGCGACCTCTTCTCAGCATCACTCACGCAGATGCTAACATATCAAAACAGATGCAGGCTGTGTCAAAGGTCTCTCCATCTCTGAGGTACGCTCTCTAAAATTAGCAGAGAACAAATTCGACATGCTATCCGGCTCCAATGCATTGCAACCCCCGAAAATTACTGCTGGACAGATATGCGGCTCTTCTGGCATTAGCGATTCTCATTTTCTCCTCAAGACAAATTTGATCTAGCTTGGCAAGATTTTAGGAGTACGGCGGCCCGGCGGTAAGAGCCCCAATGTATGCGCTTCTTTCTAATGATATCACGGCAGCCTCGAGGTCAAGCTGTTCCGTGACACACGCCATTCACATCGAATTGTAGATACCTAGAGGTGTTTGATAGGCTTTGGAGTCTTTGCCGGCCCAGGCTAGCGCATGCACGTCTCGTGGACCTGATGCTGTATCCCCTTCCGCCGGTACACATGCATCACTCTGGTCCATGGCCATGCCTCCACACATCGACTTCCCTTCATTCCCTATATTCCCTTTCGATCGACAACGCGCGTTTGGCCCTCGATTCAAAGCAGTCGCAGGATCCTTTTCAGAGGTGGGTCCGTCGTGATCCTCATGGAGATTTCGATGTCAGCCCGGGATACATGCGCTAACATACACAATACGGAAGCAACTGCACCGTCTGCTTTAGTCCCTCAACGCATGAATGTCTTGCATGCGATGCTAATCTTGCTCTGGCCTGCTTGTGAACCACCTTCCTGTATGTACCACAGCCTACGCACGAAATCATTTTTTCCTGCTCCCCACATCGCTACACAGCAATCCCTGTATTATTTCGAACAGAGGCTCTCAGAAATGCACGGTGTCCACGCCCATTCTGCTGTGTAAGCCTCCCCCGTCAGGCCGAAGGTCCGCGCGGGATACATTCCCTGACAGGCTTTCACCTGTCGACACATTAGCCGATCGCATGCCTTCGGTCTGATGTTACTTATTGGGTCCATATTAAAAAAGCGGGAGGCTGCACCCCTGTGCGCCGTGCTCTGGGATCGACAACATTACGAGATGTCAGAATCTGCCAACGTGGAATGAATGGAGCAGAGAACCTGGGTCCTCGAGCGGTGACAATAGGCGTAAGTATAGATGTATATGGTTTTTGGATTGAATATGACTAAATATGTCTCATGCATGTGTTGATCCCAAAGAAATTGCGCCTTGTCGCGAAGAGATTGCAGTTCAGCACATGCTGCTGCGCGACGAAGAGGGTTTTTGGACATCTCAACCAACGCGTTACCGAGTCCCATCTTCTGACTTCGTCAATTCAAATGCTTGGTCAGGGACAGAATTTAGCCAGAATGGATCCGTCCGAAGACTTCTGCAGTCCACACAACAGCTGTGCCGGCGGGTTTGAACGCCTTGAGACACAGAGAACTGGGAAGCTCCACGGATTCACAGGTGTCCGCTTATGGAAGACGCGGAGCGCCGACTGCCCAAGAACAGCCGCTCGACGTGGGCAGAAATCGCCTCTCTGGTTCTGGTTGTGAGAGCAAAGTCGACGTCGTTGATCGAGTTCGAAGTTCGAAGCTGGTACTGGCATATGGAAATGCGCCCGTTGCAGCGATGCAGATTCAAATCCAGAAACGTGTGGGGAAAGAAACCATGAGTTCGAAGGCGGTGTCTTGATACAAGTGGTCTCCACTTACTTGATGCGATCACCGTGTGTCCGTTTAGGGGCATAAGGCTCAGCACACTATGATAATGCTGATCGATTAGGGTTAGGTTGACCTGCCTATGGAACTAACTGAACATATTGGCAACAGCATTCACGGCGGATGAGTCCGAGATGACATGAAAGCCCTTCGAAGTGATCCTGCGCTCAGCGCTTATCAGCAAATCACATCGCCCTTGAGAAGAACGGCCGTGTAATAGAAAATCGTGCGATGGTGTGGCGATGTTGGTTACTTGGCGGTCTTCGGTCTAGGATGCAACATGTAATGTAGATGAATTAGCGGAGTGTGCGCGGGGAACGATCTGCGGTCGACACATCAACACTAGCAATTTCAATGCAATACCACAGCGAGATGAGTGCGGGCGCCGTACAACGCTCGTAAAAGCCCTGACGCTGGGAGCGCTCAGCGCACCCCACCGCGAGCCCGGAGTGTGACAGCGGCTGGAATCGACCGAATACACCAATCAGGCAAATCATCCCAGTCAAATTTGGATCTGTAGGGGTGCTGGTAAGAATATCCAGGGATGTATGATCCTCTCTTCTGCGGAGCAGCATTGATGTGTATTTTGGATACTCGACGTGGAATACTGGGAGCGCTGGCAGATGGGAAACTGTATCGAACGTAAAAGAATTCTGCTTGGGCACCAAAGTCGCAAGCCCAGTCGTGACGACTGTTGTGAACAAAGTTACTGTTATCGCCTTGGAGCCTTCGGCCTCTGGCGCCACCTGTCGGATGATACTGTGGGATGATGCTGCCATTGGACAGTGAAAAGTGATCAGAAAATCAACGGCTTGAATTGGAAAACGGGGATCAGTTATGAGGTGCCGAAAAAAGGTTGAGGCTCCTTGCATCGGATAACTTACAAGACGATGAGCGCGAGGTCAGGAGGTGGGCAACGGCATAATTGGACAACGCAGGGCAATGCGGCATGCAGAATGCGCTCCAAAGACTATACCTAGTGCCTTTCAGTCCGCCTTCGCCATATACATGGTGTTCCAAGGGATGCCCTAGCGAGACGAAGAATTTACGACGAACGTCAGCACACGGAGAAACATGAATACCCGTAGCCTCATCGCACACACCTCGGGCGCGATGACACGAAGGCCGAGCACAAAGCGCTAGCCTGGAGGATTCTGCGCCGCTGCTCGGTTGCATGCAGCCCGGTGTGCGGGCGCGCGCAGAACCAGGCCCCGCGCCTACTTGACTTGCCGAAGCAGGGTGTTGCAAAAGGACGGTGAATGGAAAGGAATGGAACATGTGAAGTGAACCAAGTCAGATGCCTCGTGATGCCATGACGTCGCTCTCCAAGGCAGGTCATCAGTCGCTATGAGAATTGTGAAATGGCTCGTGCACGCGGCCATCCTTCATCGTGGACACGCGTCACTTTGTTCGCCTTCGGGCACAACGCGAACGTCAGGCCTCGAACCTGCGCCGCTGCTCGGTCGCGCGCAGACAGGCAGCGGACATGATCGGGCCCTGAATCAGAACCTCGTTCTTGATGCCCATTATAGCATCACAAAGAGGGGAAATGAATAATAGATACCTTACGAAAGGTGAACGATGAACAATACGCACCTCCTGATGCCGTGATGTTTGAACCTCAAACGAGAGCCATTGTCATTGATGAATCATAGCCTGTTATCAGGCCGGAGGCCTGTGCGGAAACCATCTTCTGATCCATCCTGACCCATGGATCCACTACCTGAGCGCAAGACGTCGGCAAGGAGTACATGTACCTGTACCTATGCGACACATCGCAGCTAGAAAAAAACAAAAATAGCCATCGAGAATGCCGTCGACACCGAGTGAGGTAGATGCACGGGTACTGTGTCAAGATGTTGATGTTGATGCTGATGGGCGATCGCATGCACGATACGTTGATGCACCGCGGATGACAGAACACCTCGGGACTGCATCTGGCGCCTACGATCGACGCTGAGCCTAGAGCTCCAATCGAAAAGCGAGTCCAAGTCCTGGTTCAATCGCTTGAGTAGGTCTTGAATCGGACGCCGCTGCTCGCTCCCGAGTTAGTCGCGTCTGCACCCACGTCCGTCCGTCCAGCCCCTCTCACCTTCCATGCTGTATGAACCTTCCCGATCCGGCTTCGCACTACAGCGGCACTACGTAACATACGTGCTATACCCGGTGGCACATGACCACTGCCAACAAGCAAGTGAGCTCATGCGTTCCGCGTCCCGACGGTTTGAGTACTCACCGTGGAAAGGTTCACGTAGGGTGTCGTAACAGGTGCACAACAAGACACCGAGCGATGCCCTGTCATACGTGAGTCACGACACGCGGTCGCGATTGGCGACAAGGTTTGCGCGTTTGATTAGTGGCCTGGTCGCTCGGAGTGCGGAGATGTAATCTTAGTGAGTAGCTGAGAAAAGTGGACCGTCGGAGGCGGTGAGAAAGAGATTGGGTGAGCTCTGTCATGAGCGTGAGGTCACTGAGTATTGAGATGGGCTAGCACTTCATTTGGGGGAGCAGCACATTGTGGACAGCCGTAGACGCGCTCGAAGCTGGCAGAAGGCGGCGATCAAGAAGCTTCAGGCAGTGGAGGTCGTGACACGTGATGCGCGGCGATCTGGGCGGAATGCTACGGGATGTAGGCTGATGTAGGTGGCACTGGGCCGTGGTGTTGCTGAGCGCTGAGCCTCGGAGGGAGGAGCGAACGAGCAGGGGAGACATCCGCAGAGGACATTGAAATAGAACTGCCCGTGCCGGTGCATCATGTCTTATTCTCCCCCATCATGTCCACCCTTATGCTCTCTCCCCGCTCTTCCTTTGCGTCGGGATACGCTCCCGTCGAGCGCCTTCCCCCTGAACTCCTCCACGCCATCGCGCTCTACCTCGTCGCCGGCGTCGTCATCGGCATCGATGGCAGCAGTAGCACCGATCACCCCGATCACCCTTTCCTCCTCGGCCCGCCTACATCCCTCCTCAACCTCCTCCTCACCTCCCGCACTGTCCACGCTAAACTTGCCCCCGCCCTCCCGCTTCTCGCCGCGCGCACATTCGAGTTCAGTTTTGATGTGGGCGCAATACGGAGGAGGTTGGGCGCACACCGAGTTGACTCCGGGCGGGTGAAGCAGAAGGCGAGCATGACGCAGACACGGTGGGAGACCCTCGGCCGCATCAGGCGGCTGGAGTTCGGTAACAGCGTCAAGGTACACTGTGAGAGCTCGGTACTGATACACGACCTTTGGACGGTGTATCTCATGCTCCTCGAGCATGACAACGCAAATCGTGCACAGCTCATTAAACATGCGCAGCTCCCGCGCTACCTCTGGCGCCTCGTCCGCGTCGGTTACGGCGCCCGCGAGGCTAGGGAAAGCAACAATGATCTAGGGGCTGGGAGCCAGGGGCGAGTGCTGCCAAGCTGGTCTGCGCACAGAGAGGAGAACGTGGAACTGATGAGTCTCGTATCTTGGGCACTGTGGCTGACGACGACCGCGGGTGAGCTCAAATCTAGGGGCCGCTGGTTCGAATAGTCACAGATGTTCTAAATTGACGCTTGGATGTGTAGAGGAGATCGAGTGCATGACGCACGAGACGCGGACAAGCATCATCCGCCTCTTCGTCCCCTTCCTTGCGTTCGGCTTCCAGTACCCCTCGCATTTCTTCCCCGCAACCCACCTATGCCTCCCCTTCTGCCCTCACTTGGTCCCAGCCTCCTGCTCTCCCCCCACACGTGCGGGTCTCTCGCCGTCCAGATCCCCGCTCCTCCCGCCGCTTCGCATGCTCACCTATGCAGGTCGTACCCTCGTACTCGCCGCTCCCCCGCTGGTGCCCGCAGCAACGCTTCTCGTGAGTTCAACTGTGCAAGTACAGATGAAGGCGGGACTGCGGGCCGATCTCAGAATGACGTCGGCGGGAGAGGGAGGAGAAGAGGAGAGTGATGGACAAGGGGACGAGGGCGTGGGACAGCAAGGAGGAGAGCAAGATGAAGAGAACCCCCGTGCGCGCTCCCTCAAGCTCTGGCTTGACTCGCCATCACTCGCGTTCGATCCTTCCTCCAAAGCCGACGATGTCACGACTGCGAGCACTGGCTCTCCCGACGGCAAGGATGTCGACAATGACGACGTTGAGGATATTGGAGGGCCGAGCGATCGACATGACGAGGACTGGGGGCGCGTCGTCGGGTGCGGAGATCCGTGGGGTTCTGCGTCGTCGACGGTAAGGGGACGGGTGTATAGCCCGGGTGCTATATGTGGGACGTGGAGTGGGGTGCTCTCGGTTCGTTCTATTGTTACCATCGCCATAATTGCTATCTCTTTGGATCCTTGGGTCTTCAAGCTCGTCGTGTCGTTCTCATATTCTCCTGATCCCTTTTCTGAGTTTTTGAACGCACCGCTTCCTCATCGACGTAACTGACTTAATTGTGCGTGTGCACGGCTTGTCTCTCTACAGTGCCCGGACCAGACCCAGGTCGCCCGTATCGTCCACGCTCCCGATATATCCAACGGCCCAGCCGAGCCCGAACCCGCACCAACAGACAATCAGCATCAGCATCAACATGTAGCGCAACCTAGGCGATTCTCCCTTCCGCAACCACACCGTATAGCACACCGCCCGCTGTTCGCAACGCTCCGCGAGTATCATTGTCTTGCGCCCGATATTCCGCTGCGTGCGGGTATCGGGGAGGAGGCGTTGAGAGCGTTCCTGCCTGCCGGAGTCGAAGGAGCGGTTGGAATGCAAGGTGGACTTGGAGATGGAGATGGCCAAGGGGCCGAGGTGTGTGTAGTTGGTTCAAAATGTGGTGTGTTCATCGGCTGACGGATGTTGATTGTGGGGGGTGGACGAGGGATCAGAATCGCGATGTAATCGAGATACGCGATCCGGTCAAGGGGACGACACATGTGTACTATCGGTTCAGAGGTGGGGAAGGGGAAGGGGATCCGCCCTATTGCGCGAAGGGCATGGAAAAGCTCAGGTATGGGAAAGTCTTCAGAATTGAAAGCGACGAGGACGGCGAGGAAAAGAGCGGCAACGGTGAAGAGGCAGACGACAGCGAAGATAGTGATGAAGACGACGCGACGGAGTTTGTCGATCACGTCTCCAGCGGGGTCAATGATATCCTCATTGTTGGGGAGGTGCGTCGTCTGTATCCACATCATACTCCGTGTTCTATTGCGATCCGGATAGACTTGACTCCTGTAGTATTGACTCTTCGACCCGTATTAGACAGGCGGCGTACACGGTACGGCTTGGGGCCAATTTGGATTCGTCGGGCGTGTACGCTCATGGGACGGTTTGGTCGTGGTCGTGCGGTATCCTGTGCGTTTGCTGTTTTCTTTTTCGGTCATTTGATCTCCATGATCTTCACGATCTTGGCCTCCTTTTGCACGCATACTCGCAAACTTACTCATGCTGGGGCGATCAGCTTGACGCTCTCGCCATGCACATCGGTGCGCGCTGGATCCTTCGCGGCTACGTCCACGCGGGCGACGTTTGGGCCGGGCGCTGGCGCGAGACGGCGACAGGCATCGCGCACATTGGGTTTGAAGGTGGATTTGCGCTTGTGCGAGCGCGTTGAGGAAGGAGCTTTGGGTGAGGCTGGATGTAGAAAGGAGGCAGGTGCGGATGGGCGCTCGGTCGGTCACCGGACCGTCAATCACGTTCGTCTAATCTGATCATCTCAGCTAGTAGTGTTCAGGAGGCTGCAGGAGGCTGCCCGCTTCGGGCTTGAATTTAGATCCTGGATGGATAGGTACGGAAATGGGCGTGCATTTTCTAGACATCTCGGAAGACATCTTGGAATGGATATGTGATTGGATATGGATGGACCTGTGGGTGCTGGGACAGATGGACAATTAGGATCTCTTTCTCTCGTTTCCGTCTGTTGCTGATTCGGTTAGGCTGTGTATAAGCTGCTTTTCTCGGTGTTTTCACTCTCCGTGATCAATGAACGCTCGTTCGGGTTTTTCTGTCCCCCTCCTTTCTCTAGCGGCGACGTCCAGTGCTATACACCCTCATATTGAACGCCGCCTCATCACTTAGAGCTAGTGCTTCGAGCCTCGAGCAAGCTTGGGTTCAGAGCCGCTTCGACCACCAGTATGCATGTATTGCACACGCATGGTTGTCTGCATGAAGGCGAAAGGATTTATCTGTGCTGGGCGTACATCGCGGTGTCGACGACGATGAGTTTTTCCAGCAGACCAAGGTCGAGTCTGAGTCTGAGTTCGAGAGGTTTCTTTTTATTTCTTCGCATGCTTTGAGTTGGAGCTTGCACAATCGGGGCGAGTTTCAGGAGCCCCGAAGCTCAACACAGCTATGCAATACAATGGCATGATTAACCTTCTGGAGGCGATGCAGGAGGAGAACGGGTCGCACAGACCCCGACAGACTGTAAGATTTATAAAGGGGGGATTTGCTGCGCTGTTCCACAGTGGGGGGCCATTTGGGGCGCTGTGAGCGTTTATGAATTCGAGAGATCTGACGGATCGAATCCGGGCACAATCGACCGGCATCCCTCCTTCAAGCGTGACTATATGGCACAGTTTCTTGGGTTTGAGTACATGCCTTCAGGGGTGTAGAAACAGGTAGAAACTAGCAAGGACCCGAGTTTCGAAGTTGGCCAGCTCGGCCTCAAGACGAGAGCGATGGCCTGTACGTATCCCGCACTAGTGCCCATGGATATCCCCAAAGCCTCCTATCCTTAGTGAGGGCTTTGGTACACGTTTGTACGAGTTTGAGAGAAGAAGGGCGAGACAGAGAGCTCATAAAAGTCCGGATTCGAGCCTGCTAGAGAAGGCGGAAGGAAGAGACGGCAGCAAAGAAAGCGCGGATGTGCAGAAGCAGAAGCAAAGAACTATCAGCTGATTGCAAAACAGCACCGCTTGTGTCCTCACTCAGTATCAATAATAAGTCTTTAGGAGCGGGATGATCACATAATGATCCAAAGGAGCTTGACTCTTTTTTTGTCGCCATCGATCGATCGAAGTTTGCCCTAGCAGGAAAAAGTACCCGACAGGCAGTGTCAGACTAGGACGGGAAGGTTCCCGCTGTGCTTGTGATGCACGTGTAACGGGTGTTTTTACAGCCCTAGGGAACAAGCTCACTCCGTGCAGAGAGGAAAATTCTTTTTGGGGTGAAGGGCAATGTCTGCCTCCGGATCAGAAGGCGGAAGCAGCCTCTGCATACGCGTTTGATATGCAGGTTCTGCCCAAATCAGTAAGATGCAGAGTGTGCGAATGCGTGTGGACACTCACATCAAGCGTTCTCTTCGTTGAAAGTGGCGAGGATGTGTGCCAGAGCCGCGACGCTGGCCAAAACCCTTGACAAAAGTGGACCGGGGCCTGGCCTGGTCGCCCCATTCGCGCCAATTCTAAGCCCACCGCCCAAGTCCTAGGGCTGATATCGCTCGCATAGAGGGGAGTACACATGCGCTCCATATGTAGATAAATTTGAAGGCAGTCGCTAGTGGCAGTCGCCCAGCGCCGAAACGATTCTGATGATAACCTTGAGCCTGCGGTGAATGCCAGGAAGAACACGTACCCACGCTTGGGCTTCGTTCTCCATGACGAAGGTGGTGGTGAGGTGGTCACTGGTGATCAGGGAGGACGAATTTCAGTTTAATTTGATGCTGAAATTCGGCAAGGCTGCCGCTAAGGCACCATGTGTGTGCTCGGCCTGTGAACCCTAATGTTCATTCGTATCTCACGAATGCAGAGAAATTGGAGTCGCCGCTGACTCCACTTCATCGTTGTGAACTTCCGTCTGCCTAAAGGATTGCCTTACTTTCGGAGGCTTCGATATAATTGGCGGAAGATCGGGCGGAGTCTACCACCAGCGTCTATCCCGCGTTACCCTACAAGGTTGCAGGTTTAGCAGCTTCTACTCAGCCTCGAAATGGCACATACTCGTATCGATTGCGGCTTTTATGACTCATGAGTCGCTGTCACTTGTCTGTCGGAGTTCTCGGTGAATGTCGCGTTTAAAAGGAGCGATCGGACGTGCTCGTTCAACTCAACGCGACGTGGCTGAGCGTCGATGCTGAGCGCATCGATACATCGATGGCAAGATTAGAAGTGGAAGGGTGGAGTGAGAGTTTGTAAATTGGTACGTACTCGGTTCCATAGAGGGTGCTGCCTGGTCACTAGTCCAAGTACTTCCCAGGTCGCATGGCCGAGCATTGACCTAGCAGCCACGATAACACGGCTGCATACATGTGGCGAGTGTCGTCACCTGCGTACCGGCATCATCCATTTTATAACCGACATCTTCTTTGCTGGGAAGCACGCTGCCAAAGAGGTTGGTGAAGGCTGACGGGATTGTAAAAGGCTAGACGGCCCTCAGCGGTGCCGGCGGCCCTACAGTGGACAGGGGCCCTTCCGTAGGAACATGACTGCGGGAGGACGAGGGTGGAGATGCTGATGCCATCACTTTTGATCCGTGTGCGCGTGACCGACTTCAATTGTTATAGTTTTTTCTCTCTCTCGTGTGATCTCAGGAGAAATCATATTCGCGTTCTGTGTAGAAAAATGGGCATAACAAGGTGAGAGTATGAGGACAAGGCAGTTCAACGCTGCTGCAGCAGGTCACCAGGTGTTCCTTGATCAGCTGAATGAAGCCCCAAAGGTCAAAGGCAGAAGGCCTACATCTGGTCCAGGGATAGCACCGAGGTGCAGGCGCCTTCGGGATCACAGGATGAATATGTCCAAGTAGTCATCGCAAGTTGTCCATTTCTTTGACATTCGACGCAAGCGGCCTCGACATCTTCACCATCTACGATCTCTCCTTAGAAGATTCAGTCATACTTGGCATAACTTGAGTCGTTGTTCGATGCACGTACCTAAAATCATGAGTCAGAGGCCAAAGGACCGCCTGGCATGGTTAGGCCGTGCATTCGATGTCGGCGCTAGATCAGAGTCTAGCTGACATGAATGAAAATCAGCAGTTGAATTCATTGAACGACGTTGAACGCTGAAGGTAGATACCTTCAATTTGAAAAACTTACATTTTGAGGCAGATAGCAGCAGTGAAAAAGAAAATCACGTCGGGCGCTCTTCGGGCGGGCCTTCTGTGTATCGCCGCCGGAAAGGTCGAGCGCTAAATCCGCATAGGATTGAAAATTTACATCGCCCCATCTCTGTAGAAAGATATTGAGATCGAAATGACGCCGACGCGCTCGGCGGAGTGGGTGCTAGTAGGTCCAGCCTGGGCCCGTATATTTGTGAACTGGATCCGGAATATCAATATTAATCGGTAGGGAAGCTATCGATCTACCAGAAAAACTCCCCGCACGTGCCTTCTGGATTCTTTCTTGTGCATCGGCGAGCTGCTATTGGCTGACTGCTCGTTCGAAGGTCGATTTGGGCATGATGGGTATGTACACTATCTGTGTACGCATCAGATCTAGGTCCACTGACCACCAATGGAGAACTAGGGGTATCCGTCGCCTCTTGGCAATACCGTGCTTTTACACAGGGGAGCACTGTATCGAACTCGATCGCCTGATCGCCGAGTAACGCGGGTGTTGTGTCGAGGTTTCAGGTCTATCAGGACTATACTTGGTTAGTTGTCGTGCAGGCGAATGTGGACTGGAGGTCGAGAACAACTAGAGGTAGGGAGCAGACGGAGCTCCTCGCTGGGTTGTAAATTTGTCTCCGCGAGAACGATTCAACTTGATCTAGCAGGGCGGTATTCGTTGATGTCAGATGCATCTAGCATCAGCGGAGAGGGAGTTTGAGCTTGTGCAAGCGTCTGGCATCGCGCTGGACAGGCTAGCTGCGCACCGCTCTGACACCGCCGGCTGCCGCCGTTCCGCTATCCGGCACGTTGTAGGCCTGTGTTTACTTCGGGAGGCAAGGCACATGCCACAGCCTAACCGGCATCCATCTGGCTCGTAGAAGCAGCGTGGAGGCGCTCGCATCTAAGTGCGTGATCACATCGCATGCAGACCCACTCGTTTGCAACACCTTACGATTTCCAGAGGGTAAGTAGCGATTGGTCGCCGCTCCGCGGAGGACATAAAGCGGACAAGGATGCGAGCATGGATGCTATCGATGTTAACTCATGAAGTGCTGTAGGTCCTCCATATGTGTTGTGGCTGTGACACACAGGGCCGCGAATCGACTGGGGTTCAGCCCAGGTAGTCTTGATCTGGGCACGCGATTCTCGCGGGCATTCATATTAGGACGTTGCAGTATATGTACCGAAGGTCGCCGTGCTTGATCCTGATCAGGACCTGATGATCATATGATTGCAACGAAGACGCATCGTCAGAGTGTTGCGCGACCGATGATTTATCAGGACGACTGGCCCTCGGCAAGCACAATTGGGCATATTGGATCCCTACCCCAGCAGGGCCTGTCATGTGCGAGGCGTTCATGTTGTATGCGCGCCATGATTTCGAGGGTAGTGTGGTCGAGATGGTGTGGGCTGCGGTCCAAAAATGATGAGTATGTCACGGGAAGGTGCTAGGCTGAAGAGGGCACGGCGAGCGATGGGACGACGGGCGGTACCGGGAGCAGAGCTGAAAGCGGGTATATGTTTTCCAAATCCATCGCAATCGACGCTTCTTACGCGAGCCTACTCACACACGCCCACATTGGCAGCGATGTGGCTTCCGAATGTCGGAAGTGGAGCGAGCCTGACGGAATCAACGTCGTGTTCTCAGTCCCGGGAGGCAAGGTCACGGCGCTTCCCGTTGCCCATGTGCCTCTAGCATCCGGCCGCCCGTCTAGAGAGTACCACTAGCGCAGGCACTGCTCGCCGAAAAAAAACGGGAGATCTTCGCGCAGGCTCCGCGTTGCAGGGGCCCTTGAAACAGCGGTGCCGGCAGTGCGGGGTAGTCCTGAGCGTGGCACGGTTCGGTTCCAAGCGAGACGAGATCTGGAGAGAGAACATGAACGAGGCCCGCTTCTGAATTGAGAGACGGAAAGAGAGTTACCGGGACATGGATTATCATATAAAGAGCCCGCCGCTTCCAGACCACCCCTGCCTTTTTCCTGCAGCGCTCGTTCACTCACGCCTCGACCCTTATAGGCCCTTGCTCGTGCTGCCCCTGCGTCGGGTCATGCATCCCGCCACATCCCCCGCTCTCTCTCCGTCCACCGCTGCTGCTGCCTCTGCACACCATTCACCTGTGCAACCATTCATCGGCTTCGTTGACACCACCACTGATGCCCTTCGCCTCATCATGGCCGCCCGACAGGGCGTTATCCCACGCATCACCCGCCGCCTCAACGATGCCGAGAGGAGGTCCATGATCAGGAGCGGGACGGTGTTTGTATTCTCGGTAGAGGAAAGTGGTATCAGGCGTTGGACTGAAGGCCTGTCCTGGTCCCCATCCCGGATAGTTGGGAATTTCTTGGTGAGCCAATCCTGTCAGTACTTGGCGTCAAGAGGACCCGACGCCATTCATAATGATTACGCACGTCTTCGAATGTCCATGCTGACATTTGATCGATCGCGGCCGTAGGTGTATCGTGAGGTCACCGAACGTGGCAGCAGTCGCATTGCCCCGGAGAGACGAGCCACGCCTTCGACCGCATCGGCATCGGCCACGAACTCGCCTGTTCAGCGTCATCGAAGCAGATCGGACACCAGCGTTGGGAGGTCCGTTGAGGCAGTGGCCGCAATGAAGCCCAATGGCCTTACTAAAAAGGTAACAGCATTGCTTGACTCGAAGATGGCACACACTCACATGCATGGTCTTACGTCTTGTGGGACTGCAGACTATCACCGTCAAAGTGGATGGCACAGATCACCACCTCGTCTCCTACTATCGCGAGGAAGATGTCCGCCACGGACGACTTCAAAGACCAACAAGTAGACAGGATATCATGGACATCAACATTCCACCGGAGATGGTGCGTGCGACGAACTTTCGTCACCCACCCCACATCGAGATTGGTGCAGACGGCCGAGCACATATGTATGTCCCGTCTCCATTTCCTCCTTCTGGATTATCGATGGCAGGACCCTGGATCGCGTACTGAACGTGAGCTCCAAACTTCCAGATATGATGCTGAAGAAGCGGAGAACGTCGTGCGACGTCAGCACGACCCCGCTTCTAGCCCTACAACCCTCTCCGCGCCTTCTATTTCCATTCCCTCAACATCCTATGGGACACAGAGCGCAACCTCAGAATCCAGCCGCGGTCAGCAATCCCATTACCAGCAACAACCCCAGCATCAGCATGAGATGCACTCACCAGTCACACCATTGACTACTCGAGAGGGTCAAAGCGGCGTCGGTGCGGGTCATCGTGGGTATGGGCACTCGCTTTATCAGGTTCGACCACCTCTCGTACCTGCATCCACACCTGCGAGTCATCGCTGGTCATCCTCGTCATTGCTGGCCTCGTCCTCTTTCCAAGGTTCTAGCCGGCAGGCCCCCGAGGTCTCGACGAGAACAGCACAGGGAGTCCGAGACTGGGAGAACTCCACACACAGCCCCACGCAGTACAGTGCCTTGGACGGAGTCTACTATCCACCACAGAACGAGAAGCCGAGGCACGCACTGCCCCTTTCTTCTCCACCCCTTTCACTACCCCAGGCCGCGCAACTATACCACGTACCGCCGAGCATCGCGCAAAGCTTGCCGGACGCACACTCGCGCGGGAACGTTGGGGCGCATTGGCCTGCGCATCACGGCGTGCCAATATATCAGCAGCAGTCGTCTAGCTCGATTGGATACCAGGTCCATGAACGTGTCCCTGCTCCCACCCCATGGAGCCAGAGTCTCCATCAACCCAGCCCCAATATGTCACGTCGATCCCATCATCAGGAGGAAAGCGTCTATGACGGACCCGAATTGCTCTACTCTGAAGAACATGGTCATGCTGCGACCTACAAGTAGCTGCGCGGACGCCGGCCTGCTGGGCTATTTTTCCATCATCATCAATCGCACAATCTATCATCATCCGACGTTTGTCAAGCAGGTACTGCGTTCGGTATAATGCGTTGCGTACCTCCCACACAGCATCTCGTCCTTGTTCTTGTTCTGGGTAATAGCGTCAGCTGCGAGCAGGTTTCCACAGGCTATGATACACACTAGTAACGATCTTCTGGGTTGTCTTGACCACGGACACCATATACACGCAACAGGGGACCATGGCCACTACATTAATGGACTTACATTGGTATTTATGCCAGTCGCTTTTTGTCCGGAACATACTGGCGACGCCGGCAATCAGAGCAGGGTGCCTTGCGTAGAGGTTTTCATCGGTAATACTGTCGAAAACACATTACGATAGAAGTCAAGGGACAGCATAGCTTTCGCTCTGCTCACCCACAGTCAATTGACGCATTAGATACATGCATACACGCACCGGAGCATATTTATTCATTGCCCACGACATGAACGTATGGAAAATCAGCCGATCTCTCCTCGCGTCCGCCGCTCGATGAACCCGCGGATGTTTGCATGTCCCTCTAGGCTGCCAAAGAAGCAACGCTTGGCAGCGTTCTCCCAAATCACGATGTCGAGTTGTTTTGCATAGTTCAGCACATACTCATAGTCTGCCTGAGATGCAAATGCCGTGTATAGATATCCTGAGCAAGCGTGCGGCGCGTCAGCATGATTGCGTAGAGGACAGATGACTACATGATCTTACCTTCCTGCGATTTTACTCTGTTCCGCTCTAGCTCCCAAAGCCGGATCTGATCTTGAACTGTAACAGGAAGTAAGGGTTTCTGTGGGGAAAGGCATAAGCCGAGGAGGACGTGACAGGATAAATGCAACAACTCACGTTCTTGCGCATCTGGGGGTGTGCATAAGTCGTGAGGTAACTGATAATCTAGCGAAGCCATTGTCAGCCAGAGCAATGGCATGTGGTACACATGTACGGCGCTCGAAGGGCAAAGCGGAATGGGAAGGCGGTGACATCTCGATAGAGGGCCAAGACGCACCTGATCAGCGGTTATGCCGTTGGCAAGGGCCTTCCGCACGCTCTCACGCGTAATAGAACCCACAACGAGGTTCGGGAAGCGCGATTTCATGCTCACGAACAGGTTGAGGACAGCTGTTTGCAATGGGTTGTCTACAGTACATGTGTTCCGGCATTTCATCAGGATAGCGCATAGTAAGATAAGATGCATGTGGGAGGGCGTACTCGTGTATGCATACAGTCGGTAATTGGTCTCGAGGATGATGAAACCTTGGGCCTGGCCACTTGGCCCTGTACCCGTACCCGAAGCAGTGGGAAGAGGAGGCAGTGAGGACGTCAAAGTAGTCGCTAATCGCGTCGGGTTGAAGCGCCGGGATGTGGCCTGCCACCGGGTTAGTTGGATGCTTATCTCTATACAGAGATGAACCGACCTTGCGCTGCCATATAAGACCGTAATCTCGGAGATCCTCCAACATGGCCTTCTGAGTTTCGCTCAGGCTCTCCGTCGAATATTCCTGGTATGTCCAGATATGAATGAACTATGATATACGCCGGGATAGAAGCTCCTTACGCGGCCAAGTTCCATGGTAGACAGCATGAATAGAAAACTGATGACTTCCACAAGATCCATCTGTCTTTCCTGGATTACATGACGGGTCAGTGATGATGGAGTATATGCGCAGATGGTTTTCGTCTTCACTTCAACCATCTCCAAGTACTGAAGCAAAAGGTCCCATAGCTGGGCGTGGGGTGTATGTAAAAGAAATTGGAAGCCTGAAGAGGTTATCTGCAGCTGCGATCCTCTGGCAAGCGAAACCCTCAATTAGCGCTGCTTCTGGTGATTAGATGCGCGAAGCCTACGATTGCATGGCCATCAGACCACTCCGCTGAAGGAGGTATAGAACTCCTTGCGATGGTCTCGCAGGAGCTTGCCCTGTGCCCGAGGATACCATGTAATGCAAAATAGTCTAATGAATGGCGTCTGTTAGATCGCGTGCAGGCGTCAATGTCTCTAATCACACCTCCCAGCGCTCCAGCGCGTATGTGTCTAGAGTCTCGATGCTGGGGGATTGCCGTTTTTCATCTAATTCGGCAGGAACCCCGAAACTTCCACTGTTTCCACTGTGGATAATGTAAGACGCGCAAAGGTTTCCTGCACATTCAACGCGCAATTTGAGGATATCCCTCACCCTCCTGTGATAGCTTGTCGCATGCTTGTTTTGAAGGTCGGATTGAGACCCAGCTTAGCGGATGGACTGGGAAGAATGTGCAGATTGGCCAGGGTCATTATGGCACTATCATAAAGTCTATCTCAAGCTTGTTGGCAATGCACTAATATGAAATCACTTGAACAAAGACGAACTTTATTTTAGCATCAACGACCCAGGATGACATGGTCGATACGGGGATGGAAGACTCAAGCCATAGCAAGTTCATGATGATCTGACGTTCTAAAGGTGCTAAAAGGCTGTAAAAAACCCTGCTCGCGAATAGATTCTTCGATGAATGTTGCTCGACGTACCGAAATATGGACAGACATGATGATGGTCGGTGGTACAGACGTGTCAGCGAGTTCTGAGACTGTGAATGGAGAAACGACAGCAAAGCATGTGGATGGTGCTCATCGCTGAAGTTGGGTTGATCTGGATCGACGACGGGCATTTTTCAGAGCAGTGGCATTGGACGAGGTGCATTGTAGCGGGACGTCATTTTGGACTCAATTTCCCCTCAGACTGAGTTTGGATTTCGAGCCGCGACATATTTGAAGCAAACTATGACATGCTGTGACGGACACGTCGGGTCACCGCGATGTCACCACCCCACTTGAATGCCGGCTTGCTGTCTGACGGTGTCCTCAGCCCCAACAGTTGCTCCACTGCATATACTACATCGACCTCCGGGAAATGGTTCAAATCACGATTACAGCCTCCAAAAGGATTCCCCTCGCCCCTAGGCTCCCGCTGATTGTCAAATTTCCTGAGGAATCCACGGTGCAAGACCTGAAGACGACAATCTCGTTAAATTACCCCAAGGTATGCATGACGCGTCATGAATCAGAATGAGGAACTGACCAACTCCACTTGACGTGCACCACGCGAAGTTCTATGTTTCACGCCAGAAAATCTCGATCAAAGGCGAGAGAAGCGCCCTCGGAGATGATGCTTTCTTGAAAGACGTCGAAGGTGGTGAGGTATCTGTCAAAGATTTAGGGCCTCAGGTCAGCTGGAGAACTGTTTTCTTGGTTGAATATGTATGTATTTCACACTGCACTTATCCATCTTGCGGCATTGACAGGATATCCACGTCCACATTGACAGGCTGGCCCTCTGGTCATTCATCCTCTCATCTACTATCTCTCGAACACGATATATCGGAGGGATACTCAGCATAGTTTGTTGCAAAAGTCAGTTGTGGCTTCTTGACTTTCCGATAATTCATTTGTGACGCTGCTTGTCTGCAGGGCGCTCTGTGTGATGGTAATGGCTCACTTCTTGAAGCGTGAGCTGGAGACTATTTTGTACGCATGACCTTGTCAACTCTCTCAAATACGTGTGACAGAAGCTAATTTCAGCCATCTTTAGCGTGCACCGATTCTCACACGGAACGATGCCTGCCTTCAACATTATCAAGAAGTCTGTGTCCCACAATCGCTAACCTCATACTTTGTGTAAATCTAACAGCGCTCCCGTGCAGTTCGGCGCATTACCACTTGTTGAGCGGTAGGTAGATTGGCACTTACTATTTTACGCTTCTCTCACTATTGTGTATAGGTGTCGCGTTAGCACTCGCCATCTACAGCCCGACATACGCTGCCGATTCGCCCTATATCCGAGGCACGATCCGGGATGATCCCCGCTTCCTTCTTGCATGCGCTATTGTCTGGCTGGTCTGTTTTTCATTAGCAGCTCCCGGATATGAACCCATAAATGAACATGATGCTTTTAGTTTGCCCAGCTCTCAAATTTCAAAGTCCATCTCATCCTGCGCAGTCTCCGGCCGGAAGGCACTCGTAAACTCGCCATACCGCGTGGATACGGTTTCTCACTGGTCTCTGTCCCGAACTACTTCTTCGAGTGTCTCGCATGGGCGACTATTGCTATTATGTCTGGCAGCTGGGTTGGTAAGTGGCTCCATTTTTTTCACTTTTCTTGGAAGTGCACGCTGATTGTGCTCTGAACGTATGAAGCATGGCTATTCCTCTTCGTAGGTGGTGGTCAGATGGCTCTGTGGGCCATCAAAAAGCATAAGAACTACAAGAAGGTTTTCGGTAAGGAGTACCCAAGGAGAAAGGTCATGATCCCGTTTATTTTCTGATTACCTTCATATATGATAATTGTTGAAAATGGGCAAGGTGTTCCACAAGAAATAGACGCTTTGTTTGACGGGTTGCGCGGCAGCCGGATATGGGCTCGCCGTCGAAACAACACTCGAGCCACCGCCTAATAGTTCGATGATTCAATTGTCGATGTGAGTTTCATACGATACGAATCCACAAGTTCTCCGGCGTTTCCGCCATTGGAGACCAGTCTGCGTAAGGTGGGAGATACCACGTGGACTAGATTTGTTCTTCAGGAGTTCGAGAGGCCCACGACTTCCCACTTTTACGCGCACAGAATCAGCGTTGCAAGCTAAGCCGTGCGATGTCGTTTTTTTTCCTCCGCAAGCCGATCAGGCTAAGCCATGACATTGCTTTTGATATTAACTCCGAGCGGCATGAGGTGATAAATAAATAGAAGGTTATACTGCCACCGCATTAATCACTCAATGGGGTACGTCCAATGACATCACTTGCTGTCTTGACTCGAAGGTGTCATTAGAATGGACTCCAGCTGAGAACATAGGGATGAGCAAGTGTTTTGCCGGGAGAATTCAATCGATATTGGGGTTTCGTCGGACGGTTGGTCTAATCGGAGCTCGAAATGAGACTCAGCCACTGTGCAGTTTGAAACAAGCTTCAGCTCGCTTCATACGTAGCCCCTCCAGCGAGACGTGAAAGACTCGGCCCATACGGTTATTGACGGTGTTCAGCTGTCACTCATCCCCACTCCAATTTGTCAAATTGATCCGTCGACCACCGCCGCCTGATGCATTGATGACCCGGCGACTCACTGCCGAGTTTGGAGACTTGATGCATGATGGAGAGTCAGGTCCTGCCATGGAATGTACCCACCACCAGGTAATGCAATGTCGGTCTCCAGCAGTCCTGAGGTGAGATGTTCCGCAATGCAACGGCCAGTTCAAACTCTGATTGACGTTTTGCCCAGCATTGGAACAAATCCCCAGACGACAAGGCCCACTATTGGTCCCATCATTATGATGTGGGCGCTTTCAGCCCACAGTCACTGCTTGCGTTGAGCACTGGGACCGGCCTCAAACCGTCGCAACATGGCACGGCGACCAACAAGCGCCCGCACGGCCTCTCCATTGGGTCTCGCGTTCTCATTGACGTGACTGTAACACTCAAGCCGTGCAAGGCTCGGAGCTACGACAGGATCGCGCCCAAATCGCATTCCTCGGACCCACGATTGTCAAAAAAAAGTATCGCCAGAAGTGCGTTTAAACGATTTAACTGCGACATCGGGGCAGATTGCAGATCATCTCTCCGGGCCAGTAAGCAGCATCATTCTCACACGCCCCAGTAGGCCTCAGTCCGCCAAAGCAGTCCGCAGCGTCCCATCCTCATTATCCTCGCACTTGCGCCGGCTCACGTATTCTACATAGATTCTTTTTATTTGAATAAAACTCCCGAATACCAATGCCCTGTTTTTTGAGACAATATCGCTTTGTATCGTTATCGTCCAGCAATCCTGTCTCGTTCAATGAACGGAATAGTGTTTCTGAAACATATTACAAAACCCATAAGGGGATATGAGGTGCGCTGGGAATTAGCCGGGTTCTATTTCGATCTCTCTTTACCTGTACGCTTTGTCCGGCGTCGTGACATGCGGTGGAATGCGATTGGCAACGGAACTATAAAGGTCGCGTTGCCCGCCCCGACAGACCGAGCAACTTTTCATCCTTTCGACACTCGTCTCGCGCTTCCTTGCCATCTATTCGCTCCTTGTCCACTATGTCTTCTGTCGATTCTGATTCTTTCGTCCTTCCCGATTTCATCTCTTACTGTCACTACCCCTTGCGAAGCAATCCCCATGAACGCGAGGTCACCCAGGCATCGGAATCATGGCTGCTCGCTACCGCTAATCTTAACGAGAAGAAGCGTCGTGCATTCGTGGATCTCAACGCGAGCGGTCTTGCAGCTGTATGCTATCCCGACGCTGACAGCGACCATCTGCGCGTGGTGGCCGATTTCATCAATTACCTGTTCAAACTCGATGACTGGACCGACGAATTCGCGGCCAAAGATGTGGGAGGAATGCGAGACTGCGTGTTGGGTGCGTTGAGGGATCCCAAAGGTTTTGAAACGGATAAAGGGGTGGGGAAACTTGCCAAAAGGTTTTTCCATCTCTTCATCTTGAATACGAAGGTGAACTGACTGCCATTCCGCGGCATGATAGTTTCTTTGGACGGTTCATAGAGGACGGAGGCCCTGGTTGCAGAGAGCGATTCATCGAGGGGATGGTACTCTTCTTTAGTGCTGTGACCAGGGAGGCGCAAGATCGATCTCACCACCATATAGCGGATCTGGAATCCTATATTGCGCTCAGACGTGATACGGGGGGTTGCAAGTCATGCTTTGCTCTCATCGAGTACGCGGCCGGGATCGACTTGCCAGATGCTGTCATCAACTACCCCTCCATCCGGACTCTTGAAGACGCGACCAATGATATCGTTGCGTGGACGAACGTAAGTGACTTGCTGCCCTTCGAGCTCTTCCACATAGATATTCAACGTTCTTTGCCTATCAGGACGTGTTCTCATATGATGTCGAGGCGTCCAGGGGCGATATACACAACCTCGTCATCGTTGTCATGAATGAGCAAGAGCTCTCACTCCAGGAAGCGATCGATTTCGTTGGTGACCTATGCAAGTCCACGATGGACACGTTCGAACAAGTCCGCCATTCCCTGCCTTCTTGGGGCCCCGAGATCGATGCCCAGGTCCAAAAATACGTTGGCGGTCTCCAGGACTGGATCGTAGGGTCGCTTCACTGGAGCTTTGCAACCCCTCGGTACTTTGGCGACAAGGGCCATGAGGTCAAAAACCAGCTGATCGTGAAAATGTCGCCGAGGATCAGTGAGCACTGAGGTCAGTCATTTCGTGCCTTGTCGTAGTTGTCTCGCGATTGACAGACAGCCGCCCACAGATGTTGATGCATCACGCGCACAGCTTAGGTTGCCCCGTTTCAATACATTACTACTCCCTCTATAACTCTTCGTTCGAACCTAATGATGAACACTTCAACCTGGTGTTGATCATCAATCTAATTGTGGTCACTTTCGCATAATTCACTCGCACCTTCTTTATACATTTTATATCAGGACATTTTAGTTTAACAAAGATTTCCTCCACTCGAGCTATCCTAGAATCGATTACCTATTCGTGCTTCTTTAGTTAGCAGCTCTATGTACTGATTCCCTCTCCTTCCACTCGCCTGTAGCCTTCCATCAGAACCTCGGTCCCCAATCCCCTGTGTCACTCAATCACCTTGTTCCTCAGACTGAACTTTCTGTTCTTGCGGTGCGATGCCCGCATCTGCCTGATATAGGCCCTCGTGCGCGGCTCCGAAGTATACCCTGAATTTGACGCATCTGTCGCACTCTAAAACCTTGTGGTACAATCCATGTGAATACCAGTGTTTGGCTTGAACTACGGTAATCTGCATATACGCCGTGATTAGATGGCGTGAGCACTTTCTTGGCAGCTTATTGTTTTCCTGCATTGGTATTGTGTTTTGGAAATTTATGTCTGCAAGTCCGGAACGGAAATGTGGAAGAGTTTCCTGGTGGAAGCAGCGTGGAAGCAAGCAAATGAGACCGAGACGAGACCAAGATCGTAATATCACTCATGGGCGTCTGGATACTTTTTGAGGTCAACAGTATAGCGATGCGATAGATTCACGAAACTTCAAACTTGCATAGCCTGTGATATCATGACAACACAAGTTCGAAATCAAGCATAAATATGTGTATCCACCGAAGTATAGCAGAGTAGAGCAGTCTTGCGGACCTATGGTACACAAGGCCGCTGTTGTGGGATCCGGTTCCATGCACGCTGTTGCTCAAATGAATTTGTGATTTGGGGTTATCGTCCAATGCAGGACCTGAGGCGACTATCCAGACGCCGTGTATCTCTGATAATGAAACATTTCAGAAAGCGAAAGCAAGCTTGGCCTCATGAGGGAAAGAGCTTGAAAGAGCTTTGAAACGAGCATCAGAGATTCTTTACGCCTTAGGAGTCATATTCGTGTGATACCTCGCTCGGGTCGAGAAGATACGAAACCGCGGATCTCATCATCATTCCCATGCCTGACAGAAACCAGTGAAGGCTTGAGGGCGGAGATGCATTCTGTTTGCGAGTCAACAATGATGGTGAGCATACGCTCGCATCTACAGATGACAGGGGCGACACCGATCACAGGAGAAGGCCACAATGCAGCCAGTACGCAGCCTCATTCGGCGAGTTGCCTAGTAAGTCCCGTGAACTGTGGCCACCGGCAAAGCAAAGCAAGTCGATCCGCGACTTCCGAGAAGACCAAGGCGGACCCATGCATAATGTTTAGAGGAAAGACTCAAACATCGAAGGGGTGCATTACCGATTGCCTCTGAAAAATGAGATTTTCAGACCTCTCAGACTGATTGTTGTCTTTGATCAGCACGATGTGTCAAGGACAGATTAGTTGAAACACTTGCATCAGCAACGTTCAACATCAACATCTGAACGTCGAGGAGAGCGCCCGCTGGTCAGTTTCCGTCGTAACCACTTCAATAGGGAATATCATCCTGAGAACAGAGGCACGAGACGTGGGTACAACGTCGTTGGACAAGGCACAGCCCACGATGCAGGACCAAGGCTGTCTTCCGGTGACAGAGCTGCGGTTGCGGACCGGATCCTTAAACAGTGAATGAAAAAACTGCAGAGCAAAGAAGTTAAATTCTCACTGCTCGAATCTGTCATTCATCATCTGCGAACGACAATAGAGTGCGCGGAGCTTTCTTTGCTTTCTTTTTCGTCTTTTCCCCCATCCTTGCTACCATGTTCGCCTGGATCACCCACAGCTTTCCTCTTCCCGGATGTTGAAGGCTTCATTCCAGCCTTGGAGGAGAATGAAAGGCTGTCCCTCGACCGTGCCTTGACGGGCGCTTCATTCAGAGTTTCATGAGAGTCCGCCGGTACAACTCCTGAAGGCTCTGGAAGAGGCGGGAGTCCTCTCGCTTCGGATGACCGGCGCAGGCACAAGTGCTGCATTTTAGATTCTGTGGCATGAGTACACACGGTGACCGGCACACACCTTTCCGCCTCTCATTCTCGGCTTCCTTCTGGCTCAGATGCTTTCCCTCCTTCAAGACCACCACCTGCGGCCGTTCGTCTCCATCGTCCTCATCTGCACTTCCAGCTTGGTCGCTTGGTCGCTCGGGAATGGCCGGCCTTTTCGGAATGGGAGGTCTGCCTGACCCATCGTATTCAAACTCATCGTCATCATCCTCGTCCTCATCTGGTACGCCTGCCACGCGATTTTGGAATTTCCGGAGAAACGCGGGGGTATTCTGACTGTAAGAAAGACGAGAGGAGAGTTGTACTCGTGTGGGCTCTTTCGGCGCCATGGAATGGAATACAACGGTATCTCATACAGTCAGTAAATCAGGGCAGCCGCAGAACACGGGGAGCGGTGGGTCTAAATTTAGACAACGACAATTGCCGGATTCGGCTTTGAAGGTGTGGCGTCGGAAGTTCGGATAGACCAACAATTGTGATTTACCACAGGACGGAACTTATGCGAGGAGGTGGAGACAGGAAGAATCAGGTCAAGGGAAAGTACAAGAAACGCAACCACTCAATGCACAAGAAATCTAGTATGCATATCGTACAGACCAAGAAAATAAAGAGAGTTGTTGACGATCAAGACAATGTCCGGCAGATGAGAGAGTCCCAGATACTACTACCAAAGAAAGAGGAGATGCTACCTAGACCCAGAGAAAATCGACATGCGCTGGCGCGCCCTCGAAGCTATGCTAGTCATACGCGAGGTAGACAGGGTATCTGTACTCGTACCAGCTGCAGGAATGAGTGCCGCGCCTTCACTCATATGCGAGCGATGCCTGAAAAACGACTTGAATGGCCGACCTGATGCAGCTTCATCGCTCTCAGTCCACGCGTTGTCTTCTCGAATGGCTTGGAGCACCGCGGAGGAGGTCGCATATGATTGACTCTGAGAATGCGCGTGAGGTTTGGGTTTCTTCAGCTTCTTGGGCAGCTTGAGGCTCCTCCGGAAAATCGACCGCTGGCTCGCGGTAGACGCAGGGGTCTCGGACCTGGTGGGAGTACGGTCCTCTGCACTGGATGCTGCGCCCCTACTTTCAATTGAAGGCCGCACAGGTGAGACCAACACAAACGAGGGACGCGACCGGAAAGATGCCTTTGAGCGGGGCGTCATGATGGTAAGTGAGAAATTGTCCTGAATCTGTTCGAATCCATCTAACAAATGTTCGACGTAGTCGGGCATTGTGATTCCAGGGGAATTCATGGTTGCTAGTATCTCCTCCTTGGACAACGAGAGAGGATGTGTGTAGTATATGGTAGCAAATCCCTGGGTTTCGGAGTTCAGGAAAGACAGATGGTGGTCATCGTCATGCAGTGTAGGACACTCGCTGGCGGCAGATGAGGCAGTGGTCTGCGAAGGGGCGTTGAACGGGAATACGGAGTCGGTGGCGGTTGGAGGCGCCGAGTGATTCCATTCCAGCTCGTAGGACGAATCTTCCGCTACAGTCCGCAAGGGGGGTACATGTAGCAGCATCCCTGACTTCTTTGGCTGCAGCTTCGGATTCCGTTGCCGTGCAGGAGTAAACGAGTCCTCGAAGAACATGGGCTGCTTGAGAGTATCTGTGAACGGCCAAGGACGAAGAAGCGGTGTTTCGAGATCCTTAGGGGACATGATGCGAGGAGAGGCTTTAAGCCGTTCCGAACTTGAGTGCTTGTGACACAGAATCGTTGTCTGTGTCGGCGACCGTTCGAAAAATCGGGCAAGGTTGACCTGCTTCCGCCACTCTTCTACACTGGACGTCGACGCACCAGCATCCCACCTGGAATACTTGTTCTCCTTGTCCCCTGACGATGACAGCGCATCTGCGTGTATACCTAGAGTCTTGCGCTCTTCTTCTACCTTCCCAACCCGTTTCTCCTCCATCCAGCGCTCTTTCTGCAACGTCCTGATCTCCCTCTCATCAGTTACAGAATTCTCTGCCAACCTTAACCTTAGCTCTGCAACACGCTTCTTTGCCTCTTCTGCCCGAGCACTCAGCAACGCCGTTGCTTGTTCCAATATCACGATCTTGATTTCGTTCGGAGACGACAGAGAGCTGGTCTGGTAATGCTGGAATGCAGTTGTGAGTGCCGCCTCATCCCTAGAATATCGGTCTAGCCGACGAGTAATGTTCTTGGACATCTCGGCGGGGGAAGGCGGTGCACAGGAAGTGGGATTAGGGCGGCCAAAAGTATGGCTTGTGTCGGGGGTGCTGGAGACAGAAAAATTCAGGACCTTCGTCACACAACATGCCCGGTAATATGGAGGCAAACCACACGGACTGCGACGTACAACAGGGTGGCCAATGACGATGGACGATATTGGTTGGCACTTCTCTGCGGTGTCTCCACGTAGTTCATTCGTTCCTAAAGCCGAGGTCAGCACCGAGGAATGTGCGCTGGACAAATAGTAGACGCACTTTGAAAGCGGAAGGGCATGGTGGATCCGCACTACCCTTGGTCAAGATCCGCAAGTTGGGTTTTCTGATTCTCGGCACTGTCAACCCAGCTCCGCTGGCGCTCAAAGTCGAACCACCACCGTCGCCTTCTAAATCCTCCTCCTGGATTGTGATTATTTTTCTCCCGATCATCACGTTTCCACATATGTTGCTTGCAGTGAATGGGGAAATTTAGTAGTGTAAACGAACGAGACCTTGCGCGATTTGAGTCAAGGGTGGGCCGACACCGGTGCAAGTAACGGGAACTTGAAGGATAGATAGAGATATTGATGCTGTTGAACAGCTAGCCGGGTAGGAAACCAGAGATAAGATGAAATAAATAGAAGGAAGAGAAGGGAGTGTCGATAGGTGTCGAGACGGGTGTTGTTCAATATTGACGGAGAGCAGGCACTCCAATGCAGGCCATGGGAGCTTATAGAGACAGTTCACTGCGCAGTCTGATAGAGTCTGATGGGCGAGAACAGGTCTCGGTCGCTCAGTTGGCAGGACAGAACGAGCAAGTCCGGCGAATTTCAAGTGCTTGTGGTTCCAGGTAGTTCCCCGTTGTCAACCTGCAACTGCCGACAGCCACTTATTTTACCTTCGTCAGGCACTTATTGGCAATTATGTTAAAACCCAAAACAGCCCCAAACCCACTAGCGCAACCTCACAATCCAGCTTGCAATTCGTGTCATGAGATTCGTTGAACCTTGTGCCGATCAACGAACACCACAAGTATTTGATGACGCACTGGTAAAGTCCGTGATATCATCAGCTCGGCGAAGATTGACTTGGGAATAATTAAAGTCTTTAAACATCTACAGATGGGATTATAGGTACGGTCATCATAGGTGGAAAGCAGATGAAGGCATAGGATGGGTATAGTCTGGTGAGCATAATAGAAAAGAACTATAGGATATCATCATATTGTTCATCGATCATCAATGCGTTAAAGTGTCATCACCGAGGCAATCAAGCGGGGGGATCCCGAACTCATCAGCGTCATCCGAACAAAGAGTGCACCCTCCAGATCCAACGCCACATCAGCTCCTGCCCAGAACCAGTTTCTTCAAGCCTTTGCCAAGCTTCTTCACCGTTCCTTTAACGGTGACATCCCGCCTCGTTTCAGAGAACCTGAACTCCTGAGGCTCTCTCGGGGAGTCGCGGGATCGCACCCTGGCAAGTGCCATATGGAGCTCCACTTCCCCGCTCAACGAAAACCCTCGTTCGAACGGAGACGGGACGGACATGCCTCGTGGGAGTGTGACGGGAGGGTCTGGATGAGTATGAGCGATGTCCGCGGGGCTGAGATTTGACACAGGTCGGTTGGAGAGAGTAAATGATGATCGTCCTGTGGGCAAGAGAGTAGACGCGGGCAAGTATGAATTCGCTGGTGACATATTCTTTCGAATTGCTGTGTAGTACGGTCGACTAGGGTGACCGAGGCGAACATCGGAATGAACCCGTGGGTCGGACGCGGTGGAAAATGCGATGGATGCTCTTTTCCCTGCTTCGTCACGAGAACTCTCCGGCCTTTGAAGGACGGAAATCGACGCACGATTCCGCAACAAACGAGAAGACTTTTTTCTGATCACCGTCATTCCCTGCTTCCGGCGAAGAGTTCGGTGAGTCTCCAACAGCGGTGGAAGGGAATGAGATGTCGACATCAAGGATTGCGGGAAAACGACAAGTTTCTTATCAACATCGTGGGGGTTAAGAGCAACCAGACTAGAATCCTGATGATGGTCAACATCGTTAGAGGGATCGTCCATCGCGAAGGAACAAGGGGCGAGGGTTGCGGACATGCATTGGCGTTGAGCAATAGGTCTTATATCCATTTCTGAATCGCTGGGGAGAAATCTAATAGCGCCATCCCGCTCGAGATCACTGGAATTGGCAGCAAGTGGCAGCAACAGAATAAGAGGAGGGAGCCCGCGTCTGGTCCGGATGTGACGAGTGTCCTTAGCCTTGACGCTGTCCGCTACATCCGGAGAACCGCCGTCTGCGACGACCATGGGACTGGAAGCCTGCGACGGGGAGTACCAGAAGAAATAAATGAACAATGTAATAACATGAAATGAGATATATTGGCTTTACCGGTATTGTCGGCACGGCGACATTACTGCTTGAGTTGAGAGTCACATCCATGGACAAGGGCTTGCTTACGACGTCTGGATACACCTGAGATCCGGGCACAGTACCATCGAGCGACACTTGTTGGTCTTTGTTCCCCGACACTCTCTCCCGCGGGGAATCAGCCGACACCACATCCACATCCATCACAAGATCATTTGACGATTTCGGCAGGACGATGGCCCTCTTCAAGTCAAGTTTACGCACCCCATCACAAGGATCCCCAATCGATCTCCAAACGACGCGAGATGGTGCGCTCAGCCTCCTGGGTTTGGGCGTTGACTCTTCGAAGGTTTTCACGGCCTGGGGCGAGCTCCATGCACACCAGAGACACACTGGGATGTAGTGATTAGAGAATCCACAGGCCCAACAAGTAAATAATGGGCGATTGAAAGGGACAAGTGTCAAGATGGGCAGGGAAGTGGATTGAGAGAGGTGCTAGACGTGCCAACATGGATGAAGGGATGCACGAAGTCAGTAACGACGATGCGAATGGACCTGAAACTGGGACTGACTGGTTTGCGTCGCTTCCATTCTCGTCGCAAGATGCGCGGGCGAGACATCAAATCATCGGTGCTCTGCATCACCGGTCGCCGACTCGAGGTGAGGATGTCGGTCAGTGGCGGTAGAGATGAAAGTGAGAGGCAATCCCCCTGCTGGGGACGGACGGTTGGGAAGACAATGAAAAAAGAAACGTGGTTGTAACGCGGTCAACCAGCAGTTTAATACAGTTACTAGCCTGAGCCACAGAGTGCGCGCATCGCGAGGTGTCACATCTCGTCATGTCGACAGGTGTCCGTCACACTTTTCAGGGGGAGTGCTTGGAAGCGAGCTGGTACGCGGTAGGACTCCAGAGAGGAAATTCGACCACGACTTGTGTAGTCGAGACTCGAGAGATACATGTATCAGAGTGGTACCAGCATGTAAGGAGCTGTAGCGTTGGAAAACGCAAAATTGAGCGCCACTTGGTCGCTCAGAATAGTTGATGGCTTCAAGCGGAGATCATGCGTCAGCGCGTGGCATATGTCGCGGACAGTAACCCAGATGTAGTCGGCGACGCGTATACCTGCGCATACATTGAACACGACCTCTTTTAAAACAACACTGGCCTGTACACATTGAACCAGGAATTTTTTTGGAAATGTCGACAGTATCTGTACATAGTGCGGCTCAGAGAAGTTCGTACTCGTCTCGTTCTTGATGGTCCCGCCCAGTGCTGAATGTGCCTCGCTATTATGGCCAGACCAGCCCGCGATGTTGCGATCTCTCCTCTCTGTGGATCCTAAACTATTGAATGCTGAAGATGTGGTCGGTTTATGAAAAATATTCTCTTTTTTACCCCCGGCTTGCTAAATCTCCTTGGATAGGATGGACGGACGCCTTTGCACTGGGCGGCTTCCTCGGGGTCATTGGAGATCACTCGCTATCTCATTGATCAGAAGGCTGATATCAACAAGATGGACGGGAGTGGCTGGAGTGCCCTCCACATTGCAGGTGACAATAGATATGTTTATTTTGTATTCCGTAAGTTTGACCGAGAGCGTTTCTTCACGAGCAGTGAGTGCAGGTAATGAAGAGGTAGCCAAAGAGCTCGTGGGCGCAGGCGCTGATGTCAATCAACGCACCGACAAGGGCCTTACACCGCTGTAGGCATTTTTTACTGTCAATGTGTCAATTCTCACGTCTTTCACTTCTCAAGGCACTACGCTGCATCAAAATCGCGTGTTGACGTGAGTCTCTCATCCTGTTGAGCTCATAATCCTTCACGAATTATGCGACAGATCGGACGCTTCTTGATATCCAGAGGCGCAGATGTAAGCCGTGCTGTCATTATTTTCATATTCTACTCCTGTGACCGCACTGGATGCCAACAGATCAATGCCCGTGATAAAGCCAACCAGCACCCTTTGTAAGTCTGTTTTTGAGGACAAACCCCCGCCAGTTCGAGAAGATTTCTTCTAGGCATCGTGCAGCAACAACGGGTTCCACTGGATTTGTAAACTTGTTGCTACATCCACCCGAGGGGGCGCCCAAGACTCGACTCAATACTGGAGACCGCCTTGGTAAGGTCCAGCATCTGTTTTTGTATATTTCATGACCATTACATTGCTCTATCAAGGGAATACACCATTACATCTTGCGATGGAGTCGGCGCATGCTGAAAGCGCGGCACTCCTGATCGAAGCAGGTGCAGACCGAACCCGGGTATGCCCCATTCACCTACTTGTGTTATCATTGTTAGGGATTTTATTGGACATCCATTTGCTACAGACGAATACAGAGGATCAAACTGCTGAAGAACTCGAAGGCGTTGGTGGACAGGAGCAGAAGCGCGCGCGGGAGTACCTGGTCGAAAGATTTGGTAAACCATGACGTGGGCGAGCAGTGCGCATGTATGAATATGGAGCGGTCGTGTATCCAATATTGGTGATATCAAGGAACTGGGTGCCACAGATATCACTGAAGACCCTGGCCGAATTATTAGGTGAAATGTTTTCCGTGATCAATACTGTTTCTGTCGGCGTACATTTTAATCACACATGCAACGTGAGCGCACTGCACTGTTAAAAGGGAAAACTCAAAATGAGTATTTATTATTGACGCGATTGAGACGCGACACGGTGCGAGCAGCAATGCAGTCAAGAGAGGGCTACAGAGAAATGGGAGAGTAAAGGAACGAAGGAATGCGAGTGATCTGCGAGATAACATAGCGAGTGTTGAAAAGACCATCTAGGAAAAGGAAGAATATCTAGGAAAATCTATACATAGATAATAAATTCTATATATGAAAGAGTTAGATCATAGCGTAACGAGAGGATTAGATCGAAGTCCAGATGAAAATAAGGTTAAGCCAAACAGCTTAGATTATAAGCACTGCTAGTGTTTTGATGAGGAAACAGCTGGAGCAGGAGATGCAGAGACCTTGAAGTGACGAGTAGACTAAGCGTTAAAGTCACAGGAAGATTCAATTAACATACCTCGGTGTTTTTCTTGGGAAGGAGCTTCACAACGAGTTGATTCTTGATTTCCTGCCCTTGGTCCCCGAAGTATCGCTTCGTCTCAAAGCTCCAGTGTAAAGAGCCGATGATCCAGTTCTGGAGACCATCAATGTACAACTGAACCTGACGATCGAGGTCGGGACCCCAAGACGGAAGCGAGCGGCGAACAAACTCGAAAGCGTCGATGGTGTCTTTGCAAAGGTCGCCGACACTGTCAATCGCTTCTTGCAATGTGAGGCCTTGCTGGTTCATGATGACGACGATCATGTTATGAGTGTCGCCTCGGGCCTGTTCGACGTTGTAAGAGAAGATGTCCTAATAAACCCAGGCAGAGATGTGAACAGCAGCCCATCGCGGGAGAAATACAAGACCTCACGTTCGTCCACGTCACAAGATCGTTCGTCGCGTCCTCAAGGATACCTATGTATGGATGATTCATGACCATATCGGGGAGGTCGATGCCAGCGGCGTATTCGATGAGAGCAAAGCAAGGCTTGCATCCGCTTGTATCCCGTCGAAGGGCGATATATGACTCCAGGTCTGGGATATCGTCATGTTCACGATCAAGAGCTTGTTGAGTCACCGCGCGGAAGAAGAGCACCATCGTGTCGATGAATCGCTGAGTGCAGTTGGGACCTCCGTCTTGTACGAAGCGCCCAAAGAAACTATGTCATCATCAAACCCACCATCAGACGGTATCCATACAGAATAATATAAGCAACAGACTTACCACTTCGCCAACTTTCCCACTGCTTTGTCCGTCTGAAATCCGAATGGGTCTCTCAACGCGCTCATGACGCAGTCCTTCATGCTATCAATATCCTTGGCATCGAACTCGTCCGACCAGTCGTCCAGCTTGAACAAGTAGTTCATGTAATCTGCACATACGCGCAGATGCTCTTCGTCCGCGTCAGGATAGCACGTGGCCGCGAGGCTCCCGGCCTGGAGACCTAGAAATGCCCGGCGCTTCTTCGCAGTCAAGTGAGCACCTGCGAGGAGCCAGGACTCGGAGGCTGCGGCGACTTCCCGCCCACGAGGGTTTATACGGACGGGATACCGACAGTATGAGATGAAGTCGGGAAGAACGAAAGAGTCGGACTTGATACAAGACATTGTGTGAGAAGAAGTTAAAAGAGTAGGAAAGGGAAAGGAAAGGAAGATGAGGATGGACTCTAGAGCTTATCTGCGGGCACCCTTTAAATGTCCTCATCGCCAATTCAAAGCAAACGGCCAAGTAGCTGTGCAACCCCTCGGATTTCACGTCGAGCTGGCATTGGTAAGTTTAAGCGAGGTGCAGAATCTTGAGGAAAATCTGAGTATGCGTAGACCGATGCTCCCGAGTGGACTTAATCTCCCAAGGGGGAAGAGTAGATCTGAGGGTCGCTCCAAATTCGGTAAGTTGACTCCGTGAGGGTGGAGGCTATCCAGGCTTTCAGATCTGGGTAGACGACAGAAGACGACGGACCTCCCCTGACGATGCCGCGAAAAGCACGGAAGGGCCCTAAACATTTACATTTTGAGAGCATCAATTGCTATTTCCCCTGTTTTGCTTCCGTGAAACGACGAGAGAGTTGCGTCAGTGTTGTATCCTCGACTAGCGCGGGGAAGTTCCAGTGCCTGCAACCTACAAGATCGTCAGGCTCACAGGTCCACAAAAGCAAGAAAACCCTGCCATGGACGAGCACCTTGGCTGGGATAGGCGGAAGCGGCTTGACTACCAGCGGCTTCGTCCTGAGTTAGGCTTGCCGCTTCTCGTAACAATCACACGAGATCTTGAGATCCGTTTCAGACCAACGGAGTCAAAAACCATATTTCAACCCTGGAATCCCATTCATTGTTCAAAATGAGAAGCACGCGAGAGAAGTGCGTTGCGGAGTAGAGAAGACACAGGCGAGATTGGCTGCAGACGAGACCGACATGCATTTCAGGAGCAGTCTTCTCGCGCTGTTCTGACGTTTCCTGTCCTTTGATGAGCCAGAAGGAGTCGCAGAAGATCCGAACCTGGTAAAAGTGATGGGTCTTGCCAGACATTCTCGCGTGTTTTTCCTGATAGATTCGTGCAAAAAATAATGCTCGTTCTCACAATCGCCATTCTGTCCGCTAAAGAAACTTGAGGTGTCAAACCTGGTCAGTGATGGCGAACGTGCCCCTGTGTTTCTAGCCGATTTCCGAACAGTCGGGCTTGGAGCAAGGAGACGAAGATCTGTGAATCTGAGCCGTGGTTGGAGGGAAGATTGACAAATCTCCGTTAACGTTCTTAGGCGCCTGCCTATTCGGGAAAGCGTTAGCATCAACTTCTTGGTGGTGGCGCACCATTGCTGGCCGTGACGAGCACACACCCTAGTACCATTCGATATTATGGCCTCCCCGAGTCCAACAGCTCTTCCACTGAAAGTGACGCCCGCAAACACCCCGTCAAAACTCTCGAACAATGAGCGAAAGTCGGCCTCGGAAACGCCGCCTGCTGGATCATCACCCCTTAAACAAGCAGGACTCTCCGACCCTTCCGATATATCTAGCCCACACGAGCTCACCGCATTTGTGCGTATACTAAGGGACTCATCGTTCTTCATCTGTACCTCTGACCAAGCGATCTCTGTCATTTAAGGTCGAAAACCTACTGGAGCAGCTAGATGCAAAATTCGATGACATGTCCTCTCAGATTCTTGATCGCAGTGGGTCCATCAATGCTTATTCGTATACATTTTCCCACTTCCACTCACGCAAATATGGGGATCAATGTATCGCCATTTGTCCATCCGTCAGTGATGCAAATGTCCAGCCGTGTCGACGCGCTTGAAGCGTCCATCCAAGATATCATTAACGGTGACATCTCCACTCAAAGCAACCCTCCTACCCCCGGCCCGACTTCGACTTCGACTCCCCTCCCTCCGAAACGGACCGGAAGCTTTCAGTAAACGACACTGATTGATACCAATGTTTCTACGCCCTGAAACATGTCAAGAGTTCGCCGCTCCATTGTATCATATCTGCCATGAAGGCTGTACTGTGTACGTTGACTCTTCAAGCATCGTCTGTATTCTATTCTCAATATAGCTCCCACTTGCTTTTCCATACAAAATAGATCTGAGCTATTGTACCCTGGACTGTCGTGGACGCTGGCTTTGCCTGAATGTTTAACATCGCTCGCCTGAATTCTTACCCTTTTACTCTATGATCCAGACTGCTTTCCCTCGAATGATGGCGTATAATGTGGACTTGGGCGAATATATAGCCAATCTAGGCGTCCTTAAGACCTTGGCTTGGTAAAAACTCAGGTGGTCTCGCCGAGTTATGATCGGCTGTAATTTGCGCCTCAATTCTCACTCCCGCTCAGGCTTCTCTCCGATGCTGGGCTCACCGAGAAGCGATTCATTCTTGTGGTACCCTTTTGTTCGTCAAAAGAGGATGAGGGGCCGAGTGATCGTGAAATGAACGCCTCTAGTCTATGGGATCTCGGATCTGTAAGTGTACAATACAATTCTTTCGCCGCGGCCTGCCCGTGAAAATGCTCTGGCCGTGATGCAACTGTGATGCAGTGCCTCCGAGCTGGCAGCCTGATCATCGATCACATCCAAACGGGGCCGCATTGCAGGAACGCAGGCTCGTCAGGCAGTAACCACCGCATCGAGCGGTATGTTTCACTCATCGCCGACAAGAATGGTCGGCGACAGCCGGCGATTGTGTATACTTGTGCATAGCGACTGCAAATCCAAATGGCTCCAAATCCCCACTATGCCCCACCTCGAGATCTCGAACGATCTTCCACTGATATACACTAAAGCACTTTAGCGAGAGGTCTTCTTCCCGTCCTTCGGACGTGATGCGTTGGTAGTCAAGATCCCTTGTCAATTTCACGGCCATCTAGCCAAATTTACATACACATTCGCCTACCCGCCCAACGCCCAGTAAACAAGCATTTCTTGCACGTCTGGGTATCGCATTCCCGACCCTCGTCGTACACCGTCTCCATCAGTCTAGCCCCTGACCCGTCACGCCCGGCGTGATCGCTCTTCTCGTCGACGCTGCGTCCCCGCTCCCTGCTGGGCCACCGAACAATGACGAAAGCATATCTCCAAACGGATTGGCCTGCTGCGTTCGCGGTGGCGGCATTGCGAAATAGACGGTCGCGATCTCGTTCAGCGCGTGGCGCATCTCCCCCGTGGCGAGTAACCCGCCCCGGCTCTGATATGTGCCGCACAGGCGCACCCACGCCTCGCGCATCGCCTTGTTCTGCGCCCCTTGCGCGCGCTGGCAGGTGCGCACGGCAAGCTGGGCAAAGTTCAGGACGGGCTCCGTGGTATGGATGATCTCGTCATCAATCGAGGGCAGGGGTAGGGCGGTCGGCTTGAGGGATGATGGGATGGCGGACAAATACATGGAGAGAAAGGTACGCGCAGCGAGGATGTTGCCGTTCAGGAGATATCTGCGCGTAAATGGTTTTACGAAGTGAATGGGGCAGACAGCGAAGCAAGTGGAACACCACGCACGGAATTGTGCCGCGAAGGGCGAACGCGCTAACATGCGATGATACACTCCCACTTGATTGCCCCCACTCAATGAAAACGCGAGACAACAGACGCGCACTGTCGCGCTTTCCGGCGGCGAGCAAATGGATTTCCGCAGCATCATACGCTCCCTCTAAAATGGAGATTGCGTCAATACATAGTGAGGGGCGATGTGGAATGTGCCGGGATTGTACCTTTGTAGAGCAGTTCACCGATGTAATGATGGAGGTCTGGATCCCCTGCAGGATGGGGGCCGTGTTTCGCTGACCATCTATGCACTCAATGTTGGGCTAGACATACACATGGAAAAGTCTATGGACGTACGCGATGGACTTATCGGTAATAGTCTTCCTCCATGCGCCTGATGAGCCCGTCAAGGCGATGAGTTGCGTCAACCTCCCTTCACGCAGTCCGATCAGCTATGCAGCTACACGCCCAAATACCGCCCGCATACCCTTGGACTCATCGTTCGCATCGTCGCCCTTTGCCTCGTATATGTCGATCAAGAATAGTGTGAGATCGGTGCCGCTACCCTGTTGCCCTGCCTTCAGTAACTCGCGCGCACTCTGAAACAGGACGTCGATCGCGGTGTCGTATTGTGCGGTCTTTTGATAACGCGAAGCGAAGGTACGCGCTTTTTGGTGCGCTTCGTAGGCTTGTCCAGCTGGAATCAACGGAAGGATAGCTTGAAGAGCTCGAGTGGATGAGACGGCCGAGGGAGGCATTTTGGCAAGTCAGTGCTCAATGTGCGACGAGAGAGCAATGACCTCCTCAGAACTGGCGAACAGGGGTGTCCGGGGCCCTAAGACGACCGCTGTCACCCCTTGAGGCGCAGACGGTGCTCACATAGCATAGCTACAGTAAGTACACGGTACTTATGGTATGCTATATGCCAGCCATGTCTCCTCAATCTGCTTGCCTCCAACCCATCCTCCTACAACACTCGCAACGACCGTCTTGATGCCCCACCCGGAAAGTATGACGATCGTCGTAAAAAACGGATGGCAATCCAGAACCACTGCCAAAACGTCAGATAAAACGAACTTGCGCGCCTGAAATGGAATGACACACCTCTCAAACCAAATCCAGCCGCCATACCACCGAGCACATTGCGCACGACCCACTCTCGATCTAGTTTGTCATCATCCAGAGCTTCCCAGACGCGACGCAGCGCAGGGTTCTCAACCCTGATTGTATGTTCGTACCGTGGCGGCGGAAGACCTTGTGCTGGCGATTTCGGATGACCCCAGACAGATAGAAGAAAAAGGAGGAAAAACTTCGATAGCGAAGAGTATAGAAGACAGAGTGGGATATGTGAATATCTGCAGATGCATCTGATTAGAGTGAGCAAAGTATAACGAAATTGAATCAACATGCCGGAGTTGTTGTCTGACCCCATTCTGAGTGTTCGGAGATGCATGAGAGGCGTCTTTACCTTTCGTATTCCATTTCCGTTGCTGGGCTGAGAACCAGTTTAGGCCTATCAATACCAGTGAGGAAGAGAGTGTGATTCCGATGTGGAATACTACGTTCTCTGTTGATTTGGTATAAGGAAGGAGAGTCGCGATGGATGTTTGTGAAAACACACCTACACAGCAACCGAGCAGGATCCGAATGAAGATGCGCATTGTCTCAGATGCCCAAGGATCGCCTATCTTGGTAGGAGTATATAGTATCCGAGAGGCTGCTGCATTATTTCGTCTCATTTGTATCATTCTGGGGGGAAACGGGAAACGAGACGTACAGAGCTGAGACCATCTGATGACTGCATTTTTCTGGGTTTCATTAAGATGCGCTTGTAAACAAAGGAGGAAGGAGCGTACTTACAGCTATCCACCAGCACGATCACAGCACCCAGCCTGAGTGTCAACCACCATCTGGCCTGCGAATCGCTCGATCTACAAGACCTGTCCCTCTTGAAGTACAATAACACACCTTTTCTCGTTCTCGTTCTTCGTCCCTCGCGTTCTTTTCGAGCGCGCGTACGTCATCAGAAGATGAACGCTGAATCCCCTTGCTCGAGGCGGAAACTTGCTCTACTCGTCTCGGCTTGGACCCTCGATTGAAGAGAAGATGCCGATATACACCCCTCTTGAGGAGTATGAGGTCCAGTATTATGACAAGCAGATCGTGCGCGACATATGGGTCTGCGAATTCGTGGCAAATTGTCTGTGTGACTCAGATAGCAAAGGGTGCAAACCCGGGCAATATGAGATCACACCCTGAGAGGACGATGTTCGGTAAGGACAACTGACACACCGCTCGAGCCTGACGTTATGTGCGGATTGGTACACAGTGTAGAGGTGAGGAAGAGGTTGGGTGCAAGTTGTGCACAAAGGCATAGCCGACTGGAGCTTCCAGCAGCACAGAGATCTCGAACAGCGCTGTAGTCGACTAGAATTGAGCTATCAGAGTTCTTGACACTAGAGGCAGTGAGCACAAAGTAGTTTGGGAGTAAATCCACCAAGACGTGATTTGCTTCGATCTAGTGCCGTCCCAAATTTGTAATGCTTAAAATCTGCATTTGTCCCAATTGATGCATATGTTTCTCTTCTGCATTGATTTTTCGTATGTTCGCCCCTCAAATGCATGCCCTCAGCGTGACCGTATGTATAAAGCGGCTCCCTGGCGCTCCTCCAGACTCCTCCGCACTCATGGCGAGCGCCGCCAAGGAGCTCCAGGAAATAGCCAGGGACAGCCGCGAGCATGGCGCTAGCTCACGTGGATACCACGAGACTACGCCAGCCAATCACAAGGTGCCGGACAATACTGCAGACTGACACATACGCGTGTTTGCCTCCTCCGTCGCCGCCTTCCACTGCCACCGTTTATTGCGATCTCTTTTCTTCGAGTCTGATTCCCATTCCCACCTTCGACCGGTATTTTTTTCTCGATTTTTCAGGGCACAACACAAGCTACGCAGCATCGTCAAGCTGGGGAAAGCCCCTGACCGATCACCAACACTATGCGTGCTACTTTGCTACGTCTCGCTGAGTCGGTCACCACAAGGCCATTGAACCTGCGAGCAGCAAGCGCTACCCTTCTGCCACCCATTCCGTGTGTTGTTATCCCATTTCGCGTGCGTTGTTGCTTACGCTCCTTAAATACGGACACAGACTTTACCGCCGCCTACTCCGAGCGCACAGATACCTTCCTGTGGAGATGCGGTCGTTGGGTGACGATTATATTAAATCTGGTCTGTTCTTCTACTCACTCGCTCCGCTGGCTTGAACATCTTACAGTGATTTCTCGCATAGAATTCCGTCGTCACAAAGAAGTGGATAACCCGGCATATCTGATCGGGTTTCTCTCCCAATGGAAATTCTACTTAGATCAAATACCGGCCGGACCAGAGGCTCAGCAGTTCAAGGGAAGGAAGATGGACCCTACTGTGTTCGAAAAGGTATTTTTGGGGTATATTTTCTGTGTGGAGGTTGACTTGGGCTAACATCCTGACTCGGCCAGTTGTCGTCCGAGCAGCTAGGACAGATGTATGAACTCATGCATGCTACTAAAGACGTTTGGAAACCCGCCAACGAGCTGGCGGAGAGCCCCACTGGCTCAGGAAAATATGACTCGGATTAATGTGTAGGGATTAAATCATTCATCTATTCGGTCGTTTTTGTGAGCATTTCCGGCACATGCCGGCAGATCTGAATCGGGTGAGTCGCACATCCCATAAACATGCGCCCACTGATATTGACAATGACGTCACAAAATGGTATATGCGTATGGACATTTCAGGACATGAACTCAACAGTCTGTTAGCGCTCTCAGTGCTTATCACATTCAGCAGCGTCTGTGTAAATATAGCGAATCTTACAAGCCACGACAACCCTTGGTCACCTGGGAGCCAATACTGGCATTCCGCCTCCGCCTTTTCCCGTCGGCCTTGTGATACAAGGCCTTCGATATCTCACCCTGTCGCACGTGTTCTATTTTATATGACGCAATTTCACCCTGTCCCCTGTATATAAGCTGCACACTCTGAGAAGCGCTGGAAAGCTTTTTGCCATCATTACCGCACGAAACATGGCTTCTGCTGCTGTACGTTAGCTTTTGTTCAGCCACAGGTTTTCGGTTGGAAGACCTCGCTGATTCATCCAATCGTGAATTGCAGAAGGTTCCTTCGAACAGTAGTCCCTATAGTGGCCTTCCACCCATTGTATCACAGCTTCTTGAGGCCAAAGCCAAGAAAGGTAGGTTCATCAAATTGACACTGACATCATTTTTTTTCCGACTGATGGTTCATTCCATGTTTTGCAGGCCTGACCTTTGAAGAGATAGGGAAAGCAGTCGGCAAAGACGAAGTATGGATTGCCGCGTTATTCTACGGGCAGGTATAGATACCCCATATAACATCGGCGTCCAAGCCTAGATAAAGTGGATCTCATTGATTGAATAGGCCAAGGGGTCACCGGAGCAGTTGGCTTCCATTGCCCAGGTCTTAGAGATTCCAGAGGTGAACTTGAAGGCCGAGCTCGGAGCTCATTGGTTCCCTAATCGTGGAATCGGACCTATTCCTCCAACGGACCCGGTTTTGTATCGTTTATTCGAGGTTTGTCGGTTCCGTCTCGTCACAGGTGGATATTGAAGTGCGTCTCCGGGGTAACACAGGGTGTATTAGTCTACGGGCATGCCCTCAAGGTACATCCGTTGCTGATGGTCTGTGTCATCTTTGAACTGAACTGGTCTTCAGGCTGTGATTCACGAGAAATTTGGTGATGGTATCATGAGCATGATCGACTGCAAAGTCCATGTCGAGAAGAAGCCCGACCCCAAGGGAGACCGTGTGGTCTTGACGTTTGAGTGGGTCCGACTTCATGTATCCATCAAGAAAAAATTACTGATTTATCTGCAGTGGAAAGTTTCTACCCTATGCTACATGGTGATTTAGTGATCTTTGAACGAAACCACCATGTCAACGTTCTCGTGAATGAGACACCTCAGTCAATCACAGAGCTCTTTCCATCCAGACGGGCGTTAAGCGCTTTTGTCTGATATTTTCATTAAAATCCACTTGTCCCTCATTAAAATCCACTTGTCCTTCATGTCAATGACACGACTTCGTCATACCTGTGCTTGCTGATAGACTTCATTCATAGCTGTTGCTACCGCTGTAATCCCATGCGCACCGCTATCCGTTCAATGCCTTGGAGCATTGCTCAAGGCCGTAGGTCCATACACTTGTAGGTCCTCACTGGTCTGTGTAACCCCGGAGCGGTTGCCGAGGGTAAGTTACTGGTAGGTAGGTTCCAGCAATGCTCCTCCGTGGTTTTCGGGGGGGAATCTTCAACGGATTATGCGGACCGAAGGACGGCGGGCACAGAACAAGCTCCACTCTCGTCCGCCAACACGATTCGTCTCGGAAGTCGCGGCTAGATGGAGGCGTACGGTTTTGAGTTCAGCCCTGTTTTTGACCTCCGACTTGTAGGTCCCTATAAACCCAGCCTCGGAAACTCGGCACTTTCAACCCAACTGTCTCCTCTGCGCGTTTCAGTGCTCTCTCGCTTTGACACAAACCCGTCTCTCTACGATCATCTCGACCTCTTTCATCGAACATGGACTTCTCGCTCCTCTCCTCTATTCCCGGCGCTGCTGACTTGATGCAGTACATCAACTTCGGTGTAAGTTTCGTTCATATCGCCTGTCTGGTTCAACTTTTGACTCCGTTAATAGATCGAGGACGTGCAGATGCCACTGCAAGTCGAACCGGAGCCTCTTTTGGAAGAACAATACGGCGTCATGGCGGATGCCACCCTCATGCCACAATACTCTCCGCCACCGCCTCCTTTCAAGGCAACGGCCTGGACAACCCACAATGCTTTCGATCAACAGCCCTGGGAAACGATCTGCCCTGCTCTCCTGGCGGACGAACAAGCGGACGTCGCCGGAGCATATACCCATCATGCCACAACAGTACACGAAGAGGAGGTTGCACCTGCTTCATTCCTCGACTGCTTCGAGCCACCGACGGATGCTACGGCTCTGTACAACGACTTGACGGAGTGGAACAGCTCTTCATCTGAGCCTGATTCTGAGGCTCCGAGCGCGTACTCTTTTCCTCTTAGTCCAGCATCGTCGGCATACACCACACCCTCTCCGCCCTCTCCACCCCCCGTTGACCAGCCCTCAATGGACATTTGTGCTCAGCCAGAGAGGCTTACAGCCGCAAGCTCGGCTTACATCGGCCCTTTGCCAGTCGTAGGGGTTTCTGTCTCGGGGCCTACCAGCGGCCTTTCGACATCCGCGCAAAATGGCTTCCTTTCATTGACGCAAGCCCCTCCGGCCACCAGGCGCCGCTCCCGCAAAAGCCGCTCATCTGCACCCAAGGACTCGAGTGCTCGCCGTCACAGGCAGGCCAAGCAGTCAATTGCTCTTACCACACCTGTAAGTATCTTGCTTCTTCGTCAGCGCGTGCGTGTCTGATCGTCCCCATGTACCCCAGTTGCAACGCAGGTCGCGTCGTGTCCACCCCCCGGGCAAAGTGTGCCTCATATGCGGCCACGTGTCTCCAAACCCCTCGACCCTCGAAAAACATATGTATACGCATAGTGAGCCGAGCTTTCGATGTCCCGGCTGCGACAAGAGGTACGCCCAGCCGTACGGGCTTCAGCGACACATTGAGACCGATTGGAGATATTGCGGGCCGCATGTTGACACGCGCCTGTGGACCACTTGCATGCGGGCGTTCAAGCTCGATCTGTAGGTCACTCAAAAGTGTCATAGCTTTCGACACTCGTCTTTCTTTTGGTTATCATTATACTGCTCTTTCTGTGCTTCTAGTTGTAGTCCGTCGCCCTGCTATCTTGTTTTCCATGCCTGTATCGTCGATCTAGTCTTCTCGTCTCTGCTAGCCCCTCCTTAGCAGAACACCTCTTTGTTCTTGTATATATTTTGAACCCTGTGTCACTGATAGCTCTTGGAGCATTCTTCCGTTCTCGTACATATTTTTGAATGCTAGCTAGTTGTAACTACCGTACATAATTGTCGTACATAATTGCAAACAGAAAGCTCATGATACTTACTATTGTGCTTCTTACCTACCGCTGTCGAGCACGTCACGACAAAAGAAGTTCATGTTTAATTTTGCAATTACCTATGACGCTCCGCTGCAAGCTGGTATGGTTTCCTTGAGAAACAGGTACATATTTCAAGCAATTCTTCTGAATCGTACAGCTTTCCCCTGCTCGGTATCTGAATCCCCTGGCTCATCAGCCCTAATCGAGACATTAGCCCTAATTCTTGAACTTTGCGAGGTACGCATGTTTGAGCGCAACGTTGGCGATCTTCTTGATTTGCTGGATGACCGTATCGAGCGGAGCAGCCTTCACAGCATCGATGTGTGCCTGTGCCAGTCAGGCAATGCATGTCAGTTTTTTGCAATCGCCATAGATCTAACTGCACCAACGGCGACGCTGTCCCAGCCCACGACTCCTACATATACGCCCTCCTTTTCGACGGACCAACCCCACGAACTGCCATGGCTCCCTGGAGCCTTAGCCAGCTCCGCCTCTAGAGTTACGACAAGGGGATCTAGCTCCTCCTTTGTAGATCCCTCTTGGAGAGTTATAAACGCAATCTCGGTGGCGGGCGCGGAAAGGGCCCGCTCACACGGAGTCGTGAAATTAGCGTGTACCATCTCCGGCTTGGATGCAAAGAAAACCTTCACGCCTTCCACCAACTCGGGATAAGACGGTGATTTACGAAACGCCAGATGCGCATCGAGCGACTCCCACACTGAATGTCAATCACAATTATTTGCAGGTACATTCAGAAATAAATTGAGCTTGCGAACCGTTGATCCAAACCTCAGTGGTGGGCTCCTCCACATATGGCCCTCGGTAGGTTCTGTAGACAGCTGGGTGTCATGCCTCGTCTTGGAAGCTGGAATTGTCAATTCTTACCCGCGCATTCCCTCAGCAGAACCCACCAGCGCAAGGCTTTTGTTAGCTATACTGGCATCTTTCTGATAGGCCTCAGAGGACGTAAACCAGGCGATTTCCGGAACTGGAGCAGACGACATGTCAAGGATGAGGTTGAGTGATGGGAAATGAAGGTTCGGTTCAGCGCTGGTTTATGAAGCTTTGTGAGATTCTCCTCTGTTTGTCATTCGGCCGTGCCGAATCATCAGAGGGTGATAAGTCAGCGCAATATCGCTGTCTCTCGGCTGGCGCCATCGCTTCGGCGCCAACTCGGTTGAGGCTGTGAAGCATTCTACGAGGAGATTCAAGCTCGCCATACATGCTATCGAGAGAACAAAAGAAGAAGATACACAATTCGATTGATTCACATATTTTTCAAGAAGCTACGTCCACCTCAAAACCCATTGCGCGTTTCCCGACGGACCCCGAAATATCGTCGACTCTTCCGATACCCTCATATCCAATTTCTGGAGCCGCTTTGGGGAAATCGGGAGGGGTAAGGCCTTGTATGAACGTCTCCTTCTGTCTTTGAACATACGTCGCATTTAAAGGCGTCATAGGGACAGCTGGGATGTACATGACTGGTTGTCGAGTTAGCCTGCTGAAGTATCGTGATTGTTTTGAGATCCGTACCAGCAGAATCTCTAGTCCCGGTATGTTCCTCTTCAACAGAATGTACCACGTCCTGCAGAATGATATCAGCGTGATCCGACAAGACAATGATAGTGTTTATATCTACGCAGTGCCAAAACACCATGTCTCCCGGGTACACTTTGGGAACAGAGGTCATGGTTTCTTCCAATCTGAAGTGGGGGTGGCTTTCGGGGTTCGGTCGTGGGCCCGTGAAGCCACCATCGCGTTTAAAAATGCCAGGAAAATCAGGCGTAGAAATGTCTTCAGAAGAGCTCAGGAACGTGATGAAGTAAAACGATGCGGTGTCAGTTACCGTATTCCCAGTTCTTGGGATCAAGAGCATCCTGAGACACAAGCGATGCGATGGGTCGAAAGAAGGGTCGAAGGATCATGTATGCGTTCGATGCAACAACATCGGGAAACACTTTGAGTGTGCCCTCGTGAGGAGCCGTTTCGCTAAAGTAGGGCACGTTAAACGCGAGGCAGTATATACTCTAGAAACTGACCTCATGGCAAGCCAACCCTGAAATGTCCTGAATACGCTCGCCTGCAAACAATAATCCTCGGCAAAGACAATATATTAGAGAATCACATAGCGGTCGTACCTGGTTTGGTCGTCCATAAATCGAGTTCCTGGCATTGATGCGACCTTCGAGTTCATAAGGATCATGTTGCTTCCATGTTCCGTTCAATATATCGGAGAAGCACGTTCGGAATGTCTCATCCTCCCATCGTTCGATAGCACCACCTGGATGGTTTATATTTAAAAAAAGATGAGGACTTATACCTCTAGATTGAGAGTGTTCACCATCAACATGAGGGGGATGAGCATCCCATTGAGTGCCAGGATGTCGGATACGGAACCGGTCTGCGTATATCAGAGGAGTCGATAGATCGACATCTTTCAAGTGACCCTGGCCTTTGACGTGGTAGAGCTTATTCAACCACGTCGTGGCTTCAAGAAGATTGGGGTGAGACCGCGCCAGAACTTGTGCCCTTGTCCAACTTGCACGGTGATGGCTGAGCAGAAGCCGCAAAACATGTACAGTGAAGACGTACTATAGATGGAAGAATTGCTTGTTTGTCTCTGGGAATCCTGTTATCATGATGTCAGGGAAGTCGCCAATTCATCGATGGCTTGCGCCGACCTGGGGCACTGGGGTTCGCCTTCACAAATTCCTCAAGAGAGGTCTTCCAAGCGAGGGCCTCTGCGTCATCCACTACATCCCTGATAACGACGCAGCCCCGTTTCTTGATGTTGTCGATCTCCTGAGGTGTCAGCTTTCCAAGGTCCTCGAAGCGGACTTGAGGGACGACCTATGGGAGATGGCTTCCATCAAGAACACCATAAATTCAGACGCTAGTACTTACGTCTGACCCCGAATCGATGATCTCCTTCGTGCTCTCATGCAGATGCTCGACAATTTCACCCCACGCGCGCGTCGCACGAGCCTCGAAATCAGGGTAGGAAGCAGCGATCTTGCGTTTGAGGTCTACAAAGCGAGGGGGCATATGAGGATCGAGGGCAGCCATCTCTCTCAAACGTTCAGTAAAACCCGCTCGTCTCGATCTACATCTCATTTATACGGGTCGAGCCTCATTCTCCCTGGAGATAGAAGAGTCTTCGGTCCGAATTAGAGAGCTATTAAAGGGTCACATGAGAATCCCCAGAAAATGCGAAGATTCGTTCGCAGGATACGTGACTCCTTTGTGAGAAGATGTCCTGGGGCGTGAGTCCTGCAACTATAAAGAGAACGCCGCAATCATTGAGTGCAAATAATTTACTCAATTAGGACTGGGGGGTTGAGAGGTGGAAAGGAAAGACAGAGGCTCATTAGTGAACGTCGGTGAATTGTCGGGTGAATGTCAGATTTTGGAATCATGGGAGATCATGGGTCGTGAAGTAGATAGCCTCGGCCAACACAGTCCAAAACGTTGACAAACTGCCAGTGATATATAGGTCAGGTGTCCATGCAAGGATAAGATAAGTAACACACTCGCCGAAAACCTATATCAGCCACTACTGGCAAGTCACATTTTGGCCTGTTTGCTACTGGCAGTCTGAAATATTGCATTCTACGCTCAAGGCCCATATGCTTGAGAACACAAACATTCAAATCTAGCACATTGAAGCCGAAAAGACCTCCAGATGCCTGTGGAATGACAAGAGCGAATGCAAGGTACTCAGACCATTAGCAAAATCGATTGCAGGACAAATTTACGCGATATGTCGTCATTAAACTGTAGAACACTAAGAGGAAGGTTGTAAGTAATATCCAAAGGTGAGACAGGGTTAGGGAACAGATGAAAATATTGTCTTCGGATGTTACTCCTCAGGCTGCTCCTCTGACTCCGCATACTGCTCGGTAGGCTCCTCCGCATAATGCTCCGCCTCTGGTTCTTCTTCGTATTCTTCTTCAACGTCTTCAACTTCAACCGAAGCTTCTTGGTACTAGAATAAACAAGGTCAGGACACGAACATAGGAGAGTTCATGGTACCGCAAATGCTGTACCTGTTGATACTCGGCACTAGATATCGACAGTAAGCAATAGAGTCAAAGGATTCAGAGCGAGACAACACACATCAAATCCTGAGTGTTGCTCTCAGCCTCGGAGAACTCCATTGCATCCATGCCTTCACCTGTGTACCAGTGCAAGAAAGCGCGGCGCTTGTACATTACGGTGAACTAGTAGAGTAATCCTGTCAAGCGATACAATCATAGACAAGACAAAAAATGGAATTGACCTGATCCAGTGTGCGTTTGAATACCTCCTGAATGGCGGTGGAATTTGCGAGGCACGTTGCAGCCTGCTTTTGTTTGACTGGGGGCACCGAACAGAGCGTTACTGATACGTTATCGGGAATCCATCTAGCAGTGGGATTGAGCATTCAAGCGCGGATGAAGTGCAAGAGCTGATTACGAACTCCACAAAGATGTTAGAGTTCTTCTTTTGAAGATCCAAGACAGTGTACTGTCGACAAGTCAATGACATGCTATAGGCCCATCACAGGTGATGGAACCTACTTCAGCCTGAAGATAAGTGAGATGACGTGGCGATGAACAGGAAAGAGGGCACGGACTTCACGAGAAGATATAGGTCCACGGAAGATAGTCGCTGCGGTCAAATAGCGCCTGCGAACACATGAGGTGGATTCTTTTACAACACGAGGAGGTGACCAACCCGTAACGAGGATCACAACCGACGAGGAGGTTACGACGGTCGAAAAGGCTGGATGATACGAGTCAATTTAATTACTAGAAAGGACTGATTGCCACTTACGCGCTAGTCAACTCGGCGACAGAAGAACGAGTGAAGGACTGCGTTTTGAGATCTTGGAAAGGAGCATAGCTCGGCATCAAGAAGTGTAGCTATCGAAGTAAAGGTGAGGATTCAGTGTGATACTGTGAAGGAGAAATTTACACGAGGGAAAGGAATCAAGTTGAGTCCGAGCTTGCGTAGATCACTGAAGTGATGTCAGTACAAGCGATATTAGCTTGCTTCCGGCTTACCCGTTCAGTTGACCTGGGAAGCGAAGACTTGTCGACACCCCACACATGACTTGTGCGATAAGCTGGCAGCGAGATGAGCAGGAGAAACAGCCAGTCAATTCAATTTGATAAAATGCATACCACATTCAGATCAGTGAATGATGGACTCTTGAGTTTCAGTGTTCGTGTTGAGATGTCATACCTGTTTTAGAAGTTGAGAAGAGATAAGAGACCAAAAGAACCAGAATGACGCACAGGGCTTCGTTATCGATGCAGATGGTCAAATCGCTGTTCTCGACTAGTTGATGGACGGAGAGAAGGGCATTGTAAGGCTAACAATGTTCATATCAATGGGAGGAAACAGCAGATCGCCCAGAGAATGACCAACCTCAACGACAGTCTCTGACAACTGGGACAAAAAACCAATTTGTAGTCAATTGACAGTAGCCCAGAGGCAATAGTTCTGCATACCTTCGGCGACGGCAGAACAGAGAAAGTCGAGACCATGCGGTCGGGAAACTCCTGTGGACGAGAAGATGTCAGATTGGAGTCCTGGATAGAGATTGTCGACATATGACCTCTCGAAGTTTCGACAGAAGTAAAGACCCGAGACCCGCTCCTGAACCTCCGCCCAAGGACTGCAGAATCTGGAAACCCTGCAGAGCATCGCATGCCTCACTCTGCTTCCGAATCACCTCCTGAAGTCTCGAAGTCAGTGTGGGATCATTCGCAGACAGACATATGCACGTACGGTGATAGAGTCAACCAGCTCGGCACCTATACCATGAGCATTAGTGAGCTTTACCGATCCTGAGCAGCTCTCGATCACATACCTTCCGTGTAGTCTGACCCCCAAAAAGCAACCACGTCAGCCTGAGCTACTTTCGCGGTCAAATGGCATGTAATGGAAGCACTTACAGCCCTTTGCCCAGTTGTTCCCTGCTCCGGACTCGCCAGTGATGTATGTATCCGGGCGAAACAAGCCGCCCAGAGGCCCCGAACGCAGCTATACAGAGATCATTTGAAAAATCATTTCGGGAGCAAGCAGCGAGGCGACATACGCGGTTGCATACACCGGCCTCCAAATCGATCTGCACGCTACGCGGAACGTATTTTGTAACTCCATCGGCAGTTTGAGCCTCCGAAAAGTAGGTTTCAACCTACGAGAGCACCGTCAGCCAGACATCCAAACAATATGAAGTACATTGTACTCACTCGCTCCAACTGCAATGGGTCTGTCCCATGGTAGATCTGCCGTATGGCGTGACATTCAACGGTCAGCATACAGCGCCTATGAGTGCTAGCTAAACATACCCCATCCAGATCGAGACCATGCTCGGCGAGCAGCATAGTCCAGAAACTCTCCCCTACTTGATTTCCAGCCTGAGAGCGCGATCCGCATCGTCAGACGCGAAGACGCGCGATGCGCGAGATGAATACTGACCTGGCCGACCTGTGACAAACCAGTCAAAACAGCGTATATGAGCGTATCCTGCTGACGCTGACCTGAACGTTCAAAATTTCGCGAGGCATTGCTGATAGGTGTCAGGGTGAAGAAAGAGGAGGTGAATGCAATGTCAGCGCCAGGTTCCACTTCTGAACTCGTCCAGCAATATATTTCCGGGACTTGCCGAAACGCGTACACGGTACCTCCCGATTCGAGTCAACACGCTGCTGCCACGACGTTCCAGACATGCAGACCCACCAGAAGTTCAAAACAACCAGACCATCTGTAGCTCGGAGCCGAAGTACCCTCGACATCTTTATAGCGGTTTCCGAAGACCTTGGCCAATTCCTCCTCTGTAATCAGTCCACACGAGTGCTGAGCCGTCCTGCATGGTCTCCATTCTAGGTTGTATTGAGTTGCCCTCGTAGACGAGATATCGACCCAGTCATGACACATGTACAAGAAACGGTCTTATATCCTCCGCCGTGGACCGCAGACCCAACGGTGATGAAATAAAAATAACAAAGTAATGTGGCCATGGATTTCGGAAACAGTATCTGCGAGTCCGGACGTGCAAATACATTGGTGGATAGGTTATCCAGAAAGCGACGTGATAACTTAAGTTCACATTAAATACACAAATTGGTGAGAACAACCGAACGCAGAACAGGCAAAGTAAATCAAACACGACCATCTAGTAAAAGACCGGCTAACGGGAAGAGGCTGCATATAGAGGCAATATGTCCGTGGAATCTGTGTGGAAATGGTGTTTGTAAAGATGCATGTATCCGATGTGTCACATGTCCGCCCAGCAAGAAATGAAGACAAAAAACCCGGAGAGTAGGCATGATTGTGAGAATGTTATTGACTCAATACGAAAAAATCATGAGGTACGGATTCAGGATGATCTTTCAACATAACATAACAGATGGTTAGTTCAGGCAGAACATGGCCGAAGGACGGCTACTGCACTGACCGGAAAAAGGATGTGACATCCTGCAACTATACTGAGAAAGTGTCGGCATGTCAACAAACAGGGTATATGAAACAGGGTAATCGCGAACTCACGCTAAAGGTAGAATGACAGACCAGTCGTACCCTGGAATTCTCCAGGCGAGAGGGGGGATCGTGGTGGCCAGGATCACCATCGCGATGATGCAAATGAATGAAAGGATGAATGCGACCGCAAACCGTTTCAGGATCCGAGGCACCTCGATGAAAAAATTCGAGCGCTCGACTTCCTTCTTGGTGGCACCCCAAGTGATGTTGTACGAGAAAAGATGAGCAAGGAGTGCCTGCGACAAATGAATAGGTAGACCACCGAAGAAAAAGAAGCTAAAGGTCTTCTCAGCGTCTATATGATCCTGAGTGGACCTACTCACAAGAAAGGAACCCATGTCATATTCTCAACCAAAGATGACAGGATACTGCGATGGCCGATGCGATACTCCAACAAGGTGAAGCCAAGATTACCTGCGCCTGGGAACACTACCGTGCAAGCCAGCCAGATTTCGAAAGAATGCTCGTAGAACCCGTCGACTGAGAAGGCGAAACCGAGGAGGATGTAGTTGACAACGGACAAGACACAGCCGATTGCCAGCCCATCTAAAACCAGATGATGCGTGAGATTATGCAGGCTTATTTTTACCGAAGAACTAACAGTATGAGAACATATCTATGCGAAAGCGAATCGTCAGTATCTAACATGATGATAGAATATAGGTGGACGTACAGGCCATCATGCTGACTTTGTAGTGGACTGGCGCGTCAGACCACAAGAAGATTCGGAGCTGTTTTGTGATGGGTCCAAGGCGCCACCAGTCGATGAGAGGGTTGAAGATCAACTCATTACATCCTAGTCTGTGGGTCAGTGCATGCCGAAAGACAGAGCAGCTGCAAGAACACACCATACGCATACTTCTGCCATCGGTTGAGTTCGTCATCGGCGGTGAGAGAGACACCTTCTTTGAATCCTTTCTCAGAATAAGTGGCCCAGCGAATGATATAGCCACGAAGCTATAGACGAAAATAATGGATTTACTACTTCGGAATACATTTGCGAGGCAATCAACACATACCTGAAGTCGCAGTGCCATATCGAAGTCCTCGCTGACGTTGCTCTCAGACCAGATCTTCATCTTGTTGTCGTCTCCTACGTCCTCGAACGCCGCATCTTGAATCGCAGACCACCTCAAGAAAGCATTGTGCCCTACGAAGGGTGCCACCTCACCGTTGGCGCATCCCATCGAGATACACCGATTGATCCTACGCGTGAAGTGCGCTATGCCGTTCTCGAAGTAATGATGAGCGACCTGCATGACGTCTATGATTTGTGAAACAGATTAGAACGAATTACAAGTATTAAGAGTAAGAGGGAAATATACCTGATTCGTGCTGAATGATAGCGACCTCCGGAGACTCGGCAAGTTCTCTCGCAGCGTCACGGAAACAATCCTGGATGTGAAGTTGATCGTCAATAAGATAACAAACATGTCAACAACGTATGCAAGACGTACCTCAGGGACGATGGTGTCCGAATCAACAATGAGGATGATCGCTCCCATACGAAGCGCTTTGGCATTGCTCGCCCAGGGTTTGAACTTCTTCCCGCTCTCCTCGTAGATCTCTTCAATGGCGATCCTCAAAGCCTTTTCTTCTAATTCTTCCTCATCATGGTCTCCGGCTTCAGAAGGATCTCTGCTTCTCGCCGATACCTCTGTATGCGTCTCGAGCTCGTGGATCCAATGTTCCAACCGCAAGCTCAGCGCTAATCCATAATTCATGTTACTGGCCTTTTTGAACCGACCACGGCGCTGGAAGCCGCCTGGCGAGCTATCGTGCTTGGGGCGCGCAACCCAGCCAATTCCGTTATCGGCGTAGAAGTTGATCCGCTCTTGGCGCTCGGCCTCCGAAAGGAGTTGCATGCCATCGTCGTGGACGAATATACTTGACGTGCCACCCTGGCGAGCATAGGTCTGCATAGCTTTCTTCAAGGATTGGACCGATGGGGATCTGGAGCGATTTTCGTCAGCGATCACATTGCAAACGCAGAACGTTGCAATTGAATAGCACAATGATCGAGCGATCTCATCGAAAGAGATGACTCGGATATACCCCGCTTATTCCCGGCAGGTACGGGATCGGAAAAGATATTTTGAAAGTGATCAATACTCACATCGTATAGTCTAAGCTCTCCTTGTAGACAGGGAGTTCAATTGAGACGTGGGGAAGACGTTGATCAACCTCCTTATTAGGGGCCGGTTTGATCGCAGAGTAGTATTTGGAATTTTCATGATACTGGGCGACCGGTCCAAGACTGTCCACATCCTCGAAAATTCAGCAAAGTAGTCGACAAGGATTCGGAGAAAACCTACACGTAAGAAATATTGGTGACAACCTGTGAGGAGAAAAACTTCAAAGGGATAATTGAGAGGTCAGCGAACGGAGTCAACTATAACATCGAATGGTCAGCGACGTACGAGTGACACACAGAAGAGGAAAGGAGCCGTGACCATGAGCGCAAATCGGGTAAAGTCGTGATCGAGGCGCCATTCCGCTATCAAGACCTCAAGACCACTACCGACGAAGACTAAGAGTTCGCATAGAAAACCGTCAACTCTGAGCCACCGCAGAAAACGAGACCGGACGCACAAACTGACAAGGCACATCCCAGGCCACCATAGAAAGGACCGAACAGGCGCATGTGTCTGGTGCTCGCTGCACTCTTCTCAAGATCGGGCTCGGCCTGAGTGGGCTTGTTTGAAATTCTCCAGCCCCATAACGACCGCCAACCGCCTGTCTTTGCAGCCGGTTTACTTGATGTGAGAACGGGAAGCACCACCTCTTTTGTTGCCTCCGCCTTGTCTTTGAACTGTGAATCAGAAGCGGAGTTCGCAACTGATGCCGTTGAAGTCGCAGACAATGCAAGAGCGAATGAGCCGCGCCGAGCCCAGACAAGCTTGATCAGCTTGTCGTCGAAGTCTAAGCACAAAGGGATGACGGTGTCGAGGTTGTCCGACCAGATGACAAGGACGCGCTCGTCGCGCTATAGGGTCGGTCAGTACGTGATGCTTCTGACGGCGGTAAGACGTACAATGAAGGCACCACATTGCTCCTTGTCCGCACCGGGAAGGTCCATCATGGTGTCCAAGATCTGGATGCGAGTGTCGGCATTGAGGTAGATAGCCGTTGCTTGATCTCCTCTGATAAATACCATGAGCTCCGAATCGCAACTGGCAGAGGTTAGGGAAGAACCAACACTGTGCCCAAAGCAACGTGGACGGCAGCGCTGCGGACCTTGACCGCGACCACAGGGTTCAAGCCCCGGACAGCAGCCTCGAAGGGTTCCAGATACCGATTCTCGTAAGGAAAGACGCGAAACAGGCCTGAACTGATGCGCAAGCAGACGCCAGCATGTATGTTCTCGGAAGATGGCTTGAACCAGGCATCCCCTTGCGTCTAAGCAGCACAGCATGAGACGAGAACATGATTGAATGGGAAGAAATTATGTGTGGCTCTTACCTGCTTGAAGATATGATGCAGTAACGCATCATAGGCATCGTAGTCCATGGAATCCATGATAGCAGAGGGACTGATGGGAAAATCTTGGGGGTATGGACAAGGAGTGAATGAACGGCTACCGGAGATGTCTCGGTGTGGGCCCAGGGTTATAAGAGTCTGGAAAAAGTTCAGACCAGGTGCAGAATGAAGAATGATGATCCGACTTTGCGGAGGGATTCCGCAGGATTCCGCCTGATGCGACCCATAACATCGGTGAAGCGAGATTACACCTCCCGACAGCTCCAGGCATGCCTACATTGACGCTGCGGCAGTGCATGGACCGGAGCGGAAGAAGGGCGGTTGAAGTGGGCTTCGGCCGTCCTAACATCGATCCTTGGCGGATGAAATCTTCTTACCTGCTGCGACACAGGAGTCATGTCTTGTTTGTCCTCTCCTGCTGTTTGCCAATAGCGCCTGATGGCAAGTTCACAATGTAAATATCAGGGGGAGTTCGCACTCTATGCCAGAGAGAAGACACACCTGTTTTCTTGCTGTTTCCGACCACGCGATCGAACGAGGGCGATAAGTAGACCGTCTGAGAATATACAAAGCTTCGCGATGGCAAAGCGGGCGCCGTTATTCCACGTCCGCACTCCACTTCAACATATCCAGGGTTCAACATTCCGCGAAGCTGCTAGTCGCATTCGAGACGTCGACGTCGAGGCTAAGGAGTTGCGCGAAAGACTGCGAGAGACTTAAAATACGCCAGGGCAGAGAAGATACCGCTCGGAGTTGATGCTCCGTCAGACAACAGATCTCGGAAGACAGTCGTCTTCCCACACCCGTAATGAACGAAGGCTGATGGACTTGTGCGTGGGTTTATATATATAGGCTCGGACGTTTCAAGACAGGTCGACACAACGTGCTCCTGGGTGCAGTAGTGAAAAGATGTATTGAATCCAGTGCGAATAGAGCTTCAAAGCTGCTAAAAGAGATGTTGTCCAGCCGTTGTTGAATGCCGAAGAAATTGTAAGACCAAAAGCTTGTGCGGTAGTCATCAGATTTTCAGATTCCACGATTAGACACTGCATCGGCATGGACAGCATTGGAGCGCTCAAGCGCTGAAAAGTCATGAATTGCTCATAAGACTCAAATGAACGAACTCGCGACACCGCCACCTGCGCCGAATGAGTATATCCGTTGTGTATCGGTCCTGAATGGAAGACTTACACTCGATATATCGAAGTGCTCAAGTAACCCCCCAATCGCCGACCTTTCCCTTCGCGTTAGGCTTTGATCACTAAGTAAAGGAGGTCCGTGTGTGCCTCGACCGTGTCGACCGGGAAAGCCTACTAGCAGGGTGATCTCGAGCGTTTGTAAGCGATTCTGCTACGGCTTTCGACGAAAGCCTGAGGATTGCCTGCCCAGGTCTACGACTAGATGGAGATGAGTGGAGCGGTAGATGACGGCAATGTGAACGGACAATGAGCAGGACTCCAATCTGCTGAACTCCGATGCCCCAAGCGAGAGGATATGAGTGGAGAATTGTTAATTTACCACCGTTCACTCGGAGTCTGTCCGGCAACGAAAGCTTCGATCCAGGCTATATTCGTCTGTTGAGAAGCACATGCTGGCTCCTTGGGAAGGTGTCAAGCGCGTGAGCTTTGCGGAGGTGTTTGCAGTTGCATGCGACGTCTCAAACAGGCCCGATGCACTGTGGCGTGGCCTGAATATCTCGGACACAGCCGTCTTTTGGAATTCCGCTGCCCCACGGTGATGCTCCGGACGAATATGCGCCTCAGAATTTCAGACTCCGGGAGACAGCTGTCAAGACATAAAACATTGGTCTCAACGCTCTTGAACTGCACCACAGTTACATGCTTCAGAAGGGGATACCCTCCGAGGCCTTACTTTCTCGTGTGGGGTGAGTCCCGATCTGATTTGACAAAAAAATCAATCTTTCCGCCCGCACACTCGCATATTTACCGAGCAGCGAGGGTCTTGCGCTCTAGCCCTCCCGTTATAGATTTCTCGCTATGTTTACTCATCATAGTCAAAACAGAGCAGCCTCCAGCCGGGCATGAGTTTTTTTTTGTTCCCACATCTTGCGGAGTACGCAAGCAATATGCAGCCACGCTGCAACGGACGTCACCCACCGGTGGACCAGAGCGCCTTGTTCTAAATATCAGTGCTCGACCATTTCTCACCACCAAAGTCTTCGTTTCGGAATGTTCATCTAGATGGCTGTCCTCTGCCGGCACTTGTCGTACATGCTCTGTGGAACATATCTGCTCCAGTTCAATTTGCACGGCCCGCAGCGCAATCACCTTCTTCTGGCACTGCTTTGGGCAAGGCTAGTTTTTTTGGACCGCTCTATCTCAGACTGTGAGCCCATCCAAACCGGAGCATCTCTCTAACCGTGCCTATCAAGAATATCTCATCGACGGGGCTCGAACAATAGGACAGACTCGCGTTTCTCTTAAGATGCTCTTGCACCCAGTTTTTTCAGCTCGAACAGACCTTCGCTCTGGCACGATTTCAGTTTACCGCCTTCCCCTACCATTGTCTATCTCGGGGATTTTCGAACCATGTCCTCCCCTGCGGCATCCCCTGTTCCTTCTCACTTAATTCTCAATGATACCGATGAGACATCAAATCCGCTGGAACCGCTTTATGTTATCGACGGCGATCGGCTCTCTATCCTGAGCGAAGACCCTTCACACCCTACGTCTGCCCTAGAAGGGGTGTCTTCCCTTCAAGATCGCCAAGAAAGTGCGATCAGTTTCGACACGATCTCGCCCACTCCCCTCCCGGAAAATGATAGACGCCTCACCAACCCATTTGGCACCCCTGGAGCGGAGCAAACCAACCCATTCTCGCCTCCAGCGAGCATCATGAGCTTCAGCATGAGCGGGGACCATACCCCCCGGATGTCGTCCGCGCTCGCCTCCGGCTCAAGCGGACAACCCTACACTTTCCAGGATCTGCATCAGAGAATCAGCGCCGTCAACTCTGTACAGACCAGCTTCGCCGATCTCAGCCACTCTCGCAACCTCAGCGCGACCGTTGGCCTGCGCGAGCCCTTCGCCTCGCCTCCGCGGCGCACGATCTTCCAACGGCGGGCGACCTCGCCCAACAACAGCATATTCCCGAAGCGGACCACGCGCACCCGCCCGCGATCGACCATGCTGTCGCTATCTGATCCCATACAGAAGCCTTGGTTGAAGGCCAAGGACTCGACTGCGCGGCTGGCGTACTTCATCACGTACGGTGTCATGTTGATGGGGGTCGCGGCGAGCGCCGTGCGAATCTATTTTGGGTGGATGTCGGTCCCGCTACTGGGCCGCGTGTGTCTGGTGCTCGATGAGGAGTTCCAGGGCAGCGAGCTGGATACTGAGAACGTGTGGATGCGAGAGGCCGATATGGGTGGTTTCGGGCATGTGTCTTTTCATATCTATCTTGGTGCCAGGATCGTGCTGATCGACGCTGGTTTTTTTCACACAGAAATGGCGAGTTCGAGATGACCACGACGTCTTCGAACAACTCGTTCATCCGGAACAACCATCTTTATCTGCTGCCCACCCTCACTTCCTCCGTCATCGGACAGGACGCCGTGCTGGATGGCTACACCTTCAACTTGACGGGCTGCACCAACGCGAACTCGACCTCGTGCGGCGCTGTCAGTAACAGGACGGCGGGTGTTGTCATCAATCCGGTGATGAGCGCGCGCATCTCTACCAAGGGCAAGAAGAGCATTCGCTACGGACGCGTCGAGGTCAATGCGAAGTTGCCGCGAGGGTGAGTGCCAGCCAAGTCTTCCAATCCGCATCTTTGTCTGACCTCTATTTATTTTCAGAGACTGGGTTCGTCATCGTCGTCGCTTTGAAAGATGTCCGGGAGTAATCGAAAGTTTCTTTCTAGATGTGGCCTGCAATCTGGATGCTCCCAGAGAACAACACGTACGGCCCGTGGCCGATTAGCGGTAAGTCGTTCCGCCTCGTCAACAACCATGTGTATGTTGCTCACGATACATCCGGGACAGGCGAGATCGACATCATGGAGTCTCGCGGTAACGGAGTCGAATACCCATCTCAGTACGTCTCGCCTTTCCATCTTTCAATCCTCATAGCTCAATTTCCCCGACATCGCTATAAAAGGGGTATCAACTATGTCCGGGGCTCCCTGAACTGGGGACCCCTGACCTGGCTCAACGGCGTGGCCAAGACGTTCGGCTGGTGGTCCGAACGACGCTCCTCGTACGACAAGGCGTTCCACACCTACGCCCTAGAATGGTCGCCCGAATTCATGTGAGGACGCACGTTCTCCCCACGCGCACGCACCGGGGCCGCCCCTGACGCTCGCGCTCGACCTCGGACTTTAGACGGATCTTCGTGGACAGCCGCCTGCAGTACATGCTCCAGCTCAAGTTCGACATCCCCTTCTTCGAGCGCGGCGACTTCCCCGTGTCCGTCTCGAACGAGTCGCAGCAGATCATCCTCCCGGACCGTGGGCGGGCGCGGGCAACTCCGCGCCCTTCGACCAGTGTACGTCCCTGACCCCCTGGCTGTCTGCGCGTTCGAGGAGGACGCAGATGACGATGACGATTTGAGCAGCGTTCTATCTCATCCTCGACGTCGCCGTCGGCGGGACTAATGGCTGGTTCCCGGATAACGCGGGGAACAAGCCTGGTTGGACGGAGCTCTCAGTGCGTCGCGCTTGCATTCGTCGACGACGTGACGCCCGCTCACATCCACCTGTAGATGCTATGCAGCTGTTCGCCGAATCGCAAGACGAGTGGTCTGCGACGTGGCCCGAAGACGAGGAAGACCGCGCGATGATCGTGTAAGTGCTCCTCTCTGTCGCCGTCCCGCCCCAGGACCGTCTGACATCGTGTAATGATTCAGCGACTCCGTGAAAATGTGGCAGCAGTGTTGAGATGGACGAATGAGTGGACCGCGTCTGGGATCTATCGTAGTTTTCTCCTAGTGGCTAGTGGCTAGTGCCTCGCCGATTTGTACAGTACCACCTCGCTATTCCGCACCTCGTACGTGCCTTCCAGGGACACTTGATCTGACCAAAACAGAAAAAATTATGCACGTGCATACATGCAGCCTCCACGACCCCACGACCCGCTCAGAAAAATCGCGCATAGCATGATCTCACAGGCACACGGCAACGCGCAGGCGCTAAAAATACAAACGTAGATACCCTCGCTCAACCCACCGAGCCCGACGCGCGCGAAGGACGAGCGCCATCTCACGCCTTGGGCGCTTTCGGCTGCACCTCCTCCAGCCCGGCCGCGCGCAGGTCCGCGTTGACCTCGCCCAGGTGGTTCAGGAAGTTGCCCTTGAGGTTGTCCCACATCTTCGGCTCGTGCTCTGCAATCGGCGACCGTGCGCGCGCGCGTCAGCGTCGCGCTCTCGCACGCACACGCGAAGAGAGAGCAAGAAGAAAAGGGCACGCACCGTGCAGCTTCCCGGTGCGCTTCATCGCGTAGTCCGTGAGCGGCAGCATGAAGCTCGACTCGAACATGAACGCTGCAAAACCAAGCCCACTCATAGTCAGCCCACCGTCCCGCCTCCACAGCCCGTCGAACGCGCTCACCCATCGTGCCCTCGTGCACCCTCATCGGCTGCAGCTCCGCCTCCGTCGCCGCCCTGAACTCGTCGTAGGACACTAGAAACCGAAACCAAAGCGCGCACGGCGTCGTCAGCGCGCGGGGCACACGTGGACATGGGGAACGTGCGGGAAGACAGACCTCCGTGCGGGCAGAAGCCCGTCTCGTAGCTCGCGCCTCCGGGCTGGAACTCGTCGCTCCGGCCGCCGTAGACGCCGTAGACCAAGCCCATGAACTCCGTCGCGCTGTTGCGGTGGTAGAACTACACCGCCGCGCGTCCGTCGAACCGTCCGTCAGCACACCCTGCTCGCTCGTGCGCACGACGACTGGGGGCTCACCGGGGGGCGGAACGTGTGCGAGGCGACGTCCCAGCGCGGGCTGAAGATGAGCAGGTCCGTGAGCGCGTGGTGCGGGATCTTCGACTTGGCGGTGAGCACGCAGAAGATGGAGGGGTCGATGTGGTCCTTCGAGATGCTGCCCACGTTCACGAACTTCTCCATCGCGTACTTGTACGGCACGTAGCTGCCCCGCCGCCGCCGCCGCCGCGTGTGGTCGAGTTTGAGTTTGGGTTTGAGTTTGAGGAGTGCGAGTGCGAGTGCGAGTGCGAGTTTGGGTTTGGGTTTGGGCGCGCCGGGTTAGGGAGGCAAGGGCGGGGGAGAGCGGAGGGGAGGGACGTACTTGCCGGTCCAGGCGACGACGTCGAAGGGCGTGTGTTCCTGCTTGCACGCGAACATCTTCCCGCCGACCCTATCAACCAACCCCACACCACGTCAGCTCCGCAAGAGCGCGCAAATCGAAAGAAAGAACAGCCACTTGTAGACGACTGCACGACCCAAACAAAAAAACCCGTCAGTCGATCTATGTAGATGAGAGGCGCAGACGGGGAGGACGTACTTTCCCACGGAGACTGGTCGACGTCGAAGCTCGCGACGGGCGTCTCAAAGTCGCGCGGGTTCGCGAGGCCGTGCGTGCCCAGCGGGCCGAGCTCGGGCAGCTCGAACTGCGAGCCGAAGATCTCCTGGATGTCTGAAACCCAAAGTCAGCCCCGCGTGCGCTTTTTTATTTTATGAACGCACATCCGCGCGAGGGGCCGTCGGGCAGTATGACCTGTCGCGACGCGTCAGACGCGGAAAAAAACGCGCGGCTTTGGGCGCGGGCGGAGGCGCACCTTGAAGCGCATCCCGCGCTGGAGCACGACGAGCTCGCCCGGGCGCACCATCAACCTGCGAGCGCGCGAACCCAACCCCGGTCAGCATCAGCGCGAATCGCTCAAAACGCAGCACGACGACGACGCCGCCGCCGCGCGCACGCACTTTCCAAACTCGGTCTGGATGTCCATGCGGCCCTGCTGCGGGAGGATCATCATGTGGCCGTCGTTGTTGCAGAACGCCCTGTTCGCCATGGACGCGTTGGCGGCGTAGACGTGGAACGCGACGCCCTCGCGCAGCGTCGGGTCGCCGCTCCCGCAGAGCGTCTTAAGGCCGGCGACGAAGTCCGTCGGGGCGGCGGGGATGTCGAACGGCAGCCAGGCGAGCTGGGTCGGGCTGACGTGCACCCGCGGATTCGAGAGCGAGAAGTCGTGCTCCAGCTGTCCGTGGGGTGAGTAAGATAGCGAGAGAGAGAGGGGGGGCGCACGTCGGGGTTGTCTGCGAGGCTCGTGAAGCCCTGGTGCGCGACCGACGGCCGGATGCGGTAAAACCAACTGAGGTGCCAAGATTGAGTATCGCGCGTGTAGTGTGCGCCGTGGGCAGCACTCACGCCGTCTTGCTCTCCGCTCGGGGAGCCACGAACGAGGTACCCGTCATCTATAGATTCAGAATTAGCAACCGGGAGCGAGAGAAGATGGCGAGACCCACCGATTCGGCGTACAGGTCATACTTGACTTTTTGAGGGCTATTCTGGGCGTGTGGAAGGACGCCAGGGCTGAGAGAACAGACATGATGGTTGCGGACGTGGCGAGAGAGATGTTGAGAGGTGGAGGACGCACACTGCCTCGCTGGCGAAGCGATTGCCGAACCCCACTTGGTAGGGGTACGGGTCTTTGTCCGAGGCGGTGGTGAGGTAGGCGGACCTTGCGGTGACGTTGTGGTTGGTGGAGATGCAGCGCACGGCAGTGGGGCTCTGCTATGCGGGTCAGCGTCGGGTAACGATGGGTGACGAGTAGACGGACGTGGGTGAGGGTGTTGACGCCTTGGAGTCTCCGCACTGGTGAGTGGACGACGGAGGGTGCGACGGCGCGCGGCAGCCTGAGGCAACGGCCAGACACGATTCGGGACCGGGCGGACAGCATCGAGAGGGGACGGAAGAGGGAAAGATGGAGAGAATGTAGCGGTCAGGGGCGGTAACGGGGGTTTTTATAAAGAGGGAGGCGGGGGAGCAGCATAAACGGATGATCCTGGCGGGGGCGTTGAGTCAAGGGGGACACCTAGAACCACGGCAGGCCCTGCGGAGGAGGGCACGCTATCCTGATTCGGCGATATTCTCCCAGTCGGGATTACGAGCACTGGCTCGTGGCGGGGAGGGGCGGAGCGGTATTGGTCTCGCCGTGGACAAGTGACCTGGAAAGTCATTCCATCTTGAGCGCATATCCGCGCGTCGCACCGGCCCTGCACACACGCCTGCAGCGACGCCGCGCGCAGCGACTGGGGGAGGGGCGAGCGAGCGGTGTTCGCTGGGATGTGAACGTCGCGAGGTGTCGTTGGCGACGCGCTTGTGATGCGGCGGGGTCGTGCACGGCAAGCGCGACTCGAGCATGCACAGACGCGGGCACTGGGCACTGGGCCTGGGCCGGTGTGGGGATGGCCATGATGTCACCGCCCCCAGTAACTCCTCCATGACAGCCAAGCGCTCACACCCACCCATCAGGTTCACTCTCCCCACGCCCTCTCTTGTCTCCTACACCCACCATGGCCGGCGCAGAAGAAAAGTTCCCGATCGACCTCAAACAGTTCAAAAAGTACGTCCACCCCATCCCATCTCGCGCGAACCATGCTCAATTGACTCGATGTTCGCAGATTGAAGCTCGATCCGTCCAAGCCCCAGCTTTCCGACGAGCAGAGAAAGACCCTCAAGGCGAACATACAGCTCCTCCGCGATGCCATCGTCCTCTTCACCGCAACGGGCGCAGCACGCGGCGTGAGCGGACACACAGGTCAGCCGGACCCTCCACCGTGACACAGGCGCTCATGCACCACATCCCCACCAGGTGGTGCCTACGATACCGTCCCGGAGCTCTGCATCCTCCTCGCCCTCTTCGAGCACTCTGACCAGTTCTACCCCGTCGTCTTCGACGAAGCCGGTACGTCCCTCGCCGTCCCCCGCCCCGCGCATCGCCATAACAGACATCGTGCCCTCCAGGTCACCGTGTCGCGACCCAGTACCTCCTCTCCGCCCTCGAGGGCCACATCCCAGCCGAACACCTCCTCCACTACCGCGCCGCCAACTCCAAGCTCCCGGGCCACCCCGAGCTCGGCCTCACCCCGGGCGTCAAGTTCTCCTCCGGTCGCCTCGGCCACATCTGGCCGCTCGTCAACGGCGTCGCCCTCGCCCACCGCGACAAGACCGTCTTCTGCCTCGGCTCCGACGGCTCCCAGCAGGAGGGCAACGACGCCGAGGCCGCCCGCCTCGCCGTCGCCCAGAACCTGAATATCAAGCTCCTCATCGACGACAACGACGTCACCATCGCCGGCCACCCCTCCGAGTACCTCAAGGGCTTCGAGCTCCCGAAGACACTCGAGGGCCACGGCCTCAAGGTCTTCACCGTCCAGGGCGAGGACGTTGACCAGCTCTGGGGCGCCGTCGCCAAGGCCGTCACCCACAACGGCCCTGCAGCCAGTGCGCGGCCCTCTTTTCCTTACGCGCGCGTGTCCCGCGAGTGCTCACCGCGTCGTGCGCCGCACAGTCGTCTGCAAGCGCGTGATGGCGCCCGGTGTCGCGGACATCGAGGGCAGCCCCCACGGGCACGACGTCATCCCCGTCAAGGGCGCGCTCAACTACTTCAAGGCGCGCGGCTACCCGGCCGACGTGATCGAGAACATCCTGCTCAACATCAAGCCCACGACCGTGCCGTACCTGTACGTCGGCTCGACGCGCGAGAACGGCGCGAACCGCGTCGTGTTCGGCGAGGCCGTCAACCTCGTCCTCGACGGCCTCAGCAAGGAGGAGGCCGCGAAGAAGGTCATGGTCATCGACAGTGCGGCGTCTCTTTTTATTTATTTATCTGCGCCTTTGCAATGTTCTGTTCTGAGGCTTGACCGCGTGCAGGCGACCTGGAGGGCTCGACGGGGCTCAAGGTCATCCATCAGAAGCACCCGGAGGTGTTCGTCCCGTCGGGTATCATGGAGCGGGGCAACCTGTCCGCGGCCGCCGGGTTCGGGTTCGATGCGGACAAGTTTGGCGTGTTCTCCACGTTCTCGGCGTTCTTGGAGATGGTCATCTCTGAGCTCACCATGGCGCGCCTGAACAACGTGAACCTGCTCTGCCACTTTTCTCACTCGGGGGGTAAGCCGCTCCGCGCCGCTCGCGATCTCTCCCGACTAAACCCTCATGTTTCACCCCACAGTCGACGAGGTCCGCTTTTCTTCTCACACGCGTCCGCGCGAGTCGCTCTCTCGCTCTGTGCATGTGCTGACCCGCGCGCGCAGATGGCCGACAACACCTGCCACTTCGGCATCAACTCCTTCTTCGCCGACAACGGGCTCGGAGACGTGCAGTCGTGGCTGTACTTCCCCGCGGACCCGCTGCAGATGGTCGCGATCGTCCGGCGCGTCTTCTTCGAGCGCGGGCTGCGCTTCGTGTTCTCGACGCGCGCGAAGGTGCCGTGGATCCTGCGCGAGGACGGCGCGCGCTTCTTCGGGGAGGGGTACGAGTTCGTGCCGGGGAAGGACGAGGTGGTATTGGAGGGCAAGGCGGGATATGTGGTGTCGTTTGGGGACATGCTGTATAGGAGCTACGACGCGGTGTTGCGGTGCAGGCAGGAGGGCCTCGACGTCGGGCTGATCAACAAGCCGACGCTGAACCTGGTGGACGAGCAGGTCATCAGGAAGATCGGCACCAGCCCGTTCGTGCTCGTCGTCGAGTCGTGGAACCAGAAGACCGGGGTGAGCCGTTCGGAGCGTCCGATCTCGCTCCCTCTGCAAACTGCTCACACGCTCACTCGCGGATGTAGCTCGGATCCAAGTACGGGACGTGGCTGCTCGAGCGTCAGCTCACGCCCAAGTACGGCTATATGGGCACCAACAAAGAGGGCGAGTCTTTCGTGCGCTGTTGTCGGTCGTGACCCTCGCTGACACTGCTTCTGCTTCTTCGCGTGCGTGCTTCAGGTTGTGGCGGTTTGCAGGAGCAGATACCCCACCAGGGCTTGGATCCGCAGTGTACGTCGTTGCGGTGTCTTGATCGTCAGATCGATCATGTGGATTCCTTTTATTTATTTATTTTTTCGTCGCAGCCATTATTTTGAAGATCAAGACGCTGTCTCATTAGATTCGCCGAGGCGCGTGCGAGGTTGTACGAGGACGAGAAGATCGTGGCATCGACAAAGGTGCATGGAAGAAAGAAAGAATCTTGTATTGTTTGTAGAATGTAGTAACATGAAGTGTAAGACGATCGTCTCGAGACGAAAGGCGCCGCCGACGGCGCAAGGCGATGGATCAGAGAGACACGACCTAAGGGGAGAGAGAGAGTCAGGACATCGTGTCAAAACGAACACACGAGAACGCAATTCAGAGAACCGAGCTCGACACCAGTCCTCTTCGAATCGAAGAGTACTTTTAGACGGCACTTCCTAATTTTGTCGGTGTGAATCATCCCATACAGCAGTGCGACGTGCTAGACGATACAAAGGCGCAGAAAACTCACCGAAACTTCGCAAAATCCTCTTCGCAAAAGAGGGACTGGGGGAGCGGACGAGCAGGGAAGCACACCGCTTTTTTGAGTGTACGGGAGTATATAAGGTTTTCTCGTTCGAGCGCCGTCTGAACCGGTAGCCCGGCCCGCAAATTCTAAACGCCCAGCCTGCTGCTTATCCGACTCCTGATAACCTCCCACCTTGTCCATAACATTTGTTGTCATCCAAGACAAGCCGCCTGCGCGCCCGCCGAACCCATAGCAGTCCCATAGCCCGCATAAAATACCGCATTTCGGCAGAGCAGAGGCGAAAATTCGGATTTCCGTGAGTTTTCCCCCTTTTTTTTGTGTTACCTGGCCGCTTGCAGGGAGGCCGCCCCTTGTGGGCGCGATACCCGTGCTACCGCGGATATGTATGTGGTCGGCTACGCAATTATGCAACATATTCTGCGGCGGCACAGCAGCCGCCATCTGTGCGCGGTGTTCGGCCCCTGCGTCCCCTCGCGACGCGGCGCCGTGGGCGCCGTCGACGACGGGGCCGCCGTGGCCACGATGCACGCCGTGCGCGATAACGCGACCTGACGCCCCCTCTTGCCCCGCAGCGCTACCATGGCCAGCAACCCCATGCAGAGCTCGACCAGCACCCTGAGCACCCAGCCGCAGCAGCCCCCCGACGCCCCGCAGCAGACGCTCGCGCCCGAACTCCCACCGGGCGTCGGCGTCGGGACGACCGTGCCCGCGACGGGCGGAGAGGCGGGCGCCGCGGCGACGGCGGCCGCGAGCGCGCCGGTGAAGCGTGGGCCTGGGCGGCCGAAAGGCAGTGGACTCAAGACCAAGTACGTCGATCCCAATGCTCCTCCGCCGGTCAAGCGCCCCGTCGGCCGTCCGAGGAAGGACGGGCTTCCCGCCGGCTCGGTGCCCCGCCCTAACACGACGAGTACTCGTAAACGCAGGGTCGCCGCGCCCGGCGAGTTCGCAGCCACCGCGCCCGACGCGATCGCGCAGCAGACGCCCCAGCCGTCTGCTAGTGCGCCGCCGTACGTCGGCCCGCTGATCGTGCGTCGCTCTCCTCCTTATTGTGTATTGGACATCTTTATTGACGAGCCTCTCTCTATCTATGCGCCGTCGGCGGCCTGATCACAGAACTACGCACAGTACGCCTACCCCACACCGACCGCCGCGGCCCAGCCGTCCTGGCAGACGGGATACAGCACCCTCTCCGCCGCGCTGCAGGTCGAGCCGCCCGTGCCCCGCAGAGAGACCGTGAGCGTGCCGCCGCGCAGAGTGGCGCGCAACCCGTCCGCGATCGACCAGACCCTCGCAAAGGACGACTGGGCGGCGCTCGCGCGCACCGACCCCGTCGGGCTGCTGCAGCACCTCGTCTCCGCGCTCGTCGCGCCGAACCCCGTCTCGCGCATCGGCCAGCCCATCGAGGACGCCTTCCGGACGCACGTCGGCTGCCTCGCGCCCGCGGGCGCGGGCTCGCCGCCGAACACGTTCTACGCGTCCTTCCGCTCGTTCTGGCTGCCGACCTCGCCCGCGTACTTCTCGCTCATGTCGTCCTCGACCGCCGCCCCGACGCCGCCCGAGTACCGCTTCCTGTACTGGGACCCGCAGCTGCTCGTCCTGAACGGCATCGCGTGCCCGCACTGCGCGGGCCCGCTGCTCAACCGCGGGTGCATCCGCTCGGGGCCGATCAAGGTGTACGACATCGGGAAGCCGTTCTTCATCATCGGGTGCGAGTACGTCTGCCACAGCGTCGTGTGCAAGGCGGGCGGCGCGCCGGACGGGCGCAGGCTCGCGAGCACGGACGCGGCCATCATGCGCTCGCTGCCGCGCCTCTTGCAGGAGGAGTTCCCCGCGGAGCTGCTCGGCCTCTCGATCGACGCCCCGTGGAGCTGGCAGGCGGTCGGCGTGTCCAAGACGGTGTGGGACATCGTGCGGAGCGGGCTCGGCGCCGGGGTGGGCAAGGACGCGCTGTTGCAGATCATCAGGAGCACGCAGGAGGCGCTGCCGAATATGGTGGGCATTCATAAGGTGGAGGACGCGCACGACGGAGACGGCGGTGAGCTCGAGCTAGGAGCAGCCGGGATCCGAAGAGGCATGGGGGCGCCCACCCATGACGCAGACGATGGAGATGTATGTCTTATGTTTGTCGAGTGCTCTCTCATCTCTGATAAGGCTGATCCTGCGCAGTACGCAATGGCCTGGAAGGCTCACGACGCTGTCGAAGATAACCTCACAAACGGGCAGCAACAACAACAACAACAACAACAACAACAGCAACAGCAACAACCCGAGGCGAGCACGTCCACGGCAGTCGTCGATGCCAACCCGCCCCAGGGCCCGCCGATCGCCGGTCCCCCAGTGTACGCCTTTCCCCAGGGTGCGCCCTACATGCCCTCTCCCTATGGCCCCTATCACGCATACGTCTACCAGCAAGCGGATCTTAACGCCCCGGGCCCTCGTCGCTCGCGAAACGCGCCGGGGACGCGCTCTCCGCGGAGCCGCCGACCAAGCGCATCCGCCACTGCGTCAAGTGTGGCTCGAAGGACTGCAAGGGCAAGGGCGGGCGCAACTTCTGCACGCACGCGTGCCAGGATTGCGGGAAAATGGAGTGCAGGGGGCGGAATAGCAAGCGGCCTGACAAGACGTGCATCGATGCGTGGCCATGACGGGTCGGGGAGAGGCAAAGCTGTTGGCGGCAAATGCTGATTCGATCGAGGGTTATTTCATATCCGTTCCTCTCTGTGTTACAACGCCTGTATTTGTACACATTTCGCTGTTTCCACTATTTTTTTCACTCAAACCTGTACTTGGAGTCACGGCCGCCTCGTGTTTTCAGCATGGCTTTCTTCCTGCCCCGTATGTCCATTTCGCTCGGTCGCCCTCATCTGACCTACGTCAATCCTCGGGACCCAATGTCACACTTCGTCGAACAGACTCCGTTACTCGAGTCCGTCTTTTGTTCAACCCGTGGACGCAACGGACGGAGGACTGCGTCGCTCCGATGCTCGCAGAATGTCCTCGCGCCAGAGTCGAAGCGGTAGTTGGCAGCCTCAACCGATCTCGATGCTGGCCGGAGGGACCTACCAACCCCATCCGCCCCCCGTGGAGGCCATCTCAGGCATACCGACCCCGGCTGCAACGCCAGGGGGCTCACAGAAGAGGATTACGATGCGGAGTACATGACCGTCGACCCGCCGCCGGTGACGTACCCGGAACAAGGGTACGTCTACGCCGACGACGCCGACGACGGGCAGAAACCCAAGCAGAAGAAACGATTCGTGGGTGGGTTCGTGTCCAGCTTGAGGAGGCTGCCCAAGCCATGGCCCGTAACGTGCTGTACGACCGCAGGCCGTCCCTCCACCGCTCTGCACCGCTGCGGACATACCCATCGTCCTGGAGCCAGAGGGCGCACCTCCATACGAGACACCCGGCGAGCCCATCACAGGGAACGTTCATTACGTCCAGGCGACAGAGATGCCCATCGGATACCCCGCACCTGCACAGACCTCTCATGTCCGCACACCCTCCCACCTGAGCAGCCAGTCCGCCCGCCCACCGTCCCACCACACGCTGCACTCGCACTCGCACCACTCCATCCATTTCCCATCCCACCACTCGTCCGACCATCGCACGTCGCGATCTCCACCGCGCGTCGTCCGCAACCCGGACCCCGACGAGGAGTCAGGAGAAAGCACGGAGGAGGGCGCGGCGCAGCCCGATATGGCGTCCACCGCCCATCCGGGCACCATGAACAGCCCCGTTCTCGTCGAAGTCAAACCGGGTCCCGACTACGTGGGCATGGCACTGCCCGTCGAGCCGCCGCCCGTTCCGTCGCGCCTCGCGACCGTCCGGCGGTTCGTCCACGAGCTGAGCGCGCTGCCGTGGATGGCCTCCACCATTGCGGTCGACTACATCCCGGCGGAAACCGCGCGCGCGCGGTACCCGCGTCCTGAGGGCGGCCCGATCTCGTGGTACACGCCCCGACGGCGTCTGAACGTCGACCTGCTCGCGGGCGGCCCCAGCACGCAAGCCTTCGCAGGCGGTTCTGGGCCGGGCCAGCCGCCCGCGCCCGCACCGATCCACGCATCGAGCACGACGCTCGCGTATCCGGGCGCGCCTCCCCACGGCCATGGGTCGGCGGAGGGCGCATACCAGCAGCCTCTCTCCTCGTCGCTTGGACACGGCGGACAGTTCGTGTACCCTGCGGCACCGGTGCTTCCGCCGCCACCCCCGCTATACATGTACCCCACGTCGTTGCAGGCGATGTCGTCGCAGCCGAGGATCAGTCCCGAAACCCATTCTGAACTCCATTGGCAGGTGCGAGTCCGGAAACGCAACATCAGGCGTTTCCTATCTACGTATTGGCGATGCCTGTCCCGCCGTATATTCGTCCCCCGGACCCGGCGCATTCCTCGCCTCATTTGTACAATCCCATGTACCCTCCTGTTCATCCTTGAGTATCTTGCATATTGACATTTTGAGTTGTATCTTTGCGGGTGTTTGCATTTGGGATTTCACTTGGATTTTTCAGTCATCGTGGCAATATGATATGACTCAGTGTTACATGGATACTTTGATACACGATACCGCGGACAATCAATGGCTTACTATATACTTACGATTTGTGTTTTTTATCCGACACAATAACATTATTGATGTTGCAGCACCCTGGCAAATCCCTGTAAGGCCTTAAATCTCGATAAAGAATTTATTTTGAGAAATCGTTTGGCGGACCTCGTTTTGACATGGGAATCTCACCCTACAGACCCTGTATGATCCCTGTAGCAATGCTTGTATTTTTTGACTTGATGCTGGTGGTGTTGAGCCGTAGACCTCGATGACAGTCAGCAGATCCGTCCACAACAAGGATCGGACATTTTTCAAGAATTTGCCCTTTTCGTCCGCAATAGGATCGGACCTCATTAGATATTTTGACCACTTTCCATCCGCATTGGTCCAGGGTCCTGAACTGACGCGTCGCGTCTCCTTTACCTCCACCTCCCACAACTTCCGATTCCATAGACCGTCTCAACCATGTCTTTGCCATCCAAACCAACTGAATCGAAGGGAGACCAGAAAATGGAAGATACGCAACCACACCTCGGGGTTCTGGAAGAGGATGACGAGTTCGAGGAGTTCCAGGTGCAGGGTATGTTCCCTGAACGCATGTGCCCAGACGTATCACGCTTATTGTTTTTTTCGTGGTCAAATGATAGACTGGGACGATTCTCAAACGGACCTGGCTCATCTAAGCGGGGGCGCACCGGGCGCAGCGAAGTCGGGTGGGGACAAGTTGTGGGAGGACAACTGGGACGACGATGATATTGAGGACGAGTTCAGCGTGCAGCTGAGGTGCGTGTCCGGATCTCGATTTCTCTATCTCTCGGAATTCTGAACTTCTCGCATCATCTAGGAACGAGCTGGTTAAAACGGGAAAGACGACCGAGCCGCAGCCTATGCAGCACTAGATCGCTACTCCACGTTGTGTGCCGCAAACCCTTGGTTTGTTGTCGCATTCGTGTTGTAATATATGTAACCCTATCCCCTTCCGATACGTGTCTTTGAACCTCTTTGGATGAGAAATGTCAGGAGGGTCAGTCAAGTTGTGGCAATTTTCTATGCGGAGCATTGCGCTCTGCGTTTTGGTGTGTTTCTTTTGATGCGGCTCTCCCACTGGCCTCTTTGGTACCTTCTGAAGCTTCTAGGTTCACTCCGAAATCATGCAATGTTGGAATTCATGCCCAACACCGTCATTCGCGATGCAATAAAGGCCACACGTGCAGTCGACGAGTTGCGTCATGTTCAGAGTCGCTGAATCGAAAGGCAGCTGCTTTCTGCATTCAGCTTATACACACGATCAGGTCGCGACCATGAACGCCAAATAGAACCTGTGTCGCATCGCCTGCGCTGGGGAGTATGCGCAAGAGAGGCAGCGCAACCTTTTAGAGGCAAAGTTCGACTTCCTGCAGGAGGAATACGACAGTTCCGACCCAGAACCGGAGAACCTGGATTAGCTGCACTAAGGGGCCATGCGCGCCTTGCAGACGACTATGGGTTAAATAGCACCGAAGGGTTACTACGCTATGAACCCGACTTTTGTGGTGACGAGTCGCTCCAACATCTCTCTACCGTCTCAACAACGCGGGCAGATGGCTTCACGGACAGTCAGCAGTCCGACATACAGTTTGGGGATGGGAGGTCGAATAAGGAGGAGCGCACCCACTGAAGGTTACAGGTTGGCTTCGGAGTCGAGTTGCGCGTCTCCTTCATATCTTGTTGGTATGCCGCCAACAATGCACCTTTCGGCTCAAGCCACCCGGTGCGCGGGATATGGCTGTCCTGCAGAACTCCACAACGAGAGCTGGTCAAATCCGAAGGCCACGGGACCCTGCCCGCAGCGACCGACATTAGTTGACACCGAGGTCTAGTTCCAACTTTCCTGTGGTGAATTTATGAAATTGACGTCACTCGACTCAAGATCTCAGACACATCCCCTCATCAAAAGTGCACGCGGTCGTAATAGGTTGTCTCCGAGGTCACCAATCTCTGCCTTCCGTCTTTCTCCTTCCAGATGCGACATAGGATGTGTTTGCTAACTGAGCACTACCAGTAAGAACTCAGCCCCAGATCTTGACTTCAGATGTCAAAGGCTGCCCATAATCACGCGTCGGGTGAGCCCCCCACCGCCTCCCACGATCCACGAGAAGGCCTCGCGAATACCTCTGCAAGTTCTCAAAAGGCATATCAGTTAACCTTGAAATGCTATCGCTCAGCGCAGGAATGACGAACGACGCCAAGGCTTCCTTCTCCATTGCGTCGTTTGCAGGCCTGTGATGCTCGTGGCGGCGGCTGGCAACTGTGCCTCCGAGCTCATGCAACCTGCCTTGTGCCCCATTTACAGGTAAGCATCGGAATCTAGCCCGCTCAATCTAATTTGTTAACTATCGTCGCACATCGTCATGCCTCCTGGCAGCCATCCACAAGAATGAGAGTCGATCCTGGATGGCTAAGCTTCTGACCGCCTGCGTGGTGGCGCAATCCCATGTAATGCCTGCCTTCGCGCTGTCTCGTCGAATTCTCAAAGAAAGGTATCGGGATACGATATTGCTCATTTCCTATCGCGTTTAGTCGACCACAGAAGCCTTCTATCGCTACAGCTTCTCATCCGCGGGCAAGGAACGATGGACATCCGGTAATCAGACGCCCGAACATGGCGTTGGCTTCCTTCTGTCCTCACGATATCCAAACGCAAACCTTGCGCTTCCTTCAACGCACCGAGGAAATGACAACATCGAGCAAGGCGCCCAAAATCGGGTTGACACCATCCGAAAAAAGGAGATCGGGATCAGCGGGCAGCCCACCACCCCGTTCATGCGTTTTCATCTGACGTGTTCTGTCCTTTACTGCATAGTGACGGCATGCACTCTATAGCTGTACATCGGACTTACGCAGTATCCAGACGGGCGCGTTGATCTTTGCTCCCCATCCTCGATCCTCGGCCTGCAATAACCAACTACAGAACTTTGATCTTATCGTCCGTGCTTCTGCGAACTCTCCGCATCGTGGCGGCATCCTTTCACCTCAGAAAAGCTGTGGCACCTTCCCAAACGAGCATGTCGTATGTCAAGACAGTGATCCTGGACCTCTTCTCTGCGATCAGTAGGCTTTTGTTCAGTGTCGTCAACTGGGGATCAGAGTCTAGACACCATACCGCCTCCGCAACCACAAAGCCTTGATCCACCTCTGGCGACCCTCCAGACTCCCACGTGTCGACCGGGCCGTCAGCTGCACCTGAACCCACCCCGAACGCCTCTCATCGACATCATCTTCCCGAAACCCATCACGGCACGCTCAAACAAGCATATCGCCCTCCGACCGCAGCGACAAGCTCTCAAACGCAATCGTGCATCTCGACCCTCCAATCAAGCACCCACGGCATGCACGAACTCTATCTCTGCGCTACCTTCTCCCCCGGGGGCTCGTCGTGCCCTTGGGCGCTCCCTCTCCCCTTGCCCGTCCACCTGCTATCTCGGCCGTCGCCTCGCGAATCGAGCACCCAGGCCGCGCCCACGCACGGACCTCGCACGAAGCCAAAGCCCCGAGGATTCGACGCCGCGGGTGCCCGTGTCTCCCCGATCCCGCAGGCCCTCCAGCGTGCCTGCGTGTGTCCCCAGAGTGCTTCCGCAGTGCGTCATGCCATGCTCACCGGGGCTCGCGGCATGAGCATTAGCCCCCCCAGCGCGGAACCAGGGCATGCGACGATGACGCGCGCGCGATCGGCGGGGCGGAGGCGCGTGTCACCCACCGTCTGTGTTTGCATCTGCGCGTCGAGGTCGCACCGCGGGAGATGGGGGAGGCGACAGACGAGACGCGCGCGCGGGGGTTCCTCGCCCGCATCCCACGAACGGACAGGGTTTCTCGCGCGCGATTCGCTGGCTCGAGCCTCGAGCTTCAACGCTTCTGACTTCAACCCTCAAACGCAGAGCCTGTCGACTTTGATCTGCCTCAAGGCTTATCTCTAAATACGCAGCCGCCAGAAGGCACCCGGACCCAGACCCAGACTCGGAACCCAGAAATCCAGAACCCTAGAACCCGAGCGCGCCTCCGCGCTTCGTCTTCGACGCACGCACGCATGCCTTCTCCAGCCAGCAAGTGCCCTGCCACACCCAGCGGCCCCGCGCTATCTGGACGCCCGCCGCGAACCTCCTCCGGGGTTCACGCGCGTCCGCCGACGCTATGATTGGCCACGCCGAGTCTATCGAACGTGCACGCCGCAGCTTGTACCCCCTCCAAGCTCGCGCTCGGCTCCCGACGGTTCCGATTCACACCCAGCCTGGCCCCGCGAGAACTGCGCCGATCGGCAGCGGCAGCAGCACGTCGCGTCGCTCACTCGCTCGCTCCTGCCCATCACCCGGCGTCTCTTTCTTCTTCGAGAATCCGAGAGCATCCGAGCGAGCCCCCGCGCGCGACCCACGCGGCGCTCACGATCCCCCGCTGCCCCCACTCCCGGCTGCACGCCTGCACGCCTGCATGACCGAAACCCACGCAAGCCCCAGCCTCTCCCGATTAGACACGGAAGCCGCCCACGCGGGGACGGCGTGTCGCCCCTCCCTCGCCCTCGTCCTCGCACTTTCCCCGTCCGCTTCCTCTCTCCCGGTTCTCTTCTCCCGGTTCGCACCCCCTGATCCTCTCCCCGCCCCCTGATCCCCTCCCGCGCCCCCTGATCCCAGCCTAACCGCCTTCCTCCATTCCTTCGCGCCTCCGCGCCTCCGCGCCCCCTAGCCCCCTAGCCCCCTCCCTCCGCGCCTCCGCGCCCCCTAGCCCCTAGCCCCCTCCCCCCGCGCCTCCTGACCCCCACATCCACCCCCGATTCTTCCCAGCAGCGCACACGCCGCATGCCGCACATCGCACCCCGACAGGAACGCCCGGAAGCCCCGCCTCTCGGCGCGCGCTCGGGCTCGCCGCCCCAAAAAATAGCGCGTCGCGCGCGATCCCGCGCCCTAGTGCGTGCGTCCGCAGCGTCCCAGAGCATCCGCGCGGCGCCGCGTCCGCCTCCCGGTCTCACCTGCCCTCCCATGCCGCGGCCACGCGATCGCTTTAGAATGCACACGCGCGCATACTGTTATTATTATTATTATTATTATTATTATTATTATTATCAATGTACGACGGGTGCTCGCTACTTTTGTCGTACCGTCGCAGCTGCCGCGACACACATTCTCATACTGCTGCATACCACCGACCGACCAATCCGATCGACGCGATCATCGCGCCCGATGTTGCTTCCGCTTCCGCTTCCGCGCGGCGCCCTGAGCCGCCCTGAGTGAGTCGGCGTGTCAGATCAGTGTCAGATCAGATCACCACCCCGAGCGCCTCCCGAGACAGATGTAGACTACATAGCTTACCGTAGGAAGCGTCGACGAGGACTCGGCGGGGTCTGGTCGAGAAGAAGAGGGTGGCTGGGCCGTCGAGGAGCGCTGTTTGCTGGATGAGCCGCATGTGTGTCGAGTTGCTGGGGATGTTGGGTTTTTGCGTGGATGCGGAGGCGCGTGTCGCAGAGCACGGGCGACGGGCGACGGGCGACGGGCGACGGGCTGGCGACGAAGAGCGGGGATGGGACTGCGGGGGGCGCGAGACGGGCGGAGTGGGTGGCGGCGGGTGAGCGCGAGTGCGGTGCTTGCGCTGTATCGTGTCGCGTCGTGTCGTGTCGTGGGCGGGTCTCGAACGGGGGCGAGGATAGCGCGCGGGATAGAGAGAAGGGGGGGGGGGGGGCAGCAGCTGCGGAGGGGCCTGCGAGGACTCGCGCGGGCGCGGCGTACGACGTCAGACGGGCGATGCGCTGCGATCGGGAGGGCCTCGAGCGTGCCCAGTTTCTCCATCGAACGGCGCTGCTGACGACAACGACGACGACTGTGCACGCAGCGCAACGCACGGACGACACGCACCCATGACCGAACGACGCGCGCTTCGGCATCCTTTTCGTTCTCGTTCTCGCACTCGCACTTCTCGATTCATGTCCCACGTGCCGAGGATTCTAGGGTGTTCTGGAGATGGGGATTGGGATTGGCGGGAGGGCGCGGATCGACGAGGCGCGCGTACGTCCGAATGGATGTAGCGCCGAGCCTAGCGAGCGACGCTGCGACGGGCACGAGGCGTGTCCGGGCTGGCCGCCGTTCTCTCCGGTGTGGCCGATCGAAGGGGGAGAGAGGCGGTGCTGGCGCGTGGGCGCGATGGGGGGAAGATGAAAGATGACTGTGTGGATGGAAGTCGAAGGTGGAAGTCGAAGGTGGAAGGACGAGGAGGTCGGATGTCGGATGTCGGGAGGAGAGTAGGGAGGGGAGGCGCGCGAGCGTGGATGACGAACGGTGTGGCTTACCTACGACGGACGGACGGACGGAGGACGCCCCAGCTGGCGCGGGTCGTGGGTGTAGCACGCAGGGAGTCGCACATGACGGACTGTGCGCACGAGGCGTGGTCGCGGGTTCGGGTTCAGATACGGATTCGATGGATGGATGGATAGGATGGATGGACACTGGGACCTACAGGTGGGAGAGAGGGGATTGGGAGCGTCGAGGCAATACTGTAGGCTGATGCCCTGGTGCCCACTGCCAGGCAGCTGCCAGCGCAGAGGGCTTGGGGAGATGGAAGGGCCGGATCTGATCTGTGGGGACTGACCTGCGTCATGGGAGGTCTCGATCGGGACCAGCGTCATCGCCCGCCGGCAGCCGTGGCCAGCTACGCGGGTCCACGCGCCCGCCAAGTATTTACACCCAAGCCACTTCTGAGCTCCACTCCAGCTCCTCCTCTCTCCCACATCCTAGCCACCAGCTGAAGGCATGCAGCAATATCACGTCCTCTCCCTCGACCAAAACGTGAGTCCCCGCAGCGAGCTCCACTCGCGCCCCGCTCACGCCCCCGCAGTCCCGCATCCACGCCCCCGCGCCCCGCCGTCCCCCCGCGGGCTCCCTCTCCACCCACCCCGCACCCGTCCCCCTCCACCCGCCCTCCCCCACCCTCCCCGGCACGCCCTTCTCCGCCTCGCCCTCCTCGCGCTTCGAGTACCCCTTCCCCTCCCCCGTCTCCACCTCCGCCAGCTTCTCCTCCACCTCTGCCTCCGCCTCCACCTCCGCCTCCACCTCCGCCGCCGCGTCCCCGCTCTCGCCCTACGCGCCCTACGCGCCTGCGCACCACCACCACCACCACACCACCACACACCACACACACCCGCGTCCGCGCCCGACCACGCCTTCCCCCTCCTCGGCTCCGCGTCCCTCCTCCCGTCCCTCACCACCCTCCCGCCCCTCTCGCTCTCCATCCCCCCCTTCCCCTCGCTCTCCCTCGCCCCCCACGCCCACGCCCACGCTCAATACCCATCCCCGCCCCAGCCCCAAAATCACTCCTACGCCCAGCAGCCGCACGCTTACTACCACTCCACCGCCAATGCCACCCCCGTCTCCGCCGCGGCGACGGCGACCACTCCGAACCCCCACCGCGCGGCCGCAGCCTCCGCGCGCGACCCACCCGTGCCTCCCGCCCTGAGCGCCCGCAGGCGCCGCGGCCGCGCGGCCACCATCGCAGAGGGGCGCGACCAACGTGGGTCCGGCGGCGGAACGCACAGGGCGCGCGGGCGCAGCGCGAGCGGGGCGGGCGACGAGGAGGACGAGAGGGAGCGCGAGCGCGAGGGCTGAGCGGGGCGCCGTTGCTGCTGCCTCTGCTACTTTTTTTCTCTTTGGTGGTTCACGGCGTCTTCTGGTTGTACCTCTTTTTCTTTCTTTTTTCTGGGTTTTATGGTGCGAACGCTCTCCTTACCTCCCTGGTTCTTTTCCTCCCCCGTCTTCGCGCTTTCTTTCCTGGTCCTTGTTACGACGTGCCACGACACCACCCACGCAGCCGCGCGCGCTCGCGTGCCACTTACCTTATATACGCCGGGCACGCACATCTCTAGCTACCCCCACCCCACACACGTATCGCAGACTAGGACGGTCCTCTACACGCGTATTAAATTAAATCAGGCATGTATAGTACGAGACGAGGAGGCGAACGCGATGTTCTCACGTGAATCACGCATCGCCGCGGTCGCGTGCGCTCTCGTCTCGAGCGGCGCGGGTTCTGCGCCGACGGGCGCCAGACGTGCAATTCTGATTCCTGAACGGGAGGAGTCGACATACTGTAGGAGTTGTCGCGTTGATGAGTTTGTGCGATTGATTGAGAGCGGCAACGGCCGACGAGTGACGTCATGGGGGGCAAACACGTTACACCACCACCTTGTCGTCGGTTTGCTGCCGCCGCTTGCGCAGTGCGCACGCTCAGACCCACGCACCTTGCACTACCTACCGTCACCACCCACTCACCACCCACCACTCACTGCCACCACTCACCGCCACCACTCAATCACTCACTCTCCCACCCGCACACCCACTCACCACCAGCACCACCAGCACCAGCACCAGCACCGGCACCAGCATCACCTCCCGCACGTTCACAAGCACACGCATGTCGACGCTCATCAACAGCGCGGGCAGGCGCCTCTTCGCCCGCCACGTCGCGCAGTACGCGCCTCAGGACCCCATGTACGAGTCCTACACCGACGCGCGCGGGCGCACGAAGCGCAGGCGCGTGAGTCTGTCCCCTTTGCCCCTTCATGCCCACACCCCTCCACACGCGCTGACCCTGACCACGCCGCCGCCGCCCAGCGCGTCCTGCCCCCCGGCCTCTCCCCCGCCGACGCGAAGCTCCTCGCCGCCGTGCAGCGCCGCGCGCACCGCCTCGACCGCGGCTTCTCGCTCTGCGGCCTCCGCTTCGGCTGGACCTTCGTCCTCGGGCTCGTCCCCGGCCTCGGCGACGCCGCCGACGCTGCGCTTGGCTATCTGCTGGTTATACGCAAGGCGAGGGAGGCCGGGTGCGTGCGCTTCTCCCTCCCTCCTTTTTCTTCCTTTCTTCCTTCCCCCCTCTCTCCCTTCCCTCCTCTCTGCTTTCTATTTTATTTCATCGTTGTGTCGCTGTGTGTCGTGTTGCTGACGCGCAGCGCAGGCTCCCGCCGTGGCTCGTCCAGCGCATGCTCCTCCACCTCGCGCTCGCCACCTCCGCCGGCCTCGTCCCGCTCCTCGGCGACGTCCTCCTCGCCGCCTACAAGCCCAACTCGCGCAACGCCGCCCTCCTCGAGGAGTTCCTCCGCCTCCGCGGCGAGAAGAACCTCGCCGACGCCGAGGGCGCAGCGGGCGGCGCGGAGAAGGTCGCGGCCGGCGAGGGAGGGGGCAAGGGCAAGGGCAAGGACAAGGGTGCGAGCGGGAAGAAGGGGGAGGCGAGAAGGGCGATCGCCGCTGGGGAGAAGGAGCAGCCCTCCAAGGCTTCCCCGTCCCCCCCGCCCACTGCCGCTGCCGCTGCCACCGGTATTGCCACTGCCACGGACGCGCGCCCCGTGCGCTCGAGCGGCAGCGGGCGCAGCGGCCGGTGGGCGTGGCGCCGCGGGAGCAAGAGCAGCAGGAAGGGCAAGGGCGAGAAAGGTGAGGCGGGCGAGGGCGAGGGTGAGGGCGCGGGGGCGGGGGCGCGCGGGAGTCGGTTCGTCGAGGGGGACGTGATGGGCGCGGAGGAGGCGGGCGGGGGCAAGGCCGCGTGATGGCCGTTGCGCGGTGCGGAGGTTGGAAGGTTGGAGTGAAGGTGTGCTCGGTTTCTTTCTTCTTTGCTTGCTGCGATGCTACGCTACTACACACGAACGTGCCATCCCATGACTTGTATTCTGTTCCGGTGGTCTGTCTCCCTACTTATGTTTTGGCTTGGTGTGGCTCACATGTACGCTGAAGAGCCCGATACATACGTGCTCTGTCGATACCCCCTCGTAATATCCGCCTGTTTGTTCTTACCACGGGCCCGCCGTCATTCTCGATGAAAACACGAACTCAATCCAGCGTCAAGAGGACGCGCGCGCAAGCGAGATTGGGGATCTACCCGCGTCGAGCAGGGCGTGTGCTCTGTATTGCAGCGAGCGAGCAAGCAAGCAACTAAGTAAGTGACTGAATAGGGAAGATGGGTACTCTACGACTAGCAGCGAGCACGGGCACGGGGCGGTGTAAGGTTTGCGCACGGTCGAGCGCCGCGCGGCGGCGCCGAGGACGGCGGTGTGAGATGAGACAAGACGAGACGAGGCGGGGAGAGGCGGGGAGAGGCGGGGCGCAGCGCAGCGCGCGTGGGGTATACAGGTCGCGGGATTCTTTGTGTTTGGTATGGGACGGGGGACCAGGAGACAGGAGAGAGAGAAGAGGAGGAGAGAGGAAGAGGATACGGAACAGGAGAGGAGAGGAAGAGGATACGGAGGAGGAGAGGAGAGGAGAGGATACGGAGGAGAGGACATAGAGGACGGCATGTACGTCGTTCGTCGGACGGGGCGGCGTATGTCACGTTATATACTGCGTGGGGGGATGTCTAGTTGCCGTCGCTCAGGATGCGGCGGTGCGCGCCCCACGCGTGGCGCGCTTGATGGTCGCCCGTGAGCGGCGCGGCTCGGCGGGCAGGCGCGCGGAGGGAGAGGCCGGTCGGGCTTGGCCTGTCACGGACGCGCGGCGCGAGGTCAGCATCGCGCCAGGGGCTCGCAGATAGAGAGGGGGGGGGAGGTCAGCGGGAGAGGTTGGACGCACCAGCGCTTGGAGGGCCCATGTCCGGCGGTGGTCGTCGCGGCGCCTGAGTTCTGGAAGATGTCGTCCTGCGCGCCGCCGACGAAGTTGTACAGGTCGGTGTAGAGCGGGGGCGCGTACGTGCCCTCGAAGAACTGGGGCCCCAACGCAAGGTCAGCCACCAAAACAGACACGACAGCGGCGAGGAGGGCGCGACACGCACGGTGTTGCCGTCGGCTTGGTACCAGTAGAACGGCTGCTTCGCGCCGTACGTGCAGTTGCCCGGCGTCGTCTCGGTGCGGCCGTTGGTGGGGTCGGCGCCGCACCGGCGCGCGAGCTGCGGCGTGGCCACAGGCACGGTCGACGTCGCGCCGGTGACCTTGCACTTGAAGCCTGTCATGAACACTGGGGCGACAAGCAGGCCGTCAGTCAGTCAACGTAACCACGCGGCCGCGTCCGTCACTCACTCTGTTCGGCACCCGAGTCGGGCTGGGCAGCGCACAAACGCCAACGCCAAGAGCCCATCAGCATCGGCGCGCCTTATCCGACGTGCACGCATCTGCTCACCGTGTGGATCCAGAACCAGGCGCAGGTGCACCCGCCTTCGGGGCACGCGGGCATCGCGGCGGGGACGGCAAAGTCGGTGTGGAGGGACCACACGCAGGTCTGGTTGACGCTGAAGACGGCAAAGTCGGCGGGCTTGACCTTCTTGGCGTCCGACTCGTAGGCGATCGCGAGCGCGCAGCCGCCGAGGTCGTCGATGCCCGTCGTGTGGAACTGGGAGAGCGGCTGCCCCGGGCAGGGGTAGTCGGGGTTGGAGAGGTCGCGCGCGTCGCCGCTGGGGGGTGAGCGTTAGTGGGAGACTGCTCGGCGGAGCGGCGAGACGTACCCGGCGCTGGTGTTGTAGAAGGACGTGGCGCCCTTGTCGCAGGCGATTTCGGTGTGGGCGATGCCGCCGGCCGGGAGGTCGAAAAAGTCGCCGTCGTTCGGAGGCTTGTCGAGGAATCCGTGCTGTCAGGGAAGAGCGCGGGCGCGGGCGCACGTCAGCCGGCCTGTCTGGCTGTCACGGTGCGGCGCGGGTGCGGGCACTCACGAACCACCACTTGTCGAAGGTCTCGTTGATGAGCGGGTCCTGGGGGCGGTTGGGGTAGGTGCTCTCGTTGAAGCCGAAGATGCTCGGGTGGAAGATGCCTGAGGCGCGGGGGAGCGGGTGAGAAATGCGGGTGAGCGCGGAGAGAGGACAGGAGACGAGGACGCACTGGCATGGCCGGCGACGAGGCTGGCAGAGGCGACGAGGGCGGCGATAGTGGGGACGGAGGAGGGGATCATGTTGTGGGCTTGGGGGTGTTTGAAAGCGCCAAGCCAAGCGTCGGTCCTCTCGAGTTATAAGAGAGTGTGGTGTCTAAACGAGAGACGTGGCGGACGACGACGGGGAGGTGGAGGAGGAGAAGGAGAAGGGGAAGGCAAAAGAAGTGGAGCGGATGTCGCGCGTCGGGGGAAAGCTTATAAGGCGCGCAGCCATGGCGGCCTGATCGGTCCCGGCGCGACGCAATATCGACGGCCATAAATCGCGCTAAATCTGGCCATAAACAATCCTCTCTCCCGTCGAATCGCTCGGAATCACCGCCAAAATGTCCCAGCAGCGGCTAGACAGACAGACACGCGGGCCGCCCGCTTGCGGTAGCCATGGAGACTCCGACCTAATTGCCTGCGCTCGCCGTCGTGGGTGCGCGCACACGTCTGTGGAGCGCGTCTCCGTGGGGGAACGCTTAGCGGAAGCGTGGCTGGACGGAGGCGGGCAGGACAGAGCACTGGCCCAAGCAATTGACCGCTTCTCGTTTGGATCACGAACACAGGAACGAACACCCAGTTGGAATCATGGAGACCCTCGTCGACAACGGGCCTCCGCTCTGTCGCGACAACGCTCACATACAACCGAAAAGCCCAATGTTTATAGGTATTCCAGGTGCCCGATGCTGCGTTTGCGAAACCAGAAGCCGTCGCCTATCATTGGGCGTGTTTTCCGTGGGTGTATGACTAAGCATCCCCATAGGCAGGCTTAGACAATGGCCGCCTTTTGTTGCGCGCGACTATAAGGACGCAGAACGCACAGCGCCATGCAGCCCATCTCGACTCTCTATAGACGACTCGTCTGCGCTGGGCTGCAGCACACACGACTCTTGCCACCCGCCACGACCCGCTCACGCTTTCTTTCTACATTTCTACTCGGTTCTTGACGGTGTCAACTGGCTTGACTACTAGTGCTTCATACTGCAACATCATCTGTCGACTCTCCTTCGTAGCAGAAACCCATCGAAATGGTTCCTCTCCTCCTCGCTGTGCTAGGCAGCATCGTTTCTCTGGCCTCCGCTCATGCCTGTACGTCGTCGTCCTCTCGCTCTCTCTCCATCGTCTTCTGACATCCCAGACATCTCAAGCGATCTGGCACCCGAGCATGTACGGCTTCAACGTCACCGACAAGACCTTCCCCTACGACAATCGCCCCGTCGCGCCTCTCATCAACATGAACTTCTCCCAGTGGTGGTTCCACGGCCACCTCGACTTCCCTCCCCACCCCGGCGACGTCTTTGCCCTCCCCGCGGGCAAGAACGTGACCACCGAGATCGGGTGCAACAAGGGCGCGACCTCCTTTTTCGCCTCCTCTGAAGGCGGCGACATCCGCAACGGCGACGATCCCTGCCCCGGGAGCCCGCCCTCCGAATACCACACGACGGGCATCGACGACGTCAAGGGATGCGCGCTGGCCATCGCGTACAAGGACGACGCGCGCGACGTGCAGCCGGACGACTTCACCGTGTTCAGCGTGAACCAGACGTGCGTCTGGACCCGCTTCACGGATTTCTCGGTCCCACAGCGCATGCCACCGTGCCCCGCAGGCGGCTGCACCTGCGCGTGGTTCTGGATACACTCGGTGCGTGATCTGACCGTCGCTTCCTCATACGTGGTTCTCATGCATCGCCAATATTAGCCCGACAGCGGAGGCGAACAGAGTGCGTACCTGATCACCCTCTCCTGAGCCCTGTCATCCTGACCCAGAACACCTCTTCACAGACTACATGAACGGCTTCCGTTGCAACATCACAAACTCCGTATCCGACGTTCCCCTCGCGAAGCCCCAGGTCCCACGTCGGTGCGGCGCCGACCCATCGTTCGAGAAAACCCTTCCCGTCCCGGGGAACTGCACCTTTGGCGCCAAACAGCCCTTCTACTGGTTCCAGAACGACACCAACAACGTGAGCTCCTTCGCCCTCCTTCCCCCACCACATCACACCAACACGCCATCGTCTTCTCTAGATGTTCGAGGGCACCTACGCCCCTCCCTTCTACACCGATCTCTACAACTTCCTCGACGGGCCTCAGGACGACATCTTCGCAGACTCGTACGCCACGCTCCCGCCACCGAACGCGAACCAGACCCTCCTCCCCATCCTGCAGAACGTCGTCCCCGGCCAGCGCCTCCCCATTCCGAACGCGTCGCTGCTGCCGTCGCTCTCCCTCCCGCCGCTGCTCTCCACGGGCAGCGCTGTTCCGTCTGCGTCTGCGTCTGCGACATCCTCTCTACAGGCTTCGGCGTCCGCAAGCCCCTCGTCGGCATCGGCGAGCGCGAAGGAGACGCAGGCCAAGACGCAAACCGTGTTCGTCACCGTATTTGCGAGCCCCGCCCCCAGCTCCGCCCCATCCTCTTCTGCTTCCTTCCTCGCGGCCACCACCATATTCCTCACCCCCGCGCCCGCACGCCCGTCCGCGACCGCGTCGGTCTCCGTCCCCAGCAACGTCTCGAACAACAACAGCAGCGGCCCTTCGCCCGCGTTCAAGGTCTCGGCCCCGGTCCTCGCCGGCGGCCTGGGCCAGCTCCTCGACATCGACGACTCCGCGCCCGGCGACTTGAACGCGAACGGCACCGCATCGAGCGCTGGCGCGGACACCCCCTCGCGCTCCAAGACTTGGTACATTCCCCCGTCACTCCTTTCACAACGAGTCGTCTCATCGAAGCTTTTTGTTTGTTTAGCCACAGTAAACGGGACGTCCGCACGCTCGAGGCGGGAGCAGCGCACGCGAGCGCGCGGCGCTCGCTGGCTGCGCGCCTCGGTCTGGGCACGTACGAGCGCAAGCGGCGCATGCACCGGCGCGGGCTGGGCGGGCTCTGGGGCCTCTGGTGATCCCGGCGCCTCCGTTCTCTTTGTTTGATTTTTGTTTTGGGCGTTCATCCATCTTGGTTCTTTCCGTCCCTTGATGGGATGGGATCTTGTAGCAACTAGAGGTCACTCGGGCACGTGTTTTATTCATTCGGTGTAATGTAGTGCATATAATGCCAGTGGCAGAACGAGTGGTTGAATGTTATGCAGTGAGAATAGTCAAGAAGCAACCGAGGCGTCTACTCCGACCCTTTCTGCATTGGCATCCTACCTGTACGATGCTGTGTGAGAACCTGGCACGGCACAAATGACCAGTCGCTGGAGAACAAAAAAGGCTCATGTCTAATGATCATGAGCTGTAAAAACCGCTGTCTTGAGAGTTGTGAGTACGATACAGTACGATGCAGTAAAGAGCCTAGCACCGCTGCGCAAACACGTTTTTGCATTCTAAATCAGTCTCCTGGCCGCACATGCAGCGCATTCGCGACAGCAGGTGAGACCGGAACCAGACACGGCGCGGAAGATGTAAGACAGGCGCGGTGCTTGCCCAGGTCTCGCTCGCGGGATCGCGCTCGACGCGCTATTCTAAGGCGTTAAACCGACGCCGGAACTTGGAACCTCCCTATCGCTCTTCCGGAGCCGCGACGCACGCGTGAGGACGAAGCGCTATTCGGGGACATTGAGATCAGGTGTGGTCAGGAGGGCGGAAGGAGAGGCTCAGGGGGCGGAAGGGCTCAGGGGTGCGAGGAAGATAATCGAGCGGAAGATGCAACGAAGAGGAAGGAAGAGGAAGAGGAAGAGGACGACACGCTGTTCCCGCGTGTGCGCCTTCCGTGCCAATCAAAAATTGCAGCTAGCGACGGAAACGGAAGCGCGAATGACGGTGATTTATGAAGATCGCGTGTGTCGCGCGCGAGAGCGTGCTCGAAGGCTCTCGGGGGATGGGAAGGAGAGATAGATGATAGATGATAGGTGATAGGTAGAAGTGAACGACACCACTCGATTTGCTGCCGATCGGCGCAGTTCTCGTGGGGCCATGCTGGACTCGAAGTCGGAAGCATCAGAAGCCGAGCGCAAGCTCGAGAGTGGTAGGTATGACCGGCACTTTACAGAGTTGTGGCCAAAGAACCCTGCACGGGCGTCAGACGTGCACGCGGCAGCGGATGCGCGTGAACCCCGGAAGTTCAGGCCTCAGGGTCGTGGCCACGCCGCCACGTTGCTCGCGCGGTCACCCATGTACGCGGGCGTGCGGGCGTGTAGGCTCGACCGACTCTCTCCCAAAAACCCTGAACGTGAGATGAAGGCGAGCGGTCTTGTAAGGAGACCACGCGTGCGTGTGCAAAAATGCACGGACGCGTCTGGCTTATCAGTGCGCCGTCGGGGTAGTGGGCGTGCAGGTAGCGCAGAACTTGATCCGTGCACGATGTAGATAGCAGGGCACTTATTGGTTGGGGGGCGTGCGTCGAAGACGAAGCGCAGAGGCACGCTCGGGTTCTGGGTCTGGGTCCGCGTCCCTTTTCAGTCCCTTCTCGCGGTTGTATTTAGAGATAAGCCTCGAGGCACATCGTAGACGAGCGTGGGGACGACCAGGTTCTGCGTCTGAGGGTTCAAGCGTTGAAGCTCGAGCTTGCAAATCCCGAGCGAGGAGCCCTGTCCGTTCGTGGATGCGGTCGGAGGTACCGTGAGTGGAGCGTCATCAGAGGAACCCCCGTGCGCCTATCTCGTCCGTCGCCTCCCACATACCGCGGTGCACTCTCGGCGCGCGCATGCTCTATTGACGAGATGTGCAGATGCAAGCAATAGACAGGAACCCGTCACGCACCTCCACCCCGCAGATCGCCCGCGCGTCATCGCATGCCCGCATTCCGCGTTGGGGGGCGAATGCTCGTGCCATGAGCCCCGGTGAGCATGGCATGACGCGCTGCGGAAGCGCTCTGAAGACACGCGCAGGCACGCCGGGGGGAGTGCAGCTCGCGGTCGGGGATCAGGGAGGCACGGGCACCCGCGGCGTCGAATCCTCGGTACTTTGGCTTCGTGCGGGGTCCGTGTGTGGGCGCGGCCTGGGCGCTCTATTCGCGAGGCGACGGCCGAGATAGCAAGTCGACGGACAAGGGGAGATGGGACACCCAACAAGACGACGAGCCCCGGAGGGAGAAGATAGCGCCGAGATAGAGTGCTGCGGGTGCTTGATTGGAGGGTCGAGATGGACGATTGCGTTTGAGAGTTTGTCACTGCGGTCGGAGGGCGATATGCTTGTTTGAGCGTGCCGTGATGGGTTTCGGGAAGATGATGTCGATGAGGCGTTCGAGGTGGGTTCAGGTGCAGCTGACGGCCCGGTCGGCGCGTACGAGTCTGCAGGGTCGCCAGGAGAGGCGGGTCAGGGTTCTGTGGTCGCATATGATACGGAGGCGGTATAGTGTCTGGACTCGGATCCCCGGTTGACGACACTGGCGAAGTCCAAGTGATAGCAGAGGGGAGGTTCAGGATCACTGTCTTGACATGCGATATGCTCGTTTGGGAAGGTGCCGCAGCTTTTCTGAGGTGACGGGACGCCGACACGATGTAGAGAGTTCGCAGAAGCACTAATGATAAGATCAAAGTTTCGTAGTTGGTTATTGCCAGGCCGGGGCTCGGAGATTGATCAACGCGCCCGTCTGGATTCTGCGTAAATCCGATGTACAGCTATAGAGTGCATGCCGTCACTATGCAGTAAAGGACAGAACATGTCAGATGAAAACGCATGAACGGGGTGGTGGGCTGCCCGCTGATCCCGATCTCCTTGTTTTGGAAAGCATCTACCCGATTTTGGGCGCACTGCTCGATGCTGTCATTTCCTCGGTGAGTTGTAGGAAGTGCAAGATTCGTGTTTGGATGTTGTGAGGACAGTTGGAGGCAAAGACCATGTTTGGGCGTCTGATTACCGGATGTCTATCATCAGCAAACTGGGAAGCGTCTGTACAGAGCTGGACAGACGCTCCAGAGCCCCCAGATGCCCCTAGCGAGTCCCCGATTAGACAGACACCATGACTTCTGGCCAGTGTCTGGACATATCTGTCCAGATGCACCATATATGGAAGTGATTAGATAATTGTCGTCAATAGACGACTGCAAAAATCCATCCATACTGAGCAGGGATTGAACCCAGCACCTCTTGAACTATTCACCGGCTGAGAGCAATGTTAGTACCAGAATTATCACTCCACCATATGGCCATGATATCCTTCCTCAACAATTAGCTTATATTGCGCTTTTTGAGACTTCAAAGAATTTGAGATGCCTAAACTCTGTGAGGTGTCATCTATTTTCGCATTTTTAGCATCTATCCATGAAAGAATGATGGCATATGATACATCATTTGAAAGCTATGATACAGGGAAGTATCCCAATACCACTCACAAGCTGAAATATAACAGATAGCACCAATGTCAATTAAAATCTTTGAAGTCCAACAAATGTATTTCTTGATCTTTTGGCACTGTGAGAATCTTACATACTCTGCCTTCCGGAAATGTGCTCCTAGTCAGCTTATTGACAGAGCACCTTATCTGTCCAGATCTGGCCATACACAGACATCTAGCCAGATATCCCCAGATGACCTAAGCATCTAGGAGCATCTGGGGCTCTGGGACTGGCTGGGACCGGTTACAGGTTTGCTGATGATTGTTCCTTACCCGCAGATGAGAAGCTGTGGTGGTAGAAGGCTTCTGTGGTGGGCCAAACACGATAGGGCATGACCACCTCCGTATCCTGATACCCTTCTTTGACAATTCGTCGCGACAGTGCGAAGACAGGCATTACATGGGATTGCGTCACCACGCAGGCGGTCAGAAGCTTGGCCACTAAGGATTGAATCTCGTACTTGCGGATGGCTGCCAGGAGGCATGACAGTGTGCGATGATGGTTAACAAATTAGATTCATTGGGCTAGATCCCGATGCTCACCTGTGGAATGGGGTACAAGGCAGGTTGCATGAGCTTGGAGGCACAGTTGCCAGCCGGCGCGGCGAACATCACAAGCCTGTCAGCAGCGCAATGGGGAAGGAAGCCTTGATGTTGTTTGTCATTCCTGTGTGATGTGTCGAGCGATAGCGTTTCAAGGTTAGCCGATATGCCTGTCAAGAACTTGTAGAGGCTTCTGCGAGGTCTTCTCATGGATCGTGGGAGGCGGTGGGGGGCTCAGCCGATGCGCGATAATCAGGAGCCTTTGACATTGGAAGTCAAGACCTGGAGCCCAGCTCAAACTCAAGGTTGCGTGGGCAATAGTGAGAAGCTGGTAGAAATACCGTGAGTACACACCGTCACATCTGGAAGGACAAAGACGGGACAAAGGCTGCGACATTGGATACAATCTTCCACGGCCACGCGCGCTTTTTGTGAGTAAACTGGAAGGGCATCGTGACGCCAGACACTCAGAGGTTCGTACGTGATGACAGGTCCGAACTCAGTGGATTATTTAGAGACTATCGAGAGGGAAGACAAAAGGGGGAAATATCGGAACTGAGGGATGAGAGCAACAAGACGGAGCCTTTTAAGGGTTCTAGGAAACCATGTGAAAGTGTCCGGGTGCTAGAAAGGGAATGTAAGTGTAAGTAGCAAGAAGGGTAAGTACGAGCATTGCGTCAATGCGGAAACGAGGAGCGGAGTGGTATGTGTCGCGGGGTACGGATCGGACAAGTAGTGTATGGTAAGTAGTGTAGATCGGACAAGTAAGCGTCGAGTAAGCGTAAGGCTTACACCCCTCCACGCCCCGAAAGAAAAATTACAGGTTTAAGCGAATTGGAGGGCGTCGCGTTCGTTGCGGACGAGACGTATTTGCAGGTTGTGTAGCTGTAGGAGACAACGCTGAAAGGCCGCGGGTAGGTACGACGGCCGGCGGGGATTGAGTGCAGGCGACCTCAGGGACGGCAGAACTAGTAGTGCCGTGAGGAGGCGCCTGTGCAGGTGAAGGGGCGTGCGATGGGATGGAGAAGGGGGATGTGTTGCAAGCATGCGACATCCAATGCTGGAGAGGGGAGGTCCCCGCGAGATCTGCTGCGGGCAACCAGCGCATGTTTTCTGAACCCCAGCCCTTCCAATGAACTAGATACTGTACACCCCGACCGTGACGATGCTCATCAATGATATCCTTGACTTCCCAATTTGAGACCCCCTCTTTGTTGACCACAGGACCGGGACGCGCGAGGTCACGTGAGGGGAAGCGAGCGGGGTCGTTTGAAACGAATGGACGGAGTAGGCTGGCATGAAATGAGAGACAGGTGCCAGGCGACGCATTGGGGATGTCGAGTGTGTAGACGCTGCGAGCAGGATTTGCCTTGGTGACAGTGTATGGGCCATCAAAACGCGGCATGAACTTCGCTGCGTGGGCTTGACCAGTGGACTTGTAATCGCGGCGCCGGTGATAGGTGGATAGGTAAGCGTGGTCGACAACCGCGTAGGAATGTTCCGGACCACGGTGGCGGTTCGCCGATTCGGCCTGCGATAACTTGGCTGTGGTCAATGCATCTGCAGCGGCACGAGCAATGTCTTGAATATGCGCAACCGTTGCCTGCGCACGGCTCTCGGGGGAGCCGTCAATGAGGGGCCTTGAGGCACCAAGCAGGGGTGGCAGAACTCATGGGGAACGCCCCATCCTAAGCACAAAGGGGGAGACACCAGTAGAGGCGTTGACTGTGTTCATGATATGAAAACGCACCAACGGCAGAGCATGAACCCAGCCCTTTTGAGAGCGGTTCACGTGAAAGCGAAGGCACTGGTTTACCATTTTGTTTGTTCTCTCGCTAGCCACGTCAGTTTCTGGGTGGAAGGACGTCGACATTTTAAGCTTGACACCTGTCAGCTTATGAAGCGAAGCCCAGAAACGCGAGAGAAAAAGCTTATCACAATCTGAAACAATTTCCAACTGAAGCCCATTTTCTGTGTACCAGTGTTCAAAAAAAACAGAAGCAAATTTCTCGGCCGTGAGATCGGTACACGTGGGTACCAGCCGGGCATCAGACCCTGCGTGATCTGTCATTGTCACAATGGCATTGTAACCGTGCTCCTCCGGCAGCGGTCTGATGAAGTTGATCGCCACGCTGTTGCTGCGCTCCTCCGGGGTAGGCAGCGGGTGCAGAGGGCCCGAAGGATGAGAAGTGGGGGACTTATTGCGTGCGCATTCCACACAGGACAGGATGTAGGCACTCTCCAGGTCGTGCCATGTTTGGCCAGTAAAAGGAGCCACGGAGCGCCCCATAAGTCTTGTCGGCCCCAAAATGTCCAAGGGCGTCATGGGCCATGGTAAAGAGGCGCTCTCGAACGTGCGGTGCCTGAGGGACGACCAAGCGAGAGCCAAGGAAGAGGAGCCCATCACGGTGTACTGCACTGGGCGAGGACGGCAGGTTCCGTAGCAGTTTTTGGGCAAAAGGGTCCTGTGCGTAGGCACTGCGGATCTCAGCAAGGAGCCATGGGTCGGATCCTATGGCAAGCATGGGAGCAACAGTGGGGGGAACCGTGGGGAGTGGAGCAGGTACAGCAGCAACAGAGGGGGACGGTTCCACCGGCAAGCCAAGAGGGCATCGGCCACGGAGTTTGCAGGCCCAGGAATGTATTGAATTTGGAAATCATACTGGGCAAGGGATTCTTGCCATCGGAGTTGACGCCGGGACAGGTCTCTCTGGGTGAGGAAATGCTCGAGTGTGCGATGATCCGTGCGGACAAAAAAGGTAGAGCCCACCAAGTCGCACCGCCACTTCTCGCATGCACGCACAATTGCGAGCAGTTCCTTTTCATGAACCGGGTAATTCAACTGAGCCCCGGATAACTGCTGAGAATTGAAGGCCACTGGCCGTGCTGTTTCCCACGTTGGGCCGAAGGAAAGTACTGCCCCGGTGCGCCAATCACTCGCATCACATGTAACAAAAAATTTGTTATCTTCGGGATGCAAGTGGTCGATCGTGGTTAAGCACTCACGACTTAACACTAATTCCTTAATCGCCTCAAATGCGGCCGCATGGGAGGGCTCCCAGCCAGGCCATCGTTTGTCGCAGTCCACTGAAGTGAGGGCTGACAAGTGGCGCGTGTGGTCCGCTAGGTGGGGCAAGAAGGTGTTAGGACCGCATCCTAACACGTGCTTCGCACGTGAATGGATGGGCTGGTCAAGTGCTTCGGACTTGCTACAGACTCGGACCACTCTCCATGACTCCTTACCATTTACATGCTAACGCATGAATGCTGACTTCTAGTTCCTGATTCTTGATGTGGACAGACATTGGTTCCTGACCCCCGTTCCTGGTTCTTGATCGATCGAAGATGTGGATGGACCTTAGTGATCGGATTGCTATATTTGGTTATATGGCAGGTCAATGAGGTATTCTAGCTTACGGATCTCGATCGTTGACTTCGGTACCTGAGAAGCGCACGGACCAGATCTTGATCCTGCCCTAGACACTTCTGTACGTAAATAGCCGAGATGAGCTTCTAAGAAGCTCAGCTCGTTCACCTGTAATACACTCGATCTCTGCACTGCACCCGGCGTCTGGCTACCTTCCTAGCCCACACTTCGTGATCTCTGTCAGATCTGAGAAACTCCTTACACGGTCTGACAAAGCACTGGACTCGTCTCCCTTCCCTCCCCTCCCTCTACTCATTCGCTTCTATACCGGACTAGCTGCCTTCCGCGTTCTCAGTTGGACACCCCCTCGTGTCATCTGTTGGACAGGAGAAGATCATCCGGTTCCTCCTCATCATCGAGAAGACCTCGAAGATCACCTTCTCAATCTATTCGAGAACAAAGCAGACAGCGACCCCGAGTTCCTCGAAAGAGCCCAAAGACAATCCATCGTCTTTATCCATTGGAGTCTACGACTATACGAACCAGTGGAGTTTAGCCTAGGGACCCCTTTGTGCATCGGTGCACGTGATAGGTCTCCGACCTAACACTTGAACGAGCTCTTTTATCCCTACCCTATTCAAGCTGGATCCCCAGCAGAAGCAGCTCTTTCTCTCATCAGTCAACAACATTTTAGCAATCGCCAACAGGGTAAACCTAACGACAACCCCAGCGGCGACCCTTCAAGGGAGAATAAACAACCCCGGAACCATAGAAGTCGCAAGACACCGGAACCCAGGAAAACTCTATTCAGGAATAGCCACACTCAGGCTACAACAAGCACCCGAAATATTTATAGACCTCCTTAAAACTGGATATAGATTTTCCGGGATTTGCTTCGTCAACGAACCAAAGACACCGTTCACCCTCATGGACAACGGAGAGCCCGACGTCATCCGAGCAAGGAACTGCGTCGAGATACACGATGGAAGACCGGACGATTTCCCCGTCGCCGTTATCCCCGATCTCAGAAGAACCATCGCAAGGAATATCGACACAGACGGAATCAGAGCGGAACTCGTCAAGACCAAGGAGAACAGAGACCACGTCTCAATCCTCATCCACTGGACCTTCTCCTCAACCTAGGAAGACACACTGGAAGCCCCTAACTCTCTGCCAGTCCGAACAGAAATCGAAGGGATCGTTTTTATCATCAGAAGAGGAGAGTTCGCCCACAAAACTTATCATCTCCAAACCTTCATCTCGGGACACACATTCTCCGAGATCATCCAACTCATCGACCAAATTGATATTTCCATCAACGAAATTATCAAAAGGGACCCAGACTTACAAGAAGCATTACAAGCTGGAAGAAGACAGGCAGTACCCTTCTTCTTCAAAGAATAAAGAACAATGGACGAAGTCGCAGCGGGATACCCTCCCGGCTATAGAACAGACCCAGCAGAAGTCTACGGAGACTTACCCGAAGACGTCGACAAGGATCAACTTTATTACGACGAAAGGAAAGCACACTTCTACTACGCGGGAATCCTCACCGGATTCTTCCAACAACAAGGCAAGAGCGAATACAAATACGCAGCTCGGGGAGGAGAAATCGTCCACGCGGGACCCGACCTACACCTCGTTAAGGTCGAGGACTACATCGCAAGAAAGACCTTCGACAAGCCTGAATCACCGGCAAATCGGCATCGTGACTCGCCAAGACCACACATACATACTCTACCCAGAGAAACAGCCAGTGGAAGTCGAATCTCTAGAAGAAACACTCCCGCTACATCCCCCTTACAGGAGACCGCTCCCCAAGAAGACTTCCGAGCCTCAACACCGGAATTTGTCCCCGAACCGGAGTATTTTGAAGCACCAAGTGAAGATCAGGAACTGCCTAACGATCCAGAGCCCCCGCCCAATACAATGTCGGCAGATACTGGAAGTAATGAGTCCAAGGGGCCAGCTATGGCCAAACCCACCACCTTCAGTGGAAACAGAAAACGAACCGAGCAATTCCTCCACGAAATCGACCTGATGTTCCTGGCCAGGAAGAAGGATTATGCAAACGAATTCGCCAAAATCACTTATGCTCTATCGTATATGAAGGAAGGCTCAGCAGGGATATGGGCAAGAAACTTTACCCAGGCCAGGAACACGCTGAAAGATTGGAACAAATACACTTGGGCAGACACGTCGGCTACACATCCGTCCGCAAAAAGATAGCCACCGACTTCGAGGAGTTCAACAAAGAAGCCGATGCCCGCGACAAACTGGCCCGAGTCAATCAGGGAAAGGAATCGTTTAACACCTACCTTCAGCTGTTTGAACAGCTCGCGGTGCTTGCCGGTGTAGACGAAGAAACCAAGAAGACCCATTTCCTGCGAGGACTCAAGTGGGAGTTGGCAAAGGGAATTTATGAAGATCCCTCTAAAGACGGGACATGGGAAGAACTAGTCGAGAAGGCCAAGAAACACGAAAGGATGCGCATCGCAAGGGACCGAGCATACGACCTCCAAAAAGGAAAATTCCAAATCTACACTCCGCGTACATTTTACGACGAAAGGGCACCCCCACGGAACAACAGAGAGCCCCAATACAAACCTATGGACGTAGATGCAGCGGAAATGGAGGCCGACGCTGTCCGAACTCGCTTCAAGAAGCTTACCCCGGCGGAGAGAGATCGACTTGCCAAAGAAGGAAAGTGCTTCTTTTGCAAGAAGCCCGGGCACATGGCGCGCAACTGTCCTTCTCGACCCAAGAGAAGATTCCAGCCCCCCGTCGCAGACCAGTGCGCGAAGCAGAAATGGACGAAGGACAATTCGACAATGAAGGACGTTGAAGAAGGAAAAAACAGAGTCAACCACATCCGCCAGATGATGATGGAACTCAGTATGGAAGAAATCGAGGAAGTTTGAGCCTTTAGCGACTCGAAGAATTTTTAAGGCCTCTCCCATCGGCAGCGGATGTGGAGAGTAGGATTCTTGCAGGAATCAGGTACGCTCCTCTGGCCAGTAAAGATGCTGACCAAGAGCATGGACATCCAGATGTATTGTATCTTTCGGAAATGAAATCACATGGTGCACCATCCCTCCGACTCGAGACAATGCTCATAGGCAAGAATAGAAAAGCTGCTACACAGGCACTAGTGGACAGTGGAGCCACTGGAATCTTCATGCACCCTCGTTTCGTAGAAACACATCGAATCACTACACACAAAACCCCCACCCCTATCCCAGTCAGTACGGTCCAGAACACCGAATTCAAGGGAGGACCTATTACGCGATTCGCCAACCTCAAATTACAGGTTCTAGGCGAAAAAGGGGGGTTGCATACAGAATCAGCAAGATTCTATATTGTGGAAATAGGAAAAGAGGAGGTCATTTTAGGAACCGACTGGTTATTAGAACATAACCCAGAAGTCGACTGGCATGCCTACGGGCTACATTTTACCAGATGCCTGCCCTCCTGCCAAATAAAAGGAGGACCGGTAAAAGCTAAAAGAGCTACAAGAAAACCAGGACGTCCTAAACCAAGCATACGGCGCATGGAAACAGTACCGCAAATGGGCGACTACTCAATACCAGTGCAAAAGCCGGGAAAAGCAGTACCAGGTCGGAAAGTGGGAAACACCACAGTACCACATCCACGGACAATACCTACAAGTCCGGAGTTCACAACTCGAAGGTTGAATGCCGAACGTCTGAAGGCCCGAACCAGAAATTATAAGGTTCCAACATGGGCTGAAGAAGACGTTCCGGAGGACGGTGACGGATTTCCGGCACTTCCCTCCAAGGATCTTGAAGAAGATGGAGTCTATCTCGTTAGATGCCTGGATACAGGAACATTACAGGCACTGGAATTATACAACGACTCCGAAGAAGGCGTCGATATACATCGCGCTGAAACCACGGAACTTCCATACGCCAACACACCGGCTCAAGGAAGCAAACCTGCCAAAGCACCGACAGGAAAACAAACGAAGCACACCAACTCGCAAAGACTTGCAGAAGAAGCCGCCAAAGGGAAACCCGAACTATCCTTCGAAGAAATAGTACCGAAGGAATACTGGAATTATAGGAAGGTTTTCGAAGGTCGACCAAAGGGACAGCTACCGCTCTCTCGACCTTGGGATCACAAAATAGAAATCAAGGAAGGAATGGATCACTCGCTCAAACCCAAGCTATACAGTCTTAGTCCTGGAGAGCAAGTGGAACTCAAGAAATTCATAGACGAAAACCTCCAGAAAGGATTCATCCGGGAATCCAAATCGCACATGGCATCCCCATTCTTCTTCATCAAGAAAAAGAACGGGAAACTACGACCAGTAATGGATTATCGCAAACTCAATGAAATAACAATCAAGAACAAGTACCCGTTGCCGATTATTCAAGAATTACTGGACCTTCTAGCCGAAGCCGTATACTTTTCACTAATGGATGTCGATACAGGATATAACAACGTACGCATGAAAGAAGGAAGCGAGAAACTGGCCGCGTTCGTCACCAATTTAGGAATGTACGAACCTCTGGTGATGTTCTTTGGATTAACCAACTCGCCGGCAACATTCCAAACTATGATGAACGCCCTCTTCAAAGACCTCATCTATGCCGGATTAGTGGCAATCTATATGGACGACATCCTAGTATTCTCTAAAACAATGGACGACCACATCAAGACAGTGCGAAAGGTTTTACAGATCTTACAAGACAACAATCTGTATCTACAACCCTCGAAGTGCCACTTCCACAAAAAGAAAATCGACTATCTTGGATACGTTATATCACACGGACATCTGGAAATGGACCCGATTAAAGTGGCCGGCATTATGGATTGGCCAACCCCTGGAAAAGTCAAGGAAGTGCAATCATTTTTAGGTTTTTGCAATTTTTATCGCAGGTTTATCAAAGATTACTCAAAAATAGCACGACCGCTATTTGAGTTAACACAGAAGGAACGCACCTGGGATTGGACACCAGCATGCGAAGAAGCGTTTCAAACGCTAAAACAAATATTTACAGAATCTCCGGTGCTCGTTATGCCAGACACAAGGAACCCGTTCCGCATTGAATGCGACGCTTCCGACTTCGCCACCGGAGCAGTTTTATCACAAGTCGCCAAAGATGGAAAATGGCACCCATGTGCTTATATCTCCAAGTCGCTCTCACCAACAGAACGCAACTACCCGATCTACGATAAAGAGTTGCTGGCGGTTGTTCGAGCTTTCGAAGCTTGGCGACACTATTTGGAGGGCGCCGACCACCCGGTAGACGTCTGGACGGATCACAAGAACCTCGAATGGTTCCGTTCAAGCCAGAAACTAAACCGTCGACAAGCACAATGGTCACTCTACCTCTCGCGTTTCGACTACAAGTTGACGCACAAGGCAGGAGTCACTAATAAATCCGACGGTCTGTCACGGCGTCCAGACCATAAAAAGGGGGTGGAATTTGACAATTCAGGCGAAACACTCTTGGAGCCCAAACTTTTCAATAACACAGAAAAGATCCGAAGACCTTTCGCAGAAATCAATGCCATCAATACAGACAACAGTTGGGACCCTCATCAAATACTTCACATTAGGGCAACTGGACGAGGAGGCGTTACCATAATAGACGACGACCTCCAGAAACGAATCATTGAAGAAAATAGGAAAGACGAATGGCTATTAGAAACCCTAGCCAAGATCAAAACCTTAGGACCTCGAAACATGAAGAAAGGTTTACAAGAATGGAACGAAGAAGAAGGATTGGTCCTTCACCGAGGAAAAATATATGTTCCTCGGAACGAACAACTTCGTCAAGATATCATCAAATTGAACCATGACAATCTAGCAGCAGGACATCCAGGACAAAGAGGAACTCTAGCCTTAGTCGGACAGGAATTTACTTGGCCAGGAATATCAAACACAGTTCACCAATACGTGGAAGGATGCGCCATCTGTCAATCCACCAAGAACGACACACATCCTACCATGGTACCATTACAACCAACAGAAATCCCAGATCGACCCTTCGGAACAATAACCATGGATTTTATTACAGATCTACCAGAATCAAACGGATACAACTCGCTACATGTAGTAACCGATCGATTCACCAAAACTGCAGTAATAACTCCATGCCTGAAAAACATCGACTCTGATGGAACGGCCAAAATCTTGCTAGAAAACACCTGGAGACGCTATGGATTGCCAGATAAAATCATATCGGATAGAGGAACTCAATTCGCTTCAAAAGTAGCGCAAGCCCTGCTCAAAGAATTAGGAATCAAATCCACTTTAAGCACAGCCTATCACCCACAGACAGACGGTGCTACTGAACGAACGAATCAGGAACTGGAACAATACCTAAGAGCATTTTGCAGCTCTTCACAGGACGATTGGGCCGGATTAATCCCCTACGCGGAATACGCCCACAATACCTATCAGCACTCGGCCACGCAGAAGTCACCATTTGAACTTCTCCATGGATATCAACCACGGGCTTACCCAGCCATCATCGGAAACACGAATGTCCCCACCGCTGATGCTCGCCTCGAAGCTCTGCAGCGTGCTAGGAAGGAAGCACAAGCCAGCCTCGAAATTGCAGCCGAAGCCATGAGGATACAGCACGACCGTTTTGGAACGGACCTGCCGCCTTTCAAGAAAGGAGATCAAGTATGGCTTGATGGGAAGAACATCCACACCGATCACCCATCAGAGAAACTGAGACCCAAACGCTTTGGGCCATTTGAAATCATTGACACCATAGGAAATGTCAACTTCAGGTTGAAACTGCCCAACAGCTGGAAGCGCATTCATGACATCTTCCATGCTAGTTGACTCACGCCCTACAAGGAAAACGAGGTCTATGGTCCGAACTACCCTAAACCGGCTCCGGACCTGATCGAAGGGCAAGAAGAATTCGAAGTCGAAGCCATTGTCGGAGCTAGACGCTTCGGACGATGGAAGATCCTGCAGTACCTGATCAAATGGAAGGGCTACCCGGAATCGGACAACTCTTGGGAAGCCGCGGCAAACGTCACTAACGCACAAGAAGCCATAAAGGACTTCTACCGCCGGCACCCTCGGGCAGTCAAAGGAATGGAAGCCTCCATTCTGGCCCTGGTGATCGAATTAGAACTCAACAGAGTAGCCGAAGAAGATCAAATCAGAAAGAAGCTCGAGAAGCATCCGATCGGAAAGAAGCTTCTCGCCACAGGATTAGCTATCCCCCAGATCATGGAAGAGATCGACAAACGAATGACGCAGCTAAAGAGGCTGCCCCTGGTTCCTCGATCAAAAGTGCCACCACTGACGATCAACGATCGAGAAGCACAGCCAAAGAAGCCCAATATAGACTCGTCTCGATCAAAGCTACAGCAGAAGCGATCGGACAGCTCTAATTGGCGGACTCAAGCATACCAGGAGCTACAAAAGCAGACCAACCGAGGATTGGCATGGCCAGGCAAACGGCTATGACCCCTTTCGACCCCACTCTATCCACAGTAGCCGTTTACACCGTCGTCGCGACTCTTGCTCTCACCGCTGTCTCCATTGCCATCGCCCTTGTCCTCGGATCCCTTCACGCCGCTGCCACCATTGGCATCTCCTCTGTTGTATAAAAGACACCCTGCATCGGACAAAGACGTTCCTCAGCATCCCAGCTACCATTGAATGTCACTTGCCCCCGCACACCTCTTCTTACTCAACTCCCCCCGCTACATTCTCAGTAACATCAGAATGGCTTCCGCTACCACTTCTCCTCACGCCTCCAACACCTCCTCCCCCAACCCCTTCATCCTCCGTACCATCTCCCCGCCCACTACCACACCCACGCTCATTGACGACACAGACTCGGATTACGACAGTGAGGACGACATCCCGTCGGAAGGCGTCCCAGTCGCCGACCCCCTTACAGAGTTCGTTATTCCCCGTTTCCCGGCTGAAATGCCGAACCCACACATCGCCATTCCCCCATTGGCCTTTGCCGTTCACAACGAAAACCCGCGCTTCCGGATCCGTGCTATACCCAATCCCCTTCACGACATCTGTCTCTACCAGGACCTGACAACGAACAATAGCATCTACCACCTCACGCTCGCCGAGGACGAGGCCCCTATTATTCTGAACCAGCCTGGCTTGAAGAACCCTCGTGCCTTCCTTTTCTATTTGCAGCAGGCAGTCTGGGCCCAAGCCTATCAAGTATTCTCTGGACCGCTCAACCAAACCCAAGCTATCCTCCTCGCCAACATCACCGTCACCTCCTACCGCATGAAGGGGCTGATCAATCTCCCCGCCATCCGCAACGACATGATTAACTTCCGGCTAGGAGGCATCTTGGCCAGCAGTTCCGTCCTCCTCCAGACGCACACCATACGTGGCTGGCTCGAAGTACTCGCTCGAATCCGGTACAAGGAGAACACAATCCGCTGGTTCTATTTTACAGGACTTAATGGGGCGCGTCTGGAGATAGAGGAGTACGTCCCTAAGGGACTACTGCCGACTCACTCCTTCCCCCTTAACAGTCGTGGAGTTCACCCCGTCGCAAGCTACTGGTCAAGCGGATGTACCCGAGAGGATAACGTCAGGCCCTGGGTTATGACCAAGCCGGATCTACAGGAACAAGGTTTTCACCAGGTCGACGTCGAGGAACCCATGACGGTCGATCCTCCGGCTAACACGGAACCAGATCTCCCGGCGCCAGAACTCTTTCGACCCACCGACGAAGAAACTGCCGAATCCATGCGGCCCACCAGTCCCCCTTACGACCCCGAACAAGTCGTCCGGGATCGCCAGGTACTTCAGCCGTTACCGGTACCACCCCCGTCACCCCCTGCTGTGTCCCCATCCCCCCCCTTACTCGGCGACGACCTCACCCATCCTATCGTTGTCGACGAAACCTCCCCCCAGTCGCCGGACCTTCCTGTCGCAACTGAGGAGGGATGGCCTGCCGACGCCATGGACTCCGAAAACGTTTGGCCTACCCCTCCTGCTCTCCCGCCTTCTCCACCCACCGACCCCACCACTCGTACCTGCTGGGAATGCGGACGCGCCGGCCATCTCGTCGTGGGATGTCCAATCACGGGCATTCGCCAGAGAACGGACGTTATGGCGCGCGGCTTTCTTCAAGACTACGATAGGCATCGCATGCAGTCCCAGCGCCTTCGTCTGCAGATGGATAGGACGGCTGAGGAATACGGGTACCACAAGTCGGCGTTAGACCATTTAATCGACACCGCTAACTGGACTGGATACCCTGCTCGGAACATCCCCACCTTCGACGAAGTCCACCCGAGGAGACCCGCCCCTACCATCGGTGCACCCGCCAAGCGCCGAAGACTTGTATAGAGAGGGGGTAGTGTTAGGACCGCGTCCTAACACGTGCTTCGCACGTGAGTGGATGGGCTGGTCAAGTGCTTCGGACTTGTTGAGGACTCGGACTGCTTTCCATGACTCCCTACCATTTACATGCTGATGCATGAACGCTGACTTCTAGTTCCTGATTCTTGATGTGGACAGACATTGGTTCCTGACCCCCGTTCCTGGTTCTTGATCGATCAAAGATGTGGATGGACATTAGTGATCGGATTACTATATGTGGTTATATGGCAGGTCAATGAGGTATTCTAGCTTACGGATCTCGATCGTTGACTTCGGTACCTAAGAAGCGCACGGACCAGATCTGGATCCTGCCCTAGACACTTCTGTACGTAAATAGCCGAGATGAGCTTCTAAGAAGCTCAGCTCGTTCACCTGTAATACACTCGATCTCTGCACTGCACCCGGTCTGGCTACCTTCCTAGCCCACACTTCGTGATCTCTGTCAGATCTGAGAAACACTTTACACGGTCTGACAAAGCACTGGACTCGTCTCCCTTCCCTCCCCTCCCTCTACTCATCCGCTTCTATACCGGACTAGCTGCCTTCCGCGTTCTCAGTTGGACACCCCCTCGTGTCATTTGTTGGACAGGAGAAGATCATCCGGTTCCTCCTCATCATCGAGAAGACCTCGAAGATCACCTTCTCAATCTATTTGAGAACAAAGCAGACAGCGACCCCAAGTTCCTCGAAAGAGCCCAAAGACGATCCATCGTCTTTATCCATTGGAGTCTACGACTATACGAACCAGTGGAGGTTTAGCCTAGGGACCCCTTCGTGCATCGGTGCACGTGATAGGTCTCCGACCTAACACACTCCTAAAGCAGCATCTACTCTCACTTGGTAAGTTGGTTCCTCACGACATTGCTTCTCAACGCTCAATATTTACAATCTAGTCTCTATCAATTTATCGACATCATCATGGCCCAGATCTTTGTCAACGATCAAGCGTATGCGGTAAGTCCTACTTACATGTTTTCAGTCACTGTACTTACCAGTAAGGAAGGTACTGGAGTCTTTCTTAGGGAGGGGCTTTTCTGATTTCATTCGTTGGCAGTTGTTCGTTCAGGTGTGTTTTCCTGTTTCTCATATGCTGGTATGTTGATTTGATCGTCCCTCTAGACAATGGCCATGCTAGGGTTCTCCGAGGAGCAAGGAAGCAGATCGTGCGTTACTTTCAAACATGAAATGCTAACGAATCTTGTGATTCATCAGGTGAGCATCAATGTTTTATCCATATCAATCTGTAACACTCTAACACATCATCGATGCAGCCGCACAAGGGCAAACTGCACTGCAAACTGTGCAGAAAGTAAGCAATCTCTTTGTGTTCATGGACAATCATCAACTCACCATACTCTAAAAGAATAGGAAAAATGTTCAGAAAGATGTATGGATGGGATATGGGATCTTTCACCATCTCCTGATGAAATGCTACGCGCGAGCTACCAGTTTTCTTGTGTACCAATATCCTTTACACGTTACTACGCCTCTTTACATTGTTGTCTGGTCAATGCATCTCTTGTTGACTGTGGTCTTTTTACAGCTTCTGGGCAACGAACTTCACTTGTACAGCACGAGTGAGTCTTAATTTCTTACAGTTCTTCATAGCTGATACACTCCCTTGTCAGGCTTCAGCTGGCAGTGACGATGCCTAGCGCAAGTGCACAGCACCAAGATGGACATTTGTGCCGACTCTTGCTTGAGGCCACTAGGGCCGCTGAGCGACGCCCAACCACCCCCTCATTCAACACATCCTCGGTGAAGAAAACCTCGGCCTCCCGCCCTTCCAAGGAAACACCTCCTACCTCCAGCACGAGCACCCCAACAGGCTGAAGAACATCGCCCTGCACAGTTTCGACCTCGCTATCCTCTGCCCGGAGAACCAAAACCAGAACCAGAACTCCCCGCTCGTCTCACAGCTCGCCTGCCTGCCGCGTGGCTGCGGAGCGCAGGCGCAGGGGCGAGAACCCGCACGTGCTCCTTGAGGAGCTGTGACGGTCGGCGCTCGAAGAGGACAAGCCGGTATGCTCGAGGCTGGATTGGAGGCTGAAGCCACGGTCTTCGTATCTGACGACTGTGGCGGTGGGCAGGAAGGAGTGTTCGGTGAGTGCCTTCGTTTTGGTTCTGGCCTTGTGTATGCAGACAATTCTGATGCGAGGGGCCTGGTGGAGTAGCTGTAGGTCGGCGACGTTGTCATCCTACCTATCGGGGTTGACTAAGACAACGGAAAGATGTCCAATTTCTGGACCCAGACGATATTCCGCCCAACACGATGATTCCCACTCACTTCTGGTCTGTCCATGTTGCACATGCGGAGCGTGGCTTGCGCTGACTGCTCTTGGCATGCAGGTTCGCACAGATCGTGTTCATCAACGGAGAGGAGAACTTCGTGCACGTCTGTTGGTTCGAGCACAGCTCCAGGACTATGCTGGGCGAGTTATCAGATCACAGACAGCTCTTCCTCATGGACGTCTGCGATAAAGAAAATTTGGACATCATTGCCAGTAAAGCAGAGGTTATACAGATGACCACGGATCCATTGCTGCCTCCATCGGACGACAGAGTGGGGCGCTATATCTGGAAGTGTGTCTCTTTTACTTAACAGCGTGCTCATCTTTGTCAATTTGACTGATGAGGAAGTATAAACAAGTATATCTGAAGCATTCGGCGTCTTTTATGGATCTGCCAAAATTGCTGGCAGTGGACGACTTGACACTGCTGGATAATTGCCACAGTTGCTTGATGAGCGCGCAATACGAGCAGGATTTGCAGGCGACATCGATCAAGGGCGGCTATCCATACAAGGGATACAACCTGCACTATCGCGATTTCATCCTCATCGCCTCTGAGGACCATGGGTCGTGCAACATTGGCCAGATCCTGCCCTCCAATGATGCCAAGTGGCACAGCGAGTCCGTTGTGGTCGTGCGAGGCTGTTCGGCAGGATGAGCAACATTGGCAACATCCCTCCAGACGTCAGTATGCGAAGTGAGGTGCGTGGGATGTCCAATTGTTGAATGATCTTGTTGATAAAACGGCCCACAGCAACAACTCTTTGCAACAGAGGTTGAATTGCACTTTGTACATACGGACGCATCCGTCCCATGTATGTCCTGCACAAGCAAATGGTGCCCGACTACGCGCAGTGGGTGGAGCAGTCTCCGGATCATTTCTACGTGATCTTCCACTTTCCTACGCTCATCCCGGAGTCGTGGGCCAAGCGCAGGGAGTTCTAGTGGTAGGAGATGCACGTCTGAAGATCGTGTGTTGACACGACGGACGCGGAGCGCAGGCCGCTACGCATTTTCGACCCTTTTGCGGGTGTCGGCGCATTGGCACCGGGCCTGGAGCACGCTGGGGGCATGAAGCTCACGCACGCTGTCGAGATCTCTCCGAGCGCCGCCCAAACCCTGAAGTGCGTCTCGCTTCCCTCACTGATCGCTGGACATGACGTAGATGATGCCATAGAAACAATTGCTACTCTGCGATTATGTACAATCAGTGCTCTAATGAGGTTTACCATTATGCGATTTGGCGGCACAAGCTTCGCTCGGATGAGACGCTGTGGGATCTGCATCACAAGCTGTTCTCTCCACCTCCAAAGCCGGGAAATATCGACTGCATTGCTGCCGGATTTCCTTGGTGTGTGGTCTCCTCGGACCCCGTCACTTCAACCGATACACCGCGCCATCCTTCACAGTCAACCGCATTTGACGCTCAACATGTTCCAAAAGGCAAATGATGTCAAGAGCCACCTGATACTTAACTTGCTGTCCTGGGTCGATCTCTTGAATCCCAAGTACTGGATATTCAAGAACGTCAAGGGCTTCCTGCAGTATAATCTGGGGGCTGTGCAAGTTGACATACACCGGGTGGAAGGGGGGATCAAGATAGGAGGCTTGCAATTCTTGGTCCACGCGATGCTCTCCATGAAGTGCGTCCCCACATTTCACTTCCCCCTCCTCCATCTCACCTCTCGCTCCCTACAGCTATCAGGCCCGCTTTGGCCTCCTGCAGGCGGGGCACTACAGCACCCCGCAGACCCGCATCTGCTGTTTCCTGGTCTCCGCGCGCCACAGGCTCGTGCTCCCCGAGCTGCCACAGCTGACGCATGACTTACCGTACTACCGCAAGCTCAAGATCCACTTCCCAAACGGGCACGCCATCCAGCCCATCCGGATGCTGTGCGGCACGGTGCCGCTCCCGTTTGTGTCGATCAAGGACGCGGTCGGGGGTCTGCCCCAGTTTGACTGGTGCGCCCCCCACGAATCCGCCACGCCCCTCGCCTGTCCTGACCGACCTCTTTCTCTCTCTTTCTCTCTCTCTCTCTTTCTCTCTCTCTCTCTCTCTCTCTCTCTTTCTCTCTCTCTCTCTCTCTCTCTCTCTCTCTCTCTCTCTCTCTCTCTAGCCAGGGCGGACCCAATGTACGTGCGTGATCCGGCCATCAAGCCGGCGCAGGAACACGAGTGCGCGGAGATGATCCCAGTGGTTGTTTGTGACTCCCATCGCCCATTGGCCGGGCCCCATGGAAAGAAGCCTTACCACAGCAAGCCGCAGACCTCGTTCCAGGCGCGGTGTCACGCGGGGGAGACGACGGACCTGCAGCACGTCACGCGCACGATGAAGTCAGCCCCCGTCCATCAGTGCATGCGCGCAGTGTCGCATGGCAGGGGTGGAGCGCGTTAGCGTTGGCGCTGGCGCTGGCTTTGACAGCTTGCGTTTGTTCACTCAGGGTGGTCACCATCCCGCTCAAAATCGGCGCTGACTACAGATGTGAGTCCCTCTCTCCCAATCCACGACAACAACGCTCCCTCACGAGCGCAACCCTGACTGCCCTCGCGTCTATCTAGTTGCTACCCAGTCCTGCCTGCAGAGCTGCGGCAATGGCAGTTCTCGAACCCGCACTCGGCTGTCGCCAAAGGGGGCTACCGACCCGGTACATGCGCCCCATCCGCCGCCGCCATTCGAGCAGCCAGCCCATGCCCCACATTTTTTCTTGTTTCGTCTCCCTTTGTGCGTCATCACAGTCCCCCCCGATCCGAGATCTGAGCCTGTAGTTGACTATCTGGCAAGCTCGCCCTCATAGATCGGAAGATCGCGGTGGGCCAGGCGCGCATGAAGAGCATCGTGAGTCTTGCGCCAGAAAACTGTGTCAGATGAACAGGTCATACAGGGAGGGTGACGGCGGTGGGGGGTAACAGACTTGATAGGTACAAACCTAGTGAAAAATGGAGGAGTGATCATGAGCCGCTATTGAACTTGTGGGTGGCAATAAAAAGCTGAGTGATGAATAATGCAACACCCATACAGACTGCTGAGTGGACATCATGAATGTGGCAACACTACTCACTGTTAATCAAGGCCCTATCAAGATGTAAAATTTGCTACTGCCATCAAAAATAGAAACTGTGTTTTCAGCCACCGTGCGAGGCTGTTCCCAATTAGGAAATACAGTCCAGCTGCTCACGACGTGTCGCTCCTAATAAGGAAGTTAGGCAGTCTTAGACACTTTTAGACACATTTGTGTATAATTGGCTGCTAATGAAAGGGGAGCATTTCCCTGATGCTGGTCAAGTGCTTCGGATGTGCCACAGACTTGGACCGTTCCCCATGACTCATTACTATCTACATGCTCACTGCATGAATGCTTACTTACAGTTCCTGGTTCTTGATGCGGACAGACTTTAGTTCCTGCCCTGTTCCTGGTTCCTGATCAATTATGATGTGCCTTGGTATTTGACATGGATGTGGACAGAGATTAGTGATCCGGTACTATACTTAGATCAATGACACATCTTAGCTTACAGATCTCGATCGTTGACTTCGGTACCTGAGAAGCGCACAGATCAGATCGCGATCCTGCCCTAGACACTTCTTTGTATATTTAGCTGAGATGAGCTTCTAAGAAGCTCAGCTTGTTCACCTGTAATACATTTGATCTTTGCACTGCACCCGGTGTCTGGCTACCTTCCTAGCCCACACTTTGTGATCTCTGTCAGATCTGAAACTCTTTACACGGTCTGACGAAGCACTGGCCTCGTCTCCCTTCTCTTCTTATGCCCTCTTCACGCATTACTACACCGGACTCGCCGCCTTCCGCGTTCTCAGTTGGACACCCCCTCGTGTTATCTGTTGGACAGGAGAAGATCATCCCGTTCCTCCTCATCATTGAGAAGACCTCAAGGATCATCTCCTTAACCTCTTTGAGGACAAGGCAGAGAACGACTCCGAGTTCCTTGAAAGAGCCCAAAGACAATCAATTGTCTTCATTCATTGGAGCCTCCGACTCTACGACGCTGTGGACGTATTAGCCTAGGGATCCCCTTCGTGCATCGGTGCACGTGATAGGTCTCTGACCTAACAACACATGGCTATAGCATCGAGTAACACAGCAAGAAACTAGGAAAGCAAGACATAATTAAGCTAATAAGGTATAGGCTCTAAGATAGGATCTGCAAGCAGCCGTCCATCCCTCTGCGGCAAGCTTATATACTGAGTCAACCGACTTGCAACCAGGCTAGTGCAACAAGCACTCACTCTCATCAATGGCGTGTGAGGCACCTCTTGGACACTTCATGATGCCGCTTGAGCACGTCCTCTTGCATGTACATTTTACCGCACCCATCGCATCTCAACGAGGGCCGCATGTGTATTAGTTTTCGTAAGTGCTGCTGAAGGTCATCCTGCGACCCGCACACTTGCGGACAGTCCCCAAGTGGACATGGATAACCTCCTTGCGAGGTGGGCTGCACACCATCGACCATAACAGTGATGCGGTCCTCAATCTCTTGCTGGGAGAGCAGCTCTCCAGCTGCATTTGTAATGTCGATGAAAGAGGTCTCGGACGGAGAGGAAGTGGCAGGCGCAGGCATAGGCGATGCCGCCGTGGGTGTAGATGGTGCAGGCATGGGCGACATGGGCGTGGGTGAAGACTGTGCAAGCGTGGGCACGAGCATAGTCAGTGCAAGGGTTGGTGTGGTCGTGGCCGTGATCGTGATCGTGGTCGGCGTAGGTGGGGAAGCAGGCGTCGAAGCAGCGGACAAGTCCTAGGTAGCAGAGGCGCGTGAGCGCGGAGGGCGTCCCCTGCGTTTTTGTGGTGGCATCGAGGATGCCACTGTTTGTGCTTTGTGCTTCCAACCCGTCGGCTTTGGCGCAGGTGGCTCCGGGCTTTTGACGTCGTGGGACGTTGGAGAGACGCAGCTGGATTGTGCCAGTGGGACATCAATGCTGGAAGCCGGAGAGGAAGCGCATGATGTCAACAAGACATTGCGTGCAATGGATGGAGAAGACGACAGGGGAACTGAGCGGCAGGGAAGGGGTGCAATTGGGCATTCTTCGGGAGGTGGGGTCATGTAGAGGTCATCATCCTCTTCATCCTCGCCATTTCTCAACAGCACAATATCATCATCAAAATTGTCACCCAGCTGAGATCCGGCAGGGCTATTGCAAGTGTTTGGTGGCATCCGTGGCAACGAAGTCAGAGCGTGCCCGTTCCCCAAGTCCAGCTTGACAACATCGTCATAATCATCATATTCCTCGTCCGTCCCCAGAAGCGGTAAAGAGTTTGTTTTCGCAGGTTCTACTCCTACTTGGTCGTGCAAGGTCTGAATGTACCGTTCACAGTATCCATCCGAGTTGATTGGGATATCCATCCCTCTGCCAGTGGTGCGGTAGCTGTACCAGACTGGCTGGCGCAGCACTGCTTGCCCTCCAGGACCGTACGCATCAATATGCAGCGCGTGCTGGGCCCCATGGGACATGTCAAACATCTTATGGAGATGATGAGATAGCATTATAGCGTTCACTCGAGGTCTTGACGTACCGATCCGGACTTTTGTCTCTCCAAATCGCGGTCAAAGGCTTTCATATCAAAGTAATTGGATAGAGGGCCGTAGCGCCTGGTCAGTGAAACCTCTGCCGAGCGGAAAGGGTACTGAAGGTGTGAGGTAGAGTGTATTAATGCCATGGGGATATGTACTGATTAAGAATAGATTAGTTTGTTTAGGCTGGAAGGTAGTTAGATAGTACAAGTACAACCTGTAGGGACACAAATGCCACAACTTATATAGGGTTCCTGGAGGAGCTTGGGCAATGCCACAGACAAAGCACGTGTGGCATTGGCCAGGGCTGAGGCAGTCGCTTTGGCCTGCCACAGCTATTGTCGGTGGCATCAGAAAAGCTAGTGTGGCACGCAAAGGATGAAGAACGGTCGCAAGGGTGCCTTTGTGGTAGGGACACAGCCCCGATTGTCTGCGGAAGTCACAGGTGGCATTCGGGAGAGTGTTTCCATGGACAACAACACCTTGGCCCATTGCCTGAAATATTGCTTTGTATGCTTGTCATTACGTTTGGTTTGAAGTTGACCTGGGGCGGGAATAGCCGTTAAAGACGTAGCCACACTAGTGCAAATAGACCGACTCAACAATGTTTCTGTGCTCCTTAGAACGTCAAACATGATCTGCACTTTTCCGGCTTATCCTGCCGAGGCTCGCTGCTGCAATGTGTCCAGGCGGTTGTCCTCGAGAGAAGGCCTTCAAAAGGTTCATGAAGAGATTGGCAAGGCTTCAAGACGCCTCACTTCCTTCAGAAGGATTAGGATGCGAAAGATGGGTGTAGAGGTTATAGATGAGCTGGCCAAACTGCTTTGTTGAGACCAAGATAAGGAACACACTATGATGACCCACGTTGCCTCAGTGAATGGAAAGTGTTATGACTTGACCGATCGGGGCCCTTTGGGGCCGGTCTATCCGATGGATCAAGCATCACATGCTAGGCGGCTCCACTATGGAGCGTACATCAAGGTATTCGGCATGTCCTTAGGAGCCGACTAGACCGATGGTTCTTCAAGACATCGGTAGAGGCTACATTGGAGGGACACGAGGATCGTTCGATAGGCACAGAGATAAGAGAGGCATTCACATGCCATGGGCTTAGGGCTTATGGGTAAGCACCTTGTTGCACCAGGATGGATCTGTGCGACTGGAGAAGTACAAGAGTAGGCACCGGCCGAGAGAGACGGTGGCCACAGCTCTTCTGTGATGGAAACCCGAAGAAGCACACGAACTCTTACCCTATACCCTATACAGTATATAAGGCCCATAGAATAGGCTGAGGATCTTCAGTCTATTCTCTTCATTTGTTCGTATCTTCTTATACGAACACTTCGTTGAATAACCATTATTCCCTCCTGTATCATTGCCCGGTACAGTCGAGACTTTGTCCACCACTCAGTCCATTGTGCGACCTAGGGAAGAACCTGTTACTCTTGGGTTACTGAACGAGCAGTTCATAACACTAGAATAGACTCGCTTTTGCCCCTACCTTGCACCACACTCCGCTTGCTGTCACACTCTCTCTCACAACCCTCATTGGCGGAGCCATGGACCTCCACCGAAGAGCGTTACTTCACACACCCTGGAGCAAGACCTAGGCCTAGGATTCCCACCAGGCACTAGACGAACCCATAACCAACTTCGACAGAACAATTGTCCTATCCATCAAAGAGAAAACCGCTGGTATTACTCCGACACCAATCGGCCAGCACCCCCAAACTTTGATAACTGCTTGTACCGAGAAGGACAATATTTCTTCACAAGAGAAGACAAAACAGAAGCTGAGCGGGCTTGGGACGAAATAGCAGAAGACTGGGTAGAGCCACCCCAGTACAGAAACCCCGAACCGGAAATCCTGGATACATCGGAAGAAGAAGAAGGAACATCCGAGTCTGAATCCTCGGATATTCAAACACCGATCAACACCCGAAACATTGAAGACAATACCATTATGTCGACAAACCCTACAGACCCCCCCGCACTCGTATCGTCAGGAAGGGGCAAGCTCAAACTCCCTGACAACTTCGAGGGAGACCGAACACAATCACAGAAATTTATCATGAATTGCCTCCTCCTTTTTACAGCAGAATCGGACCGGTACAAGACGGATGCGGACAAAGTTTCCCTCGCCCTCTCATGCATGAGATATGGAACAGCTGGCGTCTGGGCAGAAAGTTTCCTGAAGAAAACAGTAGGGGCGACCCCGCCCGAAACCCTCGGGACTTGGGCCGACTTTCTCGACAAGTTTAAACTCCAGTTCAAGGAGACAAACCTTACGGACAAGGCCCGAAGCGCTCTCATGTCTTTCTCTCAAGGGAAGATGACGGTGGATGAATACTCCAATCAGTTCATCCTTATAGCCGCCGACGCCGACATCACCAACAAGGAACAGGTTCCTTACTTCCAGAGGGGGCTCGATCTGAGGGTCATGGACAAAATCTATGACAAAGAAACACCACCGAAGGACACAATCCAAGATTGGGTCAATACTGCCTGTGAAATAGATGGATGCTTGAGAGCCCGAAGTGCTCAAAAGGCGATCCTCGCCAACTCCACCTCATTCCGAAGCGACTTCCTCAATCGCTTTCACCTCCAACCTGCTCGTCGCTATAACTCTACCACCGCACCTTGCAGAATGAACAACCAGGTAGTCAACATGGACATTGATGCCTCTCGCAAGAGAGACGCCAATTGGAACAAGCGTGTATACGATGGCAAGAGACCTGCTCCCTTTTCCTGCTATAATTGCGGAAAACTAGGGCACAGGATAGCTAATTGCCCTTCCCCTCGTAGAGGTGTTCCCTCTTCTCGAGGCAATTCGCACAAGCTGATGGGTAGAGGAGGTAGACGAACTCGCGCTGCAGACATGGAGGATGAAGACGAGCAAGAATCCCCGCTGGGGAACGATGCGAGACTACATCGAGGATTGGAGGAGGGGAGTTCTCATAGCCACCACCATCGGGTACCACAACCTGGTAATTTGGTGGAATGTGAGGACCCTTCTGCGAGAAGGGGAGGATCATGCCAGAGCAATGGAGAGCGCTACATACTGCCTAACGGACGACGAAGCAACGGACCCGTCCGTGATACTAATGGTGTCCGAGCACTCTTCCAAGAAGTAGGGGAGGCCAAGGCCAAACAGATGTTGGTGGATCTGGCAGAGGATTTTTCCTGACCTCTCCTTCACCAGCCGAAGAGAGAGGGTCAAGGAAACTCAAGTACGATCCCCTGTCATGTATTCAGATCGGAGCAATGAACAGCCACATCATTGCTCCTATTCGACTTGATGTGCGATTGACAACTCGAGGAAGAAGCGCTGGAGCCAGAGCTGCCATCGACTCAGCATGCGAAGGGATTTTGGTAAATGAGAGATGGGTACAGAAGCACAACCTTCCCACCTATCCTTTAAACCGCCCCATCCGTGTTCGCAACGTCGATGACACCATCAACAAGGCAGGCCTCATTCGACGAGGCCCAGATGCAAATCTCACCGTCAAGGACAGGTGAGGGAGAACTCACACCGAACACGTCCAGATGTTCATTACCAATCTAGGGAAAGACGACATGCTCCTAGGAACAGATTGGTTGAAATACCACGACCCCTCCATTGGGTGGAGGCGCCGTGAGGTACACTTTGATCGATGCCCCAGAGATTGCCAACAACCACATGGATTTACCAAGGCAAGGGAAGAGCCTATCAAGAAGGCATGGCTAGCGAAACTACGTGGTGACAAGATTCCTCAGCGGACAAAGCCGTGTCTTGTCTCTGAACCGGTAGGACCTTCATAGACTTGGACTAAGGAACAATGGGATCAAGTACCCGCGAAGGAATGGAAAACTCGGTTCATGGAACTGCTCAAGCACAAATCCCGACAAGGCAAAGCTCGGAAATGGCTCGAGGAACAAGTAACCGAAAGGAAGGAACACCGGCAAGCTCAGCAAGAGACAGCCCAGGGCAAAACTTCAATCAAAGTCGCTGAAGAAGCGCAAACACTGTTTGACTCTTCCGCAATGGATAGCGCAGGAGAACCCGTCATTAGAAAGGTCGCTCTAGAACCCTCAGGGTTCGCAAGCTTTGACGAAGACCTGGAGGAAGAAATTGACACCACCGACTTGAAGAGTCAGGTGCCAACGGAATATCATTCTTACCTTGACATCTTCAGCGAGAGACGATCGCAAAGGCTTCCCCAACATATGATATGGGACCATGCGATAAACCTCAAGCCATCTTTTGTACCCCAGGATATTTCCTTTGAGCCCGGAAAAACATGATGAGCTAGGGAAATTCGTCAAGGAGCACCTTTCTAGGGGAACAATACGTCGGTCAACAGCACATAGCGCGGCCTCCTTCTTCTTTATAAACAAGAAGGATGGGAAGCTCTGTCCAGTACAAGACTATCGCCACCTTAACGAACACACCATTCAAGACGTCTGCCCTCTGCCATTAATCCAAGAACTATTGGATATCATTCGAGGAGCAACTGTATTTTCAAAACTGGATGTTCAGTGGGGATATAATAATGTGCGCATCAAGAAAGGGGACAAATCTAAGGCAGCCTTTGTAACACCCTTGGGGCTCTTTGAACCCACAGTGATGTTCTTTGGGCTTTGCAATTCCACAGGAACCTTCCAGGCCATGATGAACATGATCTTCCAAGAACTCATCCTGGCTCGGAAAATCGCAGTATATATGGATGACATACTCATCTTCACAAAAACCACAGCGGAACATGTTGTGATTGTTCGGCGAGTCCTTCAAATCCTACGCGACAATGATCTCTACCTGAAACTAGAGAAATGTGAGTTCCACAAGGAAAAGCTGAACTACCTTGGGTACACAATTTCAAAGGATCACGTCGCTATGGAAGACTCGAAGATTGAGGTGATCCAGGAGTGGCCCATCCCACGCACAGTCCGCGACATCTGTTCTTTCTTGGGTTTGGGGAACTTTTACTGTCGGTTCATCGACAAGTTCTCCCTAATCGCTCGACCCCTGCATGACCTCACGAAGAAAGACACGAGATGGGACTGGACCACGGAGTGCCAACAGGTGTTTGACCGATTAAAGAAAGCCTTTATCAGTCAACCCATCTTATTATACCCTGATCCAATGCGACCCTACCAGCTCGTCACCGACGCTTCCCTCGCTGCATACAGTGCAGTCCTCTTACAGGAAGGACCTGATAACGACTGGCACCCTGTTGCCTACCTCTCGGGATTGTTCTCACCGCCCGAGCGGAATTATGACGTGCACGATCACAAACTCCTCGCAATTATCAAGGCACTGGAACACTGGAAGCACTACCTCGAAGGCGCTTGACACCCCTTTGAGGTCTGGACGGACCACAAGAACCTAGAACACTTTCAGACCGCGCGCGACCTGTCAAGGCAACAAGCATGCTGGAGTCTGTTTTTGTCTCGATTTGACTTCTAGCTCAGTTACAAGGCTGGAACTACTAATCATTCCGATGCTGTGTCCAGGCGTCCAGATCTTAGTGAGGGGGTGGAATCTGATAACAAGGCACAGACTCTACTCCCGTCCAAACTTTTCACTGAATCCAGTAAAACCTTGGTAGAGCCAAGCGAAGGCATACACGTCAAAGTAACGGAACTCGTATCCTCGGACATCCTCTCCCTTATCCGACACTTGCGCTCAGAACACGACTTGCTAGTTGATGTCACCCTCAAGAAATTGCTGGAAAAAGGACCGAGGGCGATGAAGGGCGACCTAGGAAAATGGACACATGAGAAGGGCATTACAAGATGCGATGGCTACATATGTGTCCCAAAGGACGACCTCCTCCGACGAATGATTGTCAAGACGCACCATGACACTATGGCTACAGGACACCCTGGCCAAGTGAAAACCTTGGAATTAGTACAACACCATTATTGGTGGTCCAGTATGACCAAGTTCGTACATCAATATGTGGATGGATGCGCAGTCTGTCAGTCCACCAAGAATCTGCCCCACAGGACTCATCCACCAATACAACCATTGGAAACCACAAACGCCCCTTGGCGTTTTATCTTGACCAACTTTGTGACAGACCTCCCGGAAAGCAGAGGCTACGACTTGATAAACATAGTAGTCGACCATGGCCTGTCAAAAGGAATAGTCATAACTCCGTGCAAGAAGATGATCACGGCTGAAGAGACCACGACGCTTTTCCAGGACAACGTGTTCAAACGATACGGTCTACCGACCAAGGTGATGTCCGACAGAGGTCCCCAATTTGCAGCAAAGTTCACAAGGGAACTATGGGAAAGGATGGGAATCACCCCTGCCCTCAGCACAGCTTACCATCCCCAAACAGACAGAGAAACGGAATGGGTGAACCAAGAGATCAAGCAATTCCTGTGAGTTTTCTGCAACTACCATCAAGATAACTGGGTAGACTTGATCCCCTTCGCAGAATTCTCCCACAACACCCGAAAACACTCCGCCACTGGGAAGTTGCCGTTTGAAGTCCTTTACAGGTTCAATCCACCATATTCGGTCGACTCAGCTCTGGAGACCAAGGTACCCGCAGTAACTGAACATTTGCAGCTAATCAAGGAAGTCCAAGAAGATGCAGCTGCCAGTCTACAAATAGCAGCGCAGCACACCAAGGATCGGGACCTACACAGGAAACTTCCGCACTGGGAAATAGGGACCCAAGTTTGGTTGGAAGGAACCCACATTCGGACAACTCATCCGAAATTCAAGCTGGCACCTAGGCGCTATGGCCCCTTTTCAGTGACCAAAAGAATCGGTCCTCTGGCTTATCGGCTGAAGATACCTGAAACATGGAAGATACACCCAGTTTTCCATGCCTCCGTGCTCACAGAATATCATGAGACAGAGGCTCACAGAAGGAACTTCCCAAGACCTGCCCCAGAGATCTTGAACGAAGAAGAGCACTATGAAGTGGAGGCCATTCTAGATTCAAAACGTCAGGGACGAGGAACCAAGTACCTCGTCAAGTGGGTCGGATACTCCGAGGCCGATAACACTTTGGAACCCTTTGCCCTCCTCAAAGATACGGCCCATGAGGCGCTTCATGAATTCCACGAAAGCTACCCAGACAAGCCCCGACCGGCGGCGCTTAGGCTTTAGAAAGGTATAAAAAGGGGAGACCCCCGTCCTTTTCAAAGAAGGAATCCTCCTACCAGTACATGTCCGACCACTCCTCCCTTGATTACTCCCCTGGACGTGCCATGCTCATCGATGAAGGAACTACCTCCTCCCCGTCAAGAAACCCCTCACCAGACATCATTCTGGCCGTGGCCAACCCCGACACTGGACGCCCTAGCCGAAGCAGCCGCCCAGAGACTCCAGAAGGAGTTTCCATGCCAGTCTCCACCCACCTCGTCACCCTTGAAGATCGAACAGGTTTACGAGCCTCACCCCGGCCTGAGGGAGCTCATGACGAGCACGATGAGGGACGCCAAGAAGAAGGAGGACCGGCTCCGTCAACGCCTCTGCGACCGACAACAACAATGGCTCCGGGAGACACAGGGCCGGATACAAGAAGCGGCAGAGGACCAAGAAACCCTACGAACTTGGCAGCGCCTGCAGTTGTTGAAGGAAGTATACAAGAACCAGCAGCGACTAGTGCATCGGCTGCCAGGACCAGAAGATCCCCTGCCGGTGGTAGAAATCTGCACCCCGGAGAACTGGAGGGATTAGGAGACGCGCTACTCCAGCGCACCACCATCTCGGCGGTAATTCAGATGGCCACAGCGTTAGCCTTGCAAAGGCTCGCTAATTTCTTCGCAGGGCAACCAGGGAGCGAGAACGACGATGTACCCCAACGCCTCGCTGATGCGAGCGACCAGGTCAGGCTTTTGGCCTATGCAGATGATCATCGAGCTGCCTCCTGGTATGCCCGAGGAAATAATGGGGCTTATGCCTTACTAATTCACCCTGACGAGTTCTCCTCCTTTATCAACCTGGAACTCTTACCTGCCCTCATCTCGAGCACCGATGTGGTACACTCCTCCCACACCCATCCCATTCGGATTGACCCATTCTGCGTCCAACCATGGAACGGCGAGGCCAGCAGAACAAGGCCAGCCACAAGTAGCCGGGACGCAACCGTCCAGATGGAATATGTCTGGACCACCATTCAACGACAGGCGCGAAGGGATCGAGAGACCCTTCCTCCCATATCGACAGGACAATCCACCGGGCAGGACGCAGGAGGCAGCAATGAGGAACACCCTCCAAGGTACAGGAGGAACGAGGGATGGGGAGGCCAGAGGATGAGGATGACCCTCTAGCCCAGGCAAGGCAGTCCTAGAAGAGCTCGACCAAGAGATTCACCGACTCCAAACCGTCCTTGAGATAATCGACCTGAAGGAACGCATACTCGCACTGGTCGAAGAACTCCAGTTCCGCCAGCGCCCGACTGAGCGAACTGCTGCCTGGACTCAAGCAGAACTAGACGCATGGGACGAAGTCGACAGCGACAATTACGACGACATCGACCCCTATTACAGGCCAGATCAAGGATACGGGGATTACGGAGACATTGGTGGAGGATATTAGACGAGGGAGTTGAGGAACCCCTTGTCTCTAACAGGTGATGGAGAGGAAAGGACCCTCCGCACCACAGGTACCGGTTTCACGCACAGGACGCCGGAACGGACGTCCTGCATGACGTTAAACTGTGAAAAGATAAGAAGGCAGGGGAAGTACCTGACCATTTGCGTTTCAGCCCTCCGGTCTCAGACAGGACAAGCATCTAATACTCTCGTTGTCAAGAGGTATTCTGACAAGCGAATCGGGCATCCCGCTTAGATCCCCAGTTTTACAGGACCCTTTCCACATTAGGAGGTCCTTAGGATTCACAACATAACCTTGGTACTGGTACATGAATGATGCATGAATATTGGTGGGAAATCGTGTTGCATGTTCGCCGTTGGGGAACGGTGGACCAACCTTGCTGTCAAGGTCTGACAGGTGTCTTGGACGTCCCACTTTGGATCTCCAGTTTTACAGGGTCGTTTCCGCATTAGGGGACCCTATCAAGATGCAGGTACATAGTGGCCGCACTCCACTAGTAACCCAAAACGGAGAAAATACATCCGCAACGATGTAAAACTACGAAAGGCTTGGTCCGCAATGACGATAAACTAGTTACCGTCCGGAACGACGCTAAAGCTACCAAGACCCTCGGAGCGTGGTTGTATTTTGGCAGACGGTGGAAGGGAGGGCCTCCACCGTTGCAGAACCCTGCTGACTAGGTCAAGGCGCTTCCATATTCCATACGCCCTACAGTAAAAGAATATGGGGTCGACACGGTTCAATTCCGTGCGAGGGGTTTGGGGACATGGAGCGGGTTATCAGTCCTCCGACGAGACCACGACCACTCCATGGCGCGCCCATTCTACCCTTGAAGTCCGAAGCAAGGATTCCGCTTCAAGGACCAGTCAAGAGGCAACTGGGACTGTGCCTCAGGTTTTTGGACGTCCTCCATGATGGTAAACTGGGATTGCCCTTTCCTTTACAGGGCCAGCGTCCGCAAAGATGTTAAACTACCACTCCTTTTGGCATAGGAGATGTCGATCGACATCGTTGTTGACACCACAATGTTGATCTAGTCCGCAATGACGATAAACTACTTACTCCTTCAAGTATAGGAGACGTGGTTGATGGTCACGACCTTGACCATCAACTAGTCCGAAATGACCTTAAACTACCCTCACCCTGGAGGATTAAATCTATCGAGGCTCAGGAGGTTCAAGCCAGGCGATAGCGGACGTCCGCAATGACTATAAACTAGTTGCCGTCCTTCATGACGATAAACTGAGCTGCCCTTCATGTACAGGGCCATGTGAGTTGTGTCAAAATAGGCTCTCTAGTCTATTCTCGCAACTCTAGAAGTTATCCGGTTTGATATAGTATAAACCATCACCATCTTACCTCAATGGGAACCCTGTCAAGAAGGAGGAACTGGTCTATGGCCCTATGCGCATCACTGATGGATGTTCCAGCGCGCAGAAACGCCTGCTGTCTTGTTTACAGGTACTCCTATGTTGGGAGATGGATAGGTCCGCAACGACCTTAGCTTAAACTAGCAGGGCAGTCCGCAACGACTTATGTATAAACTAGCCTCAGTCCGCGATGACTTAAGGATAAACTAGCCGACGTCCGCAAAGACGCAAAACTACGGACGTCCGGCACAATGTTAAACTACTAGGACATACCTTACGCTGACCCCGCAATAATTACCGTCAAGGTGGATACCATGATCTATTCAAGAGACCATGGGGTTCAAAGTCTATTCTTCAAAGTCCTTACCTCGTGTTCAATACGCGGAGCGCGGCTGCATGCTCGCTCCCATGTGACAAACAAACTCTGGACGAACACTCAATTTCTAACCAGGACGGGCCGCCGTATGGGGCTGACAGAGTTAGGGATCTTCAAAGGGGTCTTGCCGGACTCAAAACAAGTCAAGAAAAGTCTATTCTTGATAGGTTGGTGGGCCTAAGCCTTAGTAAAGCGATCAACCCACACACCTGGAGTCCCCCTCAATACCGGAGATCAAGGAGATGAAGATCTATCCTGGAAACACTGAAGCATGGCCTTTGGCATTTTTTAAGAAGAACGACACACACCCATCCACAGACAAGTTTCTATTTCATCTCACAATCATTCGCACGACACCTTTCTGAATCGTCGCCAGAGAAAATACTGGCTTAACAAACCTACCAGGGAGTCCTGGTTGAGTAGCTGCCTATTGACTCTAGGAGTGTACTCACACAAAACGTATGGTGAAGGAAGAACACCGAGGGCGACGCAATATTGTGGCGATATTGCTAGAAGCCTGGATCAAACAGCTCAACGGAGAAGGAAAACTCCTAGGCGTTGTAAACAACATAGGTCGGTCTTCGCCCCAGAAAATGAAGTGATATTGGAAAGGCGCATCCCGATCTTTATTGGATGACCAGAAAGCAATTGTACGTGGAATAACAATGAAGCTTGCGGAGGCGAGTAGTCCCCTCAGGAGTTGGGACCTAGAAAGGGGGTAATGTTATGACTTGACCAATCGGAGCCCGTCAGGGCCGGTCTATCCGATGGATCAAGCATCACATGCTAGGTGGCTCCACTACAGAGCATACATCAAGGTATTTGGCATGTCCTTAGGAGCCGACTAGACCGATGGTTCTTCAAGACATCGGTAAAGGCTATATGAGAGGGACACGGGGCTCATGAGATTCACACAGTGATAAGAGAGGCATTCACATTCCATGGGCTTAGGGCTTATGGCTTAGGGCTTATGGGTAAGCACCTCGTCGCATCATGATGGATCAGTGCGACTGGAGAAGTACAAGAGTAGGCACCGGCTGAGAGAGACGGCGACCACAGCTCTCCTGGGATGGAAACCCGGAGAAGCACATGGACTCTTACCCTATACCCTATACAGTATATAAGGCCCATAGAATAGGCTGAGGATCTTCAGTCTATTCTCTTCGTTCTTACACAGTCTACACACTGTGTAACTTAGAGCCAATCATTATTCCCTCCTGTATCGTTGCCCGGTACAGTCGAGACTTCGCCCACCACTCAGTCCTTTGTGCAACTTAGGGAAGAACCTGTTACTCTTGGGTTACTGAACGAGCAGTTCGTAACAGCTCACATGGACGATCCCACCTCCGTTATCCCGTATTCAACTTGGAATCAGGCTATAGCTGCTACTGTCATCAAGATGCCCAATATTGATACCTATCACATCAACGACTACCATGGTGCCTTGGCCCCCTTCTATGTGCTGCCTAAAGTCTTTCCTGTTTGCTTGTTTCTTCACAACGCCGAATTCCAAGGTCTCTGGCCGCTTCGAAAAAAGGAGAAGATGAAGGAGGTCTGTTTGGTATGCGATATCTGCAAGCATCACTGCACGAAACATGTTCAATTTGGTAAGACGTTCAATTGGCTGCACGCCGCCGCTTCCTTCATCGCCGTGCATTAGCAATTTATCAGTGTCGCTGGTGTCTCTGACAAATATGGTAAACACAGTTGGGCTCGTTATCCCACGTTGTGGACCCTCAAGCATGTCGACTCCAGCCTAATTCTGACCCTAGTGACATCGAGGCTCTTGACAAACACGCTATCAAGATCAAGAATATTCAGATTCACTAGAGTGCGGAGGCCAAACACTCTGAACATAAATGTCAAGCAGAGGTATGGGCTGGTATAAGTCAAAACCCTGATGCCCATTTGTTCATCTTTGTCAGTCGTTGGTCTAAGCAGAAGGGTGTTGATTTGATTGCTGATGCATCTGGAAAACCCCCCCTTGTATTAGTTCTGGATTATATCTAATAGTGTCTAAAAGTGTCTAAAAGTGTCAATTATGGCTAATTAGAGCTTAATACAAGGGGGTGGTTTCCCAGATGTGTCATGCCCTCATTGTACGTGCGGCATCTTTTCTTCTTGATTTCATGAGTTAAACATCATTTGACGAATTGTTAGGTCGGAGACCTATCACGTGCACCGATGCACAAAGGGGTCCCTAGGCTAAACCTCCACTGGTTCGTATAGTCGTAGACTCCAATGGATAAAGACGATGGATCGTCTTTGGGCTCTTTCGAGGAACTCGGGGTCGCTGTCTGCTTTGTTCTCGAATAGATTGAGAAGGTGATCTTCGAGGTCTTCTCGATGATGAGGAGGAACCGGATGATCTTCTCCTGTCCAACAGATGACACGAGGGGGTGTCCAACTGAGAACGCGGAAGGCAGCTAGTCCGGTATAGAAGCGGATGAGTAGAGGGAGGGGAGGGAAGGGAGACGAGTCCAGTGCTTTGTCAGACCGTGTAAGGAGTTTCTCAGATCTGACAGAGATCACGAAGTGTGGGCTAGGAAGGTAGCCAGACACCGGGTGCAGTGCAGAGATCGAGTGTATTACAGGTGAACAAGCTGAGCTTCTTAGAAGCTCATCTCGGCTATTTACGTACAGAAGTGTCTAGGGCAGGATCCAGATCTGGTCCGTGCGCTTCTTAGGTACCGAAGTCAACGATCGAGATCCGTAAGCTAGAATACCTCATTGACCTGCCATATAACTAAATATAGTAATCCGATCACTAATGTCCATCCACATCTTTGATCGATCAAGAACCAGGAACGGGGGTCAGGAACCAATGTCTGTCCACATCAAGAATCAGGAACTAGAAGTCAGCGTTCATGCGTTAGCATGTAAACGGTAAGGAGTCATGGAGAGTGGTCCGAGTCTGTAGCAAGTCCGAAGCACTTGACCAGCCCATCCATTCACGTGCGAAGCACGTGTTAGGATGCGGTCCTAACACTACCCCTCTCTATACAAGTCTTCGGCGCTTGGCGGGTGCACCGATGGTAGGGGCAGGTCTCCTCAGGTGGACTTCGTCGAAGGTGGGGATGTTCCGAGCGGGATATCCGGTCCAGTTAGTGGTGTCGATTAAATGGTCTAATGCCTGCTTGTGGTACCCGTATTCCTCAGCCGTCCTATCCATCTGTAGACGAAGGTGCCGGGACTGCATACGATGCCTATCGTAGTCTTGAAGAAAACCGCGCGCCATAACGTCCGTTCTCTGGCGAATGCCCGTGATTGGACATCCCACGACGAGATGGCCGGCGCGTCCGCATTCCCAGCAGTTACGAGTGGCGGGGTTGGTGGGTGGAGAAGGCGGGAGAGTAGGCGGGTTAGGCCAGACGTTTTCGGAGTCCAGTGCGTCTGCAGGCCATCCTTCTTCAGTTGCGACAGGAACGTCCGGCGACTGGGGGGAGGCTTCGTCGACAATGATAGGATGGGTGATGTCGTCGCCGAGTAGGGGGGGGGATGGGGACACAGCAGGGGGTGACGGGGGTGGTACCGGTAGCGGCCGAAGTACCTGGCGATCCCGGACAACTTGTTCGGGGTCGTAAGGGGGACTGGTGGGCCGCATGAATTCGGCAGTCTCTTCGTCGGTGGGCCGAAAGGGTTCTGCCGCCGGGAGATCGGGTTCGGTGTTAGCCGGGGGATCGACCGTCATGGGTTCCTCAACGTCGATCTGGTGAAACCCCTGTTCCTGTACATCCGGTTTGGTTATGACCCAGGGCCTAACGTTATCCTCTGGGGTACATCCACCGGGCCAGTAGCACGCAATGGGGTGAACCCCTCGACTGTTAAGTGGGAAGGAGTGGGTCGGCAGTAGTCCTTTGGGGACGTACTCTTCGATCTCTAGCCGCGCTCCATTATGCCCCGCAAAGTGGAACCAACGGATTGTGTTCTTCTTGTAGCGGATTCGAGCGAGTACGTCGAGCCAGGCTTGTATGGTGTGCGTCTGTATGAGGACGGAGCTGGTGGTGAATATCCCTCCCAGTCGGAAATTGACCATGTCATTGCGGATGGCGGCGAGATTGATCAATCCTTTCATACGATAGGAGGTGACTGTGAGGTTAGCGAGGAGGATGGCTTGGGTCTGGTTGAGTGGTCCAGAGAACACTTGATAGGCTTGCGCCCAGACTGCCTGCTGCAAATAGAAAAGGAAGGCACGAGGGTTCTTCAAGCCAGGCTGGTTCAGAATAATAGGGGCCTCGTCCTCGGCGAGCGTGAGGTGGTAGATGCTATTGTTCGTTGTCAGGTCCTGGTAGAGACAGATGTCGTGAAGGGGATTGGGTATAGCACGGATCCGGAAGCGCGGGTTTTCGTTGTGAACGGCAAAGGCCAATGGGGGAATGGCGATGTGTGGGTTCGGCATTTCAGCCGGGAAACGGGGAATAACGAACTCTGTAAGGGGGTCGGCGACTGGGACGCCTTCCGACGGGATGTCGTCCTCACTGTCGTAATCCGAGTCTGTGTCGTCAATGAGCGTGGGTGTGGTAGTGGGCGGGGAGATGGTACGGAGGATGAAGGGGTTGGGGGAGGAGGTTGGAGGCGTGAGGAGAAGTGGTAGCGGAAGCCATTCTGATGTTACTGAGAATGTAGCGGGGGGAGTTGTGTAAGAAAAGGTGTGTGGGGGTAAGGGACATTCGAGTTATAGCTGGGATGCTGAGGAATGTTTCCGTCCGATGCAGGGTGTCTTTTATACAACGGAGGAGATGCCAATGGTGGCAGCGGCGTGAAGGGATCCGAGGACAAGGGCGATGGCAATGGAGACAGCGGTGAGAGCAAGAGTCGCGACGACGGTGTAAACGGCTACTGTGGATAGAGTGGGGTCGAAAGGGGTCATAGCCGTTTGCCTGGCCATGCCAATCCTCGGTTGGTCTGCTTTTGTAGCTCCTGGTATGCTTGAGTCCGCCAATTAGAGCTGTCCGATCGCTTCTGCTGTAGCTTTGATCGAGACGAGTCTATATTGGGCTTCTTTGGCTGTGCTTCTCGATCGTTGATCGTCAGTGGTGGCACTTTTGATCGAGGAACCAGGGGCAGCCTCTTTAGCTGCGTCATTCGTTTGTCGATCTCTTCCATGATCTGGGGGATAGCTAATCCTGTGGCGAGAAGCTTCTTTCCGATCGGATGCTTCTCGAGCTTCTTTCTGATTTGATCTTCTTCGGCTACTCTGTTGAGTTCTAATTCGATCACCAGGGCCAGAATGGAGGCTTCCATTCCTTTGACTGCCCGAGGGTGCCGGCGGTAGAAGTCCTTTATGGCTTCTTGTGCGTTAGTGACGTTTGCCGCGGCTTCCCAAGAGTTGTCCGATTCCGGGTAGCCCTTCCATTTGATCAGGTACTGCAGGATCTTCCATCGTCCGAAGCGTCTAGCTCCGACAATGGCTTCGACTTCGAATTCTTCTTGCCCTTCGATCAGGTCCGGAGCCGGTTTAGGGTAGTTCGGACCATAGACCTCGTTTTCCTTGTAGGGCGTGAGTCAACTAGCATGGAAGATGTCATGAATGCGCTTCCAGCTGTTGGGCAGTTTCAACCTGAAGTTGACATTTCCTATGGTGTCAATGATTTCAAATGGCCCAAAGCGTTTGGGTCTCAGTTTCTCTGATGGGTGATCGGTGTGGATGTTCTTCCCATCAAGCCATACTTGATCTCCTTTCTTGAAAGGCGGCAGGTCCGTTCCAAAACGGTCGTGCTGTATCCTCATGGCTTCGGCTGCAATTTCGAGGCTGGCTTGTGCTTCCTTCCTAGCACGCTGCAGAGCTTCGAGGCGAGCATCGCGGTGGGGACATTCGTGTTTCCGATGATGGCTGGGTAAGCCCGTGGTTGATATCCATGGAGAAGTTCAAATGGTGACTTCTGCGTGGCCGAGTGCTGATAGGTATTGTGGGCGTATTCCGCGTAGGGGATTAATCCGGCCCAATCTCCTGTGAAGAGCTGCAAAATGCTCTTAGGTATTGTTCCAGTTCCTGATTCGTTCGTTCAGTAGCACCGTCTGTCTGTGGGTGATAGGCTGTGCTTAAAGTGGATTTGATTCCTAATTCTTTGAGCAGGGCTTGCGCTACTTTTGAAGCGAATTGAGTTCCTCTATCCGATATGATTTTATCTGGCAATCCATAGCGTCTCCAGGTGTTTTCTAGCAAGATTTTGGCCGTTCCATCAGAGTCGATGTTTTTCAGGCATGGAGTTATTACTGCAGTTTTGGTGAATCGATCGGTTACTACATGTAGCGAGTTGTATCCGTTTGATTCTGGTAGATCTGTAATAAAATCCATGGTTATTGTTCCGAAGGGTCGATCTGGGATTTCTGTTGGTTGTAATGGTACCATGGTAGGATGTGTGTCGTTCTTGGTGGATTGACAGATGGCGCATCCTTCCACGTATTGGTGAACTGTGTTTGATATTCCTGGCCAAGTAAATTCCTGTCCGACTAAGGCTAGAGTTCCTCTTTGTCCTGGATGTCCTGCTGCTAGATTGTCATGGTTCAATTTGATGATATCTTGACGAAGTTGTTCGTTCCGAGGAACATATATTTTTCCTCGGTGAAGGACCAATCCTTCTTCTTCGTTCCATTCTTGTAAACCTTTCTTCATGTTTCGAGGTCCTAAGGTTTTGATCTTGGCTAGGGTTTCTAATAGCCATTCGTCTTTCCTATTTTCTTCAATGATTCGTTTCTGGAGGTCGTCGTCTATTATGGTAACGCCTCCTCGTCCAGTTGCCCTAATGTGAAGTATTTGATGAGGGTCCCAACTGTTGTCTGTATTGATGGCATTGATTTCTGCGAAAGGTCTTCGGATCTTTTCTGTGTTATTGAAAAGTTTGGGCTCCAAGAGTGTTTCGCCTGAATTGTCAAATTCCACCCCCTTTTTATGGTCTGGACGCCGTGACAGACCGTCGGATTTATTAGTGACTCCTGCCTTGTGCGTCAACTTGTAGTCGAAACGCGAGAGGTAGAGTGACCATTGTGCTTGTCGACGGTTTAGTTTCTGGCTTGAACGGAACCATTCGAGGTTCTTGTGATCCGTCCAGACGTCTACCGGGTGGTCGGCGCCCTCCAAATAGTGTCGCCAAGCTTCGAAAGCTCGAACAACCGCCAGCAACTCTTTATCGTAGATCGGGTAGTTGCGTTCTGTTGGTGAGAGCGACTTGGAGATATAAGCACATGGGTGCCATTTTCCATCTTTGGCGACTTGTGATAAAACTGCTCCGGTGGCGAAGTCGGAAGCGTCGCATTCAATGCGGAACGGGTTCCTTGTGTCTGGCATAACGAGCACCGGAGATTCTGTAAATATTTGTTTTAGCGTTTGAAACGCTTCTTCGCATGCTGGTGTCCAATCCCAGGTGCGTTCCTTCTGTGTTAACTCAAATAGCGGTCGTGCTATTTTTGAGTAATCTTTGATAAACCTGCGATAAAAATTGCAAAAACCTAAAAATGATTGCACTTCCTTGACTTTTCCAGGGGTTGGCCAATCCATAATGCCGGCCACTTTAATCGGGTCCATTTCCAGATGTCCGTGTGATATAACGTATCCAAGATAGTCGATTTTCTTTTTGTGGAAGTGGCACTTCGAGGGTTGTAGATACAGATCGTTGTCTTGTAAGATCTGTAAAACCTTTCGCACTGTCTTGATGTGGTCGTCCATTGTTTTAGAGAATACTAGGATGTCGTCCATATAGATTGCCACTAATCCGGCATAGATGAGGTCTTTGAAGAGGGGCGTTCATCATAGTTTGGAATGTTGCCGGCGAGTTGGTTAATCCAAAGAACATCACCAGAGGTTCGTACATTCCTAAATTGGTGACGAACGCGGCCAGTTTCTCGCTTCCTTCTTTCATGCGTACGTTGTTATATCCTGTATCGACATCCATTAGTGAAAAGTATACGGCTTCGGCTAGAAGGTCCAGTAATTCTTGAATAATCGGCAACGGGTACTTGTTCTTGATTGTTATTTCATTGAGTTTGCGATAATCCATTACTGGTCGTAGTTTCCCGTTCTTTTTCTTGATGAAGAAGAATGGGGATGCCATGTGCGATTTGGATTCCCGGATGAATCCTTTCTGGAGGTTTTCGTCTATGAATTTCTTGAGTTCCACTTGCTCTCCAGGACTAAGACTGTATAGCTTGGGTTTGAGCGAGTGATCCATTCCTTCCTTGATTTCTATTTTGTGATCCCAAGGTCGAGAGAGCGGTAGCTGTCCCTTTGGTCGACCTTCGAAAACCTTCCTATAATTCCAGTATTCCTTCGGTACTATTTCTTCGAAGGATAGTTCGGGTTTCCCTTTGGCGGCTTCTTCTGCAAGTCTTTGCGAGTTGGTGTGCTTCGTTTGTTTTCCTGTCGGTGCTTTGGCAGGTTTGCTTCCTTGAGCCGGTGTGTTGGCGTATGGAAGTTCCGTGGTTTCAGCGCGATGTATATCGACGCCTTCTTCGGAGTCGTTGTATAATTCCAGTGCCTGTAATGTTCCTGTATCCAGGCATCTAACGAGATAGACTCCATCTTCTTCAAGATCCTTGGAGGGAAGTGCCGGAAATCCGTCACCGTCCTCCGGAACGTCTTCTTCAGCCCATGTTGGAACCTTATAATTTCTGGTTCGGGCCTTCAGACGTTCGGCATTCAACCTTCGAGTTGTGAACTCCGGACTTGTAGGTATTGTCCGCGGATGTGGTACTGTGGTGTTTCCCACTTTCCGACCTGGTACTGCTTTTCCCGCTTTTGCACTGGTATTGAGTAGTCGCCCATTTGCGGTACTGTTTCCATGCGCCGTATGCTTGGTTTAGGACGTCCTGGTTTTCTTGTAGCTCTTTTAGCTTTTACCGGTCCTCCTTTTATTTGGCAGGAGGGCAGGCATCTGGTAAAATGTAGCCCGTAGGCATGCCAGTCGACTTCTGGGTTATGTTCTAATAACCAGTCGGTTCCTAAAATGACATCCTCTTTTCCTATTTCCACAATATAGAATCTTGCTGATTCTGTATGCAACCCCCCTTTTTCGCCTAGAACCTGTAATTTGAGGTTGGCGAATCGCGTAATAGGTCCTCCCTTGAATTCGGTGTTCTGGACCGTACTGACTGGGATAGGGGTGGGGGTTTTGTGTGTAGTGATTCGATGTGTTTCTACGAAACGAGGGTGCATGAAGATTCCAGTGGCTCCACTGTCCACTAGTGCCTGTGTAGCAGCTTTTCTATTCTTGCCTATGAGCATTGTCTCGAGTCGGAGGGATGGTGCACCATGTGATTTCATTTCCGAAAGATACAATACATCTGGATGTCCATGCTCTTGGTCAGCATCTTTACTGGCCAGAGGAGCGTACCGATTTCCTGCAAGAATCCTACTCTCCACATCCGCTGCCGATGGGAGAGGCCTTAAAAATTCTTCGAGTCGCTAAAGGCTCGAACTTCCTCGATTTCTTCCATACTGAGTTCCATCATCATCTGGCGGATGTGGTTGACTCTGTTTTTTCCTTCTTCAACGTCTTCATTGTCGAATTGTCCTTCGTCCATTTCTGCTTCGCGCACTGGTCTGCGACGGGGGGGCTGGAATCTTCTCTTGGGTCGAGAAGGACAGTTGCGCGCCATGTGCCCGGGCTTCTTGCAAAAGAAGCACTTTCCTTCTTTGGCAAGTCGATCTCTCTCCGCCGGGGTAAGCTTCTTGAAGCGAGTTCGGACAGCGTCGGCCTCCATTTCCGCTGCATCTACGTCCATAGGTTTGTATTGGGGCTCTCTGTTGTTCCGTGGGGGTGCCCTTTCGTCGTAAAATGTACGCGGAGTGTAGATTTGGAATTTTCCTTTTTGGAGGTCGTATGCTCGGTCCCTTGCGATGCGCATCCTTTCGTGTTTCTTGGCCTTCTCGACTAGTTCTTCCCATGTCCCGTCTTTAGAGGGATCTTCCTAAATTCCCTTTGCCAACTCCCTTGAGTCCTCGCAGGAAATGGGTCTTCTTGGTTTCTTCGTCTACACCGGCAAGCACCGCGTGCTTTGTTCAACAAACAGCTGAAGGTAGGTGTTAAACGATTCCTTTCCCTGATTGACTCGGGCCAGTTTGTCGCGGGCATCGGCTTCTTTGTTGAACTCCTCGAAGTCGGTGGCTATCTTTTTGCGGACGGATGTGTAGCCGACCGTGTGTCTGCCCAAGTGTATTTGTTCCAATCTTTCAGCGTGTTCCTGGCCTGGGTAAAGTTTCTTGCCCATATCCCTGCTGAGCCTTCCTTCATATACGATAGAGCATAAGTGATTTTGGCGAATTCGTTTGCATAATCCTTCTTCCTGGCCAGGAACATCAGGTCGATTTCGTGGAGGAATTGCTCGGTTCGTTTTCTGTTTCCACTGAAGGTGGTGGGTTTGGCCATAGCTGGCCCCTTGGACTCATTACTTCCAGTATCTGCCGACATTGTATTGGGCGGGGGCTCTGGATCGTTAGGCAGTTCCTGATCTTCACTTGGTGCTTCAAAATACTCCGGTTCGGGGACAAATTCCGGTGTTGAGGCTCGGAAGTCTTCTTGGGGAGCGGTCTCCTGTAAGGGGGATGTAGCGGGAGTGTTTCTTCTAGAGATTCGACTTCCACTGGCTGTTTCTCTGGGTAGAGTATGTATGTGTGGTCTTGGCGAGTCACGATGCCGATTTGCCGGTGATTCAGGCTTGTCGAAGGTCTTTCTTGCGATGTAGTCCTCGATCTTAATGAGGTGTAGGTTGGGTCCTGCGTGGACGGTCTCTCCTCCCCAAGCCGCGTATTCGTATTCACTCTTGCCTTGTTGTTTGAAGAATCCGGTGAGGATTCCCGCGTAGTAGAAGTGTTCTTTCCTTTCGTCGTAATAAAGTTGATCCTTGTCGACGTCTTCGGGTAAATCTCCGTAGATTTCTGCTGGGTCTGTTCGGTAGCCGGGAGGGTATCCCGCTGCGACTTCGTCCGTGGTTCTTTATTCTTTGAAGAAGAAGGGTACTGCCTGTCTTCTTCCTGCTTGTAATGCTTCCTGTAAGTCTGGGTCCCTTTTGATAATTTCGTTGATGGAAATATCAATTTGGTCGATGAGTTGGATGATCTCGGAGAATGTGTGTCCCAAGATGAAGGTCCTGAGATGATAAGTTTTGTGGGCGAACTCTCCTCTTCTGACAACAAAAACAATCCCTTCAATTTGTGTTCGGACTGGTGGGGAGTTAGGAGCTTCCAGTGTGTCTTCCTAGGTTGAGGAGAAGGTCCAGTGGATGAGGATTGAGACGTGGTCTCTATTCTCCTTGGTCTTGACAAGCTCCGCTCTGATTCCGTCTGTGTTGATATTCCTTGTGATGGTTCTTCTGAGATCGGGGATAACGGCGACGGGGAAATCGTCTGGTCTTCCGTCGTGTATCTCGACGCAGTTCCTTGCTCTGATGACGTCGGGCTCTCCGTTGTCCGTGAGTGTGAACGGTGTCTTTGGTTCGTTGACGAAGCAAATCCCGGAAAATCTATATCCAGTTTTAAGGAGGTCTATAAATATTTCGGGTGCTTGTTGTAGCCTAAGCGTGGCTATTCCTGAATAGAGTTTTCCTGGGTTCCGGTGTCTTGCGACTTCTATGGTTCCGGGGTTGTTTATTCTCCCTTGAAGGGTCGCTACTGGGGTTGCTGTTAGGTTTACCCTGTTGGCGATTGCTAAAATGTTGTTGACTGATGAGAGAAAGAGCTGCTTCTGCTGGAGATCCAGCTTGGATAGGGTAGGGATAAAAGAGCTCGTTCAAGTGTTAGGTCGGAGACCTATCACGTGCACCGATGCACGAAGGGGTCCCTAGGCTAAACCTCCACTGGTTCGTATAGCGTAGACTCCAATGGATGAAGACGATAGATCGTCTTTGAGCTCTTTCGAGGAACTCGGGGTCGCTGTCGGCTTTGTTCTCAAAGAGATTGAGAAGGTGATCTTCGAGGTCTTCTCGATGATGAGGAGGAACCGGATGATCTTCTCCTGTCCAACAAATGACATGAGGGGGTGTCCAACTGAGAACGCGGTAGGCAGCTAGTCCGGTATAGAAGCGGATGAGTAGAGGGAGGGGAGGGAAGGGAGACGAGTCCAGTGCTTCGTCAGACCGTGCAAAGAAGTTTCTCAGATCTGACAGAGATCACGAAGTGTGGGCTAGGAAGGTAGCCAGACGCCAGGTGCAGTGCAGAGATCGAGTGTATTACAGGTGAACGAGCTGAGCTTCTTAGAAGCTCATCTCGGCTATTTACGTACAGAAGTGTCTAGGGCAGGATCAAGATCTGGTCCGTGCGCTTCTCAGGTACCGAAGTCAACGATCGAGATCCGTAAGCTAGAATGCCTCATCAACCTGCCATGTATCCAAATATAGTAATCCGATCACTAATGTCCATCCACATCTTCGATCGATCAAGAACCAGGAACGGGGGTCAGGAACCAATGTCTGTCCACATCAAGAATCAGGAACCAGAAGTCAGCGTTCATGCGTTAGCATGTAAATGGTAAAGAGTCATGGAAAGCGGTCCGAGTCTGCAACAAGTCCGAAGCACTTGACCAGCCCATCCATTCACGTGCGAAGCACGTGTTAGGACGCGGTCCTAACACTCTGGACGAACACTCAATTTCTAACCAGGACGGGCCACCGTATGGGGCTGACAGAGTTAGGGATCTTCAAAGGAGTCTTGCCGGACTCAAAACAAGTCGAGAAAAGTCTATTCTCGATAGGTGGGTGGGCCTAAGCCTTTAGCAAGCGATCAACCCACACGCACCTGGAGTCCCCCTTGATACTGGAGATCAAGGAGATGAAGATCTATCCTGGAAACACTGAAGCATGGCCTCCGGCATTTTGAAGAAGAACGACACACACCCATCCACAGACGAGTTTCTATTTCATCATATAATCATTCGCACGACACCTTTCTGAATCGTCGCCAGAGAAAATACTAGCTTAACAAACCTACCAGGGAGTCCTGGTTGAGTAGCTGCCTATTGACTCTAGGAGTGTACTCACACAAAACGTACAGTGAAGGAAGAACACCGAGGGCGACGCGATATTGTGGCGATATTGCTAGAAGCCTGGATCAAACAGCTCAACGGAGAAGGAAAACTCCTAGGCGTTGTAAACAACGTAGGTCGGTCTTCGCCCCAGAAAATGAAGTCATATTGGGAAGACGCATCCCAATCTTTTGGACAACCAGAGAGCAAATTGTACGTGGAATGACGATGAAGCTCGCAAGAGGCGAGTAGTCCCCTCAGGAGTTGGGACCTAGAAAGGGGGTAATGTTATGACTTGCCCAATCAGGGCCCTTCGGGGCCGGTCTATCCAATGGATCAAGCATCACATGCTAGGCGGCTCCACTACGGAGCGTACATCAAGGTATTTGGCATGTCCTTAGGAGCCGACTAGACCGATGGTTCTTCAAGACATCGGTAGAGGCTACATTGGAGGGACACGAGGATCGTTCGATAGGCACAGAGATAAGAGAGGCATTCACATGCCATGGGCTTAGGGCTTATGGGTAAGCACCTTGTCGCACCAGGATGGATCTGTGCGACTGGAGAAGTACAAGAGTAGGCACCGGCCGAGAGAGACGGTGGCCACAGCTCTCCTGTGATGGAAACCCGAAGAAGCACACGAACTCTTACCCTATACCCTATACAGTATATAAGGCCCATAGAATAGGCTGAGGATCTTCAGTCTATTCTCTTCATTTGTTCATATCTTCTTATACGAACACTTCGTTGAATAACCATTATTCCCTCCTGTATCATTGCCCGGTACAGTCGAGACTTCGTCCACCACTCAGTCCATTGTGCGACCTAGGGAAGAACCTGTTACTCTTGGGTTACTGAATGAGCAGTTCATAACAGAAAGTGGATCCAGATACATTTCCAGAGTGCTCGACAGGTTGACCAGCTGCAGGAGATCCTGATGCACGCTTTTTCGACTCTATGTGGGTCCAAGTATATGTGACTGTCATCACATGGCGTGACTTGACATGCTTGAGGAGCGACCGCAATCTGATCATCACTCCGTCACAGCGTTGTTTACTCATAGGTAAGTAGACGATCTAGTCAAATGAAGTTGTGCACTTTCTCCTCTCGCAAATGGAGACTGACTAGGCCAAAAAGAAAAGTTGAAGTCCGTCCACTTCGTAGAGCCTTTTGGGCTTCGAGCTTCATTACTGTTTTACTCGTGGAAAGAAGAAATCAAGAAAGCAGCAGCCTGCCAGCCACATGCCAGAGACCTCATGAACATCTACAACATCAAAAAGCTATGCTTGTGATCGGTGCAACCCCCTCACTCCCTTCGACATGACCTCTTCTCTAGCATATTGAACACAAAGTCCTTCGATATGTCTCACATCTAACACACCCTCTCTTAGCTGGAAGAGGCTGTCGTGCTCATCACTTCCTCCTTCCAACATACTGCTAAGGGTCATCGTGCGGCCATTTCTATTACTCTTGTAGAGGTGAACGCACCGTGGAGTTCCTCTCCATGCTATCCTACCACAAGCACAGCAAGCTGTATCAATCCGGGTAATTTCAGAGACATGACGGGCAGGCTTGCATTCGATGTTGCCCCTCAGACGAGCTCCTTCTGACTCAAAAAGGGTTTGGACATACAGAAGGTTACATTGTCCCCCTGCTTATATCTGTGGCGATGATTGGGCTTTTGCTGCCTAAGTTGGTGGACTGTAGCCTGGTCCATCCATTTAACCCCACCTGGCTATTGTCCTACGAGGTCACTATGGAGCAGCATTGTTTTGATGAGGACCCCGCCTTTCTGATTTCTTGTCGCAGTCCCGCTTTTCTGGGTTTCCCTGGATCCCCGCCATTGTGGATTACAACCCCCTATTCGCCCTTCTTTTACTGCCCTCTTTTCCAAACCCGGGTTTCTTTGGGCCGATCATGCTGTACGAGGACTTTGTGGTGTGCAATTTACTCGATAGCAGAATACTTCTCAGCTGTACGAGAGATGCTTTACAGTTCCGACTTCATGGGATGACTGTGGCGCTGGTAAAATGGAACAATCCGGCGCTGCTGGAGCCTTGTGAAGAGAATATTGTGCTCCTAACGAAGGGTTGGCGCGCGCAGTCAAGGAGTGTCAAATCAGTGGTGCCATCGGTCGTGACTCAACTTTTCCCCTTGCAAGACAAGCTCCCAGGTGACACTGAGGGACAAGGCATGACGAAGACTATGACGGGCTTGAATTTGGACGTTAAGGTGTGATAAATATATACTCCTAGATGAACTTATCTGCTGTCCTCACTGATACGAAGGGTTCTCTGGTTTCGAACGGCAGCCTTGCGCTACTTGTATGCAAGTCCGTATCTTGGGAATTTGAATATAAGTACAATTTTTCGGCGAAAAAGTCATTCAAGAACCAGAATTGCATCCACTATTGGCAGCTTTTAATTGCTCTCAGATTACAGTCTGAAGCACTGGAGTTCATCCCTTCTTGAACCCGTACCACCACCTTCCTCTTCAGGACACCACCTACTCGCCCCCATCCAAACGTCCTCAAGCCCATCCACCCCTCATCCTTCCTCATCACAGGTTCCCTTCTACTCTACTACCATCTGGCAACCGCTTTGCATCATCTGCGGTGTAGGCTCATCAATTGACGCTCCCGATCTTGCGGGATGCGCCCTCTTTTCTGACAGGCAGGATTATGGCTGCATCTCCACTCGGAGACCCTGCCTGACCCTTTCACACTCCTTTGGTTTTATGAGTGGCGAGTGCACGGGCAGTGATGGCACCCCAAACGATTGTGCTCCCTTTTCTGCCTTTGGGCCTCCAACAAGGTGTCCTTGGATGCCTTTTTGCCTTCGGGCATCAGACATGGTATCATTTGATACCTTTCATTCTCCGGGAGTCTTCAGACTTCTATCGTCCAAAGGTGATGTCATGTGCTGTCGTCCGCGTCATGCAGAACCAATGCCCCCTCTGGGGTGTACTGCGATTATAGTAACAAGGTGCTAGGGAGATACCGCCTCGGCGTCATAAGCTCTCTACCATCTGCAGGGCTCATGCGCCCTCGGGGGTCCATGTTAAGAGCCAGCTCATAACACATGATATATGATCACCTGATCATATGACACGCGGTCTATGACCAACAGATATGACCTATACCCAGTGACCGACCCCTTGACTTCACCAATGGACATTGAGTTATCTTATCTTATCTTTTGTTCCTGAATTAACGATCAGTTACATCACTAACATCATTGATTGCATCATGCTTCTCTGATTGCATCATAGATTACATCACTCCGATCGTTGATCGTTTACTTCTATTTGCCTCGGTGCCTTAAGCATAGACCTTCTGTAGATCTTGCCCTAAAGCGGATCGCGTATATATAGAACGAGCCAGAGACCTGTCTTGCCAGCTCATTCACCTTTGTTACTCCCCCACCTGTTCTTACTCTTGACCTTTGGTAATAGCCATACCTCTGCTACATCATAGTCTTTGCCAATAGGCCAGACCTTTGATTGTTAATAGAACAGCTTGAGCATCGGTTTAACTTGCCCTGCGCTTCTCTCTATCATCATCCTCAACCACTCAGTCGTCGTCTCAATACTGGCTGAGTTCTACACAGGACTAGCAGTATTCTATCTCAACTTTAGTGGGCAGCATATCTACTGCCATCCGGGTCCGCATCAGGTCATACCCTCACACCTGTGGGAAAACCTTTGTGCATTCCTGGAGACACGATACCATCACGAATCCCTCGTGCATTCCAAATTACGCACACAGTTGGCCGCTGGTGCTTTTATCAGACGCACCTGGATTTGGCACGTCCCTCAGTGACTCAGGAGCCTCCTGGCACATCACGTGCGAAGACCAGGTCTTAACAGTCCGTGTGTGGGAGCGGGTTGCGGTAGTGCGCGGCGGAGCCGCGAGACTCCTCTCACTGAGGGGACACACCCGGGCCTTAAATGAGCCATTCACGGCCTAGATTACTAAACCGTTCGGCCTTAAGCCCCTTACTTACACACCGCCACTGGCTTGCGCTGCGCGGAATATAAATACTTGACCCAAAAAAAAAGAAGCACTGGAGTTTGAGTCTCAGCGCCTATAAACACCGGCCGCTGCTTACGGCATGCTTCCTTCGGCCATGCTTCTTCGCCCGAATCTGCTGATGCAGGTATTGAATATCCCTTCCTTCGGCAGGAGATGGGGCCGGAAATGTCGATACATACCCGGGGTTGATTCTTGCTCAATACTTTCAAATTTGTCTCCTTGACCCGCTACTACCATCCTCCGCTCGACCAGAGGCGATACAGTCGACGGCCACCAGAATGGCTTCGCAATCGGCTAAGGGGAAGACTCACCTTGTAACCTTTGTCAAGGATGACCCAGAAGATCCGGTTAACTGGCCGAAGTGGAAGAAAGTCAGTGTGGTCATGATGTTATGTGTTCTAGCATTTTGCTCGTGAGTCATCCACAGATCGATCTGATAGTCATCTCTGCAGTAGCTGATGTTCAACTAGGGTCTTTGGCTCGTCTTCCTACGTACGCGAGGAACCGTGCTGTGAGGTCGCTCGAATGAATCTAACTTCTCTACTTCACCAGGCTCCCGGGCAGCAACAGCTTGAACGGTTGTATGGTATCAACGAAATCGCCGCGAGCTCAGGACTGACCCTCTACGTCCTTGGCTTCGCTTTTGGGCCACTCATATGTCAGATTCTTTCCTTGCTCACTCCGAGTGCTGAATCGCTGATCAGATGTCATCTTAAAAACAGGGGGTACGGCCGGCATAAGTATGCTGATACGTTCAACTTTTGACTCTCAATCACCGTATTAGGTCCCATGTCTGAGATGTACGGCCGCAAGGTTGCATATATGCTCTCATGGCCGTTGATGATTGGTGAGCGACTATGTGTCTTCTACTCCAGATCCATAAATGGCTGATTTGTGCTATGTTAAAAGGCGCTGTAGCTCCTTCGGCCTTTGCCAGCAACATCGTTGTAATTCTTTTATGTGAGTCTATGCCCATGGGCGATCAATAATAGTATTCAAGCCCCTTTTAGTTCGGTTTCTAACAGGCGCCTGCGCTGCCTGCGCCCTCAATAAGTGAGTCAAACACATTTTATAAGTACGTTCTGCATGATCGCCTAATGCATGGATGTAGTGGGAGCGGTGTAATTACGGAGTATGCCTTTTTTTGTATGCATGATGCTCTTGTTCAAGTTCAAGGACTGAGCAAAATTTTGATGTAGTATGTATCACAATGACATTCGGGCACAAAGTAGAGGTACGTGGTTCTTATCTGTGGAAATCCGGTAACAGTTCCTTGACCATTCAAATATCTTATGCCATAGCCATCGCCTGGTAGTAAGTCTCGACCAATGTGAAGAGAATGGTGATTGTCACTCACATCGTTGTCACAAGCTCGTTCTGCCCCCTCTCGGGGCCATGTTTTGGTTCTCTCGTCGGATTTTTCGTTGCAGCTGCGACAAACAGCGGGTGATTTATTCTCAGCAGTCAATCATCAGTATATGATACTCACATATTACAGATCAGGTTTATGGGTTGTCCGTGTCCATTTCTTCTTCGCGATCGCCTGCTGGCCACTTGTCTTGCTTCTCCCTGAAACGCATGGGCCGACCATCCTCTCTAAGCGCGCCAAGAGACTGCGCGCGGAAGGACATGAGAATGCACGTGCAGCCCACGAAATTCATAAAGAATCAAGGAAGCAAATCCTACAAAAACACATCTTGCGGCCAACTCGTATGTGTTCTAGAAAAGCACGAGCGTTATTCCTATTGACTCAGAATCAATAGAGATGCTTTTGTATGAACCTATAAATCAAGGAGCGGCTATATGGATCTCATTAGCCTACGGCATCGTGTAGTGAGTACGAATGTGGCAAGTCATCCGAGGAAATCTGATGAAAACACTTTCACTCATCTAGCTTTTTCTTCGAAGCCTACCCTGTGGTCTTCATCGCACAGGTATTTATACATTTTTATTACTGGAAAACCCATTTTGACATGGCTTTTGCTTCTAGCATAACATCCCGTTCCGACTGTGTGGTTTGCTTTTCCTCCCTATTCCAATCGGACAGTTTCTTGTTGTAGCGCCGTACGAACGGATAACTCGCTTCTTCTCTCAGTTGCCGCTTCCAGGAATCGAAAAGAGGGGTGTTACACCTCAGCCTGCGGAAGCGCGACTTAAAGTGGTACTCTCTGCTTGGTGAGAGATTCTGTTTTCGTGAACCGCCCCCGTACGACTCACCACAATGGCGACAGTTTACTCTTGCCTATGTCTCTCTTCTGGTTTGCCTGGTAAGGCATAATGTCGCAAGCGATCATTTCATTTTTGACAGTTTGTGATGTAGGACAAGCGGCCCAGAGACGCACTGGATTGCGCCTGCCCTTGCAGGGATTGCGTTTGGATATTCCTTGATGGCTATCTTCATGTGTTTCCTCGCGTAGTACGCCTAGGTTTCCCTTCCTGCATTCCCTCAAGCCTGATGTCTGGATTCAGCGTTTCGCAGACTTACACAGTGTACGCATCAAGCGCGTCCGCTTGCAACGTTTTCGTCCGTTCCATTATAGCGTCTGCTTTTCCGGTATTTGCGAACAGCCTGTTGAGCTCGGTGGGAACTAAATGGGGCCGTGAGTCTAGGAATCTTGTTTACCTGCCAAGGATGCTGATCGCTTTCCCCACCTCCACAAGTCTCTCTATTTGGCTTTCTATCTCTAGGCCTCATCCCCATCCCTCTCTTTTTCATCCGTTATGGCGAAAAGCTCCGTGCGCGCTCTAAATTTGCACAGGAGGCGCGTAAGATTTTAGAGCAAATGAGGGAAGGACGGGACGGGACCTCGGAGAAGACGCAGGTGGAATCAGATGCTGCGGAATTGGAGTCTGAAGCAGCGAAAGGAGCGAAGGCAGAGAAGAGGGAGGTGGACAGCTCAATAGAGGCCGTATGATGGCCACACTGCACACCGTACATTACTTTATACCATTGACCGTAAGGGTTTACTTATACAGAGAACGACTGTCAGCCACGGAGACTAAGTGTTTACTTGAATTGAAAATCTAAGCAACTGCTAAGCCGCCACAAGGCACGTGGCCAGCTAGGGACGGACTGGTTTTATGTCAACAGTTGAGACGTTGAGACCTGCCACCTTGACTCTTTCTACACCCACTCCGTTCTGTAGCCGTCCTCTCTCAACCCTTTGCGAAACTGTATCTATACTTCTCCTGTGAGAGCATCTCCCATCCTTTCTCTGGCTGACTGAGGAGCGACGCTTGCTCAGGAGACCTGTATCTGACTGGTTGTCGTCTTGTTGCCTCTGTACTGGATTATCGTCTTGTCATTCGCTACAGACATCCTGTCATCTCCCACACTCTTCCAAAACAAAAGAATTCTTGACTTCTCTCTCCACCATCTGACCCCCGTCTAAGTCAATCGAAAATATGGCTGATGATGACTTTGACCTCTATGGAGAAGACGACGGGTTCCAGAACGTGTCAATCGAACCTCAGGTATGTGGCCCTTTTTGAGCAGGAGGAGCTCTTACTGATGGATTTATCTGTGGGCATTTGCGTCAGTCTGCCACGGAAGAGCCAGCCCAGGAGGATGTGAAGCAAGAGGACCCGGATCTGAACCATGTGGCCGCGCCCATCATTGGTGAGAAGAGACCTCGAGAAGAAGATGATCATGAACCCCAAGAAGCTGCACAAGCTATTCCCACTGTTCCTGATTCAAACCCGATGGCATCCGGTAGCGCGAACGGGAACAGGAACTACACGATGGGAGGAGGGAACCAAGGAAAAGTAGAGATGGGGCAGCCAGGCAATGATGCCTTATATATCGGAGACTTGCAATGGGTCCGTTCATCTTGTCGTCGGACTCCTCATGTACCATCTTCTGAGATATTGCCTGTATCCTCTTTGTTTACAGTGGACCACTGACGAGGATCTCCGCCAAGTCGCACTGAACGTCGGGGTCACGGTAGATCACAAAGACATCACCTTTTCAGAGCACAAGGTGAATGGAAAGAGCAAAGGGTAAACATCCTTCACATCCTACATGCGTATATGCTGTTTATAGACGCATATAGCATCGCTTATGTGGAATGCGGCGGTTATGAAAACGCCCTCGCGCTCAAGAACTGGTTCGACAATAAGTATGTGGTGCTTACCGTGCTCCTTGTCAGGTTTAGTGATAGATGATTGCCACAGCGATTTTCAAAACCGCAAGGCTAATGTGAACTTCACGAGTTCGATGCAGGGCAACCCTTTTAGGACCCTTCCAAAAGGTAATTTTGATGAAAGCTTTCCTATCTTTCATCTAAATTGATCTATGCAGAGCCTCCGCCTCGCGAGAATCGCATCCAAGGTGGTCAACCGATCCCCAGCACTGGAGGCAGCGTTGGCCCGGTGGGTCGCGGTGGGGCCAACTTCCGTGGTGGCATGGGCAACAGCCAGATGGGTATGCAAAATATGGGAGGGATGAACATACGCGGTGGTGGTATGATGGGTGGTGGTATGATGCGCGGTATGCCTGCGATGATGGGCGGCATGGGTGGCATGGGTATGAACATGGGAGCTGGTGGGTTCAACAACATGGGAGCCGGGTTCACGGGTGGTGGACGTGGCGGTATGATTCCGCAGGGCCCGCGAGGTGGTATGATGGGCAATGGCTTTCGAGGAAATATGATGGGTGGCATGGGTACGGGTTTCTAGCCTCTGTAACCTGTGTATCTGGATGTGTACGCTTACTGTGTCTGCTTGTACGTGTAGGTGGGATGGGTATGATGGGTGGAATGGGTCGGGGCGGTTTCAATAATGTCCAGGGGCATTTCAACCCGGCCTTCATGCAAGGTGCCCAAGGCGGTGGACAATTTGGGCCTGATGGTCCTCGCAAGAGGTATAGGATGGAGGATAGTGGCTAAATTATGTTTATACAGGCAATATTTTGCTGTTCTTCGCCGTCCACTGCGGTCGTTGAATCATCCGCTTTCGATTTCGCTTTTTATATACGCTCGCCTGCAGAGTTTTTCATCCACCTTGGATGGATTCGCATCTGTAGTCACCTTCCAAGAGTTCTGCTTTGTATAATTACAGCTGTGCATGAAAAAAGTATTCCTATTCTACATAGTGCGATGGTCGCATTCTAGATGCGTTGCTGACCACAAGAGATACGATGGTGGGATATAAGGGTGCAAGAAGGAAGGGAGAACGTAGATAATCAAGGGTATACATGACACCTACATGTCACGCTCAATACCCGTCCAAAGCCAAGCATAAGCTACACAAGTCCATGATCGACATACACAAAATCTCGTACCATATCTAGAGTCCTCCATAAGTCCGTCACAACAAGCAGATATGAATGTCGCTAATTAGAGCGCTCACGCTCTCTCTTGCGTCGCCGTTTCTCTTCCTCACGTCGTTTTTCCTCCATCTCCGCTTCTACGTCTTCCTTCCGCGCAAGACGAGCACTGCAAGAAGATCAATGAGATCGAGGTCACGGCATAGAAACGCTGTCCGACCGACCTTCTCATTTCCTCCCTTTCTAAGTCATGGGCATCCGCTTCCATGTCTTCATCATCACTGAAGACGTCACGCCGCATATAATCGTCCTTATCCTTTCCAAAGAGTTTCCAAATTTGGCTGGAGATATCGTCCATCGGCTTGGAGCGCTTTGGAGGTGGCGGCGAGTCAGAGAGGGAAGGAGACCGCTGTCGTCGCTTGGTGACAGGCTGCGAGATTCTAGAAGCCAGCTTGGAAGTTGAAGGAGCCTTGGATAAACTCGCAGACGGTTTGGGAGCGCCCATGGCAGAAGGCCTGCTATCAGCCTTCAAAATGGTACCGGCTTTCGGGTGCCGAGGTATAGGTGCTGACTTGAGCGCAGAAGATGGGTTGGCTTTGGAAGATGAGGCAGGTATAGGTTTAATGACAGAAGCTGGGCTTTTCTTTGGCATTATAGAGGGTGCTAGATTTGGTGCGACAGAAGTGGATGGTTTTCCAGGTATCGTACTAGCAGAGGGCGTGCTCATCCTGGAAACAGGTGTGGGCGTCAGCTTCTCCGATGCCTTTGGCTTGGACCCGAACCAGTCGTGGAACTCTCGCGCCTCCTCGCCCTCTAAAAGTTTGGATTCGCGAAGCTTCTGCCGATCTCGCACAATTTCGTCAATCGTGCGAGTGTCGCGTTTGACGACATTGAGTTTCGTCAGGGTGTTGGGCATGGCCGCGAGGCGGGCGCGAACAGAGACTGAGCCATCCGAAGTGGAGACGGGTGGTGGCGTGGACGAGTTTGTGGTTATGTCGATTGCCCCACCAGGTAACCGTCTGCCTGCCTTGGTATAGCCAGAGCCAGTCGTCGAGCGTTTGCGTGAAGGGTCTCGCGTGAATTCGGCCTCGAGCCTGCGCTTGCGCTTTTCTTCGCGCGTAAGAGCTGTGCTGCCCGAGTCGTCGCCATCATCCGAGGGTAGCCTGCGCCTGCGAACATCGTCTTTATTGGAAGAAGAAGAGGCGGGCCACCGTGGGCCACCGTCCTTTCCTTTCTTTGGCCCGTGAAGGAGCGCCTGGCGTTGTTCCTCCTCCCGACGCTGTATCTCCCGCTGCTTCGCCAATTGCTCCTGATCTTGCTTGTCCTGCCTCTCACGTTCTTTCTTTTCCTGCTCCAAGCGCTGCATACGTATCTTTGCCTGAATTTCTCGCTCCTTCGACTCCCGCTCATCCTGCTGCTGTCTCCGTATTTGCTCCTTTCGTTGGCGCTCCTGGAGTGCGGATTTGACAGCACGATCTGATTCCTGCGTTTGACTATGGCTGAGAGCCATTAGAGCAGCAAAACTGCTGGCAGCCATGATGAGCGAGAGTAGTATGCCTAGGGGATGTAGCGGACAATGGGCAGAAGGCGATGACCAGACGTGTATGCCACTGCCACCCTGTGCCACCGCGTCTTTCCGAGACTTATGTTTGTTCGTATTTGGTAGCAGCGGTGGCATGCACAGGTCGTGAAATACCGTATCAAGTCGTGAAAACCCACTGGTAACTCTATGGATATCGTTAAGAAACTACTGCTACGATCTCGGCGTCTCATTGGGGTATAGAAATCCGCGAACAACATCTCGCGCTTACTTCGAGTCCCTCCATGCCTTACAAGGCAATGTCGTCGCTACCAACACCGAGCCGGACGCGACGGCGAGCAGAACCCAGTATACGAGCCACCCACCAAGATATTGATGCCGAATGGAAAGAGCAAACAAGGAGTTTGCCGCTGCAGGGCCGAACGTCCGCATAACCGACACCATCATCTGGGCCAATCCGTTGGTTGCACCCAAGGAGGCTTTGTTAGGAGCAGAGGCTGCGATATAGATGAAGATGCAGCCTACAAGCTGTGATAAGATTATCGTGACAGTGATATTTAGGAGAATCTCTGACCGTAACTGAGACTGACTCCAAGGGAAATCAGAGTTTGCAGCGCCACTATAACCCAGACGGTAGTACTGACACCCTGTGCCCTTGCCAACAGGTTCATGCATGGAAACAAGGCAAAGCAGGGTATCGCCGAGAGCAGGCCCGCGATAAAGACGTTCTTCGTCCCCCATCTGTCGTGGATGCGCGCGAAGAAGAACACCTGGAAAATGCCGTTCATGAAACCGAAGAAGGACAAGATGGCACCGATCGTGGGAGGTGGCAGCCCAAGCCCACCGAGCTCGATCGGTGTAGAGAAGAACAGAGGTTGCACTGCGCGGTATGCGATGTCGACGAGTGAGAGAGTGGCATAGTTCACCGCCGCGATGAGCACACGAGGAATTAGAAGCGCATGGATAGGGAAGGGTTTTTCAGCATCGTCTGCCGGAGTGTCCTGCAGGGAGGTATCATCTGCTAAAGCCAGACCCCCCTTGTCTTTGCGGATCCTGAATAGGCTCCGGACGGAAACAGGCGAACGAACAGTCTAACAAGAATTGAAAAAAAGGAAGTCAGTACGGAGTTGCAGGTGACAAAAACGGTCACCGCATTATCAACTCCAGCAATGTTCATATATACCTCTTTAAGAAATGAAAAAGTAATCAACCATGCAAGGGCTGAAAATGTCGCAGGCACGGCGCAAGCTAGAAAATAGGGATATTTCTTCATGAATTCTGAATCGCCAAACGTATTGGGAAAGCGGTCAGCGGGGCGTGAAAGTGTGCCGCCGATAATAGGACTGTATCGTGTGTCAACAGATGAGTTGAAACAGAGTACTGGCGATCAACTGGAACACACCCTAAAGTCCCTCCGGTAGACCATGCGATTGGCATGTATGCATAGACCTGTGCAAGGTTCGAGGAGTCGGTGATCTCTGCGATCATGCTTTTCAGCACTCCGATGTTCCCTTATTACGTTTGGCTTATATTAGCGAACGCGCGGAAATAAAGCGATAGCCTGATATACCGTTGAGGAACCCTAGATTAGAGCTCAGTACTGAATTTCGAGAGATAGCAAAAAAAATCAAATACCATTAAGAGAACGACTGCATCAAAGCGTCAGTAAAGCTTAAATGTGCTAGAGTACACGCAGCAGAGCTCCATACCTGATAACTGCCGACCAATATGTCCTCGACAAACCGAAACAGTACATGGAAAGTGACAGGCCAGACAGACCCGTCAAGATGACAGGCTTGCGGCCAACAATATCTGAAATACGACTCCAGTGCAGAACAGTCATGGCTTGTGCAGCAAAGAAGATGGATTGCTGGTAGATGCGTGATCAGACACAATCTTCAAAGAAAAGCTGACGACATACCATTAAACCAACATAGTGCCCTACTTTCGTCTCGTCTCCATGCGTAATCCCGCTGTGCCGAACAAACTGCAGGGAGATAGATGAGGAGTCACCGCCGTTCCCAAGAGATATCAACGCACCTCAGGAGCGAACGGATAAATGACTTGTGAAGTCAGCGGTTCGGCGAGCTGCAATACCAAGAGCAAAGTTATCTGAGGCCATGGTATAAGCGAGGGCTTTTTCTTTTGTTGAGTCTCCTGCAACAGCGGAGTCTCTTCGTCCATATCTCTCGTGACGGCGGTCATGAAGGACTTGGTCAAGAAAGTGTACAGGGCAAGGAACGAAAGAAAGTGCTCAGATGGGACTCAGAAGGCGAAAGAATGAGTCTATGACTCTCAGAGTCATCGGCACCCTGGCCGGACAACACATTACCTAAGTCAACGACAGTTTGCGAGTCGGCCGTAGGATCGCCGCCGGGCAAAGCGGGTCAGGAGGGCAAATAAAACATGAGGCAGGTTGTAGAGGAACAACATGGGTGGTGTTGACATGTTGACAATCAGTGGGATGGCGAAATCAATAGTTGGTTCGCGACTCGCGGCTATGAGAGAGGGTTGCCTGGAGAACGTCTTGAGGCTGTCCCGGTCGCACCCGGAAAACCTTTCCGCATGTTTCCGGATCTATCTGAGTCCAACGGCTTGAAATCTCTTGAAATCATAAGAAACGAAGTTTGGGGGTTTTCGCAGGATTCCAACGATAGTTAGCTGAAACGACACACAATTGACTTCACAACAACGTACACTAAACGAGGAACGAACAATACATCAAAAAAGATTGTAGATCCTAGCCAGAGGTAGCTTCGCCGCTGGCGGGGCATCCATCAGAATCCCGTCTGCATGCACCTCATAAGTCTCAGGGTCGACCTTCATTTGTGGTGTTGCATCGTTCCACTTCATATCCTTCTTCGTCACCTTTCTACAGCCACGGACCGCTTCGAAACGCTTAGATAGACCGTAGGACGCTACGACACCGGAGGTGATGGATATCTCGGAGACGAAGTAGACCGAGTTAAGCGCCGCAGACGAGGGATAGGAACCCCACATTGGCCTCCCCAAGAAAGGCTGAACGGTTGGTATTGACGCATTCGCATCACCCATCTATCAACAGAAATCAGGTCAGTCAAAGCACTGAATCATCGCGTGTTCGAAGGCTGACCTGGCTCCAAGCGATGACGCCTGACTTAAGTACCATCTCAGGCTTGATCCCAAAGTTCTCGGGTTTCCAGAGGACCAGATCTGCGAGAGTTCCAACTTTGACATGTCCAACGAGATGACTTATGCCATGTGTAATAGCCCTTAGATCACAAAAATACAATCGCTATGCTTAGTGCACATATGAGTTGAGATGGACTATGGGCGTACGGGTTGATGGTGTATTTCGCGATATATCTTTTGACTCTTCCGTTATCGACGCCGCCGCCGTCGCCCAAAGACGTGAGAGGCCCTCTGACTTCTCGCATTTTGCTTGCTGTTCGCCACGTTCGACTCACAACCTCACCAACACGGCCCATGGCTTGCGAGTCGGAGCTAATCATCGATATGGCACCAGTGTCGTGCAAGACATCCTCAGCCGCGACAGTTTCGGCACGAATGCGAGATTCGGCGAACGCGAGATCTTCGGGAATAGACTTGTCCAAATGATGACAGACCATGAGCATCTGTACCGAAGATGTGAGTGCTGATACTAAGTTGCTATTCGGGCCCGCAGAACTCTTACGTCCAAGTGTTCATCGAGAGTGTTATTCGTAAATGGACGAGTAGGGTTTGTGGAAGAAGGAAGTACGTTGTCAAGGCCACACACGACGATGATATCAGGAGCGTGTCCTCCACCTGCCATGGTAATCAAATCAGTCCAGCAAGTGTCGATGGATTGAAAGATCACTAACCAGCCCCTTCCGTATGATACGTATGAATCGTGCGATTTCCGAAAGCAGTAATAGTGCCTTGATGATCGTGAGATGATGAGTTCAAGATGCTTTTACGAGGCCTTACTTTCGACGAAACCACTCTCGTTCAAAGTGTCCGTGTGAATATTGACCTATTGTATGATTTCAATTCAGAAAACGCCCTTCGATTTGACGGCACTTGCCTGTACATCGTACTTGTCTCCGACATCCAAGCAGTTCACAATCACTGCTGGCGTTGAGCCCCAATCTTCATGCAGTTTCAGTCCAGCAGCGCCTGCCTTGACAATATCCTCCAAGGCCTTCGGACCTGCATCATTCCCCTTACCCGTGATGGCAAAATTCATCGGCAAGCCATCCATCGCGGCGAACATGTGTTGCATGTAGAAAGGACTGGGAGTGCAGGTCGTGGCATTCGTACCCGCACTTGGCCCCGTGCCCCCGCCAATCATGGTTGTTGTCCCCGCTGCTAGTGCCTCAGTCACCTGGGTAGGAGAGATAAAATGTACGTGGGCGTCGATTGTACCCGCAGTCAGAATGAGCTTTTCGCCTGCTATGACTTCTGTGCTGGACCCAATGACTAGGCCGGGATGGACGGAGGACATCACGTCGGGGTTCCCGGCCTTGCCTATACCGCTAATCATTCCATTTTTGACGCCGATGTCAGCCTGTGATGATGTATCAGTATTCAAGGTCTTGGGAGTGTGAAGGAGGTATTGTCCTTGCCTTATAGATGCCAGACCAATCGACGACGAGGGCATTTGTGATCACAAGATCAAGGGTTTCGGAAGGTGGCCTGTTGGTTGCTTGACCCATGCCCTCACGAATGGATTTACCTGACCGCAGAGCGGAGTTAATCGTGATTCGAAGGGGAATAGTCGAAGAATTACCTCCCCCGAACTTGACTTCATCACCATACACTGTCTAAACTCAGTGAATATTGATACAGAGATCAGTAAAGTCGAAGGTCTTACCTCGTCATGTTCAACTTCGATCCACAGCTCTGTGTCTCCAAGACGAATTCGGTCTCCGACTGTTGGTCCATACATGGCGATATATGCCTCGCGTCCGATATCGGTATCTTCGTTTACTTCAAGAGCTCCTGGTTCAGGTGCATGTCCAAAGCCTTTTTGGATAAGACTGTGCACGATGCTGTCGGTCCGAGAGACATCGAACACGCCTGTTGCCAACGCATTCCCTCCCGTGATGAGCTTTGCCCCTGAGATAGTACAAAGCGTCACCACTTTAGTATCTCCAGGTTCAAATCGAACAGCTGTTCCCGCAGGGATGTCAAGGCGTTTTCCGTAAGCCTTGCCACGGTCGAAAATCAAAGCTGCATTTGTTTCGATGAAATGGTAGTGGGATCCGATCTGGAATTCCTCGATCCTGATCAATTTATCAAGCAAAGAGATACAGCAGACTGAACAAACCAGACCTGGATTGGGCGATCACCGCCGTTCGTCACTCTTACTCTCAGCCGCTCTCTACCTTGATTGATCTTGATCCTTTCTTTTCTCGCAATGACAGCCCCAGGAGCATTATTGCGCTCGTATTCAGAAGGGTCGATGACAGGGAACATGTTCAGAGAAGGGATTGGGAGGAATGAACCGTACAGTGCGGCATCCAGATTTCCATCCTCCGTGCAGACTGGATCGTGGACAGTGACAAGAAATACTCTGAATGAGATCATGAGAATATAGTGTAATATATAGATACCAAACAAAGCGCACCCATCTTCGAATGTCCCTTCAACCTGAATCTGGTGTAGTAGGCTGGGAACACTAGGCAAAACATGCCTCCTCCCAAGTAGCGTTTTGCCATGTTGCATCAGCTCTGCAACGGAATTCTTTCCATCACGGATGCGCTCTTGAAGCTGGGATGCAATTAAAGCCGTAGCCTCTGTCTGGTTGAGCCTAAGTCCCCGAGCGAGCCTCTTTTGAGCAAGGAAGCCAGCCTATCTCAGTCGAACATAAGCGTTGTGTACCATGCGCACAGACAAGGGGAGGACCTGGTGTAGGAGAAGCCTTTCCTGTTCCCGTGGAAGAATGCGCATATTCGTGACAGTTATGGATGATGATACGGAGGAATGTTGAGGCTCTCTGAGGCCTGAGATGAAGATTCGAGACGAGGATGGACGATGGTCATATTGCAAGTGATAAGATAAGTTGCCTCAGGCACAACCATTCGATTCTCGCTAATTAGTGTATGTAAGAGCCTGTATGGCACATCCTGGCACACCTCACCACTCAGTGCACACTCCTGCTCAGTTCGACATCAGCAAAATTGCAGAAACAATATATAGCTATGTATACCCTTATATACCCTGTCAGCCCCCCAAGACCTCCAATTGGAAGGGGGTTAATATATAATCATATGAGGGACTAGAAAAAATTGCAATCTTCATAATTCTTGCGGTTTTTGTCAAGCCTTGGAAGGAATATATGCTCGCTTCGAATTGGCAAGAATATATTGCCACGCAACACTTGCGAGGCATTGCATTAAGCTCAATTGAATATCAAGCTTACATTGCATGATCAGACAATGAAAACATGGCAATTGAATAATAGGTATACATTGAGATGCAAGAGTAAGTATACACAAGTCGGTACATGCAGAAAACAAGCCACATAAAAGCCAAAACAAGAGCGTGCCGCAGAGCCCTGCAGAGCACAGAGCACAAGAGAAAAATCCACAGCACAAGCATATGCAGAGCACGGGAGAAGAGGATGAAGCCCTCGAATTGAATGGCAAGAGTGGCAAGAGTTGAGCTGTCTAGAGCCTCCCTTTCTCCTAGGAAGTTGAGACAGCGTCAGCGTTCTTGGCCCCGCACGCCTTTGAGGTGTGGCCACTGTCGTCATCGTACTGAGCACGTGGGACCCGCCCATGCCTGCACGCACGTCCTCCATGCTGATCTCAAACACGTCCTTCCACAGCTTTGTGATGTTGCGTTCCATGATTTCCTCCACCGTGTCTTCAACGCGCTGCGCATCACACACCTTGTGTATCAGCTGCACGCCACAAGCCAGTCGTCAGCGTGCCGCCTCAAAAGGAGGAAGAGAGAGAATCAGACAGAGAAAGATATGGTGCTCGCGCACCTCACGCAGTCACTGCTTCACGGACTGCAGCGCACCCGCCGCGTCTGCGTCCGACAGCGTGATTATGCTCACCAGCTTTAACGGCGGTGCCGGCGTCACACTGTGTAGCAGGTATAGGTAATCTGCATGGGAGAAATCTAAGTGATGTTTAGCTCGAGAGGTACAATGAGTCAAATGGGCTGCATATATGCGCATACACCTACTTGCCAAGTTGACAGACTGGAATTAATTTACTTACAGGTATGACCTCTTTGCTATGACAGATATCATCCATCTATTCACTAGATAGGCCTTTTTGAATGTCAAAAGAGGAATACTTGCCTGAGTTGATGAATTGCGGCAAGGAGGGGATGAGAGTCAGGAAGAGGACTTGGACTTGTCGGACGATGCGTCGCGCTGTGACATGGTTGAGTAACGTGACTACTTCCCAATATGGGTTGACTGCTAATCCGCTGTGACAAAATAATGACATTGGATGTCTTTTTCCACAGTATTTCCTCTAGATTTTCATGAAAACCCTCGAGGTGCGAGGCAGAAGACTCTTCCTCTCTCTAGACCTCGGTATCTGCAAGCCATGGACAATAAAAGCGAGAATGTCAACAGCGCGAGTGCGAACACACCGACAAAAAGAACACTTTCGACAGGAGCAGGATGAAGCCTGAGGTGCTTGTAGAGGAGGGCTATGGGGAGTTTTGAGCATGAGGTCATATATAGTATTGCATTTTGAGCCCGATAATATATTACATTGGTATCAGGGCCTCCAGATGGCAATCCCCCCCAAGGATTGCGACGAAATGCCAAGGAGAGCGGGGAAAATGCAATGTCATATATGACCTTGCCTGCCGGCTCTCGAGATTACATAACCCCCAATCCGTTAAAGGCAATCCCACGTTTGGTCAACTTTGCTGATGGAAGAGTGAGGTGTCGCCATTTGTTGTGAATTCAAAAGCTTCAACCGAAATCTTCAATAAGAACACATCACGACTCAAAGCCGGCTTTCTTTCCCAATATCTCTCCAATGCCAGTGTTGCTTCTCAGTACAGCCAGACAGGTCGTTTCTCTCTGATATTATACACTCTTACGTCTTTGATAGGTTCTGGCTCTCTGTCCACTCGCTTATTCTACGGGCCTAAACTGACCACGCTTGCTTTCACCTTAGTTCAACCCACTCAGACCTGCTCAGACCTCTCAAAACATCGGATCAAATGCGCGCATCACTTCGATTTGTCGACTGCTTCAATCTATGGCTTCACAGCAGCTCACCTCACGCAGGCGCCTGCGACCCTTCATGCATCATGTCGTACTCTCGGGACCCTTGTACATGCTTGGTCTTAATATTCGTCCTTCTAAGACCGCTTTGATATATCTCACACCGAAACGTTGAAGATCTTACTTGCCATACTGCCAGAGTACTGCCAGTCCCCTGCTTTTCTGAATCACCGGCCAAAGGCACACATCGATGATTGGTCACGGCTGCTGGACTAGGAATCAGGTTAATCAGGCATTATGCCTGTGGCAAGAGTTTGCGAGGCTCTGCAACAAGTACACGGCTATACGGCTATTACAGGCTGTGTCTTTAATGAAGCTGAGTCATCACGTGCGTTCATGCTTCTATAGTAGAACAATATCTACTGATCATCTCAGTGTTGTTCTTTGCAGGCCAACCCCTTTGTTCCCGGGGCAGTATCTCCTTTGTAAAACCTTCTTATTGGCTTGCCATAGTGAGTAGCTCTGTTCTGCGGCCTCAGCTTTCAAGTAGCGTCTCCTTTGAACACCACACCGAGTTCTCAACTTGAACAGTCCTCTGCTTTTTGGGCTGCAACCATCCTATCTCCCACCCCAGATTCCTGTAGCACAGAACACATCTGAAGCAATGCGCCCCTGTATAAACCCCGCCACTCACTATCAATCTCACGGTATCTCACACGACCTATCCCCCTCTTGTTCTTCTACTCCACCCTCATGTTTTCGTTCTCATCAGCACTCGACTTCTCCACTGGCTCCATGTCAATACATCCTTCCCTCCCGTCCCGCATTTCCCCGATCCAAACGCGAACCTAATCTTTATCGGACGGCAATAATTGGTCACATGCGATGCACTCCTGAGGGCCAGAAGATTCTATACATGGGTCCTCGGCTCGCAATTTCTATCCTGAATGCGACACAGGAGCTAGACCGGATGGTGGCGATGCACAGCCAGCGAATCCTAGACGATGACGTTATCATGATTGAAGGATCTTCGAGCTTAGCATGTGTATCTGTCCATAAAGAGGACTGGGAAATGGTTGATGTTCGTGCATGAGTGGTGCGAAGGGTGAGTTCTAGTTGTGACTGCTTTTTGAAATGGTGCACCTATCACTCTTCACCAAAGTTCAGATCTTGAGAGGATTATATTGCTTGGATGTCGATGGCACCTTGTCTGTCGTTTCTCTCGCACCTTCGATCTGACAATTATGTATCAGTATCATCTATATATGTCTGTGGAGCACTGCATATCTACATGAATAACACTGCTACGTAAAGTACGTATTTTCGTGGAAAATTCATTGGCACTATGTATGAGCATCTCAGGAGGTCTACATTGTTGATGATTTAGGGATCTATCGACGATTATGGATATAGACCTTATTCAAAATGCCCTTGCGTGTGACGACGCAAATCAGAGTGACGCTTGAATTTTCGATTGCGCAGAGCGAAGATTGCCAGAACCTTGCGGTCCTTATGCGCCATGCACCGCGGTCTTTAGGACTTTCTTCGGGTATCCCGTTCTCAGGTATATTTGATGTTGACCAATGAACATAAGATCCAGGAGCTCTGCCAATGCTCCGTGTGTGAGGGTGCATGGAGCATTCTTATGTCTCCACTCTTTGAGCATACGGTCTCCCATCGGTGCCGGTTCAAGAAATCCGCCCATGGCGTTGGTCCGCCAATCAAGCATCACTCAAATGTCACTCGGCGGTCACTGAACGGAAATATGGTATCGAGTCCAAATATAATATGGCGAGCGCCGCGTACACTCTTGCTCTCAGGTCACAGGACGAACCTGAACATCATCTGCACCAACGTCAAAACTCAGCGCTCAGCACTCATTCTGCCTACCATGGCTTCATGGCTTTTTAGTCACTGTGATCTAAGGGTTACGTCATGGGCGCTTGAAGATTAGTCCTTTCCGTTCGTTAAGCCTTTGACGCGTTTTCTACATTGTTTTCCCTTCCCCGGATACTTGCTGCTGTTCACGTTGCACAAGAGCTCGAAAGGCAGTATGTCGACATCAATGCCCGATCAAAGTCCTAACGAGGAGACACCTCTCATGGGCTCTGCGCTCGTTGAGGTCGATCGTCCTCAAAAGCGTACTCCTTTACCAATGGGTCAGATCGCGATCTTGTTGCTCGTACAAATGGCAGAGCCGATAACATCTCAGTCCATATTACCTTTCATCAATCAAGTGAGCTGTCTATGTGCTGCCATAGTAGAACTGTTGAGAAGTTGAAGTTGACCCTGATATAAACGTCTGTGGAGTAGCTTATCAGTGAGCTGGATATCACTGGCGGGGACGAACGAAAAGTTGGGTATTATGCAGGATTGGTGGTGCGAGACCTTTATCTTGCTTCATCGTATACTGACAACTCATGAGCATTCTACAGGAATCATTGTTCTTTGCAGCAGAAGCTTTGATGGTGCTTCAATGGAGTCGGTTGTCAGATCACTTTGGTCGCAAACCGGTCCTCATTTCAGGGCTTCTGGGTCTCACAATATCCATGCTGTGGTTCGGCCTGTCGAGGACATTCTGGACCGTTGTCTTAAGGTGCGTTTCCTTCTGATATAAATCAAGTTCGTGCTCACATCCTTGACCTCGCAAGTCGCGCGTTCGCCGGCGCCACAAACGGCAATATCGCTGTCATGAAAAGCATGATGGCAGAGGTGTCCGACGAAACTAACATTGCCCAGGCTTTCTCACTAATGCCAGTTGTTTGGGCTACAGGCACAACTATAGGGTCTGTTCTTACCGTTTCATCATTCGCATGAAGATTGTTAACTGATTTCAAGGCCGTTTATGGGTGGTGTGTTTTCCCGTCCATATGATCGCTTCCCGGGTATGTTCGGGAGTCAGTTCTGGGAACGGTACCCTTACTTCTTGCCGTGTGCGATTGCTGCCGGCTACTGCATGATATCATCCGTCACGGCAGCAGTCTTCCTGAAGGAGGTCAGGACTACACCCCAGTTTCATATCGCTATCACATCATTCAAACTATTTACAGACTTTGCACACCCCTTCGTCAAAGAGATCGCAACAGTCCGACCCAGAACAAACTATTGCCGTGTATGGAACAGCAGAGGGGGCTGCGGTCGAACGCGGAGAAACACAAACTCCCCTGCAAATGAAAGCGTTGGAAGAGAAATCGGTGTCGCTACAGGCCCTGCTCACCAAACCCGTGCTGATCTCTGTAGCCAATTACGGGTTTCTTGCTTTGCTGGATATTGCCTTGGGTGCGCTTGCTCCATTGTTCTATTCGACCCCGATTGAACTCGGGGGTTTGGGATTTCCTCCGGCTACCATCGGACTGTGCATGGGTGCCTTCGGAGTGATGAACGGCGTCTTCCAGGGTATCTTTTTCTCTAGGATCATTGAGCGTTTAGGTCCCAAGCGCCTTTTCATGACCGGCATGGCATCATTTGTACCAATTTTCGCTCTTTTTCCGGCTTCAAACCTTCTCGCCCGCCGTCTGGGTTTGTCACTTCCTGTCTGGCTCACGCTAGCGATTCAACTAGCGACAATGGTCGTAATGGACATGTCATATGGTACGTCTATACCACCCGAATGAGCCCAGAGGAGCAGTGTCCGATTTAGTTCACAGGTTGCATCTTCATTTACATCACCTCCGCTTCACCGAATAAGCGCTCACTTGGTGCGACAAATGGGTTTGCGCAGACGGTAATATCGGTTGTGCGGACTATTGGGCCGGCAATGTCAACATCTTTATTTGCGCTCACGACGGAGAGACACATTCTCGGAGGATATGGTGTTTACATTATCCTCATGATAATTACCGCGGGATCCTTGCTGGTGGCCGCTCATCTCCCTCATGGCGCCTGGAAGCACAACTAAAAATACGTGGAAGAGCTTCATCGTGCCAGAACCCGTTACCACAATAGATCTTTGACCTTCTTGTTGCTCACGGTTGCTTGTTATCGCGCTTCTAGATGCCGAAATGACATACTGGAAATGGAACGGAGACAATCTACCGAAGTTATTATTTTTAGAAATGCACGGATATACATCGCATTTCATGAGATTAATTTGTGAGACACAGGTATGGTCCTTTCTAATTAGGTTACTAAAATTGATTTGATTCTAGATAACACCATATATAGCAAGTCTAGTAATCATGAACTTGGAAGAGAGATTGTCTGGTATGTACATTTTTCGCATCTGCTCCCTAGATCCCTTGCGGAGCCAAGGGATTCATCGAGGCAAAAATGCTGTCTCTCCGCGATGATCAAAGTGGACCACTGTACCGGTTTGGTCCCTGATGTCGAAGGACTTGGCTGGCTTGGCGGAGTTGGCGGCAGCCAATTCAAAAGGCTAACTTTGCTTCAGCTTCAGTGTTTAGGTCGGCATCTAGTGTCCAGTCTTGTTGATGTCGCTCGATTGAACTCCTTTCAAAACTTGAGGCAGTTCAAATATCGAGACACAATTCACCTTTCTCAGCAGCGTGGTACGTTTGTCTGTTGTTCATAAATATAGTTGTTCATCCTGCATCAACACGCACATCAGGTGCTCAATTTGACAATAGTGTCGGATAACGTCCTTCGATATCCACAGAGGCTCTCATCTCTATAGCTTCGTCTCATAGGACCGGCCGTCACCTAAAGAGCCGTACAAGTAGTTGCCAAGCCTCAATCAGATGGTTGAAGAGATTTGGCCCTTTAAATTCTGCTACGTGACCGATGCTCATTCGTACCAACTGGTCCACTACTACTTGAGATGTGATACAGGGTTGGGGAAAGAGTCCCGGCTGATCCATCAGATGTAGTAGCACCCTGATGAGCAAAGTACTATCAATACGTGGAGATCGCGTATCAGCTAGATCCTCGCTTCACGAGCAGTCGAAATCATTGTGATCTACCACGTACGACGAGTTGAATCTTCTCACTGCTCTCCCCAAATTTTATCGCGGTCACCTTGTTGAATATTTTGTCGCAACGCTTAAAATATGTCGTCAGTATGCCGTCATACATACCAGTTCAGTTAGTATCATGAAAATTCGTGCACACACGTCCATCCAATTCCCGACTCTCAAGAAAATTGATCAAGTTTCGATTGGTCTAGAGATGACTTCGGGCGTTGGTGCAAGGCCTGTCACTCGCGCCTTGAGAGGAAAGTTTGCCTTTGTTTGTACCTCGCAGTTTGCACCTCTTAAGAACGCAGCTGAGTTTAAAAAACATGAGCTGGCGCTCAGCCTCCGTCGAATCAGTCGTTATGTGGACACCTCCAACGCCACGAAAGCTATGTTGCCTGTGGAGTCCCTCTTGGAGGATCATGATCTCATGGTACGCAAACTAGTTAGCTTTTCTTTCGTCCTATATATTCACCAATATTTTACTCCATGTAGACGCTCTGAACTGCCGTTAACCGACCTTCTCTTCTTTTGTGCGCGGTACGTCGCAGCGCGCTGATAACTTACGTGGCCTGAAGTTCCGCTGACATTTTCAGATGTTCTAAGTTTATCATCTTCTAGCGAAACCAGACCCATTTTTAGTCTGCACTTAGGAATATGCTGGCCGTAAAGGTAACCTCAAGGTCTTAAGGCCCCCTCCTTGAAGCGCTCACGCGCTCACATCCTGGTCTCCTTCGGAACTTGGTGCGTCGCTTCCTCCAATAAACACATATCGGATCATGCTCAGCGATGCGTCGCGGTACCGGCGGCCGCCTGATTCAATAGCGAAGATCGGTCATCCGAAAAGCGTATGTCTCATCTTTAACAAACATAGACATTGCTCTTTCAGACATGAGTTCCTTTTTCCCTTGGAACCGCTGTCCCTGGATCATTCGGGAACTGAATGTGCCATCGTGTGCACCGTTTCTTCGAATTCCGTTTCCTTAAGCTTCGATGCTCCGCAGCCTCAAGGTTCCTATTCCCGCGATGGTGTATGATTGATCCGGAATTTCCTAGCTAGATAGGCGGTGACTCGTTGAAACCTTTGTCACTCGTAAAATGTGCTGAGATTTTTTTGTCTTGTGCCGTGCCATCTTCATTGAACGTAAGTACACGAGTGCTATGGAATTGTGAGGCGTAATCTTGACCGATTCTCTCCAAAAAAATCGATAATGATGATCAGGCTGTAGGTTTGCCTTGTCTGGGACCTTCTACAGCTCCATGACTACCAACACACTGTTGAGGCTCGATCTCGGATCATTCAGGTTCGTCACTGCGAGCGGCCAATTTCTGAGAGGAGCGGAAAGAGACGGGTATATGAGCACTCCTCTTCGGTGAACCATGGAGAACAACCGTCTTCATCCATCGATGCCGACAGTCACTGTGATGTAGTTTCCGGATGGTCATCGCTTCGTGCGTCTTTGTTGACCTTTTGTTGACCGTTGGGTTCATGCAAATGATTATTGTAGAGGAAAAAAATACGTAAAAAACGGATGGCTTGCTGCTCGAATATAATATATTAATCTTGCACGTCCTTACTTACATAATTTCTCAATGCGTGAATCGGAGGGCCTCGGCACATTCACTGTAGCCGTGATCCGGGCTTTCATTTGTCGTAATTCCTACCAGTTCCTACCTCGTCCGCGAGACACCGCTACCCTACAAACGAAGAATACACCACCACCAGGACCCGGACACGAACGGGAGCACACACACATGCGGAGCGGCATCTAGTGGTCCCTGAACGATCCGTCCCGGCGCGTTCCCATTTGGAACGAGATGCGCGTACGAATTCTCAACCAGCCTCTTCGTGTGATGACATGGGCGTCCCTCGCTCAGGTATAAAATAGTAGCTTGTGCTTCACAGGACAATTCAAGATACCGTCTTCCACAGTTTGACCAGCATGCATCAATTCGCAAACTCTCTACTATGCGCAGTATTGCTCGCTATCTCTGTCTCTGCGGCACCTGCGAGCAACCCATCTGCAGTGACATCTAGTGCCGCTTTGGCATCGTCGGTATCCGTATCCAACTCGACTGCTTCGACAGCATCAGTCTCTGGACCACCCAGTGCGACGTCGGACGCGTCAGCAGCTAGTCCGAGCCCGACGGTCCCTTTGGCGAGTGACGACCCAAACACTGTCATCTTCTCCCCGGGCGCAGACGTCCAGCCTCAAGCTCAACGTGGCACACTTGGCAGCACTGTTATCGGTCCTCAGAATGTGCAAATCGATAGGCAGAACCCTGACTTTCTTGCACCTCCCACCACGGACAATGGCGACGTGTGAGTACTTGATATGTTTATATGCATGACTACTTATTGGTGATTCAATTCCAGGTCGAATGCGAAGTGGCCTTTCGGTCTTAGTCACAATCGGATCCAGACTGGAGGCTGGGCAAGGCAGCAAAACAGTGAGCTCATTCCAGAGCGAGATGCCTTATGACGCGGTGACGCTCACAACCCTCGTGCAATTCAGTCGAGAATATGCCAATTGCCACGCGTTCGTTTTTCAAAGTTGTACCAGTCGCTGTTTGATCGCTAATGAATCACAGAGATGGCCGGAGTTAACATGCGACTTGAACCCGGCGCTGTTCGGTACGTAGAGGTCTTAAGCGCTGACGTTCTCCTATTTTGAAACATTTGTCGTCCAAGGGAGCTACATTGGCACAAGACATCCGAGGTAGGTGTATAAGTGCCTTTCATATAACCGAGGAGTCTGATGTCAGCTTTCTCAGTGGTCCTATGTCATCAAGGTAGATCTCTTTGACTACGCCGGCTGCTTCGAGTTCTGAATCTTCTCGGGCAGGGCTCGACTCAAGTTACGGCCGTTGATCAAGACGGGAAGAACTATCTGGCCACCGTGGTAAACATTTTCTACTTATGACCACAGCTTATCCATTAATGACCTTCGGATAACATAGAACGCAGGTGACCTTTGGTACTTCCCTCCGGGCATTCCGCACTCCCTTCAAGCGACGAATGACTCGGCTGAGGGAACCGAGTTCCTGCTGGTCTGTCGTGTTATCTTCGATACGCGATACACGTACACATCTGCACCCACAGGTTTTCGATGATGGTGCTTTCAGCGAAGATGCTACCTTTCTAGTACAGTTTTCCATTTTCGAATGGTGTATCTGTGGTTTCTTGTGCTAACTTGGACATCTCAGCTGACCGATTGGCTTGCGCATGTCCCAAAGGAGGTCATCGCTAAGAACTTCCAAACTGACATTTCGGCGTTTGATGAGATCCCTGGAAGGGAGCTATACATTTTCCCCGCTGGTATGAGAGTGCAACGATTGACATCCGGTCACTGTATCTGACGTCGCTTCTTCAGAGGTTCCATCTTCGGATGCTACTGCTGTCTCAGATCCACAAGGCCAGGTTCCAAATGCCTTCTCTTTCGCCATGTCAAAGATCAATGCCACGCAATTATCAGGCGGAACTGTTAAGATTGTGGATTCGACGACTTTCCCTATCTCAACGACCATCGCTGCTGCGGACGTCACTGTTGAACCTGGAGCTATGAGAGAATTGCATGTAAGCTACATTCTACCCTTGATGATGGCACCCTGGCTGACATCTTGGCTACTTAGTGGCATCCTACTCAGGATGAATGGACTTATTTCATGTTGCGTCTTTCAACGTTTTCGATATATGTCATTTTGACAAGTTGTGTAGTGAAGGCAACGCCCGCATGACGATCTTTGCATCACAAAGTAACGCAAGGACGTTTGATTATCAAGCCGGCGATATTGGATATGTTCCTGCATCTTTCGGTCGGCCACAAATTAATCAGCATTGCGATCATTGCTCACAATATATATTCAGGGCATTATGTCGAGAACATCGGTAACACGACCCTGCACTACCTTGAGATCTTTAAGACGGGTAAGCACACACCGTTTACGTGCATAGGTTTGGGATTAATGCGGCCCCGCCTTATGTAGATCGATTCCAGGATGTCAGCCTGAGCCAGGTGAGAGCCGTTGCGCCCCTGCCCCTACACTTTTCTTAATCATGTATCATAGTGGCTCGCTCTCACTCCGCCCGAGCTAGTCAAAGCTCATCTCGGCCTCTCTGATGCTACGATTGCAACTTTAAAGAAGACGAAACAAACGGTTGTTGGTCCTTCGTGATGCAGATGGTCGACGATGATTTAGTGTGCATTGAGTCTGATTGTGTTGTAGTATGGTTCTTATGTGTCTTTATCCCTTGCAATGAATTATATAGCGTTATTTTTGAGGCAGTCTCGCGCAGGCTGTACACCTCAGACGCAACGACGTGTCTCAGCCATGTCGGAAAAAATGAACGGGCATTATGATGCCGCGGCATTATAATGCCGAGGGCCGACATTAGAATAGCATTATTCTCGGCATCATTTTGCCGACGCCGGAGATCATCATGTAATCATCATGCGAAACTCGGCCCAGGGGCCATTACAGGGGGCAATAGATAATAATAATAGATTCTGATTAGATTGCAATCATCCCTAACCCCGAAGACTGACCTCGACACTCGGCAGCTCAGTTCCTGCCACTAGAACTGGTACTTTTTGACACTCATGGCAACGAACATCACCCCCGGAGCAATAGCGGCCCCCTCCATGACCAAATGCATGCATTGTGGAGGACTCTCCAAGTTACGAGGGCTGGCCACTCACAAGAGAGCTTGCGGAAAGTGAAGGTTGGAAAGCATTCAGGATAGGGCATTCGAGGAGAGGTACCGGAGGAAGAAAAGCTCTCAAGGTGTGTAAATTAAATTCAAAATCTTTCAATGAAGTGCTAACGGCGGCGGTGGCGGCAGAGAAACATCGTCGCACCCACAGATCACACTCTCCGATTGAAGGCGAATCAAGCCTTCTCGCAAACTTGCCACCTGACGAAGTTGGTCCTTTACACACTGTAGAGCCAGGTGAGTGTTCCAATTCAATTAGAAATACCTCAGTGCGTCAGATCGAGCAAGATCACCTCGTACGGGGCTCGTCCGTTGTGCGCGTGGCACCGCTGGACCCGCGAGTGCTTGCGGAGGCTGCGAGGGGTCGAGATGAAGATGCGGAGGCGGCAGGCGTCTTCCGAACGTCTGTCGCTTGTCGAATGCGGCGGATCGAGCACGATCACCCCGCGCGACCTGTGTGTCATGCGCGCGGCGCTGCTCGACCCGGGGGTGCATGCGCAGGCTGCTAGCGGTCGGGGCATTGACGCGGCGGCGGCAGGCGTCTTCCGAACGTCTGTTGCTCATCGTATGCGGCCTTTCGAGCAGGATCTCCCTGCGCTAGGATTTTATTTTGTGTACGCAGCGCCGCTGGACCCGCGAGTGCTTGCGGAGGCTGCGAGAGGTCGAAACATTGACGCGACGGCAGCAGGCGTCTTCCAAACGTCTGCCTTTTGTCAAATGTGTCGGATCGAGCACGATCACCCCGCGAAGCTTGTTTGTCATGCGCGCGGCACTGCTCGACCTGGGGGTGCATGCGCAGGCTGCTAGCAGTCGAAACATTGACGCGGCGGTGGCAGGCGTCATCTGAACGCCTGTCACTCGTCGAATGCAGCGGACCGATCATGATCATCCCGCGCGAGGCTTGTTCGTTGTGCACACGGCGCTGCTCGACCCATGCTCAAATACTTGTTTCTTCCTCGTATTTTGAATGTCCTGCCATAGTTACTGATACTTTTACATTGTGTGTATCTAGATACTCCACCCCCGTCCTCTCACACCCCTGCCCCAATTGCCAATCCTGTCACAGCACCGAAGCGCGATGATATCAAGACGGAGTATCATCCGCACAGCGGAAAGCCTTCGCAGACCAGCTCCTTCGAAGAATACGGTCATCGCACAGTACCTCTGCCACCTCCGATTGATGAAGAACCATGGAAGCCATTCCGTTGTCAGCTGGACTTTGAGCTTGCCAAATTTGCGGTCCAGAGTGCTCTGACCAATGATAAGGTCAACACTCTTATCTCGCTGTTCAAGCGGGCTCAGGGTGCGGAATCGATGACTCTCAAGTCACACACTGAGATGTATGATCTACTGAAGAGTAAAGCTGATACCCTCACGAATGTAAGCAGATAAATTGTACTGGTTCAATAAATGTTCTGATTATTCTTTCAGTTTGAACAAGAAGAGGTCTCCATTCCATACAAGGGTCAAGACCGCAAGTTTGACGTTCATTTCAAGCCACTCTGGGAATTGACGATGGACCTCCTCGAAGATCCGCTGTTGGCTCTATATTGGGTTTGGGATGTCGAAAAGATCTCCAAATTCAATGGTACAGAGTTTGTGCGATTGTTTCATGAGCCTTGGACTGCCGATGGGTTTTGGAAAGCTCAAGTAAGGGTTTCTCCTCTTATATTCAAGATTCATAGTCTTACTTTTGCTAGTCTAAAATCCCTCCGACAGCCAATCCCCTGTGTTATATCCTATATGCAGACAAGACCAAACTGTCAACATTTGGCACACAAAAAGGATATCCAGTATTTGCACGTCTTGCGAACCTCCTGACCGAAATTCAAAATGGTGAGGGTATAGGTGGTGGTCGCCTCGTTGGATGGCTACCAATTGTGAGTTTGCATTTTATTATCGACAATATATCCTTCTAACATTCAATAGGTTTCTGAGGAGCCTCAAGAAAAGAAAAAGACTTCTTTTGCTAATTTCAAGAATGTTGTCTGGCATGAATCATTTATTCGTTTATTGGAGTCGATTCAGCAGCATTCAAAGTATGGGTTCTTCTTTTCTTGTGCTGATGGGAAAAAACGATGGCTCTTTCCAATGATACTGATTTTATCAGCTGACTATGAGGAACAGTGAGTTTATTTCTTTTTATTTCTTTTTATTATTCATATAATTTTTTAGATGTGTCATGGCTTTGATACGGGGTTCAAAAGGGTTATGTCCTTGCCCAATCTGTCTTGTCCCTCATAAAGAGTTGGCAGATCTCTCTAAAACCCATTTGCGATGCACAAGCAATTAGTCGGAGGATATCTTTGAGCAGGCAAAAGGTTTGAAGTCCTTTGTCGATAAAGAAAAACTTTTCAAGCCATTGAGTCTTAGACCAGTCAAAGTAAGTGTCTAATTATCCTATTTAATATTTGTCATCCTCATTCTTTAAAGAATGCATTTTGGTCAGTTTCAAATACTGATGTGCATTATGCTCTGTCATGGGACCGACTGTTAGGTCGGAGATCTATCACGTGCACCGATGCACGAAGGGGTCCCTAGGCTAAACCTCCACTGGTTCGTACAGTCGTAGACTCCAATGGATAAAGACGATGGATCGTTGTTGGGCTCTTTCGAGGAACTCGGGGTCGCTGTTGGCTTTGTTCTCGAAGAGATTGAGAAGGTGATCTTCGAGGTCTTCTCGATGATGAGGAGGAACCGGATGATCTTCTCCTGTCCAACAGATGACACGAGGGGGTGTCCAACTGAGAACGCGGAAGGCAGCTAGCCCGGTATAGAAGCGGATGAGTAGAGGGAGGGGAGGGAAGGGAGACGAGTCCAGTGCTTCGTCAGACCGTGCAAAGAGTTTCTCAGATCTGACAGAGATCACGAAGCGTGGGCTAGGAAGGTAGCCAGACGCCGGGCGTAGTGCAGAGATCGAGTGTATTACAGGTGAACGAGCTGAGCTTCTTAGAAGCTCATCTCGGCTATTTACGTACAGAAGTGTCTAGGGCAGGATCAAGATCTGGTCCGTGCGCTTCTCAGGTACCAAAGTCAACGATCGAGATCCGTAAGCTAGAATACCTCATCGACCTGCCATATAACCAAGTATAGTAATCCGATCACTAATGTCCATCCACATCTTTGATTGATCAAGAACCAGGAACGGGGGTCAGGAACCAATGTCTGTCCACATCAAGAATCAGGAACCAGAAGTCAGCGTTCATGCATCAGCATGTAAATGGTAAGGAGTCATTGAAAGCGGTCCGAGTCTGCAACGAGTCCGAAGCACTTGACCAGCCCATCCACTCACGTGCGAAGCACGTGTTAGGACGCGGTCCTAACACCGACTTCATGCATATCATCTTGGTGTATTTGGTAAACATCTATGGCCTGGGCTTAAACAGATTATGGAGGATCTTGGTCGATCAGCAGAACAGACTGTTGATAAATGGTAAGTTTTATTTTTTAGTATTTGGTCACAAAACTGAAGCTTATTTATAAAATGAACTTAATCCCGTCATGGAAGGATCTCAACCACTTCTCAAGTGTCATGGATGTAGCTTTCACAGATGGGAGTAAATATGAACATATTTCCAAATTAATTTCAATTTTTATATTTGCCTTTTAAATTTATCTAATATTATGTATAGGCTATTATTTTTGCGGTCCACAATATTTTGGATAACAAGCAGAAGACTAAATTAGGATATCAATTGCTTCAATATGTTCGCAGCTATGTGGTATTGGATATGTATGCTGCACTTGAAGTCCACACAGAAGAAACAATTGCTGCAGGCGAAGCAGCTTTTGTGGAATTTGAGAAGCTGCTCAAGGTTTTTATTGATTTATTCAATCTTGTATTAAGCTTACATTATCTTGGCCTAGAAATATACTGCACATGTAGATGAAGACAATCTGAAGAATTGGAATTTTCCCAAGATTCATACACACAAGCATTTATTTGAAAATATTAGGGAAAAAGGGGCTACCTGCAATTACAATACAAAGCCAAATGAGAAGTTGCATGGGCCTATCAAATATGCATATCTTCTTCAAACAAACAAGAAGAATATTGCTCCTCAGGTATTTTTTTTGCATATTAGCATTGGTAAACCTAATATTTTTGATTAGATTTTGAATGTGGACTAGAATAATCTCATTATCAAATTTGTTCGTGCTCAAATCCAGCATATGGAAACATTCAAACATCTTCAAAGAGAAGAAGAAGAAGGCTTTGACATTCTAGAAGGTGGCAGGTCAACTATCCTTTATGCCGGTCATGTCATTCTTGGTGCTCGTCATGCCAATTCCTCCCTTCGGAGCCACGAAGAAGCCAATCCAGATCCTGCATTCAAGGATTTCTCAAAGCAATTAATCAAATGGCTAACAGCCAATCTTGTTCACCAATTCAACAAATCAGCAGAAAGCATCAAGCTTGATGCAGATGACAAGGTATGTGTTATATCTATATAGCAATAGCTACTCTGAAATCTCAACCTGCATTCCCATAGATCCGGGAATACCGCTACTTCAAGGTTCGGTACGAGTCCGCAGTCGACTGGCGGGAAAAGATTGACTACCTGCATTGCAATTCATCCTTCAATAAGAAGCCGCGGTACGACTGCGTTATTGTCAACACTGTCAGGGGTCCTATCTTTGCACAATTAGTGCTGGTTTTCAATTATAAGGTGGAGGACGGAGATTACCCCATTGCATTGATCCATCTGTTCGATGTAGCTCTCAGCGGACCTCATCGGCAGAAGGATGTGGATTTTGGATTATTCCGAGTCCGCGCGAAGCCTCAAACATCTTGCGAGTTCATTTTTGTGTGGTCTATCATTCGGGGTGCTCTGTTGGTGGAAGATTTTGAGAGGAATGGAGACTTACTAGTGGTTGACACTGTGGATACAGACATGTTCCTTCGTCTCAAGCAGATAGTTAGATTGTGAATCCGATAATGTGAATTCAATGTACATTGCTTTTTGTTACTAGGAGTGACCCTGATGGCAACATTGTGCCCACCTCAAAGCAGGTTGCACACCCTGGTGGTGTGCACACCATCGTCGACAGTAACAGTTTCAATAGCATCAACAGCATAGCTGGTGAAGGGAGCTATCTGCCTTGAATCATCGTGGGTGCTTTGTTGATTTGCATACTGATATCTTGTTTACATCCACCAGAATCTTGACACTGCCACAAATCATCTTGACCGTGCGTGTCTTTTCCTCACTGAGCATTTTGCATTGCCATTCCTTCTGGCGTACGGTGTGCCAAAGGCCCGATGATGCCCCACTACAAGCCACAACCAAGAGCGCGTCAGTGAACCAAGATCCCGCGCAAGCACTCACAATGATTGATGCTATCCCAAATACTTGCATGCTGGGGCAAATAAAACCCATTCGGCTGGCCGACTAGCACATATCCTCAATGTTCGTAAACAGCCATGCCTGCCCGTTGAGCTGCAGTGCTGCACGGTGCCCGCAATGATGGTCGCCATGACCTGGCAGAAGAAAATCGGGCGCGGCGGCACCTTCATGTAGTGCGCGAGCTTGAATTCCTGCGTGAATTGTGGTGTCTGGGCCATTGTGATGTACCCCCATGTCTTGAACATCATCATCGTGACCGGCCACCCTGGCAGCGCGTACTCAATGACAAGCTCCGTGATCATGTTTGTGACCTGCTGGTTCGTGATCGCCTGGATGATCCCAATTGGCATGGTGCAGAAGAAGGCTGCGCACGCGTGCGAATTGTCAGCCAAGGTGCGCGGGAAGGAGAGGACAGGTGGGAGACACACCGACAATGAGTGAGAGGGCAAAGGCCCAGATGGGGAACTGGGTGTCCCAGACCTCGATGGCGACAACCCTGAACACGAACATGCTCACTTCGCACAATGACACTAAAAAAAGCGAATCAGCCCCTGCCTGTGGTGCATAAGCAGCACCAGCACTCACGAAACATGAGCACATACCATCAGTCCAGCACCTGCGGGTGCATGTTCATTAGGTGTGCATGAATATCTGGCTGCTTGCTCAAGCTCCTCCGTGCCTACGTCCAGATCTGCTTGTGGTAGCAGAGGAAGATGTGCGTGAGCATTGCAGGAATCGACGCGAACGACAGCCCATACAAGATCGTGAACACGGTCAAGATGAAGAGTGGCTCCTCCCTGTCCGCTGCATGCGCGTCAATCTGCGCATCGTTAGAGGCAGTGGCAGTGGCAGTGCTGCACCTGCGTTTGTGGGTAGTATGCCCGGCGTGGGAGGTGGGATGCCCGAGGGCAACGCATGCACGGAAGACCCTTTGGCCTACAAAATGAGGATAGGTAGTCAGAAAGCAGCCTACCACAACGCAACGGGCACCCCTATCTCGTCCGGGGTGTGTTTCCGCTTGCGATCGAAATCCAGCAGCTCGTTCATGTACAGTGGTTCCACTCTGCTTGCCCACACCCTCCCCCTCCTCTTTGTCCTCTTGACCCTCTCCCTCATGTTCTCCCCCTTCTCCACCAGCCTCTCCCTCCGCCAGCTCCATGCCCTTGCTCATGAGCGGGACTGCCTTGACCTCATTGCCACACACACACTTCAGCTTGCTGTGGTGCCAGTCCTGCAGGTGGTGCTGCACGCACCACCGAAACTCGTAGTGGATGGGCAAGATCACATGGCAGTGCGACACGGTGCACATGCACATGGGCAGCTGCAGCGCGGGCGGGTACTCGGAAGGATCTGGCGGGGGCAGGCCGTGCAGGATGTTGCCCTCCTATGTGTGCCGCTTGCATGCAGGGAGCTCGTCGAGCGGCTGCAGTGAGCATGCGAGAATGAGTGCCAAAAAGAAAGGAAGAAGGAAAGGGGAAAAGGCGAAGAAAAACGGAAGGAAAGGGTGGAGAGATAGCACGAAAAAGGGAGAAAAGAGTGAAGAGCACGCACGTCGAGTCCGGCGTCTGCGCACCTCTGATCCTCTGATCCTCGATCTTCCTGGCATGCAAAAGCTCCGCCAGCGCGGCCATGCAATCCTTCTTTGACTTGGATTGCTTGGTGGTGCCGTACCCCAGTAGCGCTTGCAGCATGAGACACACATCTTGTAAATGTAGTCGCTGCCGATGATGGCCTTGCAGCACTTGATGGAGCAGTAGCGTGGCGGGATAGCCTCGAGCGCGAGCAGGGACTGCGCAGCGGCGGTCCCGTGGCTCTCTTCCGTGGGGCTGGGCCGAGAATATTGATGAGGGTGTCCGTGAGTGTGGTCATGGACAAGTGGAGGGGCGGGAGGGTGAGCGCGCTTGCAAGATTGGAGGTGGAGTTGAAGGAGACAGGGGTCGATCTACGGGGACTGGGCATGGGCTGTGGGTGGTGGAGAGAGGGAGCCAAGGGGAGACAGGCCAAGGGCAGCCAAGTGAAGGGAAGGGCCAGGGATAGGAAGTGAAGCAGCGAATGAGAAGGCGGAGGAGAAGGGGACATGGCAGGGAAGGCATGGGGAAGGGCAGGCGCACACGTCTCTTGGGCACAAAGCAAAACAAAGCACACTTAAAAAAAAGAGGCAGGTGGTGAGAATGATGTATTGAGCGTGATGCCCCCGTGCGGTGGCATGCCGCACTTGAGCGCATGCAACGAATGATAAAACGAGGCCCTCTTGCGCTTGTTGAGCTACACACACCCGGCCCCAAAAATTCACATCAATCTGCGAGGGGAAGAGAGACGCAAGTGCACACGCACCTGGAGGACGTGCTTGAAGATGTGCTCCTGCATTGCTGCATCGTGCACGAGCACTGAGCCGCCACCGATCTCGATGCCGTCAAGCACCAGGCTGTAGTGCTGCCCGCAAACCTGTGTGCGCTGCGTCCACCCCGCCTTAGCACATTACGTAGCCACCGAGGATGCGCGCGCGGAGAGAAAGAAGGGGGAGGGAGAGATGTACCTTGTCGGCGCGGCCCTCGTACAGCGCACGCAAGTCCTACCACATCGGCGCCGTGAACGGGTGATGCGAGCTGCTCCACCGCCCGTGCGCGAGCGTGTCCTTGTCCATGTCCGTGCACGCGAACAGCGGGAACTCCGTCACCCACAGAAAGTGCGGCACCGCGGGCGGCGTGTACTCGCCTGCGGCAGGGAACGTCACACACGCGCAAAACGAGAAGGAGCACGCGCGAGGGACGCGCCGCGCGACTGTGCTAGGTCGGCGAGGCCACCCAAGTGCCATCGATCCTCCCTGAGTGAGCGCACGCGCGGCGTCAGCGCACCGAGCAGGCAGGACCAGAGGCGGCTAGACTCACCTCTGGTGGGTCCCGGAGCGTTGCAAGATACACGACGTCACCTTGTGAGACGTTCAGGCCCTGGGCGTCGTCCACGCCATCAAGATCGTTTGCGTGTGCGTGCGCGTCCTTGCCCTCGCGCACGGTATGGCTCTTGTGCAGCCATGCGAGCGTGCCTGCATTCGCCTGCATCACCTCCACGCGCTCCTGCGAACGCGATCCCCATCAGTCGGTCAGTTGACTCATTAAGGAGGAAGGGAGTAGGGGATGATGACAGAGGGCGCACTCGCACGTGGCGTGTGCAAAGGCAGCGTCCGACACGGACCCGGAGTGGATGACGAGGCAGTCGAGCATGGCCCGCGAGGCGCCGAGGGCCGCGCGGGCGCTGGGCGGGAGGTGCGCGTGGGCGTTGGTGATCTGAACGTGTCAGTTGGAGAAGGGAGGAAGCAGCAAAGCGACTGACGGACCTTGAGGCCAAAGCGGGTGTTGTGCTTGTCGGAGCCATACTGACAAGCATGAACGAGTAAGTGGGTTAGCAACACAGGGAGGCCGGCACAAGACAGGCTCACCCTGGCCATGGCATCTGCATAGCGGACGACAGTGAAGCCATCCTGAAGCTGGACATGCTTGATGTCAGCTCAGATAAGGGTGACGAGGGCCTTGACGTCGTCGTCTGTCTCGCGGCAGACGAAAAAAGGTGCGGATAAGAGGATTGCATGCACCAATAGACATGTGATGCCTCCCCTCAGCGCTTTGCCGGGTTCGGGCTAAGGGCTGAGGGTGAGGCAGTGAGGATGGGAGTATTTTCATACTCGAGGGGTCTATGAGTTCAGTTGACAGTCAACAGCTCTCAGTGCCCTGGTAGGACTCTTTGAGCAGTTGGCATGTCGTTTGTAACACCCATGTGTCCTCCACGCCACCTGCGCGCTGTCCATGCTGCCTACGTGCCGCACGAACTGCCCTCGTTTTGTGCGCACAACCTCATCTGTGGCATGCACACGTCCGTTCGGCCCCTCTGATATCCTCATCCATCATGTATTGAGGTGCCCTCACTGTGTTATTAACTGATGTCAGTATCAAATCAGTGTCAGACGGCCAGCAATAACAGTAAGACCTACAGAATCTGAGCACGCAAGATCCAGTGTTGATCAACATCATGAAGACGCGATGAGGACGCAACGGGGATGCGACGCGCATATAGTCAATTCAGATTAGTCATGAATCTGCATGCCTTTGCCTGCTGTCTACCTCGAGGCACTCTCTTCAAAACCTAGTAAGTCTGCACCTGCAATTGAATACTCTGCTCACTCACCTTTTTATCAGGGCCATGGAACAGGAGGAAATCCACCTTAGTGAGACAGAGCCTTTCAATGAGGATGAGGCTCTAGACAATTCAGATGATGATTCAGATGCAATCCGCGCTCCTGATGCGTTTGCGACGGCGGAGGAGTATCTTGATGTGAGTGGAGCAACTTATTTTGATTGTTATTTGATTCTATTTTACTCCAGGTTATCCAAAATGCGCACCTTATGATAGCGAAGCTGCGAAAGAAGCTGCGCAAAGTGCAGACCGATCTTGCAAGTCTGCATGCCGAGCTGTCCAGGCAGCGACAGAGCGGCGGTAGCAGTAACATGGCCACCAAGTACGACAAGGAGATCAAGCTGCTCGGCCACAAGTTCGGTATCATGGAAGAGCCGTGGATCGACCGAGCTTTCTTCAAACGACCCCGCCCCGTGATGGTAGCGACCAGCAGCAAACATTATAGTTCGCAGCTTGCTATCCAACAGGGCATTGTGGCGGACCTGTACAATTTTGTTCCTCAAAAACTCCATGCAATGATGATGGGCCACAGTTTCTTTGCAAAGAAGGTACGTTGATCATCTTTGGCTCTTTATTTCCTTGCTGAATTGCCCACAAGTTCAATGAAGCACTCATTGCCCAACGCTCAAGTACTATTTCTAAACTATGCACCTTGGTCACAAGAATCTTTCCAGACATCGACAGTGCTTTCTTCAAGGATGGTTATGCGCGTGAATCCGAATCTGGAATCCAAGCCCTCCTAGCTGCTCCGCCTAGCCTCAAGGAGTTTCCTGAACTCGCTACGGTATTTTTCCCCCCAGATAACCTGGATAGCTCTTACCTCTTTAGATCGGAAGTCATCATCCGAGTAAGTTCTTGTTTGTGTCTTGTTGCAAGCCGCTAACCTTCTCATTTTTTCTATGGAGATCCTTTGTATCACTCTGCTTGGCCCCACCTCTGTCGCTGCAGATGGTTCCATCATGTCCACCAAATCGATAGGAACACCACCCGTTGCACGGAAATGGGGTCTCACTGTAATCACCCTAGGCGCCATTGCCTTTGCGGCAATCATGGTATGATTTTATCTATATATATCAACTCTGGAGATATATCTAATCCTATGCAGGCGCTTTTTTTGCTTTCCACGGACACTCAATTTAGCAAAAGCAACAAGCTCGCTAAGATTGACTACAAGTCAAGATTCAATGGCTATAAAGGGATCCTCCTCCAGGGCACTGCGGCCAATTCAGCAATCAAGGCCACGTTCGCACACTTGAACAAGCAGGTTCTTTCAACCACTGTGTCACCAGATCAAACATTGGTTGCTTCTGTCGACAGAGGTCAGCGAGGTGGGAGTGGCATATCGGCCCTGTTAATGAAGATGCAGCTGACCGATAACAACCCGATGGATGGTGAGGGTGTGGGCGGTGATGCCAAAGAAGATGGTGATGGCATCGAAGAAGACAGCAGCACTGAATATAGGGGTTATGTTGACAAGGAAGGTGAGGATGATGAAGGCAGTGAGGACGATGAAGAAGGCCTCTATGGTGCAGACATCAGAGAGATCGAAGACACCGATCATGTCGTACCTCGTACACTCCCAGCTTTTGCTCATCCAGCCGCTCACTCAATTGTGTGTCCAGCCGCTCGCCCAGTTGCATGCCCAGCCGCTCGCCCAGTTGCATGCCCAATTGTGCCCCCAGTCTCTGCACAGCACACTGCTGGGCTGCGTGCTGCTGCATCCACTAGTGTCCCGATATTGATTGCGGCACCCCTCGTTGCTGAACTCTCTACTGCTGCACCCCCTGTCACTGCTGTGCACCGCCCCACACGCTCAGTAGCATCAACACCTTCCACTAGCGCACCTCCTCCGGCTGCTGTCACACTGCCAGCTGCCAGCCAGCAGAAAGTGGCAGGTGCACAGCCTGCTGCTGCACTAGCTGCTGTTGACATCCCCGAGTATGTTGATCCCTTGCAGGATGTGGAGACCGGGGCTTCTAAGAAGAAGACAGGAAATAGGGGTAAGGCTCGTGCTGTTCCATCTGCGGTGGGTGTCTGCTCCACACGATCTCGTGCAGCGTCTGGCAAATAAGCGGTTCGAGTGTTTTTCTTAATGTTTTCATGCATCTGAATGTATGTAGTATCTCAGGACTGCTCTGAATATCATGTTGCTTGTACCCTATTACTGCCAGGCCTGTGTGCTCGTAATCTGGCATTATCATACACACCATGGTATTATCATGGATTATCATGGCCATAAAATTCTTTATATGAGGCATGGAGAAGCGTAGCTAGAAACAGCTCTCTGGCAGAGCAGTTTTGTTGTAACACTGTAATACTCACTACCTAAGCCACTTGGGTTCGAATCCCGCGTGTACCATCATAAATTGGACTAGATTGTAGTAACTACTAGTGCATTGTGATGATCTCTGTAGTAAGTAAGTAACTAGCTATCAGTAGAGTGTAGTACCCTTCCTAAGTAAGTAAGGATCTATCAGTAGATTGTAGTAACCTTAGTAAGAAAGTCAGTAAGTGAGCATTAGTGGACTGTGTGAACTCTCATGAAGAAGGGGCCTTATGAAATTTTGTGGCCTGATTATGTCAGGTTGATGATGTGATTGTGGCAGCATCACGATCAGCATTATGACTGCATTATGATGCCTATTGTGGTCTTATTATGTCAGGTTGATGATGTGATTGTAGCGGCATCTTGATTAGCATTATGATGCCTAGCTCACTGGGATTATGATGGGAATTATTAACCCGTTGCCATTACCATTGTCATGCTATCATGATATTTTTGTCTTTTCTCATGATGGATTATAAGATTGTGCGAACATTAAGGGCTTATGATGCATCATAAGCCCTTATCATCAAGATCTATTTTTTCCAACACAGGCCACGTGCAATGCCAAATACCCATATTAAGTCTATATAGGTTTAGTCTGTATCCAACCGCAAGCCTCAATTGATGGTCCCCGTGTGAATATTTGTAAGCATCATGTGATCAATTAATGCGCTCTGTTGAACACGTTAAACGACGCGTCGTCATCCTTTAGATGACCGCTGAAGCACCGCCGGAGTGGTTTCTCGTTGTCGATCAGCTCCCAGTCGACCCATCTTGTATCCAGTCCTTCGCTACACCTTTCGGACATGACCTTATTTGGTACCTCCTTTGTCAGAAGTCTAAGGAGCCACATGATTTCCAGGTTCAGTGCATCTGCCAACTGTTGGATGGCACTGATGTCTTCGCTATCACAGCTACAGGCGACAGCAAGAGCCAGCTTTTCTTGATGTTTATCATAGTCTGCCAATTGCTTGCACAGCATGCCCAATACCGGCCGAAGGGCTTCTGCCTCCCCGAGAATCCTGTGATGATCGTTGTTTGCCCTACCAAGAGCCTTGAAGAAGATATGGTATGTAATCTATCATATCTTTTAGATTTTTAAAACAAAATATCCGCAGGCAAACTCTATGTCAAAGGATGGGCTTGTCACAGTTGTTATTAATGAGGACACGACACATGCAGCTCGGATGCGTGGTGACAATATATGGGCAACAGCGGAGACAAAGGCCGCATTGATATTTCTCTTGCCTGAGCAGCTCAATACTCGCTGTTTCTGGGATGCACTCAAGAACAACAATTTCTGGCTCCGTATCATTGGTCTTGCCGTTGACAAGGCACATCTGATCCTATCGTGGCATTCCACAAATAATTCATGGAAATCGGCTTGACTCGTGCTCGGCTCCAGTCATCTGTACGGTTCCTTGCTGTCACCGCGACAATGGAGCCAGGTCCACCACTGCATGCTGTTGCTCAATTATTGGGTTTACGAGAAGGCCAATACTTCCTTCTTCGCCGCTCAAATTTGCGACACGAGGTGCAACTTATCACGCGCACGCTCACTAGTGGGATTACGAGCACAGCATTTCCGGAACTCCTATGGGTACTTTCTGGCGGGCACAAGATTCTGATTTACTGTGCAACTATTGCACTTGGGTACAATCTCACCAAGTTCCTATGGAATTCAGCCTCAGGTTCATTGGCGGAGCGTGGGATGTTTTTACGGATGTATAACTCGCTGAATTGGCCATCATATAATCAGGAGACATGTAATCTTATGCTTACTGACAAGCCTCAGGTCAGAGTAGCGACAGATGCTCTTTCAGTTGGGGTCAACCTACCGCATGTTGAACATGTTGTTATTGTTGGAGAGCCTCGCAATGTCAATGATATTGTGCAAAAGGTTGGGAGGGCAGGTCGTGACTGGAAGGTGGTAAAGGATGCTCGAGGAATCCTCTACATGTCAGCATCAACGATGGCAAAGGCAGCGCTGGTAGTAGGCCAAACTGTCGGGAATGCTTCCGTGATGCCCCCTTCGCTTGCATCCTTTCTCACAGCAGCATGCTTTCCAGCTGCCTTGGACTCTATCTACAACAACCTATCATACAATCTTCAATGCTCCTGCTTATCTTGCGTGCAGAGTGACAAGCCCTCTTGATCAATAACCTGCAACTGCTCTCGCTGTATTCCAGACACATTGCCGATCAGCAAGCCTCACAAGGCAGGCGAAACAAAATCTCTAAAGGCAGCCAGAAAGCGAAATATGAAGGGTCTCATATTGACAGCAGACCAGTGAAGGCACATGGAAGAGCACTTGCGAGCATGGCGACAGGAAATTTGGGTAGAGGCAAATGAAGTTGAGCTTGGGTTCGTCCCAAGCTATGCATTCTTTCCTGATCATCTCATTGTGCACTTCCTGGACCATTTCTACTCTTTCTTGGCCCACGAAGACATTATACCTCCTTGAGAGAGACACCACCTGCTTCGCGCTCATAGTCTCCAGCTCTGGGAAGTAATCACCAACCTCTGCACTCGTTTCCTTGCACTGCCAGTACCTGACACTCTTCAGATTCACACCTCACCAGTTGTGAGTGAGAATGGGGTGCAACATAATGGGTCAGGAGTATTGGAGGTGGATGACACTGCCTTGCAGGATGACATGGCCAACATGGTGTTGCGCACTGCAATGCCGATTCCCACAGGACTCCGCTTCCGCATTAACCTTGTGTAATATTATTTTTTCTACCACTCAATTATATGAATCTCATGTTATTTCCCAATAGAAAATGCACCTTAGTTGTATCAAATAACCTTGAACAGAGTGTGCAAGCGAATGGCCACAAACGCAAGGCTTCAATCTCGCTCTCAACAGCTCCTACAGCAAAGGTAGCACGCATAGCAGTAAGTAATACTATAGCATTTGTGCATCGTCTACTGAATTTCTGTTAGAATAAAGAGAATATGGCATACATTATTCCCTAAACACCACCTCGGCCTTGCTCTCTTGTGAGGCATCACTGAACTCATGTTCGGATTCTTCCTGAACTGAATCAATAGTGTGCATTTCCCCTTCGTCATCTGTACTATCCTCAATCTCACCTTCAGCACCGGGGATACTACCAGAGATGTGAAGCGGGAACAGTATCTCATCATCAGTCTCCTCTTCCAATTCTTCATGCAACAGATATGCTGCCGCCTGTTCCATCAGCTTGATATTCGCAGCGGTTGCTGCTGCCGTGTTCTCCTCCTCGATCTCTTGTTTGTCTTCTTCTTGATAGTCAAAGACCATATCATTTGTTACAGCAGTTTTGGTTTGGTCAGATGCAGTTTGAGGTGTTTCTTGAAACAATGAGTTCAACTGCCATTGTGTAAGCTTTGTTTCCTTGAGCCAACGATAACCTTGTGTAAAGTTGTCTACGTCACGTTTGCCATACGAGCGTCCTGGTCGCCATCGGTGAATTTCTTCTTCTTGATAGATTTGGAGGAGAGTGTGTAATTCTGCAATCGCATGTGGAGATGTGTGAGAGTTGTCTTTTGACTTCAAACCACTGCCACGAGGTAGCTCTGTCTTGATACGATTGAATTGGTGAACACAGCGAGAGAGGAGATTGCAATGGAAAGGATCCGCAAATGTCCCACTTGTGCGGGATTTTCGTTGCTCCATAAACAGATTGAGGTGTTCTTGCAGAAGATCACCTTCTTTATGATGTCCTTGCTCGCCAGACATATTTACCAGCCAATTCTCTAAGATGGCATGTCGCAACTCGGGGCTCGATTCCCATTCTAGCAAGGTAATCATCTCCAGCAAGTAAGATGTATATTTTGCATGCGGTGAGCCAGCAAATGTGAACAGCATCATCTGTTCATGTCCATTCAATATCATAATATCAGTTAAGTGTTGTTGTGTACACACCTTGAACACCTCCGTCCGCAACAGCATAGCTCACCTCGCGTGACAACATTGCTTCAGACATAAAGCGGCATGATTGAGCTAATGCACGGTCTCCACAAAAGTGGTCACTTTCGTCTTCGACCTGTACTGCAGTACCTCCACTACCCAAAGGGTCCATTAGTTGACTTTTTTGAAGACCAACCCAGGTAGATCCTTTGGGCACAGCCCATGGCCCTCCTTCATCTTTCTGAGGTGCTCGCTCGTAAGCTCGTAAATTTGTGTATTGGCGATGCAGTGTCCGTGCCATGTCCTCTAACTCCTCGAGAGCAGGAAGCTTATTTTCTTTGGCCAAATGCTCAAAGTGTGTGACAAGGTTGTCTGTTCCGGGGAATATGCTGTGAACAACACAACAATCAGGACAGCTTTATGAGCAATTTAAGGCACATACCTCCAACAGTCTAGAATGCGAGCATCAAGGATGGTGTATGTGAGATCAGAAGCAGGATAATATTCAGGCTGTTTTAGGTTGGTGATGTTGCGACCAATTGTGAGGGCACTGTGTCCCAATGTTGATGGGTCATTAGAAAGCTGAGGGCCCCAGTGTGTTCATCTGGAAAAACCCCCCTTGTATTAGTTCTGGATTATATCTGATAGTGTCTAAAAGTGTCTAAAAGTGTCAATTATGGCTAATTAGAGCTTAATACAAGGGGGTGGTTTCCCAGATGTTTCGAATATACGGCAGAGGTCCATCCACTTCTGTGTGCCAGAGATCAAGAATGGGCAAAACTAGAGCAAAGCGCTGAAAAGAATTAGGATGAAATTGCATATAACGCTTAAGCTGCAATAGCCGCTCAAATGTTAACCCATCCCCTGCAACAAGAACCAGACGGTCGTTATATCTGCTCTCTGTTTGTCCTATCTGCTCCAAGAAATCCACGGTTGCCGCTTTCAACTCAGCGACAATGGTCTCGTCCTTGTCATTACTACCCAGAGGGTGAATTTTCGTCTTCCACTGTTTAGGAAGTGCATGTTTCTTTGCGCGAGTTTGGTAGAGCATATTGACGTGTTTCTGAAGCATAAGGTCCAGTGCAGGAACATAGCGCACAAGGGTGCGAAGCCATTGCAGAATGCATACGGTTTCCAATTGTTGTCCATCAATCAAGTTCAAGAAGTCCTCAACCGTCCGTTGTCCTCAATCATGATGCGCTACTCGCCTTTCATAGTCATGAAGATCCCACGCACGAGAGTAAAACCCTTCCATCTCGATTGCCGTCACAGCCATGCCTTTCATCATCTGAGTCCGACGTCCGATGCGAGACTCCCATTGCAAAGCCTGGACCTGGATATTGTCAGTCCAAATCATGAGCCAAGCTTCTGATGAGTTTCCAAGCTCCATGACCCAATTTGCTTCATGCTGAGCCAGTTGTAGACAGGTTCGGTAGACTGTGGAGTATGATGGCACCCATCCGTGATGGCTGCCGATGCGGAATATGGATTCATGGACCCCGCAAGCGAAGAATAGAAGTCCAATTGTCATTGGTAACAGGCGGGCTGTACTCGCTCGTGAAAACAGCAATGAGCTCAGAGCCTGTGTGACAACCTGTAGAACATGCGATTAGGATAAGAGGGTCTCGGCACCAATCTTTGTCCACTTGACCTGACTGTCTTCACTCGCAAGCTTGCTATCGAGGTGTAAACCACTGGATACCTTGATTGCGGACTCAGCCTCTTGGATGAGGTGTTTCTCAATGAGCTGTGCTGCCATAGATGTAAGAGTTGGATGGGCATTTTTTATTTCAAGATAGGGAATGGAAGTAGAATACATGAGGTCAACCTCGGCAGAGTGAGGTTTCGGTCGACCATCAGGACTCTGGAGCCAGCATTGAAGAATATGAGCAGGGGTATAAGCATTCTGTCCATGAAGAAACTTGCTAACAAGTGAGCAATGATCTCTTCGTCACGAGACCCTTTTGTTTGGGTTGTCGGTCTGATACCGGAAGCAGTACCATAGAAACGTGCCGAAAGACCAGTTTTCTTGTTGGATTGCTGCAAAGATTCTTGTGAGCTTCCTTTGAATAAGCTTCTGAGATGGCGGTAGACAAGAAAATGACGGTCTGGGGGCATTGGAAGAAGCAGATAGATGAGATATATTTGTCGAAGGGATATGTGCCGAAACATAAGAAAGAGTGGGAGTTTGTCCGTAATTAGAGGCTGAGAGAGGAGATGGGGAGTAGGCTATCCATTGGGGGACGTTTGTAGGCCGTAGAAGTGTCACTGGAACTGAGAGCGCGGTCGGAATCGTGAATTCCATGGCTGAGGACAATGACGAGCAGAGCGGTCCGTTGCTCAAAGCGTCGAAAAGGCCGTGGGAATAAATCGGCTGTGGGAATGTTCTGACCACCGACCAAGGGGGCGCGACTGAATGCAGACTGTATATAGGAGAGACCCACCCAATCAATTCGTCATCAACTATTTATCAGTCTGCTGAGGAGACTAATATAGGTTCCATCTAGACCAAATGTCATCACCACCTGATTCTTCAAATGGAATCAGGCTGATTCCAGGTCATCCGGCAGCCAGGCTTAGACACCACGTTAAATAGATCCGTCTCTCAACATGTCTGCCACACAATATATACGAGTTCTGACCCGTCGCTTTAGGACTTTCATGCAATGCTGAATGCTATTTTGTGAGGTTAGGGTTGAGTCCAAGCGTTGTTGTCTTGTTCAAAAAAAAATGAGGCCTGATATTTTTGTTCGTTGCTTGCTACACATTGTAGGCTACCTGTAGTCTGTATGGAGACTGTTGTTTTCTATATAATTGTCACCTGATTACCTGTTGCTTGTGCTCCTATTGCTTGTGCTCCCATTGCTTGTGCTCCCTGTTACGAACTGCTCGTTCAGTAACCCAAGAGTAACAGGTTCTTCCCTAGGTTGCACGATGGACTGAGGGGTGGACGAAGTCTCGACTGTATCAAGCAAGGATACAGGAGGGAATAATGATTGGCTCTAAGTCACACAGTGTGAGGACTGTGTAGGTACAAAGAGAATAGACTGAAGATCCTTAGCCTATTCTATGGGCCTTATATACTGTATAGGGTATAGGGTAAGAGTCCGTATGCTTCTCCGGGTTCCCATCCCAGGAGAGCTGTGTGCGCCATCTCTCTCAGCCGGTGCCTACTCTTGTACTTCTCCAGTCGCACCAATCCATCCTGGTACAACAAGGCACTTACCCATAAGCCCTAAGCCCATGGCATGTGAATGCCTATCTTATCAATCTGCTATACCCATGACCCTATCATATAACCTCTACTGATATCTTGAAGAACCATCGGTCCAGTCGGCTCCTAAGGACATGCCAAATACCTTGATGTACGCTCCGTAGTGGAGCCGCCTAGCATGTGATGCTTGAACCATTGGATAGACTGGCCCCGAAGGGCCCCGATCGGTTAAGTCATAACATTACCCCCTTTCTAGGTCCCAACTCCTGAGGGAACTACTCGCCGTTGTGAGCTTCATCGTCATTCCACGTACAATTGCTTTCTAGTCGTCCAAATAGATTGGGATGCATCTTCCCAATACGACTTTGTTTTTTGGTGTTTTCCTTCATCAATACATTTTGTTTGAGTGCACTCCTAGAGTCAATAGGCAGCTGCTCGACCAGGGCTCCCTGGTGTGTTTGGTAAGCCAGTTCCTTCTGGCGACGATGCGGAAAGGTCTCACGTGCGAATGATTATGTGCTGAAATAGAAACACGTCTGTGGATGGGTGTGTGTTGTTCTTCTTCAGAATGTCGAAGGCCATGCTTCAGTGTTTCCAGGATAGATCTTCATCTCCGTGATCTCCGGTATCGAGGGGGACTCCAGGTGTGTGGGTTGATCACTTTATCAAGGCTTAGGCCCACCAACCTATCGAGAATAGACTTTTCTTGACTTGTTTTGAGTCCGGCAAGACTCCTTTGAAGATCCCTAACTCTGTCAGCCCCATACGGTGGCCCATCCTGGTTAAAGATTGAGTGTTCGTCCAGAGTTTGTTTGTCACATGGGAGCGAGCATGTAGCTGTGCTCCACGAGGTAAGGATTTTGAAGAATAGACTTTGAACCCCATGGTTTCTTGAGTAAACCATGGTATCCACCTTGACGGTAATTATTGCGGGGTCAGCATAAGGTATGTCCTGGTAGTTTAACGTTGTGCCGGACATTCGTAGTTTTGCGTCTTTGTGGACGTCTACTAGTTTATCCTTAAGTCTTTGCAGACTGAGGCTAGTTTATACATAAGTTGTTGCGGACTGCTCTGCTAGTTTAAGCTAAGGTCGTTGCGGACCTATTCATCTCCCAACGTAGAAGTACCTGTAAACAAGACAGCAGGCATTTCTGCGCACTGGAACATTCATTGGTGATGCGCATAGGGCCATAGACCAGTTCCTCCTTCTTGACAGGGTTCCCATTGAGGCAAGATGGTGACAGTTTACACTATATCAAACTGGATAAATTATAGAGTTGCCAGAATAGACTTGAGAGCCTATTTTGACACAACTCACACAGCCCTGTAAATGAAGGGCAGCTCAGTTCATCATCATGAAGGACGGCAACTAGTTTATAGTCATTGCAGACGTCCGCTATCGCCTGGCTTGAACCTCCTGAGCCTTGATAGATTTAATCCTCCAGGGTGAGGGTAGTTTAAGGTCATTTCGGACTAGTTGATGGTCAAGGTCATGACCATCAACCACGACTCCTATTGCCTGAAGGAGTAAGTAGTTTATCGTCATTGTGGACTAGATCAACATCATGGTGTCAATAATGATGTCGATCGACATCTCCTATGCCAAAAGGAGTAGTAGTTTAGCATCGTTGCAGATGTTAGTAGTGCCAAAACATATCTCATGTTTGGGCACTGCTCATGGCCCTGTAGAGGAAAGGGCGATCCCAGTTTACTGTCATGGAGGACGTCTGAAAACCTGAGGCATGATCCCAGTTGCCTCTTGACTGGCCCTTGAAGCGGAATCCTTGCTTCGGACTTCAAGGGTAGAATGGGCACACCATGGAGTAGTCGTGGTCCTGTCAGATGACTGACAACCCACTCCATGTCCCCAAACCCCTCGCACGGAATTGAACCATGTTGACCCCATATTCTTTTACTGTAAGGCGTATGGAATATGGAAGCGCCTTGACCTAGTTGGCAGGGTTCTGCAATGGTGGAGGCCCTCCCCTCCACCATCTTCCAGAATGCAACCACGTTCCGATGGTCCTTGGTAGCTTTAATGTTGTTCCGGACGGTAACTAGTTTATAGTCATTGCGGACCAAGCCTTTCGTAGTTTTACATCGTTGCAGATGTAATTTGTCCATCTTGGCTACTTAGTGGAGTGCGGCCACTATGTACCTGCATCTTGATAGGGCCCCCTAATGTGGAAAAGACCCTGTAAAACTGGAGATCCAAAGTGGGACATCCAAGACACCTGTCAGACCTTGACAGTGAGGTATGGTCCACCGTTCCCCAACAGTGAACATGCAACACGATTTCCCACCAAGATTCTTGCATCATTCGTAGCCCATCGGTCTCACCATGGGACCGAAAAGCCGGCGTACCAGTACCAAGGTTATGTTGAGTCCTAGGACCTCCTAATGCGGAAAGGGTCCTGTAAAACTGGGGATCCAAGTGGGACGCCCAATTTACTTGTCAAAATACCTCTTAACAACGAGAGTGTTAAATGCTTGTCCTGTCTGAGACCGGAGGGTGAAACGCAAATGGTCAGGTACTTCCCCTGCCTTCTTATCTTTTCACAGTTTAACATCATGCAGGACATTACGTTCTGGTGTCCTGTGCGTGAAACCAGTACCTGTGGTGTGGAGGGTCCTTCCCTCTCCGTCACTGTTAGAGGCAAGGGGTTCCTCAACTCCCTTGTCTAATATCCTCTGCCAATGTCCCCGTAATCCCCGTATCCTTTGTCTGGCCTGTAGTAGGGGTCAATGTTGCCATAATTCCCATCTTTGACCTTGTCCTATGCATCTAGTTCTGCTCAAGTCTAGGCAGTAGTTCGCTGAGTCGGGCACTAGCGGACTGGAGCTCTTCTACTAATGCAAGTATACATTCCTTCAGGTTGATTATCTCGAAGATGGTTTGGAGTCGGCGAATCTCTTGGTTGAGTTCTTCTAGGACTGTCTTGCCTGGGCTGGGGGGTCGCCCTCATTCTTTGGCTTCCTCATCTCTCGTTCCTCCTGTACCTTGGAGGATGCTCCTCATTGCTGCCTCCGGCGTCCTGCCCGGTGGATTGTCCTGTCGATGCGGGAGGAAGGACCTCTCGATCCCTTTGGGCCTGTCGTTGTACTGTGGTCCAGACGTATTCTGTCTGGACGGTTGCGTCTCGGCTACCTGTAGCCAGTATCGCTCCACTGGCTTCGTTGTTCCATAGTTGGATACGGAATGGATTGATGTGAACGGGATGGGCGTGAGAGGAGTGTACTGCATTGGTGTCTGAAATGAGGGCAGGTAGGAGCTCCAGATTGATGAAGGAGGAGAACTCGTCAGGATGGATGAGTAGAGCATATGCCCCATTATTTCCTCTGGCATACTAGGAGGCGGCTCGATGATCATCTGCATAGGCCAAAAGCCTGACCTGGTCGCTCGTGTCAGCGAGGCGTCGGGGAATGTCACTGCTCTCGCTCCCTGATTGCCCTGCGAAGAAGTTAGCGAGCCTTTGCAAGGCTAACGCTGTGGCCATCTGAGTTACCGCTGAGATGGTGGTGCACTGGAGGAGTGCATCTCCTAATCCTTCCAATTCTCGGGGGTGCAGATTTCTACCACTAGCAGGGGGTCCTCTGGTCCTGGTAGCCAATGCACTAATTGTTGCTGGTTCCTGTACACCTGCTTTAGCAACTGTAGGCGATGCTAGGTCCGCAGGGTTTCTTGGTCCTCTTCCGCCTCTCGTTTCCTGCCTTGTGTCTCTTTGAGTCAACATTGTCGTCGGTCACGGAGGCGTTGACGGAGCAGGTCTTCCTTCTTCTTGGCGTCCCTCATCATGCTCGTCATGAGCTCTCTCAGCCCGGGGTGAGGCTCGTAATTCCGTTCGATCTTCGGTGGCGAGTGTGGCGAGGCAGGTGGAGATTGGTATGGAAACTCCCTCTGGAGTCGTTGGGTGGCTGCTTCGGCCAGGGCATCCAGTGTCGGGGTTGGCCATGGCCAGAATGATGTCTGGTGAGGGGTTTCTTGATGGGGAAGAGGTAGTTCCTTCATCAATGAGCATAGCATGTCCAAGGGAGTAATCAAGAGAGAAGTGGTCGGTCATGTATTGGGGAGGATTCCTTGCTTTGAGAGGGAGAGGCATCTCCTCTTTTATACCTTTCTAAAGCTTAATTGCCACAGGTCGGGGATTGTCTGGGTAGCTTTCATGACATTCACAAAGCACCTCGTCAGCCGTATTCTTGAGGAGGGCAAAGGGTTCCCAGGTGTTATCGGCCTCGGAGTATCCGACCCATTTGACGAGGTATTTGGTCCCTCGTCCCTAGTGTCTCAAATCCAGAATGGCCTCCACTTTGTAGTGCTCTTCTTCATTCAAGATTTCTGGGGCAGGTCTGGGGAAGTTCCGTAAATGGGCTTCTGTCTCATGATATTTGGTGAGCACGGAGGCATGAAATACCGGGTGTATTTTCCATGTTTCAGGTATCTTCAGCCGATAAGCCAGAGGGCCAATTCTTTCGGTCACTTGAAAAGGACCATAACACCTAGGTGCCAGCTTGAATTTTGGATGAGTTGTCTGAATGTGGGTTCCTTCTAACCAAACTTGGGTTCCTACTTCCCACTGTGGAAGTTTTCTGTGCAGGTCGCGGTCCTTGGCATGCTGCGCTGCTATTTGTAGACTAGCAGCCACATCTTCTTGAACTTCCTTGATTAGCTGCAAGTATTCAGTCACTGCGGGCACCTTGGTCTCTAGAGCTGAGTCGACCGAATATGGTGGATTGAATCTGTAAAGGACTTCAAACGGTGACTTCCCAGTGGCAGAGTGTCTTCGGGTGTTGTGGGAGAATTCCACGAAGGGAATCAAGTCTACCCAGTTATTTTGATGGTAGTTGCAAAACACCCATAGGAACTGTTCGATCTCCTGATTAACCCGTTCCGTTTCTCCATCTGTCTGGGGATGATAAGCCATGCTGAGGGCGGGGGTGATTCCCATTCCTTTCCATAGTTTTCGCGTAAACTTTGCCACAAATTGAGGACCTCTGTCGGACACCACCTTGGTTGGTAGACCGTATCGTTTGAACACATTGTCCTGGAAAAGTGTCGTGGTCTCTTTAGCCATGATTGTCTTCTTGCATGGAGTTATGACTATCCCTTTGGACAGGCCCTGGTCAACCACCACATTTATTGAATCGTACCCTCTGCTTTCCGGGAGGTCCATTACAAAATTGGTAGAGATGAAACGCCAAGGGGTGTTTGTGGTTTCCAACGGTTGAATTGGTGGATGGGTTCTGTGAGGTAGGTTCTTGGTGAACTGGCAAACCGTGCATCCATCCACGTATTGATGGATAAATTTGGTCATGCTCGACCACCAATAATGGTGTTTTACCAGTTCCAAGGTCTTTGCTCGACCTGGGTGTCTAGTAGCCATGGTGTCATGGTGTGTCCTGACGATCATTTGCCGGAGGAGGCCGTCTTTTGGGACACATATGTAGCCGTCGCGTCTTGTGATGCCATCTTCATGTGTCCACTTTCCTAGGTCACCCTTCATCACACTTGGTCCTTTTTTCAGCAATTTCTTGAGGGCGACATCGACTAGCAAATCATGTTCTGAGCGCAAGTGTTGAATAAGGGAGAGGATGTCCGAGGATACGAGTTCCGTTGTTTTGACATGTATGCCTTCACTTGGTTCTACCAGGGTTTCACTGGACTCGGTGAAAAGTTTGGACAGAAGCAGAGTCTGTGCCTTGTTATCAGATTCCACCCCCTCACTAAGGTCTGGATGCCTGGACAGAGCATCGGCATGATTAGTAGTTCCAGCCTTGTAACTGAGCTGAAGGTCAAATCAAGACAAAAACAGACTCCAGCGCACTTGTCGCCTTGATAGGTCGCGCGCTGTCTGAAAGTGTTCCAGGTTCTTGTGGTCCGTCTAGATCTCAAAGGGATTTCTAGCACTTTCGAGGTAGTGTTTCCAGTGTTCCAGTGCCTTGATGATGGCAAGGAGTTTGCAATCATGCACGTCATAATTCCTCTCAGGTGGTGAAAATGATCCTGAGAGGTAAGCCATTGGGTGCCAGTCGTTATCAGGTCCTTCCTGTAAGAGGGCTGCACCATATGCGGAAAGGGAGGCGTTGGTGATGAGTCGGTAGGGGCGCATCGGATCAGGGTATAGTAGGACGGGTTGACTGACAAAAGCTTTCTTTAATCTGTCAAAAGCCTGTTGGCAATCTGTGGTCCAGTCCTATTTCGTGTCTTTCTTGGTAAGATCGTGCAGGGGTCGAGCGATTAGGGAGATCCATCAATGAAACACCAATAAAAGTTCCCTAGGCCTAAGAAAAAACGGATGTCTCGGACTGTGCGTAGGATAGGCCATTTTTAGATGGCTTCAATCTTTGAATCCTCCATGGCGATGTGGTCCTTTGAAATTGTGTATCCCAAGTAGTTTAGCTTTTCCTTGTGGAACTCGCATTTCTCTGGTTTGAGATAAAGATCATTGTCGTGCAGGATTTGAAGGACTTGTCGAACAATCACAATGTGTTCTGCTGTGGTTTTCGTGAAGATGAGAATGTTGTCCATGTATACCACGATTTTCCAGGCCAGGATGAGTTCTTGGAAGATCATGTTCATCATGGCCTGGAAGGTTCCTGGGGAATTGCACAGCCCAAAGAACATCACTGTGGGTTCAAAGAGTCCCAAGGGCATTACAAAGGCTGCCTTGGACTTGTCCCTGTTGTTTGTGGCCGTTCTGGTTGATGTGGCATGGGTGCCACATGCGTGCCACCTATGGGACTCATTGATTACTCGCCTCTGCAGCTGGGAGCGGCCCTAGAGCCACTCCCAGAGCGGGTATATTGCTTTCTTTCTCCTTTTGGACTGTCTTACTTTGTTTCCACCTTGTCTCACTTTGTTTCAGTTGTTTCACCGGGTTAGCCGGTTGAGGCGGTCCTGTGTGATGTCACTGACACTCCGGACCGACCTCCAGGTGGAGCTTTTGACCGCTTTGTAAGGTGGACCACCTGTAATGACTCGTTGATGTCATACCTTCCTTTTTCGTTTCTTATTGTTCTCTGTAGCTTAAATACCCGTGGTCCGAGGGCGATTCTTTCTTCAGACTCTTACCCTCTGGACCACAGGTGCGCTCCCTTCTGTTCGTTGTATCTACTTTAGACTCTTACCCTCTGGACCACAGTCCTGTCGTTATAGAGCTTCTTTTTGGCACTCTCTCTGTGCCAGTCGCTTCGTTGTCACTGCGCTCAACAGGTTATGGGCCCTGCGCTCTAGCGACTTTGCTCTACATCGTTTTATCGACACTTTCTGGTCTCCCATCTGCTGTGCCACACCTTTCTGGCCACACCCCATTGCTGCCACATCTTCCCCATTGCTTTCCCTGCCTTTCCTATCGTCCCACATCGCTTCCAACACCTTTCCCTGCTCGTGCCACTCGTGCCACACCATGTCTGACCCCTCATTCACTCTCCCTTCTGTCTCCCCTCTCAATAATCGCAACTACCTTCCTGGTCAAGGAGATCAAGGCCTGGCTTCGTCTCAAAGGCCTGTGGCTTCTGGTCTCTGGTGATGAGACAGCCCCTGTTGGCTCGAAGGAGAAGCCTGCTGAGGCAAGGGAGGTGGCAGAGTGGAAGAGGAATGCTCAGAAGGCTGCTGGTGCGCTCTTACTTTCGGTTGAGGAGCAGTTCAGAGGTGTTTTGGACGGCATTGAGGACGACCCCATCGCGATTTGGACCACACTGGAGGAGCAGTTCAACAAGAAGTCTGCTGGATCGCGTTTCAACGCAATGGAGGACGTCTTTTCAATCAAAAAGCGCAATGAGTCCCTCCAGTCCCTCATTCATCGTGTGGACGAGTCTATGCGCGTCCTGAAGACCTCCGCGACTCTGGCTTCGATCTCAAGAAGCAGGACGAGGAGCTGACTTGCATGGCGCTCTTGTGGTCTCTCCCCTCCGAGTTTGACACCTTCCGCTCCTCCCTTAGTCTCATGGACGTCCTGTCTCGCTCCAAGCTTGAAGACGCATTCATGCGCGAGGATTTGAACTGTGCGCATCGTTCTGATGCCATAGACTCTGCACAGGCCCTTGTGGCATCCTTTCCTTCATCCCCCTCCTCTTCCTCCACCTCCTACAGACGTTCCAAGCAACCCAGGAAGCAGTACAAGTGCGACTTCTGCGGTGCCACTGGCCACACTGATGACAGGTGCTTCAAGAGGATCAATGAGGAGCTGAAGAAGTCCAAGCCACAGCAGGCCCACTCGGTTCAGGCCCCTGAAGTCTCTGGTCCCATGCATTTGCAGGCAATGCAAGTTTTCGTTCCCCTGCTCCATCCCCTTCGTCGCAGCCCCCTCACTCGTCACTGACCTCGATTGGAACGCGGACACAGGTGCGACCTCTCATATGACGCCCCATCGCCACTGGCTTCGCAACTATCGTCCCTTCGTCGTCCCCATTCGTCTTGCAGAACTCATCTATTCCTATTAGCTGGTGTTGGGACTGTGGTGTTCAATCCGTTGTTGGAGGTAAAAGGCGCAGTCTGTGGAGTTCTAAAAGTCCTACACGTCCCTGATCTTGGCTGTAATCTCCTGTCTGTGCTGTATTTGACTCAGCACAAGCACTTTTCTGTGCTAATAGAAGGATGTTCGATGCATTTCTCCCGGGACGGTGCAGTGTGGTTTATGGCGGTCGTTCCTGATGGTTCCAACAACGCCTATCTCCAAGGGACCACCTCCACCTGTTTTTTGCAGTCAGCTGGTGCCGCTTCTACTCTCCCTCTTGATTTGTCCCTGTGGCATCGTCGTCTCTGCCACCACCACCATGCTGGGGTACAGAAAATGGTCAAGGAGCGTCTCGTTACTGGTCTACAGCTCGATTCGGACGTGCAGCCTGACCCTGTGTGCGAACCCTGTCTCTCTGGCAAGATGCACGCTCACCCCTTCCCCTCCACTGGCTCTGTGACCTCCAAACCACTTGAACTCGTCCACTCTGATCTCCATGGTCCTCTCCCTGTTGCCACTCACTCTGGAATGCGCTACTGGATCACCTTCATTGATGAGTTCACCAAGCTCAAGGTGGTCTATGTCCTGCGCTTGAAGAGCGACGCGTTTGAGGCCTTCAAGCGCTACAAGGCCTATGTGGAGAATCTGACTGGACATCGCATTTTGGCTTTGCAGGATGACAAGGGAGGAGAGTACATGTCCAATGCCTGGGACGCGTTTTGTTTGGAGCATGGGATCGCTAGGAGGCACACGGCGCGCAATCGGCTACAGCAGAACGGCGTGGCAGAGCGTGCCAATCGCACCATTATGGAGGCCCTCACCGCTATGCTCTCTGAATCGCGTTTGCCGCTTGTTTTCTGGGGCGAGGCTCTAGCTGCTTATGTGCACGTCTGGAATCGACTCTGGACGTCTACCCTGAAGGGCAAGACGCCATTTGAGATGGTCAATGGGAAGAAGCCGGACGTTTCGCACTTGCGGGTCTGGGGCTGCTTGGCTTATGTGCATGTTGCAGAGGGACAAAAGAGATGGATTGGATCGCACATGGAGAAGTGCGTGTTTATTGGTACCCTGAGGGCTACAAGGCGTGGAAGTTCTACAATCCTGCGACTCGGAAGGTCATTATTTCGGAAAGGCAGACTTTGATGAGCGATTCTTTCCTGGGACTCGCCACTTTGATGCTAAACCCAGTCTGCCACCCCTCCTCCTTCGTCTCTGTTCAGTCTTTGGGATGCAGATGTTGATCCGGTGCCGATTCTGGGGGGGGAAGCAGATGCTCCCTCCTGCTGGTCACCTGGAAGACGCTCCCATCGATCAGGATCATCCTGTGGCAGACCCAGCACCTGCTCCACCTCTTGCTCCTGTTGTTGTCCCACCTGATGCTCCCCCTCCTGTCATTCCGGCGCCACCTCCTGCTCTCAGAACACGCTCTAGGAATTGCTCTGCCACCCTGAACCAGGTCCATCTGTTACTCGACGCTCTACTCGCACTCTCGTCGCGCTCCTGGTGAATGGTGGAAGCTTAGGACGCTGCCTGGAGATGATGATGCTCATTCGGACTCCGCTCCAAACGCCCCTGATGCTTCTGGAGATGCAGAAATGGAACCCATTGTTGAGGACACATTCCTGGCTGAAATCGAGCGTGCCCTGTTCACCTCTGGTGCGGAAAAGGCTGAGCCCTCGACGTATCGTCAGGCAATGAAGCGCCCTGATGCAGATGAGTGGCAGAAGGCGGCAGAGGAAGAGATGGAGGCCCATGCTCGGAATCGCACCTAGGACATTGTTTCCACTCCCTGAGGGCTGCAAAGCGATCGGTTCTCGTTGGGTGTTCAAGGTGAAGCACAACACGGATGGCTCTGTCGAACGCTACAAGGCTCGTCTCGTCGCCAAGGGCTTCAGTCAACGCCCTGGGTTTGATTATTTCGAGACATTTGCCCCCACAGCGAAGTTTGCAGCCATTCGTGCGATCCTTGCTCTCTCTGCCCTCGAGGACTTTCACCTGCGCTCTGTGGACATCTCCCATGTGTTTATCAATGGCGATCTGGACACTGTGGTGTACATGGAGCAGCCTGAAGGATTTGAGCAAGGAGGTCCTGAGATGGTCTGTCGCTTGATGAAGGGCTTGTATGGGCTGAAGCAGGCGAGTCGGCTGTGGTACAGGAAGCTCAAGGCGGTACTGGAGCGCATGGGATTCAAGGCGATCTACTCTGACAACAGCATCTATGTCTATGCCAAGGATCAGGTCAAGGTCATTCTGCCAGTCTTTGTGGATGACTGCACTTTTGCGTCGAATTCCTTGTCCCTGCTTGATGATCTTGTTGTTGAGCTCTCTAGGTCGTTCAAGCTTCGCGATTTGGGACCCACCACGGCTCTTCTTGGGATAGAGATTGCCAGGGATCGCGCAAATCGTCGCCTGATGCTCTCCCAGCGCCAGTACATCCTAGACATGCTGGAGCGTTATGGACAGGCCGACTAGACCCCTGTGAGGACTCCCATGGTCCCTGGCACCAATCTCTCTGTCTCCATGGCCCCTGTATCGACTGAGGACAAGGAGTACATGAAGAAGGTTCCCTACATCTCTGCTGTTGGTTCCTTGATGTTCCTTGCACTCGCCACTCGTCCTGACATTGCCCACACGGTCTCTGTCCTGTGCCGTTTCAACTCGAATCCTGGGATTGGGCACTGGAAGGCTGTGAAGCATTGTTTCGCTACCTGAGAGGCACCTGGATTATCGACTTGTCTATGGCCCCACAGACTCCAAGGAGCTCTTCACCTCGTTCTGTGATGCTGATCATGCAGGCAACCCTGACAACGGACGGTCTCCACCAGTGGATATGTGCTGCGCATTGGCTCTGGAGCGATCAGCTGGAGCTCCAAGCTACAGGGACTCGTTGCACAGTCGACCACAGAGGCTGAGTTCATTGCTGCTGTTGATGCTGGCCGGGAGATCGTCTGGATGCGCAATTTGCTCACTGAACTTGGCTACTCCCTTTCTGAGCCGTCGATTCTCCGCGTTGATAACCAGTCGGCTGTTGCAGTTAGCAAGAATCCAGAGCACCATGGGCGCATGAAACATCTCGATCTTCGTTTCTTTTGGCTCAGAGACCAGGTAGAGGCTTGGTGTGATTGCTCCAGCCTACGTTCCTACTGCGGACAACGCTGCGGACATCCTTACGAAGGCTGTTCCACCTGAGAAGGTGAAGATTTGCTGCAGCTTGATGGGACTAGAGGATCTGGCGCATTAGGAGGGTGTTTTGGACGCTCTAGAGGCGTGGAATCAGGAGGGTGTGTTGTTTGTGGCCGTTCTGGTTGATGTGGCATGGGTGCCACATGCGTGCCACCTTTGGGACTCATTGCTTACTCGCCTCTGCAGCTGGGAGCGGCCCTAGAGCCACTCCCAGAGCGGCTATATTGCTTTCTTTCTCCTTTTGGACTGTCTCACTTTGTTTCCACCTTGTCTCACTTTGTTTCAGTTGTTTCACCGGGTTAGCCGGCTGAGGCGGTCCTGTGTGATGTCATTGACACTCCGGACCGACCTCCAGGTGGAGCTTTTGACCGCTTTGTAAGGTGGACCACCTGTAATGACTCGTTGATGTCATACCTTCCTTTTTCGTTTCTTATTGTTCTCTGTAGCTTAAATACCCGTGGTCCGAGGGCGATTCTTTCTTCAGACTCTTACCCTCTGGACCACAGGTGCGCTCCCTTCTGTTCGTTGTATCTACTTTAGACTCTTACCCTCTGGACCACAGTCCTGTCGTTATAGAGCTTCTTTTTGGCACTCTCTCTGTGCCAGTCGCTTCGTTGTCACTGCGCTCAACAGTCCCCTTCCTTGATGCGTATGTTGTTGTATCCCCACCAAACATCCAGTTTCAAGAATACCGTTGCCCCTCAAATAATATCCAAAAGTTCTTGGATTAATGGCAGAGGGCAGACATCTCGAATGGTGTGTTCATTGAGGTGGCGATAATCCTGTACCAGACACAGTTTCCTGTCCTTCTTGTTTATAAAGAAGAAGGAGGCCGCTCTGTGTGCTGTCGACCGATGTATTGTTCCCCTAGAAAGATGCTCTTTGATGAATTTTCCTAGCTCGTTGTGTTTTTCTGGGCTCAAAGGGAATATCCTTAGAGCCTGGGGTACAAAAGACAGCTTGAGATTTATCGCGTGGTCCCATATAGTGTGCTTAGGGAGTCTTTGCAATTGTCTTTCTCTGAAAATGTCGAGGTAGGAGTGGTATTCCGACGGTACGCAATCTTTCAAATCAGTCGTGTTGATTTCCTCTTCCAGGTCTTTATCAAAACTCGTGAACCCCGAGGGTTCGGGTACTACCTTTCTGATGATGGGTTCTTCTCCGCTATCCATTGTGGAGGAGTCAAACGGTATTTGCACCTTTTCGGCAACTTCTTCTGAAGCTTCACTCCGAGCTGTCTCTTGTTGGACTTGTCGGTGTTCCTTCCTTTTGGCCACTAGTTCCCTGAGCCATTCCTGAGCTTTAGCTTGTCGGGATTTGTGCTTTAACAGGGAGAGTGTTAGGTCAGAGACCTATCATGTGCACCGATGCATGAAGGGGATCCCTAGGCTAACATGTCCACAGTTTCATAGAGTCGGAGGCTCCAATGAATGAAGATGATGGATCGTCTTTGGGCTCTTTCGAGGAACTCGGAGTCGTTCTCTGCCTTGTCCTCGAAGAGGTTAAGGAGATGATCTTCGAGGTCTTCTTGATGATGAGAGGGAACTGGATGATCTTCTCCTGTCCAACAGATGACACAAGGGGGTGTCCAACTGAGAACACGGAAGGTGGCTAGGCCGGTGTTGTTGAGCGCAGTGACAACGAAGCGACTGGCACAGAGAGAGTGCCAAAAAGAAGCTCTATAACGACAGGACTGTGGTCCAGAGGGTAAGAGTCTAAAGTAGATACAAAGAACAGAAGGGAGCGCACCTGTGGTCCAGAGGGTAAGAGTCTGAAGAAAGAATCGCCCTCGGACCACGGGTATTTAAGCTACAGAGAACAATAAGAAACGAAAAAGGAAGGTATGACATCAACGGGTCATTACAGGTGGTCCACCTTACAAAGCGGTCAAAAGCTCCACCTGGAGGTCGGTCCGGAGTGTCAGTGACATCACACAGGACCGCCTCAGCCGGCTAACCCGGTGAAACAACAGAAACAAAGTGAGACAAGGTGGAAACAAAATGAGACAGTCCAAAAGGAGAAAGAAAGCAATATACCCGCTCTGGGAGTGGCTCTAGGGCCGCTCCCAGCTGCAGAGGCGAGTAATCACTGAGTCCCATAGGTGGCACGCATGTGGCACCCATGCCACATCAACCAGAACGGCCACAAACAACACACCCTCCTGATTCCACGCCTCTAGAGCATCCAAAACACCCTCCTAATGCGGCAGATCCTCTAGTCCCATCAAGCTGCAGCAAATCTTCACCTTCTCAGGTGGAACAGCCTTCGTCAGGATGTCCGCAGCGTTGTCCGCAGTAGGAACGTAGGCTGGAATCACACCAGCCTCTACCTGGTCTCTGAGCCAAAAGAAACGAAGATCGAGATGCTTCATCCGCCCATGGTGCTCTGGATTCTTGCTAACTGCAACAGCCGACTGGTTATCAACGCGGAGAATCGACGGCTCAGACAGGGAGTAGCCAAGTTCAGTGAGCAAATTGCGCATCCAGACAATCTCCCGGCCAGCATCAACAGCAGCAATGAACTCAGCCTCTGTGGTCGACTGTGCAACGAGTCCCTGGAGCTTGGAGCTCCAGCTGATCGCTCCAGAGCCAATGCGCAGCACATATCCACTGGTGGACCGTCCGTTGTCAGGGTTGCCTGCATGATCAGCATCACAGAACGAGGTGAAGAGCTCCTTGGAGTCAGTCGGGCCATAGACAAGTCGATAATCCAGGGTGCCTCTCAGATAGCGAAACAAATGCTTCACAGCCTTCCAGTGCGCAATCCCAGGATTCGAGTTGAAACGGCATAGGACAGAGACCGTGTGGGCGATGTCAGGACGAGTGGCGAGTGCAAGGAACAGCAAGGAACCAACAGCAGAGATGTAGGGAACCTTCTTCATGTACTCCTTGTCCTCAGTCGATACAGGGGCCATGGAGACAGAGAGATTGGTGCCAGGGACCATGGGGGTCTTCACAGGGGTCGAGTCGGCCTGTCCGTAACGCTCCAGCATGTCTAGGATGTACTGGCGCTGGGAGAGCATCAGGCGACGATTCGCGCGATCCCTGGCAATCTCTATCCCAAGAAGAGCGGTGGTGGGTCCCAAATCGCGAAGCTTGAACGACCTAGAGAGCTCAACAACAAGATCATCGAGCAGGGACAAGGAATTCGACGCAAAAGTGCAGTCATCCACAAAGACAGGCAGAATGACCTTGACCTGATCCTTGGCATAGACATAGATGCTGTTGTCAGAGTAGATCGCCTTGAATCCCATGCGCTCCAGTGCCGCCTTGAGCTTCCTGTACCACAGCCGACTCGCCTGCTTCAGCCCATACAAGCCCTTCATCAAGCGACAGACCATCTCAGGTCCTCCCTGCTCAAATCCTTCAGGCTGCTCCATATACACCACAGTGTCCAGATCGCCATTGATAAACGCATGAGAGATGTCCACAGAGCGCAGGTGAAAGTCCTCCAGGGCAGAGAGAGCAAGGATGGCACGAATGGCTGCAAACTTGGCTGTGGGGGCGAATGTCTCGAAATAATCGAATCCAGGGCGCTGACTGAAGCCCTTGGCAACGAGACGAGCCTTGTAGCGCTCGACAGAGCCATCCGTGTTGTGCTTCACCTTGAAAACCCAACGAGAACCAATCGCTTTGCAGCCCTCAGGCAGTGGAACAATGTCCCAGGTGCGATTCCGAGCATGGGCCTCCATCTCTTCCTCTGCCGCCTTCTGCCACTCATCTGCATCAGGGCGCTTCATTGCCTGACGATACGTCGAGGGCTCAGCCTTTTCTGTACCAGAGATGAACAGGGCACGCTCGACTTCAGCCAGAAATGCATCCTCAACAATGGGTTCCATCTCTGCATCTCCAGAAGCATCAGGGGCGTCCTGAGCGGAGTCCGAATGAGCATCATCGTCTGCAGGCAGCGTCCGCAGCTTCCACCATTCACCAGGAGCGCGACGAGTGCGAGTGGAGCGTCGAGTAACAGATGGACCTGGTTCAGGGGTGGCAGAGCGATTCCTAGAGCGTGTTCTGAGAGCAGGAGGTGGCGCCGGAATGACAGGAGGGGGAGCATCAGGAGGGGCAACAACAGGAGCAAGAGGTGGAGGAGGTGCTGGGTCTGCCACAGGATGATCCTGATTGATGGGAGCGTCTTCCAGGTGACCAGCAGGAGGAGGAGCATCTGCTTCCCCCCCCAGAATCGGCACCGGATCAACATCTGCATCCCAAAGACTAAACAGAGACGAAGGAGGAGGGGTGGCAGACTGGGTGTTAGCATGAAAGTTGCGAGTCCCAGGAAAGAATCGCTCATCAAAGTCTGCCCTTTCCGAAATGATGACCTTCCGAGTTGCAGGATTGTAGAACTTCCACGCCTTGTAGCCCTCAGGGTACCCAATAAACACGCACTTCTCCATATGCGATCCAAATCCATCCCTTTTGTCCCTCTGCACATGCACATAAGCCAAGCAGCCCCAGACCCGCAAGTGCGAAACGTCCGGCTTCTTCCCATTGACCATCTCAAATGGCGTCTTGCCCTTCAGGGTAGACGTCCAGAGTCGATTCCAGACGTGCACATAAGCAGCTAGAGCCTCGCCCCAGAAAACAAGCGGCAAACGCGATTCAGAGAGCATGGCAGTGAGGGCCTCCATGATGGTGCGATTGGCACGCTCTGCCACGCCGTTCTGCTGTGGCCGATTGCGTGCCGTGTGCCTCCTAGCGATCCCATGCTCCAAACAAAACACGTCCCAGGCATTGGACATGTACTCTCCTCCCTTGTCATCCTGCAGAGCCAAAATGCGCTGTCCAGTGAGGTTCTCCACATAGGCCTTGTAGCGCTTGAAGGCCTCAAACGCGTCGCTCTTCAAGCGCAGGACATAGACCACTTTGAGCTTGGTGAACTCATCAATGAAGGTGATCCAGTAGCGCATTCCAGAGTGAGTGGCAACAGGGAGAGGACCATGGAGATCAGAGTGGACGAGTTCAAGCGGTTTGGAGGTCACAGAGCCAGTGGAAGGGAAGGGGTGAGCGTGCATCTTGCCAGAGAGACAGGGCTCGCACACAGGGTCAGGCTGCACGTCCGAATCGAGCTGTAGACCAGTAACGAGTCGTTCCTTGACCATCTTCTGCACCCCAGCATAGTGGTGGTGACAGAGACGACGATGCCACAGGGACAAATCAAGAGGGAGAGTAGAAGCGGCACTAGCAGACTGCAAAACAACGGTGGAGGTGGTCCCTTGGAGATAAGCGTTGTTGGAACCATCAGGAACGACCGCCATAAACCACACTGCACCGTCCCGGGAGAAATGCATCGAAGATCCTTCTATTAGCACAGAAAAGTGCTTGTGCTGAGTCAAATACAGCACAGACAGGAGATTACAGCCAAGATCAGGGACATGCAGGACGTTTGAGAACTCCACAGATTGCGCCCTCTTGCCTCCAACAACCGGATTGAACACCACAGTCCCAACACCAGCAGAGTAGATGACAGACGAGTCTGCAAGACGAATGGGGACGATGAAGGGACGATAGTTGCGAAGCCAGTGGCGATGGGGCGTCATATGAGAGGTCGCACCTGTGTCCGCGTTCCAATCGAGGTCAGTGACGAGTGAGGGGGCTGTGGACGCAGGGGATGGAGCAGGGGAACGAAAACTTGTATTGCCTGCAAACTGCATCGGACCAGAGGCCTCAGGGGCCTGAACCGAGTGGGCCTGGTGTGGCTTCGACTTCTTCAGCTCCTCATTGATCCTCTTGAAGCACCTGTCATCAGTGTGGCCAGTGGCACCGCAGAAGTCGCACTTGTACTGCTTCCTGGGCTGCTTGGAACGTTTGTAGGAGGTAGAGGAAGAGGAGGGGGATGAAGGAAAGGATGCCACAAGGGCCTGTGCAGAGTCTGTGGCATCAGAACGACGCGCACGGTTCAAATCCTCGCGCCTGAACGCGTCCTCGAGCTTGGAACGAGACAAGACGTCCATGAGACTGAGGGAGGAGCGGAAGGTGTCAAACTCGGAGGGGAGAGACCACAAGAGCGCCATGCAAGTCAGCTCCTCGTCCTGCTTCTTGAGATCGAAGCCAGAGTCGCGGAGGTTCCTCAGGACGCGCATAGACTCGTCCACACGATGAATGAGGGACTGGAGGGACTCATCGTTGCGCTTCTTGATTGAAAAGAGGTCCTCCATCGCGTTGAAACGCGATCCAGCAGACTTCTTGTTGAACTGCTCCTCCAGTGTGGTCCAAATGGCAATGGGGTCGTCCTCAATGCCGTCCAAAACGCCTCTGAACTGCTCCTCAACCGAAAGTAAGAGCGCACCAGCAGCCTTCTGAGCGTTCCTCTTCCACTCTGCCACCTCCCTTGCCTCAGCAGGCTTCTCCTTCGTGCCAACAGGGGCTGTCTCATCACCAGAGACCAAAAGCCACAGGCCTTTGAGACGAAGCCAGGCCTTGATCTCCTTGGACCAGGAAGGATAGTTGCGATTATTGAGAGGGGAGACAGAAGGGAGAGCGAATGAGGGGTCAGACATGGTGTGGCACGAGTGGCACGAGCAGGGAAAGGTGTTGGAAGCGATGTGGGATGATAGGAAAGGCAGGAAAGCAATGGGGAAGATGTGGCAGCAATGGGGTGTGGCCAGAAAGGTGTGGCACAGCAGAGGGGAGACCAGAAAGTGTCGATAAAACGATGTAGAGCAAAGTCGCTAGAGCGCAGGGCCCATAACCTGTTGAGCGCAGTGACAACGAAGCGACTGGCACAGAGAGAGTGCCAAAAAGAAGCTCTATAACGACAGGACTGTGGTCCAGAGGGTAAGAGTCTAAAGTAGATACAAAGAACAGAAGGGAGCGCACCTGTGGTCCAGAGGGTAAGAGTCTGAAGAAAGAATCGCCCTCGGACCACGGGTATTTAAGCTACAGAGAACAATAAGAAACGAAAAAGGAAGGTATGACATCAACGGGTCATTACAGGTGGTCCACCTTACAAAGCGGTCAAAAGCTCCACCTGGAGGTCGGTCCGGAGTGTCAGTGACATCACACAGGACCGCCTCAGCCGGCTAACCCGGTGAAACAACAGAAACAAAGTGAGACAAGGTGGAAACAAAATGAGACAGTCCAAAAGGAGAAAGAAAGCAATATACCCGCTCTGGGAGTGGCTCTAGGGCCGCTCCCAGCTGCAGAGGCGAGTAATCACTGAGTCCCATAGGTGGCACGCATGTGGCACCCATGCCACATCAACCAGAACGGCCACAAACAACAGGTGTAGAAGCGGATGAGTAGAGGAAGGGAAGGGAAGGGAGACGAGTCCAGTGCATCGTCAGACCGTGTAAAGGATTGCTCAGATCTGACAGAGATCACAAAGTGTGGGCTAGGAAGATAGCCAGACACTGGGTGCAGTGCAGAGATCGAGTGTATTACAGGTGAACGAGCTGAGCTTCTTAGAAGCTCATCTCGGCTAAATATACAAAGAAGTATCTAGGGCAGGATCACCATCTAGTCTGTGTGCTTCTCAGGTACCAAAGTCAACGATTGAGATCTGTAAGCTAAGATGCGTCATTGATCTAAGTATAGTACTGGATCACTAATGTCTGTCCATATCCATATCAAATACCGAGGCACATCATGATCGATCAGGAACCAGGAACAGGGCCAGGAACTAAAGTCTGTCCACATCAAGAACCAGGAACCATAAGTAAATGTTCATGCAGCGAGCATGTAAATAGTAATGAGTCATGGGGAACAGTCTGAGTCTGTAGCATGTCCAAAGCACTTGACCAGCCCCTCCATTCACGTGCGAAGCATGTGTTAGGACGCAGTCCTAACAGCGACCCCACCCAAGACCCTCGCAACCTAGACCGATTTCCTTAACAAGTTCAAACTTCAATTCAAGGAAACAAACCTTACGGACAAGGCCCGAAGCGCTCTTATGTCTTTCTCTCAAGGAAAGATGACGGTGGACGAATATTCAAATCAATTCGTCCTTATAGCCGCCAATGCCGACATCACTGACAAGGAACAAGTTCCTTATTTCCAGAGAGGACTCGACCCGAAGGTCATGGACAAGATCTATGACAAAGAGACACCGCCAAAGGACACAATCCAGGACTGGATCAATACTGCCTGTGAAATAGGTGGACGCTTGAGAGCCTGAAGTGCTCAAAAGGCGATCCTCGCCAACTCCACCTCATTCTGAAGCGACTTCCTCAATCGCTTTAACCTCCAACCAGCTCTTCGCTATAATTCTACCACTGCGCCTCGCAGAATGAACAACCAGGTAGTTGACATGGACATTGACGCCTCTCGGAAGAGAGATGCCGCTCGCCAGAAGCGCACTTACGATAGCAAGCTCCCTACCCATTGTTTTAACTGTGGGAAATCAGGGCATTGGGCGTCTGATTGCTGTTCCCCTCGTAGAGGCATTCCCCCTTCTCAAGGAAATCTGCGCAAGTCGATGGGCAGAGGAAGTAGAAGAACTCGCGCTACAGACATAGAGGATGAAGACGAGCAAGAATCCCCGCTGGGAGACGATGCGGGACTTCATAGAGGATTGGAGGAGGGGAGTTCTCATGGCCACCACCGTCGGGTATCACAACCTGGTAATTCGGTGGAACGTGAGGACTCTTCCACAAGGAGCAGGGGATCAGGCCAGAGCAATGGAGAGCGCTATGTACCGCCTAACGGACGATGAGGCAACGGACCCGTCCGTGATACTAATGGTGTCTGAGCACTCTTCAGAGAAGTAGGGGAGGTAAAGGCCAAACAAATGTTGGTGGACCTAGCGGAGGATTTTTCCTGACCTCTCCTTCACCAGCCAAAGAGAGGGGGTCAAGGAAACTCGAGTATGATTCCCTGTCATGTGTTCAAATTGGAGCAATGAACAGCCACATCATCACTCCCATCCGACTTGACATGTGATTGACAACTCGAGGAAGAAGCGCTGGAGCTAGGGCTGCCATCGATTCAGCTTGCGAAGGGATTTTGGTAAACGAGAAATAGGTATGAAAACACAATCTTCCAACCTATCCCTTAAACCACCCTATCCGTGTTCGCAACATCAATGACACCATCAACAAAGCAGGCCTCATTCAATGAGGCCTAGACGCAAATCTCACTGTCAAGGACAGATGGGGAAGAACCCACACCGAACACGTCCAGATGTTTATCACCAATCTAGGGAAAGACAACATGCTTCTAGGAACAGATTGGTTGAAATACCACAACCCCTCCATCGGGTGGAAGCGCCATGAGGTACACTTTGATTGATGCCCCAGAGATTGCCGACAACCATATGGGTTTACCAAGGCAAGGGAAGAGCCTACCAAGAAGGCATGGCTAGTGAAACTACGCAGTGACAAGATTCCTCAGCGGACAAAGCCGCATCTTGTCTCTGAACCAGTAGGACCTTCATGGACTTGGACTAAAGAACAGTGGAGCCAAGTACCCGCGAAGGAATGGAAATCTTGGTTCCTCTCTGTTAGGACTGCATCCTAACACATGCTTCGCATGTGAATGAAGGGGCTGGTCAAGTGCTTCGGACGTGCTACAGACTCAGACTGTTCCCCATGACTCATTACTATTTACATGCTCGCTGCATGAACATTTACTTATGGTTCCTGGTTCTTGATGTGGACAGACTTTAGTTCCTGGCCCTGTTCCTGGTTCCTGATCGATCATGATGTGCCTCGGTATTTGATATGGATATGGACAGACATTAGTGATCCAGTACTATACTTAGATCAATGACGCATCTTAGCTTACAGATCTCAATCGTTGACTTTGGTACCTGAGAAGCACACAGACTAGATGGTGATCCTGCCCTAGATACTTCTTTGTATATTTAGCCGAGATGAGCTTCTAAGAAGCTCAGCTCGTTCACCTGTAATACACTCGATCTCTGCACTGCACCCAGTGTCTGGCTATCTTCCTAGCCCACACTTTGTGATCTCTGTCAGATCTGAGCAATCCTTTACACGGTCTGACGATGCACTGGACTCGTCTCCCTTCCCTTCCCTTCCTCTACTCATCCGCTTCTACACCGGCCTAGCCACCTTCCGTGTTCTCAGTTGGACACCCCCTTGTGTCATCTGTTGGACAGGAGAAGATCATCCAGTTCCTCCTCATCATTGAGAAGACCTCGAAGATCATCTCCTTAATCTTTTTGAGGACAAGGCAGAAAGCGACCCCAAATTCCTTGAAAGAGCCCAAAGACAATCCATTGTCTTTATCCATTGGAGTCTACGGTTTTACGACCCAGTGGAGGTTTAGCCTAGGGACCCCTTCATGTATTAGTGCACATGATAGGTCTCCAACCCAACACTTGAACGAGCTCTTCCATCCCTACCCTATCCCAAGCTGGATCCCCAGCAGCAACGGCTCTTTCTCTAATCCATAAACAATATTCTAGCAACCGCCGTCAGGGTAAACCAAGCAGGAACCCTGCTAGGACGAATTAACACCCCAGGAACAATTGAAGTTGCAAGATACCAAAACCTAGAAAAGGTATATTCAGGAGTAGCCACATTTCGGCTACAAGGATCACCCAAATCTTCATCGACCTGAGCAAAACTGGATATCAGTTTTCCGGGATGTGCTTCACTAATGAATCAAAGACACTGTGTTGAGCGCAGTGACAACGAAGCGACTGGCACAGAGAGAGTGCCAAAAAGAAGCTCTATAACGACAAGACTGTGGTCCAGAGGGTAAGAGTCTAAAGTAGATACAACGAACAGAAGGGAGCGCACCTGTGGTCCAGAGGGTAAGAGTCTGAAGAAAGAATCGCCCTCGGACCACGGGTATTTAAGCTACAGAGAACAATAAGAAACGAAAAAGGAAGGTATGACATCAACGGGTCATTACAGGTGGTCCACCTTACAAAGCGGTCAAAAGCTCCACCTGGAGGTCGGTCCGGAGTGTCAATGACATCACACAGGACCGCCTCAGCCGGCTAACCCGGTGAAACAACTGAAACAAAGTGAGACAAGGTGGAAACAAAGTGAGACAGTCCAAAAGGAGAAAGAAAGCAATATAGCCGCTCTGGGAGTGGCTCTAGGGCCGCTCCCAGCTGCAGAGGCGAGTAATCAATGAGTCCCAAAGGTGGCACGCATGTGGCACCCATGCCACATCAACTAGAACGGCCACAAACAACAGACGACATGTTCCTAGGAACAGATTGGTTAAAGTATCACGACCCCTCCATTGGGTGGAGGCACTGTGAAGTGCACTTTGATTGGTGCCCCCAAGATTGCCGACAACCATATGGGTTTACCGAGGCAAGGAAAAAGCCTACCAAGAAGGAATGACTAGCAAAACTACGCAGTGACAAAGACCCCTTAGTGAACAAAACTGCATCTTGTCTCAGAACCGGTGGGACCTTTGTGGACACGGACTAAAGAACAATGTCAACAAGTCCCCGCCAAGGAATGGAAATCTCGGTTCATCTCCATGGTTGAGCATAACTTCCGAAAAGCAAAGGTGCAGGAATGGCTCAAGGAGCAAGTAGCCAAAAGGAAGGAATGCCGGTGGGCCCAACAAGAGGCCGCCCAGAGCGAAACTTCAGAAGAAGTTGCCAAAGAGGTGCAAACATTGTTTGACTTCCCCGCAAAGGAAAGCAAGGAAGAACCCGTCATTAGAAAGGTAGCTCCCGAACCCTCTGGTTTCACCAGTTTTAATAAAGACCTGAAAGAGGAAATTGACACGACTGACTTGAAGAGTCACGTACCATTAGAATACCATTTCTACCTTGACATTTTCAGTGAAAAACAATCACAGAGGCTCAAGCCCCAGGCCCTAAGAATATTTCCCTTGAGCCCAGAGAAACATGATGAGCTAGGAAAATTTGTCAAGGAGCACTTTTCTAAAAGAACCATATGTCAGTCAACAGCACATAGCGCAGCCTCCTTCTTCTTTATAAACAAGAAGAATGGAAAGCTCCGCCCGGTACAGGATTACCGCCACCTCAATGAACACACCATTTGAAATGTATGTCCCTTACCACTAATCCAATAATTATTGGATGTTATCAAAGGGTCTATGATATTTTCAAAACTGGATGTGTGGTGGGGATATAACAACATGTGCATCAAGGAAGGAGACAAAGCCAAGGCGGCCTTCGTAACGCCCTTTGTTGTTTGTGGCCGTTCTGGTTGATGTGGCATGGGTGCCACATGCGTGCCACCTTTGGGACTCATTGCTTACTCGCCTCTGCAGCTGGGAGCGGCCCTACAGCCACTCCCAGAGCGGGTATATTGCTTTCTTTCTCCTTTTGGACTGTCTCACTTTGTTTCCACCTTGTCTCACTTTGTTTCAGTTGTTTCACCGGGTTAGCCGCCTGAGGCGGTCCTGTGTGATGTCATTGACACTCCGGACCGACCTCCAGGTGGATCTTTTGACCGCTTTGTAAGGTGGACCACCTGTAATGACCCGTTGATGTCATACCTTCCTTTTTCGTTTCTTATTGTTCTATGTAGCTTAAATACCTGTGGTCCGAGGGCGATTCTTTCTTCAGACTCTTACCCTCTGGACCACAGGTGCGCTCCCTTCTGTTCGTTGTATCTACTTCAGATTCTTACCCTCTGGACCACAGTCCTGTCGTTATAGAGCTTCTTTTGGCACTCTCTCTGTGCCAGTCGCTTCATTGTCACTGCGCTCAACAGGTTATGGGCCCTGCGCTCTAGCGACTTTGCTCTACATCGTTTTATCGACACTTTCTGGTCTCCCATCTGCTGTGCCACACCTTTCTGGCCACACCTCTTTGCTGCCACATCTTCCTCATTGCTTTTCCTGCCTTTTCCATCGTCCCACATCGCTTCCAACACCTTTCCCTGCTCGTGCCACTCGTGCCACACCATGTCTGACCCCTCATTCGCTCTCCCTTCCGTCTCCCCTCTCAATAATCGCAACTATCCTACCTGGTCCAAGGAGATCAAGGCCTGGCTTCGTCTCAAAGGCCTGTGGCTTTTGGTCTCTGGTGATGAGACAGCCCCTGTTGGCTCGAAGGAGAAGCCTGCTGAGGCAAGGGAGGTGGCAGAGTGGAAGAGGAATGCTCAGAAGGCTGCTGGTGCGCTCTTACTTTCGGTTGAGGAGCAGTTCAGAGGCGTTTTGGATGGCATTGAGGACGACCCCATTGCTATTTGGACCACACTGGAGGAGCAGTCCAACAAGAAGTCTGCTGGATCGCGTTTCAACGCGATGGAGGACCTCTTTTCGATCAAGAAGCGCCATGATGAGTCCCTCCAGTCCCTCATTCATCGTGTGGACGAGTCTATGCGCGTCCTGAAGAACCTCCGCGACTCTGGCTTCGATCTCAAAAGCAGGACGAGGAGCTCACTTGCATGGCGCTCTTGTGGTCTCTCCCCTCCGAGTTTGACACCTTCCGCTCCTCCCTCAGTCTCATGGACGTCTTCTCTCGCTCCAAGCTCGAGGACGCGTTCAGGCGCGAGGATTTGAACCGTGCGCGTCGCTCTGATGCCACAGACTCTGCACAGGCCCTTGTGGCATCCTTTCCTTCATCCCCCTCCTCTTCCTCCACCTCCTACAGACGTTCCAAGCAACCCAGGAAGCAGTACAAGTGCGACTTCTGCGGTGCCACTGGCCACACTGATGACAGGTGCTTCAAGAGGATCAATGAGGAGCTCAAAAAGTCCAAGCCACAGCAGCGCAATTGTCCTTCTCGGCCCAAGAGAAGATTCCAGCCCCCTCGTCGCAGACCAGTGCGCGAAGCAGAAATGGACGAAGGACAATTCGACGATGAAGACGTCAAAGAAGGAAAAAACAGAGTCAACCACATCCGTCAGATGATGATGGGGCTCAGTATGGAAGAAATCGAGGAAGTTTGAGCCTTTAGCGACTCGAAGAATTTTTAAGGCCTCTCCCATCGGCAGCGGATGTGGAGAGTAGGATTCTTGCAGGAAATCGGTACACTCCTCTGGCCAGTAAAGATGCTGACCAAGAGCATGGACATCCAGATGTATTGTATCTTTCGGAAATGAAATCACATGGTGCACCATCCCTCCGACTCGAGACAATGCTCATAGGCAAGAATAGAAAAGCTGCTACGCAGGCACTAGTGGACAGCTCGCTTCGTAGAAGCACATCGAATCACTACACACAAAACCCCCACCCCTATCCCAGTCAGTACGGTCCAGAACACTGAGTTCAAGGGAGGACCTATTACACGATTCGCCAACCTCAAATTACAAGTTCTAGGCGAAAAAGGGGGGTCGCATACAGAATCAGCAAGATTCTACATCGCGGAAATAGGAAAAGAAGACGTCATTTTAGGAACCGACTGGTTATTAGAACATAACCCAGAAGTCGACTGGCATGCCTATGGGCTACACTTTACCAGATGCCCGCCCTCCTGCCAAATAAAAGGAGGACCGGTAAAAGCTAGAAGAGCTACAAGAAAACCAGGACGTCCTAAACCAAGCATACAGCGCATGGAAACAGTACCGCAAAGGGGCGACTACTCAACACCAGTGCAAAAGCCGGGAAAAGCAGTACCAGGCCGGAAAGTGGGAAACACCACAGTACCACATCCGCGGACAATACCTACAAGTCCAGAGTTCACAACTCGAAGGTTGAATGCCGAACGTCTGAAGGCCCGAACCAGAAATTATAAGGTTCCAACATGGGCTGAAGAAGACGTTCCGGAGGACGGTGACGGACTTCCGGCACTTCCCTCCAAGGATCTCGAAGAAGATGGAGTCTATCTTGTTAGATGCCTGGATACGGGAACATTACAGGCACTGGAATTATACAACGACTCCGAAGAAGGCGTCGATATACATTGCGCCGAAACCACGGAACTTCCATATGCCAATACACCGGCTCAAGGAAGCAAACCTGCCAAAGCACCGACAGGAAAACAAACAAAGCACACCAACTCGCAAAGACTAGCAGAAGAAGCCGCCAAAGGGAAACCCAAATTATCCTTCGAAGAAATAGTGCCGAAGGAATACTGGAATTATAGGAAGGTTTTCGAAGGTCGACCAAAGGGACAGCTACCGCTCTCTCGACCTTGGGATCACAAAATAGAGATCAAGGAAGGAATGGATCACTCGCTCAAACCTAAGCTATACAGTCTTAGCCCTGGAGAGCAAGTGGAACTCAAGAAATTTATAGACGAAAACCTCCAGAAAGGATTCATCAGAGAATCCAAGTCGCACATGGCATCCCCATTCTTCTTCATCAAGAAAAAGAACGGAAAACTACGACCAGTAATGGATTATCGCAAACTCAATGAAATAACAATCAAGAACAAGTACCCGTTGCCGATTATTCAAGAATTACTGGACCTTCTAGCCGAAGCCGTATACTTTTCACTAATGGATGTCGATACAGGATATAACAACGTACGCATGAAAGAAGGAAGCGAGAAACTGGCCGCGTTCGTCACTAATTTAGGAATGTACGAACCTCTGGTGATGTTCTTTGGATTAACCAACTCGCCGGCAACATTCCAAACTATGATGAACGCCCTCTTCAAAGACCTCATCTACGCCGGATTAGTGGCAATCTATATGGACGACATCCTAGTATTCTCTAAAACAATGACCACATCAAGACTGTTCGAAAGGTTTTACAGATTACAGGACAACGATCTGTACCTACAACCCTCGAAGTGCCACTTCCACAAAAAGAAAATCGACTATCTTGGATATGTTATATCACACGGACATCTGGACCCGATTAAAGTGGCCGGCATTATGGACTGGCCAACCCCTGGAAAAGTCAAGGAAGTGCAATCATTTTTAGGTTTTGCAATTTTTATCGCAGTTTATCAAAGATTACTCAAAATAGCACGACCGCTATTTGAGTTAACACAGAAGGAACGCACCTGGGATTGGACACCAGCATGCGAGAAGCGTTTCAAACGCTAAAACAAATATTTACAGAATCTCCGGTGCTCGTTATGCCAGACACAAGGAACCTGTTTCGCATTGAATGCGATGCTTCCGACTTCGCCACCGGAGCAGTTTATCACAAGTGCCAAAGATGGAAAATGGCACCCATGTGCTTATATCTCCAAGTCGCTCTCACCAACAGAACGCAACTACCCAATCTATGATAAAGAGTTGCTGGCGGTCGTTCGAGCTTTTGAAGCTTGGCGACACTATTTGGAGGGCGCCAACCACCCGGTAGACGTCTGGACGGATCACAAGAACCTCGAATGGTTCCGTTCAAGCCAGAAATTGAACCGTCGACAAGCACGATGGTCACTCTACCTCTCACGTTTCGACTACAAGTTGACGCACAAAGCAGGAGTCACTAATAAATCCGACCGTCTGTCACGGCGTCCAGACCATAAAAAGGGGTGGAATTTGACAATTCAGGCGAAACACTCTTGGAGCCCAAACTTTTCAATAACACAGAAAAGATCCGAAGACCTTTCGCAGAAATCAATGCCATCAATACAGACAACAGTTGGGACCCTCATCAAATACTTCACATTAGGGCAACTGGACGAGGAGGCGTTACCATAATAGACGACGACCTCCAGAAACGAATCATTGAAGAAAACAGGAAAGACGAATGGCTATTAAAAACCCTAGCCAAGATAAAACCTTAGGACCTCGAAACATGAAGAAAGGTTTACAAGAATGGAACGAAGAAGAAGGATTGGTCCTTCACCGAGGAAAAATATATGTTCCTCGAACGAACAACTTCGTCAGGATATCATCAAATTGAACCATGACAATCTAGCAGCAGGACATCCAGGACAAAGAGGAACTCTAGCCTTAGTCGGACAGGAATTCACTTGGCCAGGAATATCAAACACAGTTCACCAATATGTGGAAGGATGCGCCATCTGTCAATCCACCAAGAACGACACACATCCTACCATGGTACCATTACAACCAACAGAAATCCCAGATCGACCCTTCGGAACAATAACCATGGATTTTATTACAGATCTACCAGAATCAAACGGATACGACTCGCTACATGTAGTAACCAATCGATTCACCAAAACTGCAGTAATAACTCCATGCCTGAAAACCATTGACTCTGATGGAACGGCCAAAATCTTGCTAGAAAACACCTGGAGACGCTATGGACTGCCAGATAAAATCATATCGGATAGAGGAACTCAATTCGCTTCAAAAGTAGCGCAAGCCCTGCTCAAAGAATTAGGAATCAAATCCTGCTTTAAGCACAGCCTATCACCCACAGACGGACGGTGCTACTGAACGAATGAATCAGGAACTGGAACAATACCTGAGAGCATTTTGCAGCTCTTCACAAGACGATTGGGCCGGACTAATCCCCTACGCGGAATACGCCCACAACACCCATCAGCACTCGGCCACGCAGAAGTCACCATTTGAACTTCTCCATGGATATCAACCACGGGCTTACCCAGCCATCATCGAAAAAACAACGAATGTCCCCACCGCCGACGCTCGCCTCGAAGCTCTGCAACGTGCTAGGAAGGAAGCACAAGCCAGCCTCGAAATTGCAGCCGAAGCCATGAGGATACAGCATGACCGTTTTGGAACAGACCTGCCGCCTTTCAAGAAAGGAGATCAAGTATGGCTCGATGGGAAGAACATCCACACCGATCACCCATCAGAGAAACTGAGACCCAAACGCTTTGGGCCATTTGAAATCATTGACACCATAGGAAATGTCAACTTCAGGTTGAAACTGCCCAACAGCTGGAAGCGTATTCACGACGTCTTCCATGCTAGTCGACTCACGCCCTACAAGGAAAACGAGGTCTATGGCCCGAACTACCCTAAACCAGCTCCGGACCTGATCGAAGGGCAAGAAGAATTCGAAGTCGAAGCCATTGTCGGAGCCAGACGCTTCGGACGATGGAAGATCCTACAGTACCTGATCAAATGGAAGGGCTACCATGAATCGGACAACTCTTGGGAAGCCGCGGCAAACGTCACTAACGCACAAGAAGCCATAAAGGACTTCTACCGCCGGCACCCTCGGGCAGTCAAAGGAATGGAAGCCTCCATTCTGGCCCTGGTGATCGAATTAGAACTCAACAGAGTAGCCGAAGAAGATCAAATCAGAAAGAAGCTCGAGAAGCACCCGATCGGAAAGAAGCTTCTCGCTACAGGATTAGCTATCCCCCAGATCATGGAAGAGATCAACAAAAATGACGCAGCTAAAGAGGCCGCCCCTGGTTCCTCGATCAAAAGTGCCACCACTGATGATCAACGATCGAGAAGCGCAGCCAAAGAAGCCCAATATAGACTCGTCTCGATCAAAGCTACAGCAGAAGCGATCGGACAGCTCTAATTGGCGGACTCAAGCATACCAGGAGCTACAAAAGCAGACCAACCGAGGATTGGCATGGCCAGGCAAACGGCTATGACCCCGTTCGACCCCACTCTATCCACAGTAGCCGTTTACACCGTCGTTGCGGCTCTTGCTCTCACCGCTGTCTCCATCGCCATCGCCCTTGTCCTCGGATCTCTTCACGCCGCTGCCACCATTGGCATCTCCTCTGTTGTATAAAAGACACCCTGCATCAGACGGAAACATTCCTCAGCATCCCAGCTACAACTCGAATGTCCCTTGCCCCCACACACCTCTTCTTACACAACTCTCCCCGCTATATTCTTAGCAACATCAGAATGTCTTCCACTACCGCTTCCCCTCACGCCTCCAACACCTCCTCCCCCAACCCCTTCATCCTGCGCACCATCTCCCCGCCTACTACCACACCCACGCTCGTTGACGACACAGACTCGGATTACGACAGCAAGGATGACATCCCCTCGGAAGGCGTCCCGGTCGTGGATCCCCTTACAGAGTTTGTTATTCCCTGTTTCCCAGCCGAAATGCCAAACCCCCACATCGCCGTTCCTCCGGTGGCTTTCGCCATTCACAACGAAAACCCTCGCCTCCGAATCCGCGCCATACCCAACCCCCTTCACGACATCCGTCTCTACCAGGACCTGAAGACAAATAATAGCGTTTACCACCTCACACTCACCGAGGACGAAGCCCCTATCATTTTGAACCAGCCTGGCTTGAGGAACCCCCATGCTTTCCTTTTCTATTTACAGCAAGCAGTCTGGGCGCAAGCCTATCAGGTTTTCTCTGGACCACTCAACCAGACCCAAGCCATCCTCCTCGCCAACCTCACCGTCACCTCCTACCGCATGAAAGGGTTGATCAATCTCCCCGCCATCCGCAACGACATGGTAAATTTCCGACTGGGAGGGATTTTTACCACCAGCTCCATCCTCATACAGGCGCACTCCATACCCGCATGGCTCAACGTACTGGCTCGAATCCGCTACAAGGAAAACACGATCTGCTGGTTCCAATTCGCAGGACATAATGGAGCGTCTGGAGATCGAAGAGTACGTCCCTAAAGGGCTACTGCCGACCCACTCCTTCCCACTTAACAGTCGAGGGGTTCACCCCGTCGCAAGCTACTGGTCAAGCGGAAGTGTCCCGGAAGATAACGTCAGGCCCTGGGTTATGACCAAGCCGGACATACAAGAACAAGGTTTTCACCAGGTCGACGTCGAAGAACCCATGGTCGTCGATCCTCCGGCAATCACGGAACCAGTCCTCCCGGTCGCCCGACTCTTTCGACCCGCCGACGAAGAAACCACGGAATCCATGCGGCCCACCAGTCCCCCTTACGACCCCGAACAAGTCGTCCGGGATCGCCAGGTACTTCAGCCGTTACCGGTACCACCCCCATCACCCCCTGCTGTGTCCCCATCCCCCCCCTTACTCGGCGACGGCCTCACCCATCCTATCGTTGTCAACGAAACCTCCCCCCAGTCGCCGGACATTCCTGTCGCAACTGAAGAGGGATGGCCTGCCGACGCCATGGACTCAGAAAACGTTTGGCCTACCCCTCCTGCTCTCCCGCCTTCTCCACCCACCAACCCCTCCACTCGTACCTGCTGGGAATGCGGACGCGCCGGCCATCTCGTCGTGGGATGTCCAATCATGGGCATTCGCCAAAGAACGGACGTTACGGCGCGCGGCTTTCTTCAAGACTACGATAGGCATCGCATGCAGTCCCGGCGCCTTCGTCTACAGATGGATAGGACGGCTGAGGAATACGGGTACCACAAGCAGGCGTTAGACCACTTGATCGACACCGCTAACTGGACCGGATACCCCGCTCGGAGCATCCCCACTTTCGATGAAGTCCATCTGAGGAGACCCGCCCCTACCATCGGTGCACCCGCCAAGCGCCGAAGACTTGTATAGAGAGGGGGTAGTGTTAGGACCGCGTCCTAACACGTGCTTCGCACGTGAGTGGATGGGCTGGTCAAGTGCTTCGGACTTGTTGCAGACTCAGACTACTTTCCATGACTCCTTACCATTTACATGCTGATGCATGAACGCTGACTTCTAGTTCCTGATTCTTGATGTGGACAGACATTGGTTCCTGACCCCCGTTCCTGGTTCTTGATCGATCAAAGATGTGGATGGACATTAGTGATCGGATTACTATATTTGGTTATATGGCAGGTCAATGAGGTATTCTAGCTTACGGATCTCGATCGTTGACTTCGGTACCTGAGAAGCGCATGGACCAGATCTTGATCCTGCCCTAGACACTTCTGTACGTAAATAGCCGAGATGAGCTTCTAAGAAGCTCAGCTCGTTCACCTGTAAAACACTCGATCTCTGCACTGCACCCGGCATCTGGCTACCTTCCTAGCCCACGCTTCGTGATCTCTGTCAGATCTGAGAAACCTCTTTGCACGGTCTGACGAAGCACTGGACTCGTCTCCCTTCCCTCCCCTCCCTCTACTCATCCGCTTCTATACCGGGCTAGCTGCCTTCCGCGTTCTCAGTTGGACACCCCCTCGTGTCATCTGTTGGACAGGAGAAGATCATCCGGTTCCTCCTCATCATCGAGAAGACCTCGAAGATCACCTTCTCAATCTCTTCGAGAACAAAGCCGACAGTGACCCCGAGTTCCTCGAAAGAGCCCAAAGACGATCTATTGTCTTCATCCATTGGAGTCTACGACTATACGAACCAGTGGAGGTTTAGCCTAGGGACCCCTTCGTGCATCGGTGCACGTGATAGGTCTCCGACCTAACACCTTGGGACTCTTTGAACCCACAGTGATGTTCTTTGGGCTGTGCAATTCCCCAGGAACCTTCCAGGCCATGATGAACATGATCTTCCAAGAACTCATCCTGGCCTGGAAAATTGTGGTATACATGGACAACATCCTCATCTTCATGAAAACCACAGCGGAACATATTGTGATTGTTTGACAAGTCCTCCAAATCCTACGCAACAATGATCTTTACCTCAAACCAGAGAAATGCAAGTTCCACAAGAAAAAGCTAAACTACTTGGGGTACACAATTTCAAAAGACTACGTTGCTATGGAAGATTCAAAGATTGAAGCCATCCAGGAATGGCCCATCCCTCGCACAGTCCGCAACATCTGCTCTTTCTTAGGCCTAGGGAACTTTTACCAGTGATTCATTGACAAGTTTTCCTTAATCGCTCGGCCCCTGCACGACCTCACCAAGAAGGACACAAAATAGGACTGGACCATGGAATGCCAACAGGTGTTTGACCAATTAAAGAAAGCCTTCATCAGTCAACCCGTCCTATTATACCCTGATCCGATGCGACCCTACCGGCTCGTCACCAATGCCTCCCTCGCTGAATACGGTGCAGTCCTCTTACAGGAAGGACCTGATAACGACTGGCACCCCGTTGCCTACCTCTTGGGATCATTTTCACCGCCCAAAAGGAATTACGACGTGCATGATCACGAACTCCTTTCCATCATCAAGGTGCTGGAACACTGGAAACACTACCTTGAAGGCGCTAGACACCCCTTTGAGATCTGGACGGACCACAAGAACCTGGAACACTTTCAGACCGCACGCGACCTATCAAGACGACAAGCGCGCTGGAGTCTGTTTTTGTCTCGATTTGACTTCCAATTCAGTTACAAGGCTGGAACTACTAATCATGTCGATGCTCTGTCCAGGTGTCCAGACCTTAGTGAGGGGGTGGAATCTGATAACAAGGCACAGACTCTGCTTCCGTCCAAACTTTTCACCGAGTCCAGTGAAATGCTGGTAGATTCTAGCGAAAGCATATGTGTCAAAGCAATGGAACTCGTATTCTCGAACATCCTCTCCCTTATTCAACACTCGCACTCAGAGCACAATTTACTAGTTGATATCGCTCTCAAGAAATTGCTGAAAAAAGGACCAAATGCAATGAAGGGTGACCTAGGGAAATGGACTCATGAAGACGGCATCACAAGACGCGACGGCTACATATGTGTCCCAAAAGATGTCTTCCTCCGACAAATAATCATTAGGACGCATCACAACACTATGGCTACAGGACACCCAGGTCGAGCAAAGACCCTGGAATTGGTACAGCACCATTATTGGTGGTCAAGCATGACCAAATTTGTACATCAATATGTGGATGGATGCGCAGTCTGCCAGTCCACCAAGAACTTGCCCCACACCGATCCAACCATTGGAAACCACAAATGTCCCTTGGCGTTTTATCTCTACCGACTTCATAACAGACCTCTCGGAAAACAGAGGCTATGACTCGATAAACATGGTGGTTGACCAGGGCTTGTCTAAAGGGATAGTCATAACTCCGTGCAAGAAAACCATCACAGCCAAAGAAACAACGATGCTATTTCAGGACAACATGTTCAAACATTATGGCCTGCCAACCAAGGTGGTGTCCAATAGAGGCCCCCAATTTGCGGCAAAATTCACGTGAGAACTATGGAAAGGAATGGGATCACCCCTGCCCTTAGTACGGCGTATCATCTCCAGACAGACGGAGAAACAGAACGGGTTAACCAAAAGATCGAGCAATTCCTGCGCATATTCTGCAATTACCATCAAGACAATTGGGTAGACTTGCTACCTTTCACAGAATTCTCCCATAATACCCAAAGATACTCCACTACAGGGAAATCACTTTTTGAGATCCTCTATAGGTTCAATCTGCCATATTCGGTTGATTTAGCTTTGGAGACCAAGGTGTCCGCAGTAACTGAACGTTTACAACTAATCAAGGAAGTCCAAGAAGATGCGGCTGCAAGTTTACAAATAGCAGCGCAGCAAGCCAAGGACCGGGATCTGCAGAGGAAACTTCCGCAGTGGAAAGTAGGAACCCAGGTTTGGTAGAAGGGACCCACATTCGGACGACTCATCCGAAATTCAAGCTGGCACCTAGGTGTTATGGTCCTTTTCAAGTGACCAAAAGAATTGGCCCTCTGGCTTATTGGCTGAAAATACCTGAAACGTGGAAGATACACCCGGTATTTCATGCCACCGTGCTCACCGAATATCATGAGACAGAGGCCCATGGAAGGAACTTCCCCAGACCTGCCCCAGAAATCCTGAATGAGGAAGAGCACTACAAAGTAGAGGCTATTCTGGATTCAAGACACTAGGGACGAGGGACCAAATACCTCGTCAAATGGGTCAGATACTCCAAGGCCGATAACACCTGGGAACCCTTTGCCCTCCTCAAGGATATGGCCGACGAGGCGCTTCGTGAATTTCACGAAAGCTACCCAGACAAGCCCCAAACAGTGGCGATTAGGCTTTAGAAAGGTATATAAAGATGAACGACCTTCCTTCTCAAAGCAAGGAATCCTCTCCAGTACATGTCCAACCACTCCTCTCTTGATTACTCCCCTGAACACGCTATGCTCATCGATGAAGGAACTACCTCTTCCCATCAAGAAACCCCTCACCAGACATCATTCTGGCTGTGGACAACCCTGACACTGGACGCCCTGGCCGAAGCAGCTGCCCAGCGACTCCAGAGGGAGTGTCCATACCAATCTCCGCCCGCCTCGCCACGCTCGCCACCGAAGATTGAATGGAATTACGAGCCTCACCCTGGTCTGAGAGAGCTCATGATGAACACGATGAGGGATGCCAAGAAGAAGGAAGACCTGCTCCGTCAACGCCTCCGTGACTGACAACAATGTTGGCTCAAAGAGACACAAGGCAGGAAACGAGAGGCGGAAGAGGACCAAGAAACCCTGCAGACCTGGCATCACCTACAGTTGCTGAAGCAGGTGTACAGGAACCAGCAACAATTAGTGCATCAGCTACCAGGACCAGAGGACCCCCTGCCGGTGGTAGAAATCTGCACCCCTGATAATTGGAAGGATTAGGAGTACATGTCCAACCACTCATCCCTGTATTACTCCCTGGAATGCGCCATGCTTATTGATGAAGGGACTACCTCATCACTGTCAAGAAACCCTTTCCTAGATATCATCCTTGTTGTCACCAACCCCAACACTGGACATCCTAGCCAAAGCAGCCATCTAGAGACTCCAGAGGGAGCTTCCATGCCCATCTCCGTCCACCTCGCCACAATTACCCTCGAGGAGATTCAAGAACCCCACTTCAGGCTGAGGGAGCTCATGATGACCACCATAAGGGACGTCAAGAAGAAGGAAGAGCTAGTTTGTCGGCAGCTCCAAGATTGGCTACAACAATGACTCCAAGAGCACCGATACCAGAACCAAGAGGCTAGAGAGGACCTCGCAACCTTGAAGGCCTGACATCGGTTGCAAACACTGAATGAGCTATATTGGAACCAATAGCAGTTGGTGCACCGACTACTGAACCAGGAAGACCCCTTGCCCGTAGTGGAGATCTGCATCCCCAAGAATTGGAATGACTAGGAGACGCGCTGCTCCAATGCACCTTAATATTGGCAGTAATTCAGATAGCTACGGCGTTAGCCTTGCAAAGGCTCGCTAACTTCCTAGCAGGACAATCGGGGAGCGAGAACAGCGATGTACCCTGGCATCTAGCAGAGGCCAGTAACCAGGTCTGACTTCTGGCCTATGCAGATAATTATAGAACGGCCTCCTGGTACGCAAGAGGAAGTAATGGGGCTTATGCCCTTCTCATTCACCCGGAAAAATTCTTGTCCTTTGTCAATTTGGAACTCCTCTCTGCCCTCATATCCGACACTGACGCCCCTCGTTCACCATCTATTTGGACAGACCCATTCCATGTCCAGCCATTCCAAGATGAGGCCAGAAGGGAGGTACTACTTACAGGTGGTAGAAACACCACCACCCAGACAGAATATTTCTGGACCACAGTGCAACGACAGGTGCGGAGAGACCAAGAGGCCACTCCTACGGTATTAGCAGGACAACCCGGTGGGCAGGACACAGGAAGTAGCCACGAGGAGCTCCCTCCTCGCTACCGAAGGAACAAGAGGCGAAGGGCAATAGCAACACCTCAACCCAGAGAAAGCAGTCCTCAAGCGGCTCGATCGCAAAATTTACCAACTGCGAGATGTCCTCGAGGTGATGGAACTGAAAGAGTGCATGCTCTAACTGATAGACCAGCTCACGGACACCCACAACCAGCTCCAAGAACTGTTGTCTGAACTTGAGCTGAGCTAGACACATGAGATGAGGTTGAGGACAGGAATTACAACGACCTCGATCCATATTACCGCCCAGACAAAGGTTATGGTGACTATGGGGACATTGGCAGACAATACTGAAGACAAGGGAGTAGAGGAACCCCTTGTCTCAAGGAGGTGATGGAGAGGAAAAGACCCTCCGCACCACAGGTACCGGTTTCACGCACAGGACACCGAAGTTACGTCCGCAACAATATTAAACTACACTAGGAAGGAAAACCTCAAACCCAGGTGACACTCCAATTAAGATATTGGCCTGCATATCTTTAAAATATGAAAAAAGAACTCACTTGCACAAGACACCTTTCTAGGCACCACAGCCAGAAGTCAAGGACTGGCTTAACAAACTGAGAGCAGACGAACACTGCTTGGGACGTATTCCGAAACAAAACATAGCCGGTGAAGGACAACACCAGAGGATATGTGTAGGCTTGGTAATCCACCGGATCCACTCAAACCCTGGATCAATGAAGAGAGACATTGATAAGGCTCAGCTTGGTAACCTGGAGCGCTCTGTATCAAATCCATTTGTGAGATAGGAAGCAAATTGCTTGTGGAGTGGACTACATCCACAACGATATAAAACTACAAAAGGCTTGGTCCACAATGACTATAAACTAGTTATTTGTCCGGAATAACGTCTAAACTACCAAGACCCTTGGAGTGTGGTTGTATTCTGGTAAATGGTGGAAGTGATGACCCCACCATTACGGAACCATGCCAACTAGGTCGAGGCGCTTCCATATTCCATACGCCCTACAGTAAAAGAATATGGGGTTGACATGGTTCAATTCCATACAAGGGGTTTGAGGACATAGAGCGGATTGTCAAGCCATCTTACCAGACCATAACTACTCCACAGCACGCCCATTCTACCCTTGAAGTTAGAAGCAAGGAATTCTGCTTCAAGGGCCAGTTGAGAGGCAACTGGGATTGTGCCTCAAGGTACCAGACATCTGCAATGACGTTAAACTATTGCCCCTTTGTTCTAGGGGTTGTATTGGAGCTAGAATTACTCTAGCCTCAATAGTCCACAACAACGTTAAACTATTGTCCCTTTAAGCATAGGGATTGTGGGCGGTGACCTTGAAAAAGTCACTACCCATCCGCAATGACGTTAAACTACTTGCTCCTTCAAGATATAGGAGTCGTGGTTATAGGACAAGTTCATTGTTCTACAACCAGTCCGAAATAACCTTAAACTACCCTCACCCTGGAGGATTAAATCTATTGGGGCTCGAGAAGTTCAAGCTAGACAATAGCAGACGTCCAAAATGACTTTAAACTACAGCTGTCCTCCATGACGTTAAACTAGGCTACCCTTCATTTATAGGGCCATGTGAGTTGTGTCAAGATAGGCTTTAGTCTACAAGTTATTCTGGCAACTCTATAAGTTATCCAGTTTGATATAGCATAAACCGTCACCATCTTTCCTTAATGGGAACCCTGTTAAGATGGCTGTACTTGGTCTAGGGCTCTATGCGCATCACTGATGAATGTTCCGGCGTGCAAAAAAGGTCTACCTTCTTGTTTACAGGTACTCCTATGTTGGAGATGGATAGGTCCACAACAACCTTGGGTTAAACTAGCAGGGCAGTCCGCAAAGACTTAAGCATAAAATACCTAACGTCCACAAGGATGAGATAAAACTATGGAGCGTCCGGCACAACATTAAACTATCAATCATGGGACATACCTTAAAGCCAACCCGAATAATGACCGTTTGTACAGCACAAAAAGTCTATTCTTCAAAATCCTTACTTCATGTTCAATACATAGAGTGGGGCTGCATGCTCACTTCTATGTGACAAACAAACACTGGACGAACACTCAACCTCTAACCTAGACAGGCCACTGTATGGGGCTGACAGAGTTAGGGATCTTTAAAGGGGTCCTGCCGGACTCAAAACAAGTTGTAGAAGCAGTAATGCTTTGATGGGTTTGTAGGCCTAAGCCTCGATAAAGCAATCAACCCACACACCTGGAGTCCCCCTCGATACCGGAGATCAAGGAGGAAGAAGATCTATCCTGGAAACACTGAAGCATGGCCTTCGGCATTTTAGAAGAAGAACGACACATACACACACACACAAGTTTCTAATCATCCTTAATCATTCGCATCAGCACCTTCCTTGACACAGCCAGAGCTGAACTGGTATAAACAAACAAGTAGCAGGGAGTCCTGCTTTGAGGAGTTGCCTTTGACTCAAGGAACTGCCTTGCATCAAAACAGCTGATGAAGAAAGACATCATGAGGAGACACAATATTGTGGCGATATTGCTAGGTACCCGTATCAAACGCAGTCAACGGAGATGGAAAACTCCTAGGTAATCCAGCGATGTAAGTTGAGCTTCACCCTAGAAAACAAAGTCATACCAGAAGTCACATCTGGTCTTACCGGTCAAGAAAGCAATTGCTTATAGAACAATGATGAGGCTCGCAAGCAGTGAGTTGTCCCTTCAGGCGTAGGGACCTAGAAAGGGGGTAATGTTATGACTTGACCTGTTGGGACCCTTCAGGGTCAGTCTATCTGACGGTCCAAGCATCACATGCTAGGTGGCTCTATTCTGCAGCATACATCAAGGTATTTGGCATGTCTTTAGGAGCTGACTGGTCCAATGGTTCTTCAAGACATCAGAAGAGGATATATGACGAGAGTCATAGATGTAGGATTGATAAAATAGGCATTCACATGCCATGGGCTTAGGGCTTATGGGTAAGCACCTCATTGCACCTGGATGGATTGGTGCGACTGGAGAAGTACAAGAGTAGGCGCTGACTGAGAGAGACAGCGACCACAGCTCTCCTGGGATGAAAACCCAGAGAAGCACACAGACTCTTACCCTATACCCCATACAGTATATAAGGCCCATAGAATAGGCTAAGGATCTTCAATCTATTCTCCTTGTTTATTCATGTCTTCCTACATGAACACCTTCGCTCCCTACTGTCTTCTTACAGTAGGACTATCACTACCTCCCCCTGTGTTATCTCTAATACAGTTGAGACTTTGTCCATCACTCAGTTCATCATGTGACCTAGGGAAAAACCTGTTACTCTTGGGTTACCAAACAAGCAGTTTGTAACAACCACAACCCTCCTAATCTACACTTTTCACTCTTACAATAACTGAAATCCTGCATAGTATTGATAGTGTTATCAATTTCATATCCCGCAAACAAGATTTAAAAGCAAATGTAATAAAGGCAGTTATTAAATGAGCACCTTTAGATTTATTGACATTGCTTACCACTATGGCTCTTGATAAAACTTCCCATCCCTCTAAAAGACCACTCATCATACCCATGGAAGCTAATTCTAGGTGATATATGCACCAATGAATAGATTCTAGCTAGCATGACATCAAAAAGTTCACGATATTGCCAACAGAGGAGGAGAGGTTCTGTTGTTAATAAGAGTTTTATATAGCGACCAGCAATCATACTGTGACTTTGGCTATATGTGCTGTATGTGCATGAGAGTGTAATATGCACAATAATTACGTGAATGATTCGTTATCCAAAGACATACCCAATTCCTCGTACCTTCATCCCCATACTGATAACTTCCATTACAATGTCTAATTAATAGTATTCTGCTTAAGAAAAAAGGTCTTGCTGTGTTTACAGTCGCAGACAGGCAAAGTCAACAAAAAAATGAACCCCTTTCTAGGGTTCTGATTTATATTGGAATCACTTGCAATGGTGGAGGGGGGTTGTAAAATATTTGAGAAACAAATTCAATGAGCAGTTCACCCAAAAAAGCCATGTTTGTAAGTTTGAACACCCCAAATTTTAGCGGTCCCCAAAAATAGCCCCATAAATCACGGAAAAAGCGCCAATCAACTGCTTTTGCAAAGTACATGATGATTCCATCAAAAGAGTACATAAATATGTAATGTACAGGTGTCGAAAAAAGTCCAAAGCCAGGACACATCATGGCAAAGTATTGCAAGAAGGCTCACACGAATTGAAATATCTCTGGCCTGCAAAATCAACCTACTTCCCATTGCCCAAATACAGAGCCTTCTGAGCCTGAGTTGGAACCACGTAAGGCTTTTAACAACGGTGACAACTACGGAAGCAGTTGGGACCCACATGATGAGTGTCCAAGTAGTTTGAAGCCGGCTTTTGCTGAGGTCGACAATGACTTGGAGAAAGAACCAACAAAGTTCCTTGTTACTGTGGAGATGGAGGGTGGGAAGGCCATAGAGAAGTGGGTGAAGTTTGCTGAGGAGAACAGTGATAAGGTCAAGAATGATGAATGACTGCCTGTTAGAACCGCGTCCTAACACGTGCTTTGCACGTGAGTGGATAGGCTGGTCAAGTGCTTCGGACATGCTTTAGACTCAGACAGCTTCCTATGACTCATTACCATTTACATGCTCACTGCATGAACACTTACTTACGGTTCCTGGTTCTTGATGTGAACAGACTCTAGTTCCTGGCTTGGTAAACTCATCAATGAAGGTGATCCAGTAGTGCATTCCAGAGTGAGTGGCAACAGGGAGAGGACCATGGAGATCAGAATGGACGAGTTCAAGCGGTTTGGAGGTGACAGAGCCAGTGGAAGGGAAGGGGTGAGCATGCATCTTGCCAGAGAGACAGGGCTCGCACACAGGGTCAGGCTGCACATCCGAATCGAGCTGTAGACCAGTAACGAGACACTCCTTGACCATCTTCTGCACCCCAGCATGGTGGTGGTGGCAGAGACGACGATGCCACAGGGACAAATCGAGAGGGAGAGTAGAAGCGGCACCAGCAGACTGCAAAACAACGGTGGAGGTGGTCCCTTGAAGATAAGCGTTGTTGGAACCATCAGGAACAACTGCCATGAACCATACTGCGCCATCCCGGAAGAAATGCATCAAAGATCCTTCTATTAGCACAGAAAAGTGCTTGTGCTAAGTCAAATACAGCACAGACAGAAGATTACAACCAAGATCAGGGACATGCAGGACATTTGAGAACTCCACAGACTGCGCCCTCTTGCCTCCAACGACCGGATTGAACACCACAGTCCCAACACCAGCAGAGTAGATGATAGACGAGTCTGCAAAACGAATGGGGACGACAAAGGGATGATAGTGGCGAAGCCAGTGGCAATGGGGTGTCATATGAGAGGTCGCACCTGTGTCCACGTTCTAATCGAGGTCAGTGACGAGTGGGGAGGCTGCGGACGAAGGGTATGGAGCAGGGGAACGAAAACTTGCATTGCCTGCAAACTGCATGGGACTAGAGACTTCAGAGGCCTGAACCGAGTGGGCCTGCTGTGGCTTGGACTTCTTCAGCTCCTCATTGATCCTCTTGAAGCACCTGTCATCAGTGTGGCCAGTGGCACCGCAGAAGTTGCACTTATACTGTTTCCTAGGTGGCCTAGAACATCTGTAAGAGGTGGAGGAAAAGGAGGGGGATGAAGGAAAGGATGCCACAAGGGCCTGTGCAGAGTCTGTGGCATCAGAACGACACGCACAGTTCAAATCCTCGCGCCTGAACGCATCCTCAAGCTTGGAGCGAGACAAGACGTTCATGAGACTGAGGGAGGAGTGGAAGGTGTCAAATTCAGATGGGAGAGACCACAAGAGCGCCATGCAAGTCAGCTCCTCGTCCTGCTTCTTGAGATCGAAGCCAGAGTCGCGGAGGTTCCTCAGGACACGCATAGACTTGTCCACACGATGAATGAGGGACTGGAGGGACTCATCATTGCGCTTCTTGATTGAAAAGAGGTCCTCCATCGCGTTGAAACGCGATCCAGCAGACTTCTTGTTGAACTGCTCCTCCAATGTGGTCCAAATGGCGATGGGGTCGTCCTCAATGTCATCCAAAACACCTCTGAACTGCTCCTCAACTGAGAGTAAGAGCGCACCAGCAGCCTTCTGAGCATTCCTCTTCCATTCTGCCACCTCCTTTGCCTCAGCAGGCTTCTCCCTCAAGCCAACAGGGGCTTCCTCTTCACCAGAGATGAGAAGCCACAGGCCTTTGAGACGAAGCCAGGCCTTGATCTCCTTGGACCAGGAAGGATAGTTGCGATTATTGAGAGGGGAGACGGAAGGGAGAGCGAATGAGGGGTCAGACATGGTGTGGCACAAGTGGCACGAGCAGGGAAAGGTGTTGGAAGCGATGTGGGACGATGGAAAAGGCAGGAAAAGCAATGAGGAAGATGTGGCAGCAAAGAGGTGTGGCCAGAAAGGTGTGGCACAGCAGATGGGAGACCAGAAAGAGTCGATAAAACAGTGTAGAGCAAAGTCACTAGAGCGCAGGGCCCATAACCTGTGACAATGAAGCGACTGGCACAGAGAGAGTGCCAAAAGAAAGCTCTATAACGACAGGACTGTGGTCCAGAGGGTAAGAGTCTGAAGTAGATACAAAGAACAGAAGAGAGCGCACCTGTGGTCCAGAGGGTAAGAGTCTGAAGAAAGAATTGCCCTCGGACCACAGGTATTTAAGCTACAGAGAACAATAAGAAACGAAATAGGAAGGTATGACATCAACGGGTCATTAGAGGCGGTCCACCTTACAAAGCGGTCAAAGGCTCCACCTGTAGGTCGGTCCGGAGTGTCAATGACATCACACAGGACCACCTGAGTCAGCGAACCCGGTGAAACAACTGAAACAAAGTGAGACAGTCCAAAAGGAGAAAGAAAGCAATATACCCGCTCTGGGAGTGGCTGTAGGGCCACTCCCAGCTGTAGAGGCGAGTAATCAATGACTCCGTAAGGTGGCACACATGTGGCACCCATGCCACATCAACCAGAATGGCCACAAACACCAAGTTTATGGCGCGGTGCGGCGCGAGAGAGAGCTTACAAAGCGGTGCCTCGCGAGAGACGGTTCACAGAGCGGCGCGGTGTGGGAGAGAGCTCACAGGGTCCTGCGTCGCGGGAGACGGCGCACAGGGCTGTGGATCGTGAGAGAGAGCTCACAAAGCGGCGCCTCACAAGAGACGGTTCACAGAGCGGCATGGTGTGGGAGAGAGCTCACAGGGTCCCGCATTGCGGGAGATGGCGCACAGGGCCACGCGTCGCGAGACACAGCTCACAAAGCGGTGCAGCGCGAGACACAGTGCACAGGGCCGCACGTCGTGAGATACGGCCCAAGAGATGGGGCGCCAAGAGGCGGAGACGGGGCTCCGAGAGAGAGACAAGAGAGAGAGGCTGAGAACGAGAGGCGGAGACGAGAGGCAGAGAACAAGAGAGACAGACGGGGCGCCGAGAGAGGGACAAGAGAGAGAGGCCGAGAACGAGAGGCCGAGAGAAAGGTGGAGAACGAGAGGCAATGACGAGAGGTGGAGAACGAGAGGCCAAGAACGAGAGACAGATGAGAGACAGACAGATGAGGCACCAGACGGGGTGCCAGACACGGTGCCAGACACGGCACGAGAGATGGGGGGCCGAGAGATAGAGTGACAAGGCTGGAGAGACAAGGCTGGAGAGACAAGATGTGAGACATGGCGGAGCGTGGCGCGGAGCGAGAAATGGTGCAGGGGTCAATGTAGAGGGCAATATGGTGCGAGAGAGAGCACAGATGGCAGCGCTGTGCGAGAGGCGGCAGGAGAGAGGCCTCAGAGGGCAGTGCAGAGAGCCCACGGAACATGCCCCTGCGATCGGATTGGAGGACGGTGGCGCTTGTGTGGGTCTTGAGGAAACCTCACGAAGGCAACGGATGTGGAGGGCAAAGTGGTGGCGGAGAATACAGGGCCTAGCTGGTGAGGACAGGGACAGCCCTGGTGTCTTGGATATTGACGGCAACGCAGGGATGGTAAAAACATTGAGGGCGAGCAAGTGAGGGCAAGAGGAGGAGGAGGAGGGCAAATCAAGTGGTTGTTTTGTGTCAAATTTTGGATGATGAGTCGATGATGCGGGAGAGACATGAACACAACGTACCGATTGCACATAACACGCATTGGAAGACGTCGCGCCGGCGGAGGGGAGGGGTATCGAATGCATGGTGACAGATGGCATCCTGTGGAATATGGGTGCTGTTAGACTCGCGCGTCACGGAGGAGACAGATGACAAGGATGCGTTGGATGTGCGAGAGCGCACCTGTTGGTCCATGGGAGTGGGCAGTGGGAGGAGTGTTGTGTGCCATGGTGGCAGAGGCACTTCATCATGATCACATGACATGCAAGCGCCATTGTGCTGCCTGCGCATCATGTCAATGTTCTGTTATGTTTCCCCAACACCATTTCCTGTCCCTCCTCTCAGAACTCCCCTCACTGAGGGATCTTGATGTACCTAGCTCTGCTGAATCTTCAGTTGTCAACTTGCCCGACCCTCCTTCTCTCTCCACTCCTTGGACCTACACTCCAATGTCCCATTTGCACCCCAAAAGCACTCATTTGCCTTATATTGGCAGCGTACAATCACAGGTTATATTATATCTTGTGACCCTGATTTTTCTCTCACTTTGTCTAACTCTTTACACCACCTCCAATGCAACCGTGGTCTTGCCAACCGACACTCGACAATGCGACCGCAGAAGACCTCACTTGATTCAACAACTCTGCCTTCAAATTGCTTCTTGAAGATCATGAAAAACTGAAGACAACTTGCCTCGCGCTTGAAGCAAATTTGCAAGCATCAAGGTGAGTATTTTCCGTGCATATATGCACCATGCTCACTTTCAATACAGGGACCTCCTCGATAAAATGATTCAAGCACTGCCGCAAGTGTACAGCCTCGTCTCGGGGACTGTGAACAACTCAAGTATATCCCCACTCGCATCTATTACCAACCTCACAACACCACCGAGCAATGCTTGCACAACCGAGCTTGATCTAGCCGCTTACAAGAACGCCACTGACAAGGCCTACTGGACGTGCAATGGCTACAACAAACGAGATGAGTTCGCCATAGAGGATGAGGAAGAGGGAGAAAAAAACAAGACCTTGAGGTTTGTTGTGCATGCTGATGGTCGAGTGATTAACAAGGCATGGGTCGATGCCATCCGTTGGGATTTCCGCAAGGTGTGGGAACAGCTGATGCTGGACAGGATTGCTCCCATCAAGTGGGGCAATGCCTCCGCCATAGCGCATGACCTCCTTGTTCAACGACTCCGCAGCAAATACCCCGAGCTGCGGCTCTGTCAAGACAATTGGAAGATTGAGCAAATCACGACAAACAACTATCCAAAATGGTATGAGACTCACAGGAAGAAGCGTGAGCTTGTCAAGCTCGAGGAAGGCGCAGTTGAAGCCACATGACCTTCCAAATGACAACTGAGTGCACCGAGACTCGCTACGAAACAACAACAATTAGAAATTCAATGGGAAGACGAGAATGAAAAGGAAAACTCATAGGTGTGTACAGTCTTTTGTGTGCTTCCATGGCCGCTTCCCCCTTTTGAAAACCCCCAGCTAGGACCCCTGGCCGAGCCAGTTGACAATCTCGAAGACATGTATGGGGACCTCCCACCATATCCGAGCGGAGCGGATGGTCACGAGGACCGCAACAATTCAGACACAGATGGGCCGTCAAAATCAAGCGGAGCGGGTTTTGACAACAACCACAAGGATGCAGACTAGGAAATTTGTAAGGGTATGTTCCTCAATTCATCCTCTTTCCATCACTAACAGTACCTTTGTACCGACAAGTCCCAGGAACAGCACATTTAGGCACGCGCGCACCCGCCGACATTGGGTTCATGCAAGTATCGGACCCGGCCAAAGCAGCACTTTCACCTCCTCGCATGGGGCCATCGAAAGGCAAGGAATGGGAAGGGGTCTTTCCCGTGCTTCGATCAAAGACAGTGGAGCCATCTACGTCCATCGTGGTGAGAACCCTCTCTTGTTGATTCAAACTTATCTCACTGGCATTATTTCCACCGCACGTTGCAAGATTATGGGCCCCTTGTTAGTAATCTAATTTTTTTTCACTCTCCTTGCACTGACTCAATTTTTCCTTACAGCAGAAAAATCACTTTATTGACAGATGCACCGACACCCACCCTCGTTGTCTCACGCGTGTCGGCACTCAATGGCCCATCCCCCCCTTCCCTCTCCATCACTGTGCTAGCATCTCAAGTCACCGATGCTGCCGAATGATCCAAGCCCGCGTGCATGAAGAGGACCAGCGAACAGAAGCCAAAGATGTGTGCACCTCCAGCGGTGCCTCAGATCAATCAGTATGTATTCTTTAACTATTCTCAATCTCATGCTGACACATTCCACAGCTTGCTCTTTATGAAAGAGTATGTGAAGGAGCACGGGACGACAAGCCTCATAGAGTTTACAAAGATCTGGCTGGCCGTGGATGAGAGCACATAACAGGTGAGTGCCTGGATTTCTCATACAATCCACACCATCTAAGGTTTGTATTTGCAGCTCTATAGGTTGAAGGTTGCGTAGCTCAAGCAACAGCGCAAGCAGGATGTGTTCACCATCGTCCTCTCGGAGCACAATGATGGAATCACAGCCGCACAGGGTGGCAGGCCTAGTTCCTCACGAGAGTAATGTTTGTGTGTCATGTAGTTGTTTGTGTGATTGCGCCGCACCGCAATGTTGTTTTTTCTCGCATATTTTGGTAGTAGAACAAATAAAAATTCAAATGTTTATTGTGATTCTAATAAAAGAGTGAAATATCTGAAGTTCCTACAGGGTCCAATGAGAGGATATGGAAGCATCGGAAAAATCGGATGACATGATATATACTCAGATGGATTGATGGCATAAGTCCAGATTTGATGACACCAGAGGACGAGGCAAGACGAGATAGGAAGCTCCAATCTTGTCCTACCTCATCCTCTCAGCTGTGGGGGGATTCTCACTGGGCTTCAATCTTCCTGAAATGTTCATAGAAACCTTAAAATCACTTTACACCAATACATGCACCCCAATAGCTATAAATGAGGTCCTGAGCACTCCATGAATAGTGTACAGAGAGACTCAACAAGGAGACCCAATGGCATTCTTTATATTCAATCTTGCCATCAAAATACTCATCTGTATAATACAAAACTCTCCAAAACTCAGAGGCTACAAGATACCTAATATACCCAAAAACATCCTAATTAACCTGTTTGTAGACAATACAACAATATACCTGAATATAAATGATCACTACCACAACCTAAAGAACACCCTAGACAAGTGGTGCTCCACATCAGGAGCAAAGTTTAACATAACAAAAACCCAAATAATTTCTATAGGCTCACCATCACACAGAGCCTAAGTAGCCAACACTATAAAACTACACTCTAAAGACCCACCCCTTAATGTGACCATCCACATAGCTCTAAATAGCCAAGCAATACGCTTCCTAGAAGCATGTGTTAAAACCTGGTCTTCACATGTGATGTATTAGGAGGCTTCTAAGTCACTGAGGGAACATGCCAAATCCAAGTATGTCCAATAAAAACACCAGTGGCTAACTTGGTGTATAGTTCAGAATGCATGAGAGATTCATGATAGTACTTGGACTCCAAGCAGGCACAAAGGTTATTCTACAGATGTGGAGGTACAATCTGATGTAAACCTGGGTGACAGTAGATATGCTGCTCACTAAAGTCAAGATAAAATACTGCTAGTCCTATATAGAATATAGCCAGTATTAGGATAATGACTAAGTGGTTGAGAATGATAATAGAGAGAACTGCAAGTGCAGGTTAAACCAACGTTAACAGTTGTTCTATTGACAATCAAATATCTGGCCTAATGGCAAATACCTAAATGTAGCAAAGGTATAGCTAGTACCAAAGGTCAAGGTAAGAACAGGTAGCAAGGTAACAAAGGTGAATGAGCTGGTGAGACAGGTCTCTGGCTTGTTCTATATATACTGCATACTACTTTAGGGCAAGATCAAGGTCTGGTCTGTGCTTCTAAAGGTTATCTAATTAGAAGAGAAGTGATAGGTGTCAAGAATAGACATCTGGCTAATAAAAAGCAGAAGAGAGTTAGCTAGACAATCAGAGTATCAAATAGGGAGTGATCAATAAAGGTAAATGATCAACAATTGAAGAATCAACAATCAAGAGTGATGCAATCAAGAAAGAATGATGCAATCAATGATGTCAGTAATGTAGTCAATCGTTAATCAGGAACAGAAGATAAGATAAGCAAATGTCTGTTAGTGAAGTCAAGGTGTTGGTCACCAGGTATAAGTCATATTCATTGGTTATAGACTGTATGTTATATAAGCATGTGATCATTAGCCAGGTATTATAAGTTGGCTCTTAACAACATGGGTAGAAAACAACACAAATAATGTTGCCTCATGGGAACCAATAATAGACAAAGCAAAGACACAACTCACAAGATGGAAACAAGAACACTCAACTATCAAAGGCAAGAGCCTTATTGTCCAAATGGTTGTTGGCAGTACAACCCAATACCCAACAACAGTGCAAAGAATGGCCACTGGAGTAGAAAATGTGCCAATCAAGATAATCTGAAACTTCATCTGGAACAATGGCTTATCTCAGATAAAACTCAAGCACCTATGCATGCTGAGGACAAAAAAAGGCATCAATCTTCTCAACCTAATGGCACAAAACCAAGCCATACAAATAATGTGGCTCCAAGCTTACCTAGACCTAAAACCTAAACACCCGTCTGAGCATTCATAGCTGATGTCCTAATAAGTAACATGATACCACCAGAAGTTAGTGACCATAAACAAGTGAACACCTTCCTATAAACATGGGATATACCAACACAAGGATCACGTGCCAGCAAACTACTATCCTACATCACCAATATACTCAAAACAACAAAAAAATACCATACAAACTTTACTACCCTCAAACTATTCAAGGACCTTAAGAGTCAAATGCCCTCATGGCACCACATCAGCCTAAACCCGGTGAACTACAGGAAAAGAAAAAGCCAGTGCATATTTGAGACTATCAACTAAAGTCAGTCACTAACATAATCAAACTGGCTAGATGTACTGAGCACCCAAATGATAGACCTAGATGACACATACCACACCGTAACTGCACATGCCACTCATGCAGCAAAAATCAACACAAAAGATGTAGGCACCCAAATAAATGCAGTAAAATGGCACACAGCATCATGCACAATCTAAAACCAAAGCTCAACATAAAGAATGATCCACCCAAAAATGACCTTACCCTAACACATAGATGATGAGAGAAGAATGGGAACAACTACTGCCAATAGAAGGGTGAGATTGTGTTCAATCTAACTATAACTCTCAAAACAAGCCTGGCCAATAGCTTTAGAATATTTACCAATCTCTTAAAAATAATAGCAACCCCCACCCACTTACTAAAAACACTTACCAGAGGCATATTGATAGCAACCAAAATAATAGCCATCTACATAAACGGCTTGTATCTAAATAACAAAAAGCAAAAACATCTGTAGTAGAGTGGGAATATAGCATGGCGATGAGGACCCTAGAAATAAAGCAATTTGAATGCCTGGCATACCACAGTCACACCAAACAGGAGAACTCACTGTAATACTCTACACCCTCCAAGCTATCCTAAATTTTGCCCCACTCAAAATCCTAACTGACTCCTGATATGCCATATGTTATGACTTGACTGATCGGGGCCCTTCGGGGCCGGTCTATCCGATGGTTCAAGCATCACATGCTAGACGGCTCCACTACGGAGCGTACATCAAGGTATTTGGCATGTCCTTAGGAGCCAACTGGACCAATGGTTCTTCAAGACATCAGTAAAGGTTATATGACAGGGTCATTGTTAAGAGCCGGCTCATAACACATGATGTATGATCACCTGATCATATGACATGCAGTCTATGACCAGCGGATATGACCTATACCCAGTGACCGACCCCTTGACTTCACCAACAGACATTGAGTTATCTTATCTTATCTTTCGTTCCTGGGTTAACGATCAGTTACATCACTGACATCATTGATTGCATCATGCTTCTCTGATCGCATCATAGATTACATCACTCCAATCGTTGATTGTTTACTTCTATTTGGTGCCTTAAGCACAGGCCTTCTGTAGATCTTGCCCTAAAGCGGATCGCGTATATATAGAACGAGCCAGATACCTGTATCGCCAGCTCATTCACCTTTGTTACTCCCCACCTGTTCTTACTCTTGACCTTTGGTACTAGCCATACCTCTGCTACATCATAGTCTTTGCCAATAGGCCAGACTCTTGATTGTCAATAGAACATCTGCTTGAGCATCGGTTTGACTTGCCCTGCGCTTTTCTCTATCATCATCCTCAACCACTCAGTCATCATCTCAAAACTGGCTGAGTCCTACACAGGACTAGCAGTATTCTATCTCAACTTTAGTGGGCAGCATATCTACTGCCATCCAGGTCCGCATCAGGTCGTACCCACACATCTGTGGGAAAACCTTTGTGCATTCCTGGAGACACAATATCATCACGAATCCCTCGTACATCCTGAATTACACACAAGTAGCCGCTGGTGCTTTTATCGGACGTACTTGGATTTGGCACATCCCTCAGTGACTCAGGAGCCTCCTGGCATATCACGTGCGAAGACCAGGTCTTAACAGTCATGGGTATAGCGGATTGATAAGATAGGCATTCACATGCCATGGGCTTAGGGCTTATGGGTAAGCACCTCGTTGCACCAGGATGGATTGGTGCGACTGGAGAAGTACAAGAGTAGGCACCGGCTGAGAAAGATGGCGACCACAGCTCTCCTGGGATGGGAACCCAGAGAAGCATACGGACTCTTACCCTATACCCTATACAGTATATAAGGCCCATAGAATAGGCTGAGAATCTTCAGTCTATTCTCTTTGTTTGTTCATATCTTCCTATACGGACACTTTGTCCCTACACAGTCCTCACACTGTGTAACCTAGAGCCAATCATTATCCCCTCCTATATCCTTGCCTGATACAGTCGAGACTTCGTCCGCCCCTCAGTCCATTGTGCGACCTAGGGAAGAACCTGTTACTCTTGGGTTACTGAACGAGCAGTTCGTAACACTAGAATAGACTCACTTTTGCCCCTACCTTGCACCACTCTCTGCTTGCTGCCACACTCTCTCTCACAACCCTCATCAGTGGCATAGACCCCCACCGAAGAGAGTTACTTCACACACCCTGGAGCAAGACCTAGGCCTAGGATACCCACCAGGCACTAGACGAATCCACAACCAACTTCGACAGAACAATTGTCCTATCTATCAAAGGGGAAACCGCTGGTATTACTCCGACACCAATTGGCCAGCTCCCCCAAACTTTGATGACTGCTCGTACCGAGAAGGACAATATTTCTTCACAAGAGAAGATGAAACAGAAGCTGAGTGGGCTTGGGACGAAATAGCAGAAGACTGGGTAGAGCCACCCCAGTACAGAAAGCCCAAACCGGAAATCCCAGATACATTAGAAGAAGAAGAAGAAACATCCGAGTCCGAATCCTCGGATATTCAAACACCGATCAACACCCGAACCATTGAAGACAATATCATTATGTCAACAGATATTACAGCTCCCCCTACAATCATATCATCTGGAAGGGATAAGCTTAGACTCCCCGATAATTTTGATGGGGACAGAACACGATCACAAAAATTCATCGTGAATTGCCTCCTTCTTTTCACAGTGGAATCGGATCAGTACAAGATGGATGATGACAAGGTTTCCCTCGCCCTCTTGTGTATGAGATACAGAACAGCCGGTATATGGGCAGAGAACTTCCTGAAGAAGACAGTTCAGGCGACCCCACCCAAGACCCTCGGAACCTGGACCGATTTCCTTGACAAGTTCAAACTTCAATTCAAGGAAACAAACCTTACGGACAAGGCCCGAAGCGCTCTTATGTCTTTCTTAAGGGAAGATGACGGTGGACAAATATTCAAATCAATTTGTCCTTATAGCTGCCGATGCTGACATCACCGACAAGGAACAGGTTCCTTATTTTCAGAGAGGGCTCGACCCAAAGGTCATAGACAAGATCTATGACAAAGAGACACCACCGAAGGACACAATCTAGGACTGGATCAATACCACCTGTGAAATAGATGGACGCTTGAGAGCCCGAAGTGCTCAAAAGGCAATCCTTGCCAACTCCACCTCATTCTGAAGCGACTTCCTCAATCGCTTTGACCTTCAACCAGCTCTTTGCTATAATTCTACCACCACGCCTCGCAGAATGAACAACCAGGTAGTCGACATGGACATTGACGCCTCTCGGAAGAGAGATGCCGCTCGCCAGAAGCACACTTACAATGGCAAGCTCCCTACCCGTTGTTTTAACTGTGGGAAATCAGGGCATTGGGCGTCTGATTGCCGTTCCCCTCGTAGAGGTGTTCCCCCTTCTCGAGGAAATCCACACAAGTCGATGGGCGGAGGAGGTAGAAGAACTCACGCTACAGACATGGAGGATGAAGATGAGCAAGAATCCCTGCTGGGAGACAATGCGGGACTTTATAGAGGATTGGAGAAGGGGGGTTCTCATGGCCACCACCGTTGGATACCACAACCTAGTTATCCAGTGGAATGTAAGAACCCTTCTGCAAGGAGCGGGGGATCAAGCCAGAGCAATGGAGAACGCTACATACTGCCTAACGGACGACGAGGCAACAAACCTGTCTGTGATACTAATGGTGTCCGAGCGCTCTTTAGAGAAGTAGGGGAGGCAAAGGCCAAACAGATGTTGGTGGATCTAGCGGAGGATTTTTCCTGACCTCTCCTTCACCACCCGAGGAGAGGGGGTTGAGGAAACCCGAGTACAATTCCCCGTCATGTATTCAAATCGGAGCAATAAACAGCCACATCATTACGCCCATCTGACTTGACGTGCAATTGACAACTTGAGGAAGAAGCGCTGGAGCCAGAGCCGCCATCAACTCAGCCTGTGAAGGGATTTTGGTGAACGAGAAGTGGGTACGAAGACACAACCTTCCAACCTACCCCTTAAATCGCCCTATCTGCGTTCGCAATGTCGATGACACCATCAACAAGGCGGGCCTCATTCAACGAGGCCTGGATGCAAATCTCACTGTCAAGGATAGACAGGAGAGAACCCACACCGAACGCGTCCAGATGTTCATCACCAATCTAGGGAAAGACGACATGCTCCTAGGAACAGATTGGTTGAAATACCACGATCCCTCCATTGGGTAGAGGCGCTGTGAGGTACACTTTGATTGATGCCCTAGAGATTGCCAACAACCATATGGGTTTACCAAGGCAAGGGAAGAGCCTACCAAGAAGGCATGGCTAGCGAAACTACGTGGTGACAAGATTCCTCAGCAGACAAAGCCGCATCTTGTCTCTGAACCGGTAGGACCTCCGTGGACTTGGACTAAAGAACAATAGAGCCAAGTACCCACGAAGGAATGGAAATACCGGTTCCTTTCCTTGTTGGAGCACAAATCCCAACAGACCAAGGCTCGGAAGTGGCTTGAGGAGCAAGTAACCGAAAGAAAGGAACACCGGCAAGCTCAGCAAGAGGCAGCCCAGAGCGAAGCTTCAGAAGGAGTCACCAAAAAGGCACAAACACTGTTTGACTCCTCCACAACGGATAGTGGAGAAGAACTTGTCATCAGAAAGGTAGCTCCCGAACCCTCGGGGTTCGCTAGTTTTGACGAAGACCTGGAAGAGGAAATCAACACAACTGACTTGAAGGATCACGTACCGTCGGAATACCACTCCTACCTTGACATTTTCAGCGAAAGATGATCGCAGAGGCTCCCCAAGCACACCGTATGGGACCATGCCATAAATCTCAAACCGTCTTTTGTACCCCAGGCTCCAAGGATATTCCCCTTGAGCCTGGAGAAACACAACAAGCTAGGAAAATTTGTCAAGGAGCATCTTTCTAGAGGAACAATATGTCGGTCGACAGCACACAGCGTGGCCTCCTTCTTCTTTATAAACAAGAAGGACGGGAAACTGCGCCTGGTACAGGATTATTGCCACCTCAATGAACACACCATTTGAGATGTCTGCCCTCTACCATTAATCCAAGAACTTTTGGATTTTATTATTCGAGGGGCAACGGTATTCCCGAAACTGGATGTTCGGTGGGGATACAACAATGTACGCATCAAGGAAGGGGACGAGTCCAAGGCAGCCTTTGTAACGCCCTTGGGACTCTTTGAACCCACAGTAATGTTCTTTGGGCTGTTGTTAGGTCGGAGACCTATCATGTGCACCGATGCACGAAGGGGTCCCTAGGCTAAACCTCCACTGGTTCGTATAGTCGTAGACTCCAATGGATAAAGACGATGGATCGTCTTTGGGCTCTTTCGAGGAACTCGGGGTCGCTGTCTGCTTTGTTCTCGAATAGATTGAGAAGGTGATCTTCGAGGTCTTCTTGATGATGAGGAGGAACCGGATGATCTTCTCCTATCCAACAGATGACACGAGGGGGTGTCCAACTGAGAACGCGGAAGGCAGCTAGTCCGGTGTAGAAGCGGTGGAGTAGAGGGAGGGGAGGAAAGGGAGACGAGTCCAGTGCTTCGTCAGACCGTGTAAGGAGTTTCTCAGATCTGACAGAGATCACGAAGCGTGGGCTAGGAAGGTAGCCAGATGCCGGGTGCAGTGCAGAGATCGAGTGTATTACAGGTGAACGAGCTGAGCTTCTTAGAAGCTCATCTCGGCTATTTACGTACAGAAGTGTCTAGGGCAGGATCAAGATCTGGTCTGTGCGCTTCTCAGGTACCGAAGTCAACGATCGAGATCCGTAAGCTAGAATGCCTCATCGACCTGCCATATAACTAAATATAGTAATCCGATCACTAAGGTCCATCCACATCTTTGATCGATCAAGAACCAGGAACGGGGGTCAGGAATCAATGTCTGTCCACATCAAGAATCAGGAACTAGAAGTCAGCGTTCATGCGTTAGCATGTAAATGGTAAGGAGTCATGGAGAGTGGTCCGAGTCTGTAGCAAGTGCGAAGCACTTGACCAGCCCATCCATTCACGTGCGAAGCACGTGTTAGGACGCGGTCCTAACAATACCCCCTCTCTATACAAGTCTTCGGCGCTTGGCGGGTGCACCGATGGTGGGGGCAGGTCTCCTCAGGTGGACTTCGTCGAAGGTGGGGATGTTTCGAGCGGGGTATCCGGTCCAGTTAGCTGTGTCGATCAAGTGGTCTAACGCTTGCTTGTGGTACCCGTATTCCTCAGCCGTCCTATCCATCTGTAGACGAAGGCGCCGGGACTGCATGCGATGCCTATCGTAGTCTTGAAGAAAGCCGCGCGCCGTAACGTCCGTTCTCTGGCGAATGCCCGTGATTGGACATCCCACGACGAGATGGCCGGCGCGTCCGCATTCCCAGCAGGTACGAGTGGAGGGGTCGGTGGGTGGAGAAGGCGGGAGAGCAGGAGGGGTAGGCCAAAATTTTCGGAGTCCATGGCGTCGGCAGGCCATCCTTCTTCAGTTGCGACAGGAACGTCCGGCGACTGGGGGGAGGCTTCGTCGACAATGACAGGATGGGTGAGGTCGTCGCCGAGTAAGGGGGGGGATGGGGACACAGCAGGGGGTGACGGGGGTGGTACCGGTAGCGGCCGAAGTACCTGGCGATCCCGGACGACTTGTTCGGGGTCGTAGAGGGGACTGGTGGGCCGCATGAATTCGGCGGTCTCCTCGTTGGTGGGCCGAAAGGGTTCTGCCGCTAGGAGCTCGGGTTCGGTGTTGGCCGGGGGATCGACAACCATGGGTTCTTCAGCGTCAATCTGGTGAAACCCCTGTTCCTGTATATCCAGTTTGGTCATGACCCAGGGCCTAACGTTATCCTCCGGGGTACATCCGCCAGGCCAGTAGCACGCAATGGGGTGAACCCCTCGACTGTTAAGTGGGAAGGAGTGGGTCGGCAGTAGCCCTTTAGGGACATACTCTTCGATCTCCAGACGTGCTCCATTATGTCCTGCGAATCGGAACCAGCAGATCGTGTTTTCCTTGTAGCGAATTCGAGCCAGTACGTCGAGCCAGGCGGGTATGGAGTGCGCCTGTATGAGGATGGAGCTGGTGGTAAATATCCCTCCCAGCCGGAAATTGACCATGTCGTTGCGGATGGCGGGGAGATCGATCAACCCTTTCATGCGGTAGGAGGTGACGGTGAGGTTGGCGAGGAGGATGGCTTGGGTCTGGTTGAGGGGTCCAGAGAAAACCTGATAGGCTTGCGCCCAGACTGCTTGCTGTAAATAGAAAAGGAAAGCACGGGGGTTCCTCAAGCCAGGCTGGTTCAGAATGATAGGGGCTTCGTCCTCGGCGAGTGTGAGGTGGTAAACGCTGTTATTCGTCTTCAGGTCCTGGTAGAGACAGATGTCGTGAAGGGGGTTGGGTATGGCGCAGATTCGGAGGCGAGGGTTTTCGTTGTGAATGGCGAAAGCCACCGGAGGAACGGCGATGTGGGGGTTTGGCATTTCAGCCGGGAAATGGGGAATAACAAACTCTGTAAGGGGATCCGCGACCGGGACGCCTTCCGAGGGGATGTCATCCTCGCTGTCGTAATCCGAGTCAGTGTCGTCAACGAGCGTGGGTGTGGTAGTGGGCGGGGAGATGGTGCGAAGGATGAAGGGGTTGGGGGAGGAGGTGTTGGAGGCGTGAGGGGACGCGGTAGCGGAAGACATTCTGATGTTGCTAAGAATATAGCGGGGGAGTTGTGTAAGAAGAGGTGTGTGGGGGCAAGGGACATTCGAGTTGTAGCTGGGATGCTGAGGAATGTCTCTGTCCGATGCAGGGTGTCTTTTATACGACGGAGGAGATGCCAATGGTGGCAGCGGCGTGAAGAGATCCGAGGACAAGGGCGATGGCGATGGAGACAGCGGTGAGAGCAAGAGCCGCAACGACGGTGTAAACGGCTACTGTGGATAGAGTGGGGTCGAACGGGGTCATAGCCGTTTGCCTGGCCATGCCAATCCTCGGTTGGTCTGCTTTTGTAGCTCCTGGTATGCTTGAGTCCGCCAATTAGAGCTGTCCGATCGCTTCTGCTGTAGCTTTGATCGAGACGAGTCTATATTGGGCTTCTTTGGCTGCGCTTCTCGATTGTTGATCGTCAGTGGTGGCACTTTTGATCGAGGAACCAGGGGCGGCCTCTTTAGCTGCGTCATTCGTTTGTTGATCTCTTCCATGATCTGGGGGATAGCTAATCCTATGGCGAGAAGCTTCTTTCCGATCGGATGCTTCTCGAGCTTCTTTCTGATTTGATCTTCTTCGGCTACTCGGTTGAGTTCTAATTCGATCACCAGGGCCAGAATGGAAGCTTCCATTCCTTTGACTGCCCGAGGGTGCCGGCGGTAGAAGTCCTTTATGGCTTCTTGTGCGTTAGTGACGTTTGCCGCGGCTTCCCAAGAGTTGTCCGATTCCGGGTAGCCCTTCCATTTGATCAGGTACTGCAGGATCTTCCATCGTCCGAAGCGTCTAGCTCCGACAATGGCTTCGACTTTGAATTCCTCTTGCCCTTCGATCAGGTCCGGAGCCGGTTTAGGGTAGTTCGGACCATAGACCTCGTTTTCCTTGTAGGGCGTGAGTCAACTAGCATGGAAGATGTCATGAATGCGCTTCCAGCTGTTGGGCAGTTTCAACCTGAAGTTGACATTCCCTATGGTGTCAATGATTTCAAATGGCCCAAAGTGTTTGGGTCTCAGTTTCTCTGATGGGTGATCGGTGTGGATGTTCTTCCCATCAAGCCATACTTGTTCTCCTTTCTTGAAAGGCGGCAGGTCCGTTCCAAAATGGTCGTGCTGTATCCTCATGGCTTCGGCTACAATTTTGAGGCTGGCTTGTGCTTCCTTCCTAGCACGTTGCAGAGCTTCGAGGCGAGCGTCGGCGGTGGGGACATTTGTGTTTCCGATGATGGCTGGGTAAGCCCGTGGTTGATATCCATGAAGAAGTTCAAATGGTGACTTCTGCGTGGCCGAGTGCTGATGGGTATTGTGGGCGTATTCCGCATAGGGGATTAATCCGGCCCAATCGTCCTGTGAAGAGCTGCAAAATGCTCTTAGGTATTGTTCCAGTTCCTGATTCATTCGTTCAGTAGCACCGTCTGTCTGTGGGTGATAGGCTGTGCTTAAAGCGGATTTGATTCCTAATTCTTTGAGCAGGGCTTGCGCTACTTTTGAAGCGAATTGAGTTCCTCTATCCGATATGGTTTTATCTGGCAGTCCATAGCGTCTCCAGATGTTTTCTAGCAAGATTTTGGCCGTTCCATCAGAGTCGATGGTTTTCAGGCATGGAGTTATTACTGCAGTTTTGGTGAATCGATTGGTTACTACATGTAGCGAGTCGTATCCGTTTGATTCTGGTAGATCTGTAATAAAATCCATGGTTATTGTTCCGAAGGGTCGATCTGGGATTTCTGTTGGTTGTAATGGTACCATGGTAGGATGTGTGTCGTTCTTGGTGGATTGACAGATGGCGCATCCTTCCACATATTGGTGAACTGTGTTTGATATTCCTGGCCAAGTGAATTCCTGTCCGACTAAGGCTAGAGTTCCTCTTTGTCCTGGATGTCCTGCTGCTAGATTGTCATGGTTCAATTTGATGATATCTTGACGAAGTTGTTCGTTTCGAGGAACATATATTTTTCCTCGGTGAAGGACCAATCCTTCTTCTTCGTTCCATTCTTGTAAACCTTTCTTCATGTTTCGAGGTCCTAAGGTTTTGATCTTGGCTAGGGTTTCTAATAGCCATTCGTCTTTCCTATTTTCTTCAATGATTCGTTTCCGGAGGTCGTCGTCTATTATGGTAACGCCTCCTCGTCCAGTTGCCCTAATGTGGAGTATTTGATGAGGGTCCCAACTGTTGTCTGTATTGATGGCATTGATTTCTGTGAAAGGTCTTCGGATCTTTTCTGTGTCATTGAAAAGTTTGGGCTCCAAGAGTGTTTCGCCTGAATTGTCAAATTCCACCCCCTTTTTATGGTCTGGACGCCGTGACAGACTGTCGGATTTATTAGTGACTCCTGCCTTGTGCGTCAACTTGTAGTCGAAACGCAAGAGGTAGAGTGACCATCGTGCTTGTCGACGGTTTAGTTTCTGGCTTGAACGGAACCATTCGAGGTTCTTGTGATCCGTCCAGACGTCTACCGGGTGGTCGGCGCCCTCCAAATAGTGTCGCCAAGCTTCAAAAGCTCGAACGACCGCCAGCAACTCTTTATCATAGATTGGGTAGTTGCGTTCTGTTGGTGAGAGCGACTTGGAGATATAAGCACATGGGTGCCATTTTCCATCTTTGGCAACTTGTGATAAAACTGCTCCGGTGGTGAAGTCGGAAGCGTCGCATTCAATGTGAAACGGGTTCCTCGTGTCTGGCATAACGAGCACCGGAGATTCTGTAAATATTCGTTTTAGCGTTTGAAACGCGTCTTCGCATGCTGGTGTCCAATCCCAGGTGCGTTCCTTCTGTGTTAACTCAAATAGCGGTCTTGCTATTTTTGAGTAATCTTTGATAAACCTGCGATAAAAATTGCAAAATCCTAAAAATGATTGCACTTCCTTGACTTTTCCAGGGTTGGCCAGTCCATAATGCCGGCCACTTTAATCCGGGTCCATTTCCAGATGTCCGTGTGATATAACATATCCAAGATAGTCGATTTTCTCTTTGTGGAAGTGGCACTTCAAGGGTTGTAGATACAGATCGTTGTCTTGTAAGATCTGTAAAACCTTTCGCACTGTCTTGATGTGGTCGTCCATTGTTTTAGAGAATACTAGGATGTCGTCCATATAGATTGCTACTAATCCGGCATAGATGAGGTCTTTGAAGAGGGCGTTCATCATAGTTTGGAATGTTGCCGGCGAGTTGGTTAATCCAAAGAACATCACCAGAGGTTCGTACATTCCTAAATTGGTGACGAATGCGGCTAGTTTCTCGCTTCCTTCTTTCATGCGTACATTGTTATATCCTGTATCGACATCCATTAGTGAAAAGTATATGGCTTCAGCCAGAAGATCCAGTAATTCTTGAATAATCGGCAAAGGGTACTTGTTCTTGATTGTTATTTCATTGAGTTTGCGATAATCCATTATGGTCTGTCATAGTTTCCATTCTTTTTCTTGATGAAGAAGAATGGGATGCCATGTGCGATTTGGATTCCCGGATGAATCCTTTCTGGAGGTTTCGTCTATGAATTTCTTGAGTTCCACTTGCTCTCCAGGGCTAAGACTGTATAGCTTGGGTTTGAGCGAGTGATCCATTCCTTCTTTGATCTCTATTTGTGATCCCAAGGTCGAGAGAGCGGTAGCTGTCCTTTGGTCGACCTTCGAAAACCTTCCTATAATTCCAGTATTCCTTCGGCACTATCTCTTCGAAGGATAGTTCGGGTTTCCCTTTAGCAGCTTCTTCTGCAAGTCTTTGCGAGTTGGTGTGCTTTGTTTGTTTCCCTGTCGATGCTTTGGCAGGTTTGCTTCCTTGTGCCGGTGTGTTGGCGTATGGAAGTTCCGTGGTTTCGGCGCGATGTATATCAACGCCTTCTTCAGAGTCGTTGTATAATTCCAGTGCCTGTAATGTTCCCGTATCTAGGCATCTGACGAGATAGACTCCGTCTTCTTCAAGATCCTTGGAGGGAAGTGCCGGAAGTCCGTCACCGCCCTCCAGAACGTCTTCTTCAGCCCATGTCGGAACCTTATAATTTCTGGTTCGGGCCTTCAGACGTTCGGCATTCAACCTTCGAGTTGTGAACTCCGGACTTGTAGGTATTGTCCACGGATGTGGTACTGTGGTGTTTCCCACTTTCCGGCCTAGTACTGCTTTTCCCGGCTTTTGCACTGGTATTGAGTAGTCGCCCATTTGCGGTACTGTTTCCATGCGCCGTATGCTTGGTTTAGGACGTCCTGGTTTTCTTGTAGCTCTTTTAGCTTTTACGGTCCCCCTTTATTTGGCAGGAGGGCGGGCATCTGGTAAAATGTAGCCCGTAGGCATGCCAGTCGACTTCTGGGTTATGTTCTAATAACCAGTCGGTTCCTAAAATGACGTCCTCTTTTCCTATTTCCGCGATATAGAATCTTGCTGATTCTGTATGCGACCCCCCTTTTTCGCCTAGAACCTGTAATTTGAGGTTGGCAAATCGTGTAATAGGTCCTCCTTTGAACTCGGTGTTCTGGACCGTACTGACTGGGATGGGGGTGGGGTTTTGTGTGTAGTGATTCGATGCACTTCTACAAAGCGAGGGTGCATGAAGATTCCGGTGGCTCCACTGTCTACCAGTGCCTGTGTAGCAGCTTTTCTATTCTTGCCTATGAGCATTGTCTCGAGTCAGAGTGATGGTGCACCATGTGATTTCATTTCCGAAAGATACAATACATCTGGATGTCCATGCTATGGTCAGCATCTTTACTGGCCAGAGGAGCGTACCAATTTCCTGCAAGAATCCTACTCTCCACATCCGCTGCCAATGGGAGAGGCCTTAAAAATTCTTCGAGTCGCTAAAGGCTTGAACTTCCTCGATTTCTTCCATACTGAGTCCCATCATCATCTGGCGGATGTGGTTGACTCTGTTTTTTCCTTCTTCGACGTCTTCATTGTCGAATTGTCCTTCGTCCATTTCTGCTTTGCGCACTGGTCTGTGACGGGGGGCTGGAATTTTCTCTTGGGTCGAGAAGGACAGTTGCGCGCCATGTGCCCGGGCTTCTTGCAAAAGAAGCACTTGCCTTCTTTGGCAAGTCGATCTCTCTCCGCCAGGGGTAAGCTTCTTGAAGCAAGTTCGGACAGCATCGGCCTCCATTTCCGCTGCGTCTACATCCATAGGTTCGTATTGGGCTCCCTATCGTGCCGTGGGGGTGCCCTTTCGTCGTAAAATGTACGCGGCGTGTAGATTTGGAATTTTCCTTTTCGGAGGCCGTATGCTCAGTCCCTTGTGATGTGCATCCTTTCGTGTTTCTTAGCCTTCTCGACTAGTTCTTCCCATGTCCCGTCTTTAGAGGGATCTTCATAAATTCCCTTTGCTAATTCCCACTTGAGTCCTCGCAGGAAATGGGTTTTCTTGGTTTCTCCGTCTACACCGGCAAGCGCCGCGAGCTGTTCAAACAGCTGAAGGTAGGTGTTAAACGATTCCTTTCCCTGATTGACTCGGGCCAGTTTGTCGCGAGCATCGGCTTCTTTGTTGAATCCTCGAAGTCAGTGGCTATCTTTTTGCGGACGGATGTGTAGCCGACCGTGTCTGCCCAAGTGTATTTGTTCCAATCCTTCAGCGTGTTCCTGGCCTGAGTGAAGTTCCTTGCCCATATCCCTGCTGAGCCTTCCTTCATATACGATAGAGTGTAAGCAATTTTGGTGAATTCGTTCGCATAATCCTTTCCTGGCCAGGAACATCAGGTCGATTTCGTGGAGGAATTGCTCGGTTCGTTTTCTGTTTCCACTGAAGGTGGTGGGTTTGGCCATAGCTGGTCCCTTGGACTCATTACTTCCAGTATCTGCTGACATTGTAGGCTGGGGCTCTGGATCGTTAGGCGGTTCCTGATCTTCACTTGGTGCTTCAAAATACTCCGGTTCGGGGACAAACTCCGGTGTTGGCGCTCGGAAGTCTTCTTGGGAGTGGTTTCCTGTAAGGGGGATGTAGCGGGCGTGTTTCTTCTAGAGATTCGACTTCCACTGGCTGTTTCTCTGGGTAGAGTATGTATGTGCGTCTTGGCGAGTCACGATGCCTATTTGCCGGTGATTCAGGCTTGTCGAAGGTCTTTCTTGCGACGTAGTCCTCGACCTTAATGAGGTGTAGGTCGGGTCCTGCGTGGATGATTTCTCCTCCCAAGCCGTATTCGTATTCGCTCTTGCCTTGTTGTTGGAAGAATCCGGTGAGGATTCCCGCGTAGTAGAAGTGTTCTTTCCTTTCGTCGTAATAAAGTTGATCCTTGTCGACGTCTTCGGGTAAGTCTCTGTAGACTTCTGCTGGGTCTGTTCTATAGCCGGGAGGGTATCCCGCTGCAACTTCGTCCGTGTTTGTTTATTCTTTGAAGAAGAAGGGTACTGCCTGTCTTCTTCCGGCTTGTAATGCTTCCTGTAAGTCTGGGTCCCTTTTGATAATTTTGTTGATGGAAATATCAATTTGGTCGATGAGCTGGATGATCTCGGAGAATGTGTGTCCCAAGATGAAGGTTTGGAGATGATAAGTTTTGTGGGCAAACTCTCCTCTTCTGATAATAAAAAGATCCCTTCAATTTCTGTTCGGACTGGTGGGGAGTTAGGAGCTTCCAGTGTGTCTTCCTAGGTTGAGGAGAAGGTCCAGTGGATGAGGATTGAGACGTGGTCTCTATTCTCCTTGGTCTTGACGAGCTCCGCTCTGATTCCGTCTGTGTCGATATTCCTTGCGATGGTTCTTCTGAGATCGGGGATAATGGCGACGGGGAAATCGTCTGGTCTTCCGTCGTGTATCTCGACGCAGTTCCTCGCTCTGATGACGTCGGGCTCTCCGTTGTCCGTGAGTGTGAACGGTGTCTTTGGTTCGTTGACGAAGCAAATCCCGGAAAATCTATATCCAGTTTTAAGGAGGTCTATAAATATTTCGGGTGCTTGTTGTAGCCTGAGTGTGGCTATTCCTGAATAGACTTTTCCTGGGTTCCGGTGTCTTGCGACTTCTATGGCTCCGGGGTTGTTTATTCTTCCTTGAGGAGTCGCTGCTGGGGTCGCCGTTAGGTTTACCCTGTTGGCGATTGCTAAAATGTTGTTGACTGATGAGAGAAAGAGCTGTCTCTGCTGGGGATCCAGCTTGAATAGGGTAGGGATAAAAGAGCTCGTTCAAGTGTTAGGTCGGAGACCTATCACGTGCACCAATGCACGAAGGGGTCCCTAGGCTAAACCTCTACTGGTTCGTATAGTCGTAGACTCCAATGGATAAAGACGATGGATCGTCTTTGGGCTCTTTCGAGGAACTCGGGGTCGCTGTCGGCTTTGTTCTCGAATAGATTGAGAAGGTGATCTTCGAGGTCTTCTCGATGATGAGGAGGAACCGGATGATCTTCTCCTGTCCACAGATGACACGGGAGGTGTCCAACTGAGAACGCGGAAGGCAGCTAGTCCGGTGTAGAAGCGGATGAGTAGAGGGAGGGGAGGGAAGGGAGACGAGTCCAGTGCTTCGTCAGACCGTGTAAAGAGTTTCTCAGATCTGACAGAGATCACGAAGCGTGGGCTAGGAAGGTAGCCAGACGCCGGGTGCAGTGCAGAGATCGAGTGTATTACAGGTGAACGAGCTGAGCTTCTTAGAAGCTCATCTCGGCTATTTACGTACAGAAGTGTCTAGGGCAGGATCAAGATCTGGTCCGTGCGCTTCTTAGGTACCGAAGTCAACGATCAAGATCCGTAAGCTAGAATGCCTCATCGACCTGCCATATAACTAAATATAGTAATCCGATCACTAAGGTCCATCCACATCTTTGATCGATCAAGAACCAGGAACGGGGGTCAGGAACCAATGTCTGTCCACATCAAGAATCAGGAACCAGAGGTCAGCGTTCATGCATCAGCATGTAAATGGTAAGGAGTCATGGAAAGCGGTCCGAGTCTGCAACGAGTCCGAAGCACTTGACCAGCCCATCCACTCACGTGCGAAGCACGTGTTAGGACGCGGTCCTAACAAAGAGACCACGACGCTTTTCCAGGACAATGTGTTCAAACGATATGGTCTACCAACTAAGGTGGTGTCCGACAGAGGCCCTCAATTTGCGGCAAAGTTCACAAGAGAACTATGGAAAGGACTGGGAATCACCCCCACCCTCAGCATGGCTTATCATCCCCAGACAGACGGAGAAACAGAATGGGTTAATCAGGAGATCGAACAGTTCCTGCGGGTATTTTGCAACTACCATCAAGATAACTGGGTAGACTTGATTCCCTTCGCGGAATTCTCCCACAACACCCGAAGACACTCTGCCACTGGGAAGTCGCCGTTTGAAGTCCTTTACGGATTCAATCCACCATATTCAGTCGACTCAGCTCTGGAAACCAAGGTGCCCGCAGTGACTGAACGCTTGCAGCTAATCAAGGAAGTCCAAGAAGATGCGGCTGCCAGTCTACAAATAGCAGTGTAGCATGCCAAGGACTGGGACCTGCACAGAAAACTTCCACAGTGGGAAGTAGGAACCCAAGTTTGGTTAGAAGGAACCCACATTCGGACGACTCATCCGAAATTCAAGCTAGCACCTAGGCGCTATGGTCCTTTTCAAGTGACCGAAAGAATTGGCCCTCTAGCCTATCGGCTGAAGATTCCTGAATCATGGAAGATACACCCGGTATTTCATGCCACCATGCTCACCAAATATCATGAGACAGAGGCCCATGGAAGGAACTTTCCCAGACCTGCCCCAGAAATCTTGAATGAAGAAGAACACTACCAAGTGGAAGCCATTCTGGATTCAAGACGCCAGGGACGAGGGACCAAGTACCTCATCAAGTGGGTTGGATACTCCGAGGCCGATAACACCTGGGAACCTTTGCCCTCCTTAAGGATACGGCCGACGAGGCGCTTCGTGAATTTCATGAAAGCTACCTAGACAAGCCCCGACCTATGGCGATTAGGCTTTGGAAAGGTATAAAAGAGGAGAAGTCTCTCCCCCTTAAAAGCAGGAATCCTCCCCAGTACATGACCGACCACTCCTCTCTTGATTACTCCCCTGGACACGCTATGCTCATCGATGAAGGAACTACCTCTTCCCCATTAAGAAACCCCTCACCAGACATCATTCTGGCTGTGGCCAACCCCGACACTGAACGCCCTGGCCGAAGCAGCTGCCCAGCAACTCCAGAGGGAGTGTCCATACCAATCTCCGCCCGCCTCGCCACGCTCGCCACCGAAGATTGAACGGAATTACGAGCCTCACCCCGGGCTGAGAGAGCTCATGACGAGCACGATGAGGGATGCCAAGAAGAAGGAAGACCTGCTCCATCAACACCTCCACAACCTATGACAACGTTGGCTCAAAGAGACACAAGGCAGGAGATGAGAGGCGGAAGAGGACCCAGAAACCCTGCGGACCTGGCATCACCTACAGTTGCTGAAGCAGGTGTACAGGAACCAACAGCAATTAGTGCATCGGCTACCAGGACCAGAGGACCCTCTACCGGTGGTAGAAATCTGCACCCCCGAGAATTAGAAGGACTAGGAGATGCGCTGCTCCAGCGCACCACCATCTCGGCGGTAATTCAGATGGCCACAGCGTTAGCCTTGCAAAGGCTCGCTAACTTCTTCACAGGACAATCAGGAAGCGAGAGCAGCAACATTCCACAATGCCTCGCTGACGCAAGCGACCAGGTCAGGCTTTTGGCCTATTCAGATGATCATCGAGCCGCCTCCTAGTATGCCAGAGGAAATAATGGGGCATATGCCCTACTCATCTATCCTGACGAGTTCTCCTCCTTCATCAATCTGGAGCTCCTACCTGCCCTCATTTCAGACACTGAAGCAGTACACTCCTCTCACGCCCATCCCATTCGGATTGATCCATTCCGCGTCCAATCATGGAACGACAAAGCCAGTGGAGCGATACCGGCTACAAGTAGCCGAGACGCAACTGTCCAGACAGAATACATCTGGACCGCAGTACAACAACAGGCACGAAGGGATCGGGAGGTCCTTCCTCCCGCATTGACAGGACAATCCACTGGGCAGGACGCTGGAGGCAGCAATGAGGAGCATCCTTCAAGGTACAGGAGGAACGAGAGGCGAGGAAGCCAAAGGACGAGGGCGACCCCCCAGCCCAGGCAAGACAGTCCTAGAGGAACTCGACCAAGAGATTCGCCAACTCCGAACTGTCCTCAAGATAATCAACCTGAAGAAATATATACTCACGTTAGTAGAAGAGCTCCAGTCTGCCAGCGCCCGACTCAACGAACTACTGCCTGGACCCGAGCAGAACTAGACGCATGGGACGAGGTCGAAGACAACATCGACCCCTACTACAGGCCAGACGAAGGCTACGGGGATTACGGGGACATTGGCAGAGGATATTAGACAAGGGAGTTGAGGAACCCCTTGCCTCTAACGGTGATGTAGAGGGAAGGACCCTCCACACCACAGGTACCGGTTTCACGCATAGGACACCAGAACGAACATTCTGCATGACATTAAACTGTGAAAAGATAAGAAGGCAGGGGAAGGACCTGACCATTTGCGTTCCAGCCCTCCGGTCTCAGAAGGGACAAGCATTTAATACTCTCGTTGTCAAGAGGTATTCTGACAAGCGAATCGGGTGTCCTGCTTGGATCCCCAGTTTTACAGGACCCTTTCTGCATTAGGAGGTCCTTAAATTCAACATAACCTTGGTACTAGTACGCCGGCTTTTCGGTCCCGTGGTGAGACCGGAGAGCTATGAATGATGCAAGAATCTTGGTGGGAAATCGTGTTGCATGTTCACCATTGGGAAACGGTGGACCATACCTCACTGTCAAGGTCTGACAGGTGTCTTGGATGTCCCACTTTGGATCTCCAGTTCAACAGGGTCATTTCCGTATTAGGGGGCCCTATCAAGATTCAGGTACATAGTGTTAGGACCGCGTCCTAACACGTGCTTCGCACGTGAATGGATGGGCTGGTCAAGTGCTTCGCACTTGCTACAGACTCGGACCACTCTCCATGACTCCTTACCATTTACATGCTAACGCATGAACGCTGACTTCTAGTTCCTGATTCTTGATGTGGACAGACATTGGTTCCTGACCCCCGTTCCTGGTTCTTGATCGATCAAAGATGTGGATGGACCTTAGTGATCGGATTACTATATTTAGTTATATGGCAGGTCGATGAGGCATTCTAGCTTACGGATCTTGATCGTTGACTTCGGTACCTAAGAAGCGCACGGACCAGATCTTGATCCTGCCCTAGACACTTCTGTACGTAAATAGCCGAGATGAGCTTCTAAGAAGCTCAGCTCGTTCACCTGTAATACACTCGATCTCTGCACTGCACCCGGCGTCTGGCTACCTTCCTAGCCCACGCTTCGTGATCTCTGTCAGATCTGAGAAACTCTTTACACGGTCTGACGAAGCACTGGACTCGTCTCCCTTCCCTCCCCTCCCTCTACTCATCCGCTTCTACACCGGACTAGCTGCCTTCCGCGTTCTCAGTTGGACACCTCCCCGTGTCATCTGTTGGACAGGAGAAGATCATCCGGTTCCTCCTCATCATCGAGAAGACCTCGAAGATCACCTTCTCAATCTATTCGAGAACAAAGCCGACAGCGACCCCGAGTTCCTCGAAAGAGCCCAAAGACAATCCATCGTCTTTATCCATTGGAGTCTACGACTATACGAACCAGTGGAGGTTTAGCCTAGGGACCCCTTCGTGCATTGGTGCACGTGATAGGTCTCCGACCTAACACTTGAACGAGCTCTTTTATCCCTACCCTATTCAAGCTGGATCCCCAGCAGAGACAGCTCTTTCTCTCATCAGTCAACAACATTTTAGCAATCGCCAACAGGGTAAACCTAACGGCGACCCCAGCAGCGACTCCTCAAGGAAGAATAAACAACCCCGGAGCCATAGAAGTCGCAAGACACCGGAACCCAGGAAAAGTCTATTCAGGAATAGCCACACTCAGGCTACAACAAGCACCCGAAATATTTATAGACCTCCTTAAAACTGGATATAGATTTTCCGGGATTTGCTTCGTCAACGAACCAAAGACACCGTTCACACTCACGGACAACGGAGAGCCCGACGTCATCAGAGCGAGGAACTGCGTCGAGATACACGACGGAAGACCAGACGATTTCCCCGTCGCCATTATCCCCGATCTCAGAAGAACCATCGCAAGGAATATCGACACAGACGGAATCAGAGCGGAGCTCGTCAAGACCAAGGAGAATAGAGACCACGTCTCAATCCTCATCCACTGGACCTTCTCCTCAACCTAGGAAGACACACTGGAAGCTCCTAACTCCCCACCAGTCCGAACAGAAATTGAAGGGATCATTTTTATTATCAGAAGAGGAGAGTTTGCCCACAAAACTTATCATCTCCGAACCTTCATCTTGGGACACACATTCTCCGAGATCATCCAGCTCATCGACCAAATTGATATTTCCATCAACAAAATTATCAAAAGGGACCCAGACTTACAGGAAGCATTACAAGCCGGAAGAAGACAGGCAGTACCCTTCTTCTTCAAAGAATAAACAAACACGGACGAAGTTGCAGCGGGATACCCTCCCGGCTATAGAACAGACCCAGCAGAAGTCTACGGAGACTTACCCAAAGACGTTGACAAGGATCAACTTTATTACGACGAAAGGAAAGCACACTTCTACTACACGGGAATCCTCACCGGATTCTTCCAACAACAAGGCAAGAGCGAATACGAATACGCGGCTTGGGGAGGAGAAATCATCCACGCAGGACCCGACCTACACCTCATTAAGGTCGAGGACTACGTCGCAAGAAAGACCTTCGACAAGCCTGAATCACCGGCAAATAGGCATCGTGACTCGCCAAGACCGCACATACATACTCTACCCAGAGAAACAGCCAGTGGAAGTCGAATCTCTAGAAGAAACACGCCCGCTACATCCCCCTTACAGGAAACCACTCCCAAAGAAGACTTCCGAGCGCCAACACCGGAGTTTGTCCCCGAACCGGAGTATTTTGAAGCACCAAGTGAAGATCAGGAACCGCCTAACGATCCAGAGCCCCAGCCCGGTACAATGTCAGCAGATACTGGAAGTAATGAGTCCAAGGGACCAGCTATGGCCAAACCCACCACCTTCAGTGGAAACAGAAAACGAACCGAGCAATTCCTCCACGAAATCGACCTGATGTTCCTGGCCAGGAAGAAGGATTATGCGAACGAATTCACCAAAATTGCTTACACTCTATCGTATATGAAGGAAGGCTCAGCAGGGATATGGGCAAGGAACTTCACTCAGGCCAGGAACACGCTGAAGGATTGGAACAAATACACTTGGGCAGACACGGTCGGCTACACATCCGTCCGCAAAAAGATAGCCACTGACTTCGAGGAATTCAACAAAGAAGCCGATGCTCGCGACAAACTGGCCCGAGTCAATCAGGGAAAGGAATCGTTTAACACCTACCTTCAGCTGTTTGAACAGCTCGCGGCGCTTGCCGGTGTAGACGGAGAAACCAAGAAAACCCATTTCCTGCGAGGACTCAAGTGGGAATTAGCAAAGGGAATTTATGAAGATCCCTCTAAAGACGGGACATGGGAAGAACTAGTCGAGAAGGCTAAGAAACACGAAAGGATGCACATCACAAGGGACTGAGCATACGGCCTCCGAAAAGGAAAATTCCAAATCTACACGCCGCGTACATTTTACGACGAAAGGGCACCCCCACGGCACGATAGGGAGCCCCAATACGAACCTATGGATGTAGACGCAGCGGAAATGGAGGCCGATGCTGTCCGAACTTGCTTCAAGAAGCTTACCCCGGCGGAGAGAGATCGACTTGCCAAAGAAGGCAAGTGCTTCTTTTGCAAGAAGCCCGGGCACATGGCGCGCAACTGTCCTTCTCGACCCAAGAGAAAATTCCAGCCCCCCCGTCACAGACCAGTGCGCAAAGCAGAAATGGACGAAGGACAATTCGACAATGAAGACGTCGAAGAAGGAAAAAACAGAGTCAACCACATCCGCCAGATGATGATGGGACTCAGTATGGAAGAAATCGAGGAAGTTCAAGCCTTTAGCGACTCGAAGAATTTTTAAGGCCTCTCCCATTGGCAGCGGATGTGGAGAGTAGGATTCTTGCAGGAAATTGGTACGCTCCTCTGGCCAGTAAAGATGCTGACCAAGAGCATGGACATCCAGATGTATTGTATCTTTCGGAAATGAAATCACATGGTGCACCATCACTCTGACTCGAGACAATGCTCATAGGCAAGAATAGAAAAGCTGCTACAACAGGCACTGGTAGACAGTGGAGCCACCGGAATCTTCATGCACCCTCGCTTTGTAGAAGTGCATCGAATCACTACACACAAAACCCCCACCCCATCCAGTCAGTAAGTCCAGAACACCGAGTTTCAAAGGAGGACCTATTACACGATTTGCCAACCTCAAATTACAGGTTCTAGGCGAAAAAGGGGGGTCGCATACAGAATCAGCAAGATTCTATATCGCGGAAATAGTAAAAGAGGACGTCATTTTAGGAACCGACTGGTTATTAGAACATAACCCAGAAGTTCGACTGGCATGCCTACGGGCTACATTTTACCAGATGCCGCCCTCCTGCCAAATAAAAGGGGGACCGGTAAAAGCTAAAAGAGCTACAAGAAAACCAGGACGTCCTAAACCAAGCATACGGCGCATGGAACAGTACCGCAAATGGGCGACTACTCAATACCAGTGCAAAAGCCGGGAAAAGCAGTACTAGGCCGGAAAGTGGAAACACCACAGTACCACATCCGTGGACAATACCTACAAGTCCGGAGTTCACAACTCGAAGGTTGAATGCCGAACGTCTGAAGGCCCGAACCAGAAATTATAGGTTCCGACATGGGCTGAAGAAGACGTTCTGGAGGGCGGTGACGGACTTCCGGCACTTCCCTCCAAGAATCTTGAAGGAAGACGGAGTCTATCTCGTCAGATGCCTAGATACGGGAACATTACAGGCACTGGAATTATACAACGACTCTGAAGAAGGCGTTGATATACATCGCGCCGAAACCACGGAACTCCATACGCCACACACCGGCACAAGGACAAACCTGCAAAGCATCGACAGGAAACAAACAAAACACACCAACTCGCAAAGACTTGCAGAAGAAGCTGCTAAAGGGAAACCCGAACTATCCTTCGAAGAGATAGTGCCGAAGGAATACTGGAATTATAGGAAGGTTTTCGAAGGTCGACCAAAGGGACAAGCTACCGCTCTCTCGACCTTGGGATCACAAAATAGGAGATCAAGGAAGGAATGGATCACTCGCTCAAACCCAAGCTATACAGTCTTAGCCCTGGAGAGCAAGTGGAACTCAAGAAATTCATAGACAAAAACCTCCAGAAAGATGACATCAGAGAATCCAAATCGCACATGGCATCCCATTCTTCTTCATCAAGAAAAAGAATGGAAAACTATGACCAGTAATGGATTATCGCAAACTCAATGAAATAACAATCAAGAACAAGTACCCTTTGCCGATTATTCAAGAATTACTGGATCTTCTGGCTGAAGCCATATAACTTTTCACTAATGGATGTCGATAACAGGATATAACAATGTACGCATGAAAGAAGGAAGCGAGAAACTAGCCGCAATTCGTCACCAATTTAGGAATGTACGAACCTCTGGTGATGTTCTTTGGATTAACCAACTCGCCGGCAACATTCCAAACTATGATGAACGCCCTCTTCAAAGGACCTCATCTATGCCGGATTAGTAGCAATCTATATGGACGACATCCTAGTATTCTCTAAAACAATGGACGACCACATCAAGACAGTGCGAAAGGTTTTACAGATCTTACAAGACAACGATCTGTATCTACAACCCTTGAAGTGCAAGTGCCCACAAAGAGAAAATCGACTATCTTGGATATGTTATATCACACGGACATCTGGAAATGGACCCGATTAAAGTGGCCGGCATTATGGACTGGCCAACCCCTGGAAAAGTCAAGGAAGTGCAATCATTTTTAGGATTTTGCAATTTTTATCGCAGGTTTATCAAAGATTACTCAAAAATAGCAAGACCGCTATTTGAGTTAACACAGAAGGAACGCACCTGGGATTGGACACCAGCATGCGAAGACGCGTTTCAAACGCTAAAACGAATATTTACAGAATCTCCGGTGCTCGTTATGCCAGACACGAGGAACCCGTTTCACATTGAATGCGACGCTTCCGACTTCACCACCGGAGCAGTTTTATCACAAGTTGCCAAAGATGGAAAATGGCACCCATGTGCTTATATCTCCAAGTCGCTCTCACCAACAGAACGCAACTACCCAATCTATGATAAAGAGTTGCTGGCGGTCGTTCGAGCTTTTGAAGCTTGGCGACACTATTTGGAGGGCGCCGACACCCGGTAGCCGTCTGGACGGATCACAAGAACCTCGAATGGTTCCGTTCAAGCCAGAAACTAAACCGTCGACAAGCACGATGGTCACTCTACCTTGCGTTTCGACTACAAGTTGACGCACAAGGCAGGAGTCACTAATAAATCCGACAGTCTGTCACGGCGTCCAGACCATAAAAAGGGGGTGGAATTTGACAATTCAGGCGAAACACTCTTGGAGCCCAAACTTTTCAATGACACAGAAAAGATCCGAAGACCTTTCACAGAAATCAATGCCATCAATACAGACAACAGTTGGGACCCTCATCAAATACTCCACATTAGGGCAACTGGACGAGGAGGCGTTACCATAATAGACGACGACCTCCGGAAACGAATCATTGAAGAAAATAGGAAAGACGAATGGCTATTAGAAACCCTAGCCAAGATCAAAACCTTAGGACCTCGAAACATGAAGAAAGGTTTACAAGAATGGAACGAAGAAGAAGGATTGGTCCTTCACCGAGGAAAAATATATGTTCCTCGAAACGAACAACTTCGTCAAGATATCATCAAATTGAACCATGACAATCTAGCAGCAGGACATCCAGGACAAAGAGGAACTCTAGCCTTAGTCGGACAGGAATTCACTTGGCCAGGAATATCAAACACAGTTCACCAATATGTGGAAGGATGCGCCATCTGTCAATCCACCAAGAACGACACACATCCTACCATGGTACCATTACAACCAACAGAAATCCCAGATCGACCCTTCGGAACAATAACCATGGATTTTATTACAGATCTACCAGAATCAAACGGATACGACTCGCTACATGTAGTAACCAATCGATTCACCAAAACTGCAGTAATAACTCCATGCCTGAAAACCATCGACTCTGATGGAACGGCCAAAATCTTGCTAGAAAACATCTGGAGACGCTATGGACTGCCAGATAAAACCATATCGGATAGAGGAACTCAATTCGCTTCAAAAGTAGCGCAAGCCCTGCTCAAAGAATTAGGAATCAAATCCGCTTTAAGCACAGCCTATCACCCACAGACAGACGGTGCTACTGAACGAATGAATCAGGAACTGGAACAATACCTAAGAGCATTTTGCAGCTCTTCACAGGACGATTGGGCCGGATTAATCCCCTATGCGGAATACGCCCACAATACCCATCAGCACTCGGCCACGCAGAAGTCACCATTTGAACTTCTTCATGGATATCAACCACGGGCTTACCCAGCCATCATCGGAAACACGAATGTCCCCCGCCGACGCTCGCCTCGAAGCTCTGCAACGTGCTAGGAAGGAAGCACAAGCCAGCCTCAAAATTGTAGCCGAAGCCATGAGGATACAGCACGACCATTTTGGAACGGACCTGCCGCCTTTCAAGAAAGGAGAACAAGTATGGCTTGATGGGAAGAACATCCACACCGATCACCCATCAGAGAAACTGAGACCCAAACACTTTGGGCCATTTGAAATCATTGACACCATAGGGAATGTCAACTTCAGGTTGAAACTGCCCAACAGCTGGAAGCGCATTCATGACATCTTCCATGCTAGTTGACTCACGCCCTACAAGGAAAACGAGGTCTATGGTCCGAACTACCCTAAACCGGCTCCGGACCTGATCGAAGGGCAAGAGGAATTCAAAGTCGAAGCCATTGTCGGAGCTAGACGCTTCGGACGATGGAAGATCCTGCAGTACCTGATCAAATGGAAGGGCTACCCGGAATCGGACAACTCTTGGGAAGCCGCGGCAAACGTCACTAACGCACAAGAAGCCATAAAGGACTTCTACCGCCGGCACCCTCGGGCAGTCAAAGGAATGGAAGCTTCCATTCTGGCCCTGGTGATCGAATTAGAACTCAACCGAGTAGCCGAAGAAGATCAAATCAGAAAGAAGCTCGAGAAGCATCCGATCGGAAAGAAGCTTCTCGCCATAGGATTAGCTATCCCCCAGATCATGGAAGAGATCAACAAACGAATGACGCAGCTAAAGAGGCCGCCCCTGGTTCCTCGATCAAAAGTGCCACCACTGACGATCAACAATCGAGAAGCGCAGCCAAAGAAGCCCAATATAGACTCGTCTCGATCAAAGCTACAGCAGAAGCGATCGGACAGCTCTAATTGGCGGACTCAAGCATACCAGGAGCTACAAAAGCAGACCAACCGAGGATTGGCATGGCCAGGCAAACGGCTATGACCCCGTTCGACCCCACTCTATCCACAGTAGCCGTTTACACCGTCGTTGCGGCTCTTGCTCTCACCGCTGTCTCCATCGCCATCGCCCTTGTCCTCGGATCTCTTCACGCCGCTGCCACCATTGGCATCTCCTCCGTCGTATAAAAGACACCCTGCATCGGACAGAGACATTCCTCAGCATCCCAGCTACAACTCGAATGTCCCTTGCCCCCACACACCTCTTCTTACACAACTCCCCCCGCTATATTCTTAGCAACATCAGAATGTCTTCCGCTACCGCGTCCCCTCACGCCTCCAACACCTCCTCCCCCAACCCCTTCATCCTTCGCACCATCTCCCCGCCCACTACCACACCCACGCTCGTTGACGACACTGACTCGGATTACGACAGCGAGGATGACATCCCCTCGGAAGGCGTCCCGGTCGCGGATCCCCTTACAGAGTTTGTTATTCCCCATTTCCCGGCTGAAATGCCAAACCCCCACATCGCCGTTCCTCCGGTGGCTTTCGCCATTCACAACGAAAACCCTCGCCTCCGAATCTGCGCCATACCCAACCCCCTTCACGACATCTGTCTCTACCAGGACCTGAAGACGAATAACAGCGTTTACCACCTCACACTCGCCGAGGACGAAGCCCCTATCATTCTGAACCAGCCTGGCTTGAGGAACCCCGTGCTTTCCTTTTCTATTTACAGCAAGCAGTCTGGGCGCAAGCCTATCAGGTTTTCTCTGGACCCCTCAACCAGACCCAAGCCATCCTCCTCGCCAACCTCACCGTCACCTCCTACCGCATGAAAGGGTTGATCGATCTCCCCGCCATCCGCAACGACATGGTCAATTTCCGGCTGGGAGGGATATTTACCACCAGCTCCATCCTCATACAGGCGCACTCCATACCCGCCTGGCTCGACGTACTGGCTCGAATTCGCTACAAGGAAAACACGATCTGCTGGTTCCGATTCGCAGGACATAATGGAGCACGTCTGGAGATCGAAGAGTATGTCCCTAAAGGGCTACTGCCGACCCACTCCTTCCCACTTAACAGTCGAGGGGTTCACCCCATTGCGTGCTACTGGCCTGGCGGATGTACCCCGGAGGATAACGTTAGGCCCTGGGTCATGACCAAACTGGATATACAGGAACAGGGGTTTCACCAGATTGACGCTGAAGAACCCATGGTTGTCGATCCCCCGGCCAACACCGAACCCGAGCTCCTAGCGGCAGAACCCTTTCGGCCCACCAACGAGGAGACCGCCGAATTCATGCGGCCCACCAGTCCCCTCTACGACCCCGAACAAGTCGTCCGGGATCGCCAGGTACTTCGGCCGCTACCGGTACCACCCCCGTCACCCCTGCTGTGTCCCCATCCCCCCCCTTACTCGGCGACGACCTCACCCATCCTGTCATTGTCGACGAAGCCTCCCCCCAGTCGCCGGACGTTCCTGTCGCAACTGAAGAAGGATGGCCTGCCGACGCCATGGACTCCGAAAACGTTTGGCCTACCCCTCCTGCTCTCCCGCCTTCTCCACCCACCGACCCCTCCACTCGTACCTGCTGGGAATGCGGACGCGCCGGCCATCTCGTCGTGGGATGTCCAATCACGGGCATTCGCCAGAGAACGGACGTTACGGCGCGCGGCTTTCTTCAAGACTACGATAGGCATCGCATGCAGTCCCGGCGCCTTCGTCTACAGATGGATAGGACGGCTGAGGAATACGGGTACCACAAGCAAGCGTTAGACCACTTGATCGACACAGCTAACTGGACCGGATACCCCGCTCGAAACATCCCCACCTTCGACGAAGTCCACCTGAGGAGACCTGCCCCCACCATCGGTGCACCCGCCAAGCGCCGAAGACTTGTATAGAGGGGGGTATTGTTAGGACCGCGTCCTAACACGTGCTTCGCACGTGAATGGATGGGCTGGTCAAGTGCTTCGCACTTGCTACAGACTCGGACCACTCTCCATGACTCCTTACCATTTACATGCTAACGCATGAACGCTGACTTCTAGTTCCTGATTCTTGATGTGGACAGACATTGATTCCTGACCCCCGTTCCTGGTTCTTGATCGATCAAAGATGTGGATGGACCTTAGTGATCGGATTACTATATTTAGTTATATGGCAGGTCGATGAGGCATTCTAGCTTACGGATCTCGATCGTTGACTTCGGTACCTGAGAAGCGCACAGACCAGATCTTGATCCTGCCCTAGACACTTCTGTACGTAAATAGCCGAGATGAGCTTCTAAGAAGCTCAGCTCGTTCACCTGTAATACACTCGATCTCTGCACTGCACCCGGCATCTGGCTACCTTCCTAGCCCACGCTTCGTGATCTCTGTCAGATCTGAGAAACTCTTTACACGGTCTGACGAAGCACTGGACTCGTCTCCCTTCCCTCCCCTCCCTCTACTCATCCACTTCTACACCGGACTAGCTGCCTTCCGCGTTCTCAGTTGGACACCTCCCCGTGTCATCTGTTGGACAGGAGAAGATCATCCGGTTCCTCCTCATCATCGAGAAGACCTCGAAGATCACCTTCTCAATCTATTCGAGAACAAAGCCGACAGCGACCCCGAGTTCCTCGAAAGAGCCCAAAGACAATCCATCGTCTTTATCCATTGGAGTCTACGACTATACGAACCAGTGGAGGTTTAGCCTAGGGACCCCTTCGTGCATCGGTGCACGTGATAGGTCTCCGACCTAACACATAGTGGCCGCACTCCACTAAGTAGCCAAAACAGACGAAAATACATCCGCAACGATGTAAAACTATGAAAGGCTTGGTCCACAATGACTATAAACTAGTTACCGTCTGGAACGACGTTAAATCTACCAAGGACCCTCGGAGTGTGGTTGTATTCTTGTAGATGGTGGAAGGGAGGGCCTCCACCGTTGCAGAACCCTGCTGACTAGGTCAAGGCGCTTCCATATTCCATACGCCTTATGGTAAAAGAATATGGGGTCGACACGGTTCAATTCCGTGCGAGGGGTTTAGGGATGTGGAGCGGGTTGTCAGTCATCCGACAGGACCACGACTACTCCATGGTGCACCCATTCTACCCTTGAAGTCTGAAGCAAGGATTCCGCTTCAAGGGCCAGTCAAGAGGCAACTGGGATCATGCCTCAGGTTTTTGGATGTCCTCCATGACTGTAAACTGGGATCGCCCTTTCCTCTACAGGGCCATGAGCAGTGCCCAAACATGAGATATGTTTTGGCACTACTAACATCTGCAACGACGCTAAACTACTACTCCTTTCGGCATAGGAGATGTCGATCGACATCATTATTGACACCATGATGTTGATCTAGTCCACAATGACGATAAACTACTTACTCCTTCAGGCAATAGGAGTCGTGGTTGATGGTCATGACCTTGACCATCAACTAGTCCGAAATGACCTTAAACTACCCTCACCCCGGAGGATTAAATCTATTGAGGCTCGGGAGGTTCAAGCCAGGTGATAGCGGACATCCGCAATGACTATAAACTAGTTGCCATCCTTCATGATGATAAACTGAGCTGCCCTTTATCTACAGGGCCATGTGAGTTGTGTCAAAATAGGCTCCAAAGTCTATTCTGGCAACTCTATAAGTTATCCGGTTTGATATAGTATAAACCATCACCATCTTGCCTCAATGGGAACCCTGTCAAAAAGGAGGAACTTGTCTACGGCCCTATGCGCACCACCGATAGATGTTCCGGCGCACAGAAACGCCTGCTGTCTTTTTTACAGGTACTCCTACGTTGGGAGATGGATAAGTCTGCAACGACCTTAGCTTAAACTAGCAGGGCAGTCCGCAACGACTTATATATAAACTAGCCTCAGTCTGCGAAGACTTAAGGATAAACTAGTAGACGTCTGCAAAGACACAAAACTATGGACGTCCGGCACGACGTTAAACTACCAGGACATACCTCACGCTGACCCCGCAATAATCACTGTCAAGGTGGATACCATGGTCTATTCAAGAGACCATGGGGTTCAAAGTCTATTCTTCAAAATCCTTACTTCGTGTTCAATACACGGAGCGTGGATACATGCTCGCTCCCATGTGACAAACAAACTCTGGACGAACACTCAATCTCTAACCAGGACAGGCCACCGTATGGGGCTGACAGAGTTAGGGATCTTCAAAGGGGTCTTGCCGGACTCAAAACAAGTCGAGAAAAGTCTATTCTCAATAGGTTGGTGGGCCTAAGCCTTGATAAAGCAATCAACCCACACACCTGGAGTCCCCCTCGATACTGGAGATCAAGGAGATAAAGATCTATCCTGGAAACAATGAAGCATGGCCTTCGGCATTCTGAAGAAGAACAACACACACCCATCCACAGACGTGTTTCTGTTTCATCATATAATCATTTGCATGTGACACCTTTCTGCATCATTGCCAGAAGGAACTGGCTTACCAAACACACCAGGGAGCCCTGGTCGAGCAGCTGCCTATTGACTCTAGGAGTGTACTCAAACAAAATGTATCAGTGAAGGAAAACACCGAAGAAACACGGTATTGTGGCGATACCGCAGCTTCAAATCAAACAGCTCAATGGAGATGGAAAACTCCTAGGCATTGTAAACAACGTAAGTCGGTCTTCGCCCCAGAAAACGGAGTCATATTGGGAAGACGCATCCCAATCTATTTGGACAACCAGAAAGCAATTGTACATGGAATGACGATGAAGCTCGCAAGGGCGAGTAGTCCCCTCAGAAGTTGGGACCTAGAAAGGGGGTAATGTTATGACTTGACCGATCGGGGCCCTTTGGGGCCAGTCTATCCGATGGTTCAAGCATCACATGCTAGGTGGCTCTACTACGGAGCGTACATCAAGGTATTTGGCATGTCCTTAGGAGCCGACTGGACCAATGGTTCTTCAAGACATCAGTAGAGGTTATATGACAGGGTCATGGGTATAGCGGATTGATAAGATAGGCATTCACATGCCATGGGCTTAGGGCTTATGGGTAAGCACCTCGTTGCACCAGGATGGATTGGTGCGACTGGAGAAGTACAAGAGTAGGCACCGGCTGAGAAAGACGGCGACCACAGCTCTCCTGGGATGGGAACCCAGAGAAGCATACGGACTCTTACCCTATACCCTATACAGTATATAAGGCCCATAGAATAGGCTGAGAATCTTCAGTCTATTCTCTTTGTTTGTTCATATCTTCCTATACGGACACTTTGTCCCTACACAGTCCTCACACTGTGTAACTTAGAGCCAATCATTATCCCCTCCTGTATCCTTGCCTGATACAGTCGAGACTTTGTCCACCCCTCAGTCCATCATATGACCTAGGGAAGAACCTGTTACTCTTGGGTTACTGAACGAGCAGTTCGTAACACCATAGAAGGCCTTACCATCCATCTTAATAACTGGGAAAACAAAGGATGGATAAACATAACTAAGAAGCAGCTGTTCAGAGCAATAATGTATTAATTAAGACAACAGTCCGCCCTCATAGCCTTTGAATGGGCAAAGGAACATAATAGAAACTACAGCAACAAACAAGCTGACAAACTGGCACTAACAGGTACACTAAAAGACAATGCCAAGGAAATAGACCTAACTGTCCCACCAGCCTTCAACCTACAAGGGGCACTAATCATGTCACTAAAATAATCTATAGCATATAAAGGAATACGACAGATAAAAGAAAGCCAACTCACACTGTAATAAAGTACAACAACACAACTAGACATCACCAAAGGAGCGATACAAATGCACACAGAACTACATAAAACAGATAAAATAATATAAAACAGCTATAGACACTCCAACCTAAATATAACCATCAGACAATTCATCTTCAAAGCAATACACAACACCTATCAGATCGGCCAATACTAGGACACCATACCTAACTTTAAACAAAGAGCCACTATAGCATATGCAAATACCCCAATAAGGATCTAAAGCACATCCTGCTTTATTGCATGTACCCAACATGACAAGTCATATAAACAATAACTGAGAAATTGTGGCCACACGGTGGCAATAAATGGCCCAATATATACCTAGGAACAATTCTAAGATGCAAGCTACTCACAATAACACCTGAACCAGACCTAATGATAACTGAACAAACCTACCAAAAAAAAATGAGAGGCCCCACCAAACTACTAAAGATCCTACTATTGGAAGCAGCTCATCTAATCTAGGCAATAAGATACAAGAGAATAATCCAAGAACACAAACACAAAGCTAATGAAGTAAAACAAAGATGGCACAACAAACTGACAACCCACCTCAACATTGACTGAGTGACTGCCGCAAAGATAAACAGAAAGACAAAAACTAAAACTAAAATAAATAAATAAAACATAAAAGAAAGTTCTTACACACAAAAACAATATTCCAGCCAATTGGGCCTACAATCTTGAGGTTTTAGTGGGTACTAAACCACCCTGATCCCTAACTCAAAAGGGCTCTCAGACAGTTTGAGCCCCATACTGCCCATAAATGGGCATACATCAACACATTTTCTGATTCCCTTGACTGAGATCCCCCTCCATGAGGGAGGTCTTGCTATAGTGCCTTTATTTAAAACTTAACCTATAGTTAGTCGTCACGTGAATATATTGCTTGTCAAAAAAAAGGAAAGGTAGTGGTATAGGTTCAAGGAGCGCCCTAATAAATACTCTTTAATCAATTTATTATTGGGCAGGCTAGCGTAATGGTTAACGCGCTAGTTTCCGGTTGCCATGTGATTAGCTAGAGATTCTGGGTTCGAGTCCCAGGCTTGTCGTTTTGATGCGGAGCTTGGCCACGGTCGCGTGACCTTGTCTCCTCTCCCAGTGGCCGACTCATCTTGTTTCATACAACTATGTCCTTCTTTGGAGCGGCATCGACGTCTACAAACGTTTCGAACACAACTGACAAGGATGTCGAAGTTGTTGATCCGCCTCCCGACTCCATCTCGTCACTATCATTTTCTCCGCTAGCAGATTACCTTGCTGTGGGCAGCTGGGACAATAATGTTCGAATTTACGAGGTAGGAGCCAGTGGACAGACCCAGGGCAAGGCAATGTATGGACATCAAGGCCCCGTCTTGAGTGTATGCTGGAACAAGGTACGTGAGGAGTGCTCATTGATGCGACGGACGTTGACGCTTACTGCGGCGACCTTCCGTGTCTGCTTAGGAAGGAAACAAAATCATATCCGGTGGATGCGATAACGCTGCAAGGTTGTACGACATCCAGAGCGGGCAGTCGCAGCAGGTGGCTCAACACGACGCGCCAGTGAAGGTCGTGAAATGGATCGACACTCCCCAGGGTGGCATTCTTGCGACGGGCAGTTGGGATAAGACCCTCAAAGTGCGTATGGGTCACTTCCTGGGGTCGAAATTTGAACTCACAAAGTGTTTGTCGAAGTATTGGGATTTGCGAAGTGCAAATCCCATCTCGACAGTCCAGCTGCCGGAACGCTGCTATTCGTTCGATGTCGCCTATCCCCTTCTCGTCGTTGGCACAGCTGAACGGCATATCCAAATATTCAACTTGTCCTCGAGCCCAGTCACACCATACAAGGTCTACAACGCTTAGTTTTCCCCTGTCACCGAAAGTCTGACTTCTTGGCTAGACCATGATCTCTCCCCTGAAGTGGCAAACCCGAGTGGTGTCCTGTTTCCCATCGAGCAATGGTTTTGCGGTTGGTACCGTTGAGGGACGCGTCGCAATTCAGTAGGCATCCTTTGCAGATCTTTTTTCGACATAATCTCACAACCTGTTTCCCAGATACGTGGACGACAAAGACTCTCAGTTTGTCTGCACACGCTCCTTGCTCTCTCGTCATCGTTGACGCTCTTCGCAGGAACAATTTTTCCTTCAAGTGCCACCGTCGAGATCAAGGGCCCAACACGAAGGACCAAGCTCTCGTTTTTGCCGTGAATGATATCAATTTCCACCCAGTGCACGGCACTTTCTCAACATGCGGTGCGGAATATCTCTGAAATTTTTAAATAATATTTGAACTCACGGCGATATCCAATCAGGCTCTGATGGGACTATCAACTACTGGGACAAGGATGCGCGCTCGCGCTTGAAGAGTACGTTTCCATGCGCGTCCTATTGTGCACAACGCCCTGATTCATAACTTATGTTCACAGCCTTCGACCCCTGCCCGGGTCCAGTCACCGCTTCTGCATTCAATCGCACTGGCACCATCTTCGCCTACGCTGTCTCCTACGACTGGTCCAAGGGCCTCTCGGGCGCGACGCCCGGACACCCGAACAAAGTCATGTTACACGCAACAAAAGACGATGAAGTAAAAAAGAGGCCTGCAAAGCGGTAAATATGCCATGTATTCCTTTCCAGCTTTCCTGTCAGTGCGGCTCCAGTAATTACCTGTCGCATCTCCCTGTTTTGTGCATTGTATCAACCATCACGGATCCGAATTTGTTGCCCTTCGTATGCTTGTTTGCGGCCAAGTCCTGGCCATGTAGCCTATCCGTGGATGAAAAAACCTTAGTGATGGTTGCTCAATCACTGAAATCTCATGTCCAGTATTTCTTGGACAACAACCTATGGCCTACTATGCCTGCATGGAGAGGGTGAGAGGCACAGCTCACATGAGGGTTTGAGACCTTCGTTGCGCGCAATTGGTCCACTTGAACCACTGACTCAATTGTGATGAAAGAAAGATATTGTTTCTCAGTGTGATCAGCCAACCCCGTCCAAAAATATGAAGTGGGTCGTTGTCATTCCTCCGATTATGTGAATCGTCTAATTAGTAGCTTCAGGGAGCATCTAGTCACTCCCTGGCTGTAAGCACAATCCAGATAGATATACTGTATATGTATGCTCATAAACATCTCGCGTCCCCTTCAAAGACACAGGGATCTGGTTAGAGTTCCTTGCCGAGAGCGACCTTACGCTCCGCCTCCTGCCTCGCCTTCACCTCTAACAGAGGGTCAAGCTCGGATGCGGGTTGGCGGTAAGAACCGCCCCAGCGGTCAGCCCAAGTGAAGTACTGGACAACAAAAAGTTAGCACTGCAACCGATGACGACCAATCTAAAGTTAGAGCCCGACCTGGCCATAATTGACAGTGAAATAGAGATGGTGGAGAGTGTGGTGAGCTGGTCCGTTTATGACCGTCTCGAGCGGGTGTCCGGTGATCATGTCCGAGTCGTGGATCTGCCAAGAATGTATAAGGAATTCGAACACGGAAACCAGCGGACAGATGGACGCACGAAGATACTCCAGAAATTGACGAAAACGAACAAGCCGAGATACAGTATCCGATGCAATGGCAAAACGAAGATGAACATGTGGTAAGGGACGGATTGGAGGTATCCATCGACAGGGTGGAACGCGTGCGACGCGAAAGGTGTGGGGACTTGTCAAATCGGTTAGTTTGATCGAAGGGAGGATCAGCAAAGGGATGAAGACGCACTGAACCACTTGTGATGCGGCTTGTGAATGTGCTTGTAGAGCAAGGGATGGTGGAGGAGGCGATGTACCCAATAGATGCCATAATCGGTGAAAAGCAGGAACCTGCGAAGGTTAATCAACTTGAGTTAAAGGCAGACGAGAAAGGGAATCGGAAGCTCACATTGCTATGGACGCGAAGAAGTACGTCCAGCCATACTGGTCCACGTCATCGTACAACTTTGAGTAGCCCATGACCTCGGCTTGGAACCAAGGCAAGGTGAGGAGAGTTATCATAGGGAAAGCGCGCATGCTGGATTGGATCTCAAGCTTGACCTGATTTTTGAGGAATTTAGGATGTTGCATCATGTCGTGATTAAAGATATACTGGTAAGAGAGGCCGGCGAAGGTGAAATAGAGAAAGAAGATGCCGAGGAGGGTGATGACGGAAAGGGAGAGAAGCTGGCGAGGGATGTAGTCGCGGGGCCATGCAGAAGAAGCGGGTTGGAGACGCGTCCAGACGGCGTCGAGGAGGTAGTCGTCGGCGATGGTCAAGACGAGGTCCATCGTGAAGAAAGGGAGAGCACCGCGGAGGACGACGGGAAGCTGAGCTCTCCATCCCGCCAGCAACACTTTTTATTGCAACACACAAAAAGTCACACCACTCGGAATTTCCATCCCGGCGCCTGCTTACATTCGCTAGCCCTCGCTCCAGCCTGCGTCGGCCCAGCTCAGCTGCCACAAAGTCGCGCGTAAATGTTCGCGAACGTGGGCCGACCAGCGTACGATGCTCGAGGCCGCATCCGCAAGCGGACTGATATAGACATCGTGGCTGGTTTCCAGTGTTGACCGGCTACGGTGCTATCCATCCCACCACGCTCCCGACATCTCGGCCCGGCCGCCCCCCGCGTCCGGCGACCGCGTTGGACTCTCCATTCCCATTCCTCGTCCGTTCACACAGACATCAAGAAAAAGAAATCCGTCAGCCGCCGGGACGGGCCACGTCCGCCTGGCACAGGTGTCGTCGCATATGACTGTCAAGCGCACTGCACCAGAGGCAAGATGGGAACAATTGTGGCGTGGATGCACGTGAGATCATCGCGGCAGGCCCGCACGTGGAGAGATCGTATTGTCTGGACAACAACGACTCTGGCGAACTGAGGAGGATTCCGCCGCGTTGTTTCGTCCAAGAATCACTCGAGGACAACCGCGCCCCTGGAAATACTCACTCCGCAGTCATGCCTCTCCTTTATAAGTTCCCCCGCCTTCTTCTCCCCTCCCATCACCTTCCTGTGCTTGGTGGACTCTTTCCCTTTACTCTCTTCCGAGGCAGAGCCTTTCTTTTCATTTTTTCTCCTCTATCCCAGTCTTCCCTTCACTGTGCTAGACCGCAGGCTTTAAGGATCTTCCCTCCCCTTCATTCAGGTCTCTCATTCTCCACCGTCCTATCTTGAGTCTCCGTCATGCAACTCGGTCTCTCTTTCACGCTGCTTCTGGCAAGCCTTCTCGTCGCCTTTTCCACCGTCGATGCGGCTCCTCTGAAGCGGCAGAACAGTGGCATGGTAACTCTCCCCCTCAAACGAGTCCACGGCCCAAGGGACGGAGTCCATCCCCAGGTCGTGCGTGTCCCGTCTTCCCTGTCCATTCGTTATAGTCTATTTGAACCCGATCGTCTTCCTCCAGCTCCTCCAGCAGCACATTAACCGGTCCCACCGTCGTCTGGCGCGAATGACCGGCCGTGCCGGCCCCTCCAGCGATGAACTCGTCTCCTCCATCGCTAAACGCATGGCCGCCGCAGATGAAGACATTCGGCGCCGCTCCGTCCTCGAGAAGCGTTACAACCGTAATGGTCTGGGCAGTGTCAGCAAGGGCATCAGTGCCGTGATCAACAATGCGAAGGCCAAGCTCACCGGTGCCAAGACGTGAGGGTCCGAGCTGTCGGTCTTTTTGTCCTACTGACTGGTAATCCGCTTTTCCAGTGCTGCTGTTGCTGCCGCTGCCAAGGCCAAGGGCAAGAAGGGTGGCAAGAAGGCCGCTGCTGCTGCTGCTGCTGCTGCTGCCGCTGCCGGTGCTGGCACTGCCGCCGCTGTAAATAGTGCTGCGGGTGCGGCAGGCTCCAACTCAACGTCCGCTGGTGTCTCCCCAATCGACATCCAAGCCGCTCAGCAAGGTGGCCTCACTGCGGCAAGCACGCCTGCAACCGCCAACTCCCTTGGTCTGGACATCGAGGCTAACGATGTCGGCTACATTGCCACCGTTCAAATTGGCACTCCACCCCGTGACTTCAAGCTGCTCATGGACTCCGGATCCGCTGACCTTTGGGTCGGCGCCGAAGGCTGCACATCCACGACTGGTGCCGGATGCGTGCGTATAGCCATGTGCTTCCTTCCATAAATAACAGCCAGCTGATTGGCATCATATTCTTGGAACGTCCCTAGGGTAACCACGTCTTCTTGGGGGCCAAGTCGTCTTCGTCCTTCAAGGACACGAAGGCACCGTTCCAGGTAACCTACGGCACTGGCGCGGTTGCGGGCGATATCATCACGGATGATATCACTGTCGCCGGTCTTGCGCTCGCAGCGCACACGTTCGGTGTTGCACTCCAGGAGACCAATGATTTCGCATCGAACTCGGTTCCATTTGATGGTCTCATGGGCCTTGCACAGAGTGTACGCCTTGATCTATCTGTCATACCACCGTTTCCGTTCTGATCTTTGTTCTCTTCAGACTCTTTCGGAACAACAAACCCTGACCCCCATTGAGTCTCTGGCGAAAGCCGGCCTTGTCACGGAAGCCATCACCTCGTACAAAATTTCCCGTCTCGCGGATCAGAAGAACGACGGAGAGATCACATTCGGCGGTTTGGATGCCTCAAAGTTCGACTCTGCCACACTCGTCAATTTACCCAACGTGAACAAACAAGGCTTCTGGGAAGCCAGCATGGATGCTGTGACTGCTGATGGCCAGGACCTCGGGCTCACAGGCCGCACTGCCATCCTCGATACCGGCACAACCCTCATCGTCGCTCCCCCTGCTGATGCCCTCGCTGTCCACAAGGCCATCCCCGGCGCGGCGTCTGACGGCCAAGGTGGTTTCACCATCCCATGCACCACTACGACCTCCGTCGCTTTCTCATTCGGCGGAACCTCGTTTGCGATCGATCCCCGCGACCTTGCTTTCTCCCCCGTCAACCCCAACGACCCCACAGGTGACTGCGTCTCCGGCATCTCCTCTGGTCAGATCGGGGGTGCGCAGGAATGGTTGGTGGGCGATGTCTTCCTCAAGAACGCGTACTTCTCTACCGACGTCGGCAAGAACACGCTTGCGCTTGCTAAGCTTGTCTGATTGTTTGGTAGCTGAGTTTGAGCCCCATTTAGGGCGCGTGTCTCGATGGTCATGGGTTGCTTTCGTAGTGCATACGTAGTCACGGGGCGTAGATTAGTCCATGCATGTTCACATTCTCATTTGGCTTTGCTGGTTTGTAAGATAGGATTCATTTGTATTGCTGCAACAGTTTGCTCGGTTAACTGGGATCTAATACAAGGCACAACGTAGGTGTGTTCCGGGAGCAGTGCGCTGCATCGCCGGCGCTGAGATGGGGCTTTCAACTGCTTTCAATCGAGTTAGAAAGTTTCCAGAGAATATTGGTTGCCCGCTCGCTGCACATGCGTGTGCGCGACGCGATTTCCGAATTGAGCTACCATTGTGCACGCTGCAGCGCGGTACGGCGGACTCGGACAAGACAAACACTCTCAAACACCGCGATATCCAACTGCCGCCATCATGACTATCCCCCCTCGGTTCATGAACAGCGTACACACGTTATATCCCGATGACGACTCGGAAAAAGAAGTCTACGTACAGGCCAATGGCCTGTCCTTTTCGGGAGTCGGCGACCGACATGTGCAACTCCAATGGACGAACGCTGTCGTCGACGGGCGCCCTGTCGTGCAAATCGTTCAGCTGACAGGAGGGGTCGGTGGATATGGCTACTACTCGCCCTACGTCGAGGTTCGCCCGTCCGCAGAAATCAAGCTCGAGCTGTTCGTGTTGGGCAAGTTCTCGCGCGCGCCGCGCACAGCGAGATGAGATCCTCAAGCTAGCTCGCGACGTTGCCTTTGTGAAGGCGTCGAGGACGAACAACTGCTGTGTCTGGACCAGAGATTTGCTCGGTACTATGCTCGGAGCTGGGCTCATATCACAAGCCACGTTCGCCTCGGTGGATGCTGGAGTCCCTCTGCTTAGGCGTTGTCCTGAGGCATGAGACGATTGGTCGAATGGGTAGGTTGAGCTTGTTCTGCTGTCCCATAAAGTTCTGATGGATGCATCTTTCCAGGATACCTTTACGCAGACTCTAGAGCCATGAGTCTGTATATATGTAGATGTATCGATAAACTTGCATTCATTTTCTATGTCGGTCCTGTGTGCGCGACAACCGGATCCGATGACCTACAACGGAGATTTGTGACGCACTCTCGTGAGGCCATACCTACCTTTTGATCTATTAATACCACATGAAGGTAACCCCTTGACAGTCCCAAAACGCAGTCGCTGTTCCACCGCGCACGTTTGCGATGGTCTGATTTAGATTCGAGAGCCTAGGGCCTGGACTTGCAGATTTATCTAGTTGGCGTTATCCTCTTCAGCAGGCACTTGGACATACCCACGACGGGGTAAGTGTCTTCGATTCACTCATCTAGGATGGCTGAGACAGGGAAAAGTACACATATAAGTGACAATCAGGATGAGAGAGGAAAGTGGAAGAGAGATCCTACGATCCACAATAAACAGAGCCACGCCAACGCGAACATTGACATGAGGAAATTTGAACCAAGTAAAACGAAATTACGCAGAACAGTGGAGGAGGGGAGGAAAACAGGAAAGGAAAGCGAAGGAGTATGAGATGACACAGCAGCAAATGAAGGTGTATAATGTATGGGCAAGTAGCCGACAAGGAGAGACAGAGATGCAAGTGCATTATTGCAGACGTGGACGGTAGGCGAGCGAGCGAGTAAGGGTACATGATTCAATGCCAGAAACCGAAAACGAAACACAGGTTAAATTCCCCCCCGTCCAACTAGACGGAATACGAGATCAAGGAAATGACATCACGGCGCAGAAAGGAGGAAAGGAGATCAGGGTGAAGACGGACTAAGAAAGGAAAAATGACATCGACAAAGCATGGGAGTAGGAAGTATCGAACATACAATGGGGTACATCAGAGTTCATGTGGCACAGATTGCGCAAAATACGGATGATTGAGTGCCTCCCGCACCGAAATACGCGTGTTGGGATCAAAAGCAAGGAGTTTGCGAACAAGATCCAAGAACTGTCGGTTGATTGTGTCCGTTGGAGGGACAATGTCCTGAATTGGCTGTTGTTAATCCATAAGTTAGTATCACTGTAAGAGCGAATGACGCACATGGAGGCTGCGCGTCGCTCGCACGTCCTTCTTGCTCTGCCTAGAGGCTTTCGGCTTCGGCCAATCTAGCTTATTGCCCTCCTTGAAGAACTCCGGTTTACATCTTGCACCTTGACGAGCGATGCGATCAGGTATCTTGCCCATGACTATCTCCATCATGGCGAGGTGCTCGAGATTGTCGTGTGTCTGGAACAAGGCGATCCCAGTGTAAAACTCGACCAGGATACAGCCCAGCGAGAATGCGTCGCAGGGATATGACCAGCCAAGACCTGGGCGTCCAGGTGAGATCGACGCACACTATCGTCAAATACCACATACCGAGTATGATCTCAGGCGCTCGATAATGCCTTGTCGACACAACGGTCGAGTGATATTCATCATTGAATGTAGCTGATCCGAAGTCTATAAGCCGAATATCCGTCGAATCCAGGATACGTTTCGTCTTTCCATTTCGCTGTCCTTCAGTCAGCATGACAGACAAATAGCACGTGAGAGATACCGGACTCCTACCTTGCCGACCACAGGCACTGACACCGTTCTGAAACCGTTGTTTACCAATAGTATATTTTCTGGCTTGAGATCCGTATGGATTAGATGCAGGTCATGCAAGACTGTATGCGAGAGACAATGAACGTTGAAAACAATCTGGTGTGGCGAAAGGGCAACCTACAAGCAACACTTCCCAGCAGCTGTCGCGCAAAGTCTTGGATGTGGTGTCGAGGGAACGGGGCGAAGTCATTTTCCTTGAGAAAGTCATATACACACATTCCAAGCAACTCTGTGACGAGGCAGATGTGGTTCCGATGGTCGAACGAATGCAAAAGATGTATACATTTGCTGTACCAGCGATCAATGAGATATGGAGCGATCAAGCAAAATGCTCGACACCTACTGTCGATTCATGGGATCACGTTCTTTGAGCTTCTGGAGGACTCGAACCTCGACCTTACTTGCGTCTCGATACTTTTGGATGGCGCGGATGATCTTGATCGCGACTCGTTGACCGTTGGTGACATCGACACCCTCCACCACCTTGCCAAATGTGCCCTGACCCAGTAATCGGACGGTCCGATCTAACGCAATCGCGTTCCGTCTGAGCCTCGACATCGTCAGGTCAGGCTTGTGGGTACTCACATCGTTTATAAATAATGTCATCGGGGACAATAATGTAATGACCTTCTTTATCGTCGCACGGAGCAGCAGACTTCGATGACTACAAGGCAATGCGGTCAGCATAACTGATCACTCAAAAACAATCAAACAGAACATACGTCTGCACCAGTGGCAGCCCAGGATGTGTTGTTCGGTACAGCGAGCGCTGCCAGAGGGGCTGGCTTCCTGGTGATGGTGCCTGCGTCCTCGCCGTTGTCCCGCCTTCTCTTCTTGACTGCCGGGGCTGAGATGACGGCGGATGAGGTGCTCGCAGAGAGTGCCAATGCCTCTGCGGCTGCACGGGCTCTCGTCCTTATCGGTGCCGTGTACGTTGGGGGCTGATAAGATGCAGAGTAGCCGTTGGTGTGAGTAGTGGTAGCGGGAGAAGCCGTAGGTGGGGGAGGAGTGTCGTCGATGACGATGACTTCTCTGAGTCTGCCTTCACTATCTACCTCATGCACTTCGGAGTAGCTGACGGTGTATTGATGGGCGCGCTTGCGCTTGCGGGTGGCGATTGGGGGCGTGGGGAGACCGTTTGAATTCATGTTGACGGCGCTACTAAGGGATTGTCTGGAGTACGGGGGCGCAAGATGTAGAGGAAAATGTTGGACTGCGGTCTGCATCGTTGCATGCAGTGAGGGGACTTGTCTGGACGAGTGGGGGGATGGAGGGAGAGAGATTGAAGGGAGAGCGAGCGGAGGCAAGTCAGGGAGGCCAGCAATGAGAACACAATCCCAGCTTGTTGGTCCTTGTTTGGTCCCGGCACCCCACTTTACGTTTCTCAGCCCTTTCTCAGCCCGTCCAGCCACAGCCCGCAGCTCCTTCCAGCCCCGTCTTCCCCTTCGCTTTCACCGTGCATATTCAGATCGCTCCAGCCAACCGCTCCCAGGGGAGCTTGTGCGTTACGCGAGTCACAGTCCCCCGCTGACCGGTAGCGTCAGAGGGCCGCGGAGCCACTCTTCGGGCGAAAATCAATGATGGGTCTGATTCAGCTCACCTCCATCGAGGGGGGCAGCCGTCGATACGGCTTTATAAGGGTTTCTGCATACACGCGTCGCGTGCCGCGCTGTCATTGATGTATATACCGTACTACCTCGCGAGCTGAGCGAATAGCTGTAGGACTGGAAATAACGGATGTCGCGTTAGTGCTCAGTGTCTGGGGTCCTTGTGTGACCAAATAACGGACAACCCGCCGGCGACGTTCTCCACGACGACGCCCGTCTTTTCGAACGCTTCCTCAACGTTGAGCGCACCTCAGGTCCATCAGGTTCAACCCCCCTTGTGGTTGTCGAAATGCCCGGGCTCCCGTTCCCTCAACACCCGACCTTCAACCGCGAGACGTCGTACGAGTATGGCACCCCAGCAAGCAACGCTGACGATATTCCCATCGACCCAGCTCTCGCAGGCCCCGCTATTGATCCCGCGCTTCAGCCATGCTCGGACGCGCCTTTCGACATAGAGAACTCCGTGCGTAGCTCATGTGCTTCTCCCAAACAGACTTGAAACCTCCTATCTCGCACCGCGACGCGACGCGTCGTTCCCGCTAATTAGTATGCTTGTCCACCTGGTTGACACTGATCCATCTTTTTTCCTAGCCCATTCATTTCCCTCACTCTATGCACCTTCAATCTCCACCTCTTCGCCGAGAGTATTCTCAAGGTCCGCAAGGCGATCCATTCGCACCCGCTCCGCCACCCGCCTTCTTCCCCGTTCCGGAAGAGGCGCCACCCTCTCGCAAACCTTTGAAGCGCAAACGAAAACCTCGTCGAGAAGAAGAATGTGGATTCTGTCAAGGTGACGACAAGCAGAACAAGCAGAAACAGCCAGAGCTCATGGTCAGCTGCAGAGACTGTGGGCGAAGTGGTGCGAATATACTTTTCGACTTCCTATGTGCTGATATTGAGCCATACCTACAGCTCATCCCACTTGCATGGAACTTGAATCAATCACACAAGTGTTATACACCTACCCATGGCAATGCAGCGAATGCAAGACCTGCGAGATATGCGAAGAGAAGAGCGGCGACGTGAGTATACCCCATTACATACATTATCGCCATACTGAACTCATATTCTAGGATCGACTGTTGCTGTGCGACTCTTGCGATAGAGGTCCGTCCATTCTTCGAGTGTCACACATATTGCCTTCCTTATTCGTAGCATAGGCTGGCACATGGACTGTTTGCAGCCACCACTAGAGGAGTCACCACCTGGGAAGTGGTATTGTCCAGCTTGCACGCAAACCCCGTCAGGAATGTGTGCGCCTCCAGAAGAAGAACAACTTGCCATGGAACAAGCACCACCGGAACCCGAACCTGAACTCGAACCTGAACCCGAACCCCAACAAATTGAACCATCTGACGGAGAGTCCTCTGTCGCGTCTACATCTCGCTCCGAACCCCAGTCTACAACCCACAAATCTCGCAGTAAAAAGAAGGCAAAAATCAAAACAGGAGCAATGACCGAGCAAGAGTCCGATGTCGATGTCGAAAACGAGACACCTGTCGCCCCTCCGCGCCCGCGTCGGAAATCCACCTACTCATCCCGTGCTAACAGGGATCGAGATATTGAAAGTCTTGGTTCACCTTCGACTGTGAAACGGCCCCGTCTCAAGATCACACCGCCACAGCCGCCACACTTATCGGTGAAACTCCGCGTTTCTCAGCTTCCTAGTGGCAAGGGCAAGGCGAAGGAAGAGAGCAGCGATGAAGAGCCGCAGAAAGGGATGTTCGATGACTATCTGAACCCTGAGCAGAGAGATACGGCGAAGACCACTATAACTGTAAGAGACAAGCTCAGGTTCGAAAGCAGCAGGAAGTCCGCGGAGGTGATCTGCATCCGCATCCTTCTCCGTACCTGTTGTGCTCACAACGTTTTCGTACAGGAGAAACTTACTCCGGCGCAACCCAAGCTAGTTGCCATTCCTGAGACACCTGTAGCAGGTCCCTCTTCACGTCCTCTCCGTTCCATGGCGCTGTCCCTCCAGTCCTTTGCGATGACACCCGCACGCTCCACCTCTCCCTCTCCGTCTACACCTGGGCCTTTGCTATCCAAGCCTCCCGGCCTCCGCATCCGGACTATCCGTTTTGGGCTCTTTGACATACAAACATGGTTTGATGCACCCTTCCCCGAGGAGTATGCCAATATACCCGAGGGCCGGCTTTGGATCTGCGAATTCTGTCTGAAGTACATGAAGAGCCGGTTCGGGGCAGCTCGGCATCGAGTCAGTATCCCTCATCTCTTTAGTGAATACGGAAAAGATAACTCTCTGTTTAGATGAAGTGTAAATCTCGACATCCCCCGGGAGACGAAATCTATCGCGACGGGACCGTATCCATATTCGAAGTGGATGGTCGGCGAAATAAAGTCTGTTTTCCCCCATCCCTCCCACCCGACCCTCATGCTCATCGTATTGCTTGTGCAGATTTATTGTCAAAATCTTTGTCTGCTCTCTAAAATGTTTCTTGACCATAAATCCCTTTTCTATGACGTCGAACCTTTCCTCTTCTACGTGATGACTGAGGTGGACGAATCTGGGTGTCACTTCATCGGATATTTCAGCAAGGAGAAACGTTGCCCGAAGAACTACAATCTGAGCTGTATAATGACGTTACCTGTACGGCAGAGGCAAGGGTGGGGAAACTTGCTCATCGATTTCAGTGAGTACCTGATTGACCTTACGTAGAGCAAATGGCTGATCCGAGCTTCGGTAAGGCTACCTCCTGTCCAAGAAGGAGCGTCGATGCGGAACGCCAGAGAAACCACTGTCAGGGCTAGGGGCGTTAGGATATAAAAACTACTGGAAGTTGGCTGTTTTCCGTTACCTTGACTCAGCGCCAGACAGAGTCCGTTTGGAGGGTATGTTCTGTGCTTGAGAGTCGCATATTCACTCAGCTTATTCAAGTTGACTTTAGACATCAGCCGCGCCACCTGTATGACTGTGGAAGATGTTTGCGTCACACTTGAGGAACACAACATGCTTTCAAACGGGTCCAGCTTTTCTCCACCTAAGCCATTACCAGGGCAATCCATCAAATTCCCGAAAGGTCGCAAAAACGGCGTGGCACGCAGGAACCTTGCGCGTACCCAAACGCAGGACGAGGACTTGGGTCGAGCCCCCTTCACCCCTCCTTCCCACTACGATATTCATTGGAGCCGGACAGATGTCAGTGCGTATCTGGCCCAGTGGAAAGCGAAGGGGTATCTGGAGTTGAGGCCGGAGAAGCTGAGGTGGCAACCCTTCTTGTTGTCACGATTCAAAAAGACCGATCAGCCTGGTGAGGGTGGTTTGGCCGACGTGGAAGACACTCCTGCCTTGGCTACTGTTAGTGTAAACGACCCTCTCCCGGTGGTCGAAGCTACGCAGGTATCGGCATCGGTTGAACCCGAAGAAGATGCATTGCCCGCCTCGCCGGCCGCGACGCGACGCTCTTCGCGCTCGTCTATCAAACATCCAACTCGTTCACCAGAAATTGTTCCCCTCCGTCGCTTACGCAGTCAAGGACACCTCGATGCGGACGTCTCGCCCATCTACGAACGCACGAATGGCACGCCACGATTGCGTTCGAGCGTGAGCCCGTCTAAACCTCCCACCGTACGCACGCGCTCGTCGAGCAATCGTCCTATTGTTTCTTCAGCCGCCACGCCATTCATATCGACACGCGCACAGGCGAAGAAGGATAGCTTTGACCAGGATGCGGCACTAGCCGCGCAACTCGCCATGGAGGAAAGTCTTCCCATACGAATGTTAAGATCAAGGTCAGGAACAGCACAGGTGCTGCGCTCTACGTCAGCGAACAGCAGGATCCCAACGCGGAAAAGAAAGCGGATAGACTCTTCTCCAGAGATAGATGATGATGTTGACATTTTACCCTCCCTAAATCATGCTACGCCTGACAAAACGCCTCAGCAGCCAGAGCCGAACGGGATCGGGTCGATTGCCGAGGTAGACTCGCCCATCTCATGCTCGAGCGTTATTCCCGATGTCGACGATCACGTGCATAAGTCAGATCAGGGTCTCCCCCCAGCGGACCCTCAATCTGCCCCCGTGTTGGATTCTCCAATGGAAGACATAAAGTCGGACCCAGACTCTGGGACGCCATTCACAGTCACTGGTGCCAGTCGGCAGAGTGCCCCGAGCGACGATACGGTCTTCGTTGTTGAGGTAGTGGGGAGCGCGAAGGAGGGTATTCTGGCTGTGGACATGCAGGTGGACGCGGAGGCTGACGCAGATGCTGATGCCGATGCCGATGCGGACCCAGACCCAGACGTGGACGTAATTATCAAACTAGACACGACCTCGGAGAACAAACAGAATGGTGACGTCGCGGGTGTTGATCCGCATCCTTCCAGTCCACAAGTTGTCTACGCCGCTACAGTAGTAGGTTTGGAACCTTCTAAGGGTGCTGCCGTGGATGTGGGTGGGGATCTCGACGCGGAAGCTGACGCTGAGGGGGAAGATGATGATATGGACGCTGAGGGTGAGCCGGATGATGGGTTGTAGGCGCATGTATACATATCACTCATCCCGTATGGTAGCACTCTTTATACCGCTTGTTTGGTGTAACTTTTAGATTTGCCTTGTGTATCCGTTGTTTTGCTGTCGCTATCACTTACACAGCTATGCTTTGCATTAATCTGGTTCAGGCATGTGTTGCCTTTAGCTATCCTAACCGCAGTCGGCGTCTTTGACCTCAGTCAGTCAGAAAATAGCAGTCAAACTTATACCTTTCTGTATACTCCACTTACATGACATGAAGCAATTCACATTATTCAAGTTACAAGTTTCTGTCGTAGCATTTCACATACTGTACAACTGAAACATTGATTTGCCTGGCTCATGCGATATATATTAAAGCAAGTCAACACGCAAGCATTTGTGATCAAGGGTGATAGAATAGTGAGCCTTGCATATAGTACTATTCTTGTCGCCTCCTGAACATCAGCTTGCCCTTGCCAGGAACGCAAGCATTCCCGATATTATACGGCGAAGGCATCTGACCGCCTTCGAACCGAACATCATAATTCAGCACGACTTCTGCAAGCATAGTCTTGAGCTCGTAGACAGCGAAAAATCGCCCAGGGCTGTTGGAAAACTACTCAGCCTCATTGCACCGACAGTAGTGAAACACGTACCATGCATGCCGACCATGCCCAAAGGCCAAGAAATCAGTACTGGTAGAAACCATCTGGTGTCTAAATTCTGACTCATTATCTTCAGTGCGGTCCAAAAATCGAAGAGGGTTGAAGACGCCGGCATCGGCATAGTTCTCCTCATCAAAGTGTGCGGGGCGCATAGCAACTGACAACGTCGCTCCTGGAGGTACCGACGAGCCGTTCGAAAACGTGAAGGGCTTAAGGACGAGACGTAGCATATTTACTGAGTAATTTACCGTAGAGACCGTCAGACAGGTAATCAGGTGAGAAGGGGAAGGGGCCGTACAAATTCCTAGTCCTTCAAAACGCTATGCCTCACGGAGGAAACTATCAAGCTTGCGCATCTTGGCTAATGCGACCTTACTCCAGCCATCCTCAGCAACGATGGGCTCTATCTCTTTGCGCAACATCTAGGCATAGTCTTCATTCTCTGCTAAATGATGTAAGGCGTGGGTGAAGCTCTTGACTTATGTCGTCAGCAAACGTTACACTAATGAAAGAGGTACGAACCAAAGATGATGTGTGTATAGCTGCAAAATTCATGGCGAGGACTCTGCGGGTCAACGATCGAATGCTCTGTTCTTCTCCTGTCGCTGCGTCCATCAACCACATGAGCATATCATTCTATGACAGGTCAACCCCTTCAAGACGCGAAGATCGTATGACGATCAAGACGACATACAGGCTTGTGATGCCAATCGTCACCCAGCTCAGACATCTCCCTTCGACGCTCATCGATGATTGGCTTGAGGTGTTTCATGGCACGGTTGATGGACGAAGGTACATTCGTGAGAAGGCGGCCAGCAATACTGTACAACAATTTCAGCCCATGCAACACTCGACTCATCACCAAACCAAGTATCACTCACGGTTTCAGAAAGTCGGGAAAGCGGTTGATTGTGTGCGCAGCTTTGATTACGTCGATAGTAAACCGTCTTGTTAGCTTCAGGTAGTCTTGGTCTCGGCCTGCAAATGCAGTTGACGTCAATCTTCTAACGGCCCTGAGTGCTCGATAACATACAAAGGGGAAGACCGACAAAGACACGGCTTGTCGCCATGCAGACAACTTGTATTATTGTGTCCAGTGCTGGTACTGATACCCACTCTGTCGAGCGTATGTGAGTGTTATAAGGAAATGTGAAGAACGCGTGCATGATATACCTGAGCCTTTTAATACTATTTTAAATCGGAAAATGCAAGATGGATCTCGTCGTGCAGATCATCCAAAAATTATGAGATGTTTTTTGTCAAATTGTACCGGACAATGAGGATGTGGTAGGGATTGAGGGAAATCTGGGGTCCAAGAGTGTACCCACTCTGCAAAGTCTGTAAAATAAAGATTGCATGTCAATAATGCAATTTCTTTGACTCCGGTAGATGCATATAGCGAGACGCCTACCCGCTCCAAAGCTTTGTCAAGAGACAGGACGTCGTCCGAGGCCTTTCGGATATCTTCAATGGCGTCCCGGCCACTGGCTACCACCTCCCAATGATCCATCAAGGCCACCTTGAACAGACCGCCCTTGTACTGCCCCTATTGATTGTTACTAATCAATACAGAACACTTCTGAATCATTCTGTGGTAATTGCCTTGTCGTATCCCTCTTGGACCATCTTCTGAGCACCGAAGATAAATTGAACTACATTGATGTATGACAGAACAGAACTTGAATATCCGATAGTTGGAATGCTGTTAAGCTGATGAGGTGACGTGTGAGAGTCATCATACAACAAGAAAGGTCCTGACTCCTTACATTAGGTCTCCGACTTGTGTACCAATTGACTGTCAACAGAGATAGAGCACAGGCACCAGCAGCCCAAGCATAGACTGGAAACGCTGTCGACATCGTTGTCGCAGGTTGATGGGCGTCAAATTTTACGATTAAAGCTGAATGTGAAGTGGCATGATGTGTTGTATACTACAGTATAGACATGCATCTTCGAGGTGGGAAAAGCCTGCCGATTGCCGTATTGTTCGCTGTTGACAGATTTACAACTCCGTAATAGGTTTCTTGTTTGGTCGCGACGAGGGCTGACGAGGGTCGACGTCCTCTTCAACTCTTCAAGTCCTAAGATAACAGGTCCAAAAAAAGCGGGTTTTTGCTCGCGGAACGAAGTGTATGTAGGAGAGACCCAGCCCATCGATTCGTCATCGACTATTTACCACTCCGCTGAGGAGATTGGGAACAAACAGAATGTGCGTCTTGGGCTGTTTCCACGATTCGACTATGACTCGTCTCAAAACTTCCTTGATATCTACGACAATTAAGATCTAGCCGAATATGTAGTATCTGTATTTATAAAAGAGTTGAAAACATAAATACACCACGCTCGCAAACTGAGCATTGATCTGAATAGAACGAGTCACGACTGTAACCCACTCTCGTACGGATATGCGATGTACTGACAGGCTGACCATGATCAATGTAAATACGTCTGCTACTGTGTAGCAGGGAATAGCTCAAAGTTCGGAGGCGCTCGCTGATGGCGATCGGGTTTGAACGTCATAAGTGCTCGGCTTCTCACGAGGTGAGATATCATCCTCCGCTGCTCCCACGATACTGTGTGGTACAGTGTGGGGAGCAGTACCGAAGGTGATTGTCGACCGAAACCCTCTATTGGGGGCTGGATTCCATGTCGAAGGGTCGGCATCCTTGGACCCTTCAACTCTGGTACTATTGTTATTCCAGCTCCGTTGGTCCGTCCATATTGTGGCGAACACGACTCCAAGGATTGCAACATAGTTTCCGGAGAGCAAGACGTATGAACCATTATTGAAGTTGGCATCACATACAGTGAATATGAGTTGGACGATGTTCATGATGATACTATGGAAGGAATTGCGGGCACGAAATGAGTCTAATGATAAATTGCAATCGAGGCACAAGGAACGACTAACGGAAATATAAAATTTCCAAGAGCGATTAGAAGGAGGGAGCGGATGCGTGCTAGAAGATTTTCTACAGAAACCAATGAGCATACACCGGATGGCTTAATGAGAAACAAGGATTATGAACATACGGCTTCTCCCGCGCCCAGTCCCTTGGTAGCCTTTTGGAACTAGTGTAGCTTGTATATGAACCAAAATGAGACGTAGCTATATTGTTAATTTGGTGAGAATAAGTGAATTCCTTCACGGGAAGAAATGAAGATACCAGTTATCCGCCATCTCTAGAACGTACTTGCTGATCGAGTAGGGATTGCGTTTCCACGTCAGTAAAGCTGTGAGCATCATATTCCATCGCGGATCGGTCCGGATGTGCGAGTGAATTGATGTACAAGATGATGGTAATGAACCGACCACATTTGAGGAGGACCGGAGTAGCCATGGTCGCAACGTACGTGCGAAGGGGCGTAGTTTGTCGCGGAAAGAGGGCGAGTAGACGTACAAGAAGGATGGAGTCAACAAAGAGGGCAGAGAAAGATGAAAAGGATATGATGGCAATGAAGTTGTTTTGAGAAGCCGCCTTGTCAGGGTGAAGGATGGTCCCCACTTCATTGACAACAACGAGGGCTGCCAAGCAGATTCCGCTGGCGCACGCAGTGAGATTGAGTGCAAAGACCAGACGACGCCGGCTCTCATGCGTGGAGAAGAATAAGAGAACAATATCACCGGGACTAGAACAGATCCTAAGGGTAGAAGCAGGCAAATGAAATTAAGTGCGGAGCGCACACTAGTGTTGTAATCCTGGCCAAGGGAGGCCGAAGCAGGAAATGCAGATGTTGACATGGCTGTCGAGATGACTTTCAAGGACTCTGGACGCAGCTTAAGTATGAGACATCCGCGCTCAGGAATCATAAACTTCCTAGGAAGAAAGTCCAAGTCTTCTCTTCCCCTCAAAGAGATGCATTCGGTGATGATCAAGGGTCTGATTTGATGATTATGGTCTCTTCACAGCAAGATAGCGGTACAACATCTGATAGTTTTGATACTCGTCAGCCTCGCAGACCCCAAAACTACATGCAGAACTTACACCAGGCTGGTCCCAAATATTTGCATCATGATAGATTATGATGCGAACACTCTGCACATGTCCCCGTCCTGAAAGCCGTCGATCATATAGTCTAGATGTTCGATGTTGACATCTCGATAACTCATGCATCAAAGGATGTCCCGTGTAATCATCAGTGCCAGAACAGTAAGAACAGAATGACGCACGCTCTAGCCGTTGTTCCTTTTCCACTGAGGCCAGCGGGCGCGCGTGCATTTTGTTATAGTGCGTGATGAGGCCGATCAGAGACACCTGTCGATCCACTCACGTTTCTGTGCTGAAGAAACGAAGACTGCGATGAGATGAAAGGTTGTCTGTGGCGTCAAAGCGGTGATGTCAATCGCGCTCAGAGGTGCGCTCGCCTTTGTGAGCATCACAAATACAGAATCCATTGGAAGGGTGCGTCTGATGGGCGTCGAAGGTGTCGTGGGGAGATTACAGGCGAGAAGGCAACTTGCGTAGCACTGACGTGTGGACTCTGACGCAGACGACAGTGGCGGTGTTTGGCGTGCAAGGGTTCGGCATCATGATACTCGTATAGATCGTCCTCAAGAAGACTGATGAATGATATTGGCAAAGTCGATACACACCAGCACTGGCCCCAGACGTCCAATATTCAAGAGGCACGCGGTTGATAAATATACACGACCGCAGCACGATAAATTCTCACCAGCGATACCTAGGTACAAATTTGTCGCCTTGAGAGACCCAGCGATAAGGGGGCTCGTTCATGAAATCAGGTTCTCTGTCGCCGCCATCACCGCGGGGCACGGGTGAATCTCTAGCCAGTGTCTGCAATGCTCCGTGAGGGCAGTCTTCTGGGATCGGATGGGGGATGTGTGAGTTCCGGGAGGGCCCTCAGCGCTGTCACGATGGGGGGGGGGGGGGGAACGTGCATGCTGGCAGTGTGCAAACGAGCGCTGCGCTGAGGGGCCGGCGGCGGACGTATGTAAGCGCGCCCCAGGACGCGAAGCCACTTGCGCTCGAGCACCCTCTTCGAGCCTCTGTGTTGGCTCCAATGGATGTTCTGCCCTTGAAGCGTGTCTGGTGATTGCTATTCGAGACCTCGTTCCTTGAATTTCGACCCGGCCGATAACCAATCAGACGCGGAGGAGCAGGCGCATGGGTGGTCATGACGTGCGTATCACCTCTCAATATATAAGTCCACCCCGCTGTCGAAATTAGCGCTGCACCGTCCACTCCCTCGCGCCTTCATCGTTATCAACCGGGTAGGTCGCCCTTCGGACAAGCTTGTTGAACACGATGGCTGCAGTCAAGTCGCGAATGTCCAAGGTTTCCCTTATCTTCGCGTACGTCTCGCGTCGTCCTATCATTCAGAAAACCCTGTTCAGCTTAGCCCCGGATCATTCATTCCATTTCAGTGCTGGGACCGCACTTTTCTCAGACGGTATTTGCATATCTTCTAGACTGTAGCAAGCCGCACACAACTCATGTTCGATATGCTCGAAGGATATGCAAACGGCGTCATCGGATCAGGTGCGCATTACCACGTTCAGGCTGTGAATCCCTCACATTCCGCCTTGTCCTTCGCGTTCTGACACTCCGCAGTAAATACGCGTGCGTGCATTTGTTTTAAACCAGGCGGGCCGACTGAATTTGTTTACAGTGTTGACCCGGATCTATGGCAAGGAGGCCATCAATGGTCACAATTACAGCAAAACCTTGACCAGTGTCGCGTTCGCCGGTACCGTCGTCGGAATGCTCGTCTTCGGCTATCTGTCTGATAAGCTCGGTCGCAAATTCGGCATGGTGTGTGGTCTACCGGTGCTTTTGATTGTCATGCTAAGGAACGGCAGATGCTTGCCACCGGTATCGTCGCACTGTTCTCGGGCCTGTCTGCCGCGAGCTCAGGCGCGCATCACAGTCTCGGCGGTATGCTCGCCATGCTCAGCGCCTGTCGGTGCGTCGACATTAGCTCCACCCGATGTCACAGGACTAAATTTACGCGTGCAGTTTCTTGCTTGGGATTGGCGTAGGCGCTGAATACCCTTGTGGGTCAGTTGCCGCATCCGAGCAGTCTGAGGAGGAAGGGATCAACAAGAAGGCTCAGCATAGATGGTTTGCTCTTGCGACCAGTACGCGAGCTAGTCCGTTCTTTTCATATATACCTCATTCTAATCTCTGGTTCACAGATACTATGATTGACTTTGGATTCGTCGTCGCAGCTTTTGTCCCTCTCGTTCTCTATTGGATGTAAGTGTCCTCTCACATTGATTGTTCAATATGTTCATGCACCGCAGTTTCGGCCCAAACCATCTCCGTGCCGTATGGCGTCTATCTCTTGGATTAGGCCTCATTCCCGCTGTTGCGGTATTCATATGGCGTCTGAACATGGAGGAACCAACTCGGTTCAAAAAGGACTCAATGAAAAATGCCAAGATCCCATACTTACTAATTATAAGAAGATATTGGAAGAGTCTGGCTGCCATCTCCGCAACCTGGTGCGTTGGTTCCACCTACTTCCCAAAGTTCAGGCTCTAAAACAATGCATTTCAAGGTTCATTTATGATTTCATTGTGTGAGTACTTTGTTGCCTTTTTCGTAATGTTCACTCAACATCTGCGGGATATGACAGGTATCCGGTATGACCATAGATATGCGATTTTGATGATTTGATGACACGTCGTATTGGCCAGTTCTCCATCTACTCCTCGACCGTGGTTTCCAAGTAAGCATAACGGTCAGGATGCGTCATACCCTGAAGCTGATTCGGTCCTTACAGCATCACCAATAATTCCACGTCGCTGAGTGTTGTTTTCGGGTGGAACGTAGTCATCAAGTAAATCTCATTTTTACTCTCACACAAACACGTATCGACCTCACGAAGCCTATTCTACATTCCAGGTGTGATATAGAACCTTTACGGGTATATACCAACCTACTCACCTCTATGCCACAGGAACCGTCGGTGGCGCGTTCGTTGTTGATTATCTAGGACCGAGGAACACCATGGTGCGCGATCTTGATCCTAATTGAAGTCGCCATGTTCCAATGATCATTTTCACCAGATCACAGGGTTATTACTCCAAGCCATCATTGGCTTTATCATGAGTGGACTTTATAAACAGTACGCAGACGAGATCGTTCTTTACTCGCGCTTTTGACCTGAGCATCGTCCAGATTGACGGACCATATCGGGGCCTTTGCTGTATTCATCTTCTTCAAAATTATTCCAATCCATTGTCATTATCATCATTCCCAGGTCGTATACGGCATCTTCCTAAGCTTTGGAGAGCTGGGTACGCACACTTACCTCTCTGTCTTCCTTGACGCCACTCATCAAGTGCTATCACCTTTTTCAGGTCCTGGAAACTGTCTCGGTCTGCTGGCCGCCAAAACAGGCCCAACAGCCGTGCGTGGTCAATTCTATGGCTTGGCAGCCGCTGTCGGGAAAGTTGGGGCCTTCGTCGGAACTTGGGGTGGGTAATCCAATTTCTCTCCCAACCCAGTTCTGATTCCTGCCTATCTATATAGCCTTCCCTCCCATCATCGCTGATTTTGGCGGTGACACAACGACCAAGGGAAACACCGGACCTTTCTGGATTGCGAGCGGTACGTTCTCTTCCTGACTGTCTCTGCGGTCGGAGACGCCGAACATGCACTGAATAACCATCGCGCTCGGGCAGGTCTTGCTGTATTGAGTGCCCTCATCACGTTCTTCGGCATCAAGCCTCTCACCCAGGACGGGATGCTCAAGGAGGATCAGGAGGTAATACCCAGTATCCTATTGTAGCCATCGTCCGCTGATCCGTCTCGCTGCTCGACAGTTCCGTGCATACCTCGAGGCACACGGATGGGATACCACACTCATGGGCATCGGCAGTACCGAGAACTCTCAGGACTTCCTAGAGACGGAGAAGGAGAGCGCCGCGTCGGTCAAAGAAGTCTAATGCCACTGACATCGGGGGCTTGACTGTGCGCTCTGCGCTTTTGGATGTGTTTTCTTGTAGTCGAGCCCGTGCTCGTATCTTCATCACGAATACCATGATAATAATGAACGATTTTCTTGTTTTCTTGAACGAGCAAAGAAACAAAGTAGAACATTGCTTTGTTTTCGTGCAACGTACGAGGACTACAATGAGGCTCGAGCAACACCACTGAAATTGATCCCACTGGTGACAAGAGGTCCAATCCGGGACGGCGAGAAACGTCATCGATCGTGACTACAGGTGATGTCATCGGCTGGCAGACAACTTGTTTCGATCCAGATTCGACTCGTTGCGACAAAACAATTCCAAGCTCACACCGCCCTCCATGAACGCGTTCTCGAGGCTGCTCCCTGTTCTAGGCAGTGCTTATGGCCTCCAAGCCGGTACGCCATAATACCGACCTTCTTTTACCACGCATATATGCTCATAGTATTCCGCACGCAGCACTCGCCGCTATGTTTGTCCCTCAAGCCAACGAGAAATTCTACGATCTCGGCGGCACCCTGGGCTTTCTCTCTACCACGCTCGTCTCGCTCTACTACCCGCTGTCCGAGCACAGATTCGATACGGCAGCGCAGCGGCCCCGCTTCCGTCGCTTTCGAGCTTCGCGCCCCGGCAGCTGCTATTGAGCGCCGCGTTGGGAATTTGGAGCGCGCGGCTCGGGAGCTTCCTTGTGCAAGTGCGTGCCCTCGTCGCTCAAGGCCTTGTTTATTTTGATCAAATTCCGTGTGTCGAACACGTGTAAGTAGAGGGCTATCAAAGCTGGCGGAGATTCCAGGTTTGACGAGGTGAAGCACCAGCCAGCCAAGTTCACCGCGTTCTGGATGGCGCAAGGTATTCGTTAAATTTTTAATCATTCGTATTTTCCCTTTATCCACTTCTCGTCAATTTACAGCCACTTGGGTCTTTCTGGTTGGCTTCCCAGTCTACCTGGTATGCATCAAATCGTCCATGAATTTGCATACTCTTTCACGCTCCTAGTGCAGGTCAATACCCTGCCTTCGAACCTTCACCCCGCCCTCAGCCTCCGAGACTACGCCGCCATCGGCATCTACGGCTCCTCCTTCTCTTCGAGGTGATAGCCGACCGCCAAAAATCTGCCTGGCGCCACGAGAAAGAAAACAAGCAGCACGACGACAAGTTCATCACCACCGGGGTCTGGAGCCTCAGCAGACACCCGAAGTGCTGTTTACCATAATTGATCCTGATCTAGGTCCAAAAGCTCACTTCTTTCGCTGTTTTTTTCGGTGCTCGCAGCTACGTCGGTGAGGTCGGCATATGGACGGGCATATGGGTGCTGGCCATCGGGTCCCTGCAAACAGCTTACTTCCCTGCGTACACCTTCGCGCTGGCCGCCATCAGTCCCATCACAACTTACATGCTCCTTCGCTACGTATGTCTGAGCCCTTTGGCTGTATCTGTACCTAGTCCTTCTCATGTTTTGCGTACACTCCTACCAGGTTTCCGGCGTCCCGCCCTTGGAGGTGCGTGTGTCTCTTTTGCTACCGCTGATTTACTCCATCTTTTTTGCACTCTGCCGGATGCAGGAATCGGGCGACAAGAAGTTCGGCCAAGATCCCAAGTGGAAGGAATACAAAAAGTGAAATATCTGGCCTTCCATAACAGCCCCGAGATAGACACGTTGAGTGCGACACTGACGTATATTCTTCGAATTTCAGGACGGTGCCCGTCTTCTGGCCATGGGGTGGATACGACTAATCCATGCTCCTGTATTTGCAAGCTTTGCTGCAGACAGACGGAGTTCGGATGAGACCACCTTTTGGCGGGGGGGCTGTGCTGTTTTCTCTTGTTGATGCCTTGGCCGGGGACCATACTGTACAATATGTAAAAATGTTTCAGCTCCCCGCTGAAATTCTGCAGATCCTACAAAAGCAATGTGAATGGCTATGTCATTAAAGCCTCGCCTTCGCAGCCGCGTCGTGCATGGCGAGTGTCACGGTCCGAACGTCCCTCTCTCCGCCTTCAACTACATCTCGATACACCTCTCCGTCTACGGCGATATCAGCGACCATCACACGGCGAAATCGAATACGTTGGACACCAACCTTGATCAGCCCCCACACGCCCTGCTGAGCGAGCGGAGCCTTGCTCTCGGCAAGCGCCAATGCGCGCGCGAGCACGTCCTCTGTCGTACCGCCGACGAGCTCATCAACGATCTCCGCGTCCAGCGCCTCCTTTGGCGTGAAACGGTGTCCCTCGAGCGCGATTTTTCTGCGGATGGTGCTGCGGGCGACTTTCCCCCGCAGGAGGTACGCGAAAGAAGTCGGCCAGGGTGCGCCGAAGTGTACCTGCCATGGGACGTAATTTTGGGGTGAATTGCAAGGAGATATGCGGGTAGAGATTATCAAACCTCGTTCATGCACACCCAAGTGTTCCGTTTGGATCCGTCTGTCATCACCCTGTAGTCACATGCGAGAGAGAAAATGAATCCTGCGGCGAAACAATGGCCGTTGATGGCCACGACGGTCGGGACTGGCGAACGAGCGCGATTCAGCACCGAAGCATCAACGTCAATAGACACGCGCACGACTTACTAGGGAACGTCAAGAGCCGCACAAGCAAGGGGTCAAATGTCACTGCGGGTCCAATTCGCATACGTCGGAAACATTCCGAGGAGATGGTGGACGCCCGCGTGAACACGCACCAGCAAACCAATTGGGATCTGAGGATGACGCTCTGATAGTCGAAACCTGTGTACATCTCTGATTCAGCCGGCGCGCCCAGCTCATACAGCGTGAAGAAATTCACCATTGCTGAAGAACTTATCCTGCACCCTGTTCCGACTATCACGAGCGCGCCCGCGCCCTCGTCCTTCGCCTTGGACGCGACAGCCGCACGCCATCCCGCGCGCCATTCGCGCTCGACGATGTCAAGGGCGGGCTTGAGTGCGCCTTCGACGAGGTCCACGCGTGAGTCGCGAGTCGGCGCCGTTGTGGAGTTCGATCTGCCAGACCGTGTGCTTGGCTGAGCTCGGTAGAATGCAGCGCGCCTGCGTGGTCGGGACCGGATGCGTCGGGCGAGAGAAGAACGGGACGTACGGCGTGTAAGGGTGAGCAGCGGAGTGGGCGCGCCTGCAGGGAGACGAATGGCTGTGCGGTGGTCATTTGTTAGCGGGTGTGTGGAAGAGGACAAAGGTGAGCAGATGTCTGTGGTCGTTGGCGCACCTGAATCTAAGCTTACCCTTGGTGTGATCGGTCGCCGGTGCATTACCGTCCATGTGATTCTGCCTTCGAGCAAGGTCACAAGCCTTTGTGTCCTATTCTACGTCAAGCATTAATGGGGTAGTGGTAACCTGGGTCGTTGCCATCGACCCGCCGGGGGTTCGATTCCCTCTTAATGCATTAGTTCAACGTTCCATTTTTGCTTATCTTCCCACACGATATAATTCCTGCGATTTTGAAGGCTGCAATTCGTTGTTGGATTTGTGAGAGTATTCGACTGGCCCTCAGGCCTTAAGCCCAGTCAAAAGTCAGTCGAGGCAGATCGAGGCAGATATAGGCGAATCTTTCTGAATGGTTTTGAATCTTTCTCCCTCTTAAATTTTAGACTTTTTTAGAGGCAAATACAGGCAGATCCATTGAAATACATTCCCGTAGATTCACCTCAATTTACATATAGGCTGTGTGAAACTTCAATATATTATCGATTATCCATAAACACCGATATTTTTAAATCCATTCATATCCATTCAGATCGATTTATATACATTTATTTGTGACTAATACATGTAACTATTCCCATTCCCTCTGCTCCGAAAGAAGTGAAATCTTGATTCACTTACTAGTTGGAGATATAACGACTGGGATCGTCGTACTCTGACAGTGCGGAGAGCAACCTGAGTGGCATGGCGTGAAGTGCGAGCGGTGAGCGGACCCTGTATGGGGGAGGGAGGTGTAGGCGGGCGAAAGGTGATCAGATGGAGAGAGAAGTGGGGGGCGTGCGGAAATGACAAGGTGGTGGGGCGTGTGGAGGTGGTGGTGGGAGGGGCGGGTGGCGGGCAGATGCCCTGATGGTGGTAGGAGTAGGCGGAGGGAGTTTGGAGGTGGGGGCAGCTGCGATGTGTTAGTGGTCAGTGATGCGGACGGCGCGCGGATGCTGCGTAAGGGAGCGCGCACGCGAGTGCCATATGACGAAGATGGAAGGTGTGGGCGGCGCGCAGGTTGAGGTGGTGGCGGCAGAGGCAAGGCGGTAGGGATGGTTGTGGTGATCTAAGCATCTTGAGCAACTGGTTGAGTCGACGGACGATATGTGGAGGCACGACATGGTGGGTGCCGTGGGCGGGGTATATGGGCGTGATGAAGCCATGCAGGTCTGACGTGCATGATGACACGTACCAATACAGGCGCGTCTACGTCTCCTGCACCCGTCTACCTACCCCCCTAGCCGATGCGGTTAATTAAGTGATATACCCCAGGAGGAATGGCCCTGTGCGCGCGAGCCTCCGAACAGTCAGAACGAGGCACATGCAAATGTGGCCCACTGACCTCTCCAACGACGAGTACATCTCGCACGCGTTGCATGTATCCGTCGTCAACGGGCTGGCTCGTCAGCGCGCTCTCATAGCGCGAGACGGCGTCGCGTCCCAGTTCTTGAGCCAAGATTGTGTTGCCCCTGTGCTGGATCTTGATGCCTAGGGTGAGAATGCACGCAGCCGATTGCCGACAGACATAGGGCAGCCCTGGTCTCCGTCAACGAGCAACTTGTGCGCGGACGGCTCGGAGGAGAGTAGGTGGTATTCCCGCAGCTAAGCGACGAAGCGTGAGCAGACTAGGGGAGTGCGGATAGGATGACGAGTTCTCACAAAGACAAGGTGGGTGACAGGACCAGTCATGAGGATGCATACCTGTGCGGGCAATGGAAACGATGCTATCACATCTGCTGCACAAACAGGGATCGGCACGCAGTGTCAGTCTGCATTAGAATAAAAGAAATTATCAGTGCCGGAGTTACTGATATATGCTTACAGGAACGGTCGCATCCATGACTTGGACGGGTACGCATAGATCGGTGCTGCGGGCTGCCGGGGATGGTGTACGTCCTGTGTCGCTGGCTGGGTTGCTACAAGTAGGGAGTCAGGAAACGACGACAAGAAATGAGTAGTGACGTGGCGAGGTGGCGGTCAAACAAGACCAAATAGCCAGCCACTGCCAGCTCACTGCATCCAACGACGACGAGACAGCTTCAGACGCACTGCACACACGCACGTAGCGTACCGCCCACCCCGCTGTCGCCCGCATCGCACACACACATGCCGCTGCCGCCGCCCTCACCTCCGTTTCCACCTCTTCCTCCAGATCGCCCACCATCACTCCACCACTCTTGCGACTGGTCGCCTGCCCAGCCCACGCAGCCCACTGCCCACGCGCCCACCGCTCAATACCTACTCTTGCCGTTGTCCGCACCGCCCAAGCGCTCGCCGCCTCTGCCGCCTGCACTGCGGACACACACGCCGCCGCCGCCCCTTTGCCCTCGCCTCTGCCTCCGCTCCCGTCTCCAGACAATCCACCACCCTGCGTCGGTCGCCCGCCCAGCCCACGCAGCCCATCGCCCCTTTACTGTCTCCCGCACTGCGCACACGCATGCACGCCGCTACCGCCGCCGCCTCTGCTCTGCCTCAGACCGCAACCACCCCTTCGACCGGTCGCCCGCCTAGCTCACGCAGCCATCGCCCACGCGCCCACGCACCCACCGCCCGCGCACCCACCACCCACGCACCCACCGCCCGCAACCCACTCTTACTGCCGCCCGCACTGACCACGCGCTCGCCGCCTCTGCTGTCTGCACCGTGCACACGCACGCCGCCGCCGCCATCTTTACCTCTGCCGCCACCTCCGTCTCCAGACCGCCCACCACCCCTGCATCTGGTCGCCCTCGCTGCTTCTGCTGCCCGCACCGCGCACACGCACGCCCCTGTCTCGGACCTCTCACCTCTCTCCGCCCACGCCTGCTGCTGCTGCTGGCACGGCGCACACCTCCGCCTACCGCCTCTGCCTCCGGACCGCGTTCGCCCAAGCCTCCTGCCGCCCGCATCACCCACGCGCACGCCGCCGACTGCGCCTCTGCCTCCGGATCACCTACCTTTCGCGTGTTCGGTTGCCCGCACCGCCCGCGCGCATACCGTCTTTCTTATGTACTTATCTTGTACTTCACGTTACTATACCCATGCTATGCATGCAATTGAGTTGCACAAATATATCCAAAAATCTTATTTTCATTCAAAAGAGCGACTTAGACAGAAAGATTTGAAACAAGCAATCTAGATGTGTCATGACAAATGTCGACAAAGTATTGTGTTTCATGACTTTTGCATTTCCAGTGTTTGTGAAAGAGAGCTGAATAAATATACAATTTCATGTTTCTCGCAGTGTTTCCAGTATTAATGATCTATTTTAATATCTATGAATTGATCTGCCTGTGTATGCCTATTTCTGCCTATTTCTGCCTATTTCTGCCTATTTCTGCCTATTTCTGCCTATTTCTGCCTCGATCTGCCTCGACGGACTTTTGACTGGGCCTTAAGGATCGAACATGAATGCATGGATGATTGATATTGAGGTCACCCAATATAATAGTAAAATGCGAGCAAACAATGGCAAACGCCACCACCTCCGCTCCCTGTCACGTCCTCTCATAGCATACCCATGGCCGACAAGTCCAAAATTGCAGAACTCCAAGGTCTTCGCTACTTCATTTTTTCATTCCTCGACGTCGACTCACGCTCTCACATCTGCGCTTTCGCTACCCAATAGCCCGCGTCGCCACCCGCGATGCTCACATCCGCGAGTCATGGATCCGCGCCATGGAGGCCCGCATCGTCCGCGACCAGGTGCAGGAGTGCTACCGCATAGAGGGCGTAAACCACTATGAATCCTGCCGTGATCTCTCTGACAAGTACATCACGCTGCTCCGGGAGAACAGGGTGCGTGTCGTCTTCGCGCTCGTTCCTCTGTCCCGTCACGGCTGACGGGCGGGGCTACTCTTTCACACCGCAGGTCAAGGGATACAAGCAGGTCGATGTATGATGTAGATCGGCTATGTCAGAGCTCCTTCCATCTCTCCACTGAGTACCGCCCCCACCCGGTTACTGTGTGCCGGCGTATGAGCATAGGCATGTTCAGTTCAACGCTGTCTGCTGTGTCACGGCACAAGCAGGCATGAACGATTGTCCCCGCAAGTGTACTTTTACTCTATGGACCCCACACAGAACCCATCGAGCATTGTTTCAGCCACGCCCATTCCGACAATGCATGTCTCAAAAACAGCAGCGCCCATTGCCTATGTTAGCACAAGGAAATCCTATTTCAACATATACAAAACATGCATCGCCTTGCAAAGTGGATGAGCAGGAACGTTTAAACACGAAGAACGGTCCACCCTATAGATATCTATAGCATGAATTTTTGGTTTCCCAATTCCACCGTGGACAGTGATAACATTGTTTACTTCCTCGCCTTCCTCTTGCCCTCAGCTCCGCTCGTCTCACCGCCGCTGAGCTCATCCCCACTGCTCACGGCCCCGGCCTTCTTTCCTTTGCCCTTTTTGAGGTGATGTTGGGGGATCCACTCCTCCTCGTATCCGCCGGCTCCGGTTGCGATAACGGTGCTCACGGGAGCGGAGATCGTCGGCTTGCGGATTTTCTTGGCCTGCTGGGGTACGAATGTGATGTAGGCGAAATAGCCGAGGCCAGACAGAACACCGATGACCATGGCATACGTTGACAGACTAGAGAAGGGAAGTAAACGGGAAGCGTGAGAACGCAGATGCAATGACGCTTCAAGTTACTTAGACGCACAGCTTCAAATCAAAAATAGAGAGTTCCGGCTCGACGATGGTGACAATGGAATCGTATGCGGATACACGATATTTCGCGCCCTACATGCAAGAGAAAGGTAAGTCGGGAAACGATACACGATGAGCGGGAATCGTACGTCAGTGATGTGCTCAAGCCAGAGGTTGAGTTTCACGTCGCCCGTCTGCACGGTTGATCAGTACCCCGTAAATAGCATTTAGTAACAGCGTTGAGTACCTTGAATCTGGGTGGAGAACCGTCAGACGCCGCGACGTTAAAGCTGACAGTCGACTTACTCGCTGTAGAATGAATACGGCAGTCGAATCTTAGCTCCCTCGACCAAGTTGATGCCATATGTCAAGTTGTTCGTCTAAAAAATGATCACAGGGCCGCACATGAGACACGCCCCTACGTGTGCGAGGTGACAGCAGCCGCAAGAACGTACCGCCTTGATCAGTTTATCGGTTTCTGGGTGGTGGAGCTCGCCGGCAACGTTCAACAACGTAACATTCTTTCCGGACTTGTTCTCTATCTCCAGGAACAGCTGGTTCGTTTCGCCATTGACTATATCTATACCCCCATACAGGGATGAGTTAGCAAGACGAAAGGAGACCCCTAGCACCTGGGGATGGGTGAAATCACTTACGACCGAATGGGTTACTCTCGGGGAATGACGTGGCAATGATGAGCTCCAGTTCTGCAGAGTCGGCGGCCTCCTCAACCGGGGCTGGTGTAACATGCAAAGATTCAGTTCAGACGACACCTCCGATGTGTCGCTCTACGTCACTAGGCCATATTGTGAAAGCATACGCACAAACTTCGACAGCAAGCGCGCATGCTGCTAACAGGGCAGCAAAACAGAGCAAGGACCGGACGCGCATTCTGACCGATTAGAAAGTGGTAGACCGGGATGAAAAGACCAGGAATTGTTATTAGGCAACTGACTTCAATCCGCCACGTCCCATCACGCAATTTCAAATTCAGCGCCACGTGCCATATTTGCAATGAACATAGTCCGCAATCCAGGCAGAGAAAACCAGTGGACGCAAACAAAAGATAACATAACAGTAGTAACAACGATGCAATAAAGAAACTACACCACACATCAGGTAGGAGGCTTTTTAAGCAATTCCTTTGCCACCTCATCCACATCTGCAGACTGGTCTGGTAGCCAAAACGCCTAACGAATTGAATATCAGGACCACCTCGATTTGGGCACAGAACCTGACGTACTAGTTCGGCACCCGCGGTACACATCATTGCCAGTCGAGGGTTGAACTTGAGACATCGAGAAGGGCTAGGATGTCCGTCCATCTTTGCGATAGGCTGCAATCGCAACGGTGGAGCCTTCAGATCAATGGCGCCGGTCTTTGTCTGCAAATTCTGCAAGTCCCAAACGCATACCCGTCCATCCAAGCTTCCGCCTAATACGTAGTTGCTATCAGGTGTCCACGACACCTCCTCGCCACTGCATCCTCGTTGGGGCTCAATGCCCTGTGGCGCATCTAACCGCCTCCGTTCAAGCCCCACATGCCCTTCTAGCTTCGCAAGCAGGTGACCCTCAAACGCATCCATCACATAGTGCGCATCTCCAGAGCAGCCAATCAGAAGGTACTTGCCGTTGCTTGAGAATGCCATAGACGTGATATAGATGGCGCGTGGCGGATAGCTGACGAGCGAAAGCGTCGGATCCTCCAGAGTAATGGTAAGGAACGGTGCCTTGTCAAAGTTGGCGTGATCGTAGAGAAGGATGCGGGAGTAGTGGTTGACAGCGATGGCGAAGACGACGCCGCTGCTGTCATAGGCAACTATGGAGGGTGCCGGAAGGTTGAGCAGACCGCGACATGTCGGAGCTCGGAGGTCCCACAGTCGTACGGTGTTGTCCATAGATGAAGACATGAATGTATCATCTACGGGAGACATCTCAAGTGAGATCACACGCTGCTTGTGGCCCTTGAAATATTGCAAGTATTTGTTGTCATGCAGAGAATGATATCGAACGGTATCATCCTCCTTCGTTGACGCGTGTATAATGGCTGTGTTTTTGTGTGTAAAACGGGGTAGATCGACGCCATACTTCTTCGAAAATAGGGTTTTGATAGGTCTGGAATGCTGTTTCAGTTGGAACAGGCTATAACGGGTGGCAACGCCTGGAGAGAACTTGCTTTCCGGTTTTGCAGTTGTATAGACGAAACGTCTCGTCCTCTGCAGCGGTGATGAGCTGGTCCCCTCTGTCGTCAAACGAGATGCCAGTTATGTGTCGGATCCCTTGGTTGGGCGGTGACCGACCTCCTGGTGTTGGCGAGGCTGCGGGGTCGACTGCGGTCTTGAATATTTTTGCGGGCTTCAGCTTGCTCTGCGCAAAAGCTGAGTAGATTGACTGGGAAAAGGCGGTCATCGTACCATCAATGCTGGTGTCAAGACGAGTGTCGGTGCTTGTGGAGGCATAGACGGAGCCATTGCGGCCTTGAGGAAAGACAGTAAACCGATGGAAGACCTTGAACAATGAAAGACGCGTCTGAAATCGCGTGCGGAGTTCGAATCACTTTTGACCTTCTCCTGCCATGTCTGATGGCGACGACGCTGCAAAACTATGGAAAGTCAATCGAACGATCCACGAACTCGTCAAGGACAGAGTCAGTAAATGCCAGCAATGTGTCATTTGACAATCTCATCGTTACCCTTCTACAGGGCTTTCAAGTCTCGGATGATGAAATCAACATGGATTTGACCACATTCAAGTCGCTGTATGCAAACAGCGGAGATAGTGTCGAGTGCGTCTAGCTTTCCCTACTCACTCATCTGCTATCCATGAAATAGCATCCCCGCAGCCGAAACCAATTGAACTTCTTCACAAATTCACGAACAAACTCCGCCGATCAGATATTCGTGTTCTTTTCTGACGAAAAGAGTGTTGGCGTCAAAACAATGCGAAAGTCCGTATACTGTTCTCTCAGCTCATAGAACCCTCATCTTAACGTCTTTCTAGACTCCTCAGCATTCTTGATGAAAAAAAAATTGAACGTGGTATCATCATCTTTCCGGGCACCATGACCTCTTCCGCGCGCAAGGTCCGCAGATTTGCGCCCAGCTCAACAATATGCGTTTATGATATATGGATAGGTTATCCTTGCTATGCATAACAAGTTCAAGCTGGAAGAATTCGCCGAAGCCGACCTCCTCGTGAACATCACACATCACAGACTTGTACCTCGCCACGAGGTCCTTACCGTCGATGAAAAAAAACTCCTCCTGGACCGATAGTGCGTGCGCTCTCATCTTAGTTCCCGTGGACGTGATGTGCGAGTGATTTGGTGTTATAGTCGCCTGAAAGAAACACAGCTACCACGCATCCAAATCGCAGATCCCATCGCACGATACTATGGTCTCCGACGCGGACAGGTCGTCAAAATCACCAGGCCGAGTGAGACGAGCGGTCGCTACGCCAGCTACCGCATCTGTTTCTGAACCATGCCTCCCTTCGAGCGCCGCTCAATGCTGCGTAGGGCTTGTATTTTAGATCGCATAATTTGCCGGTCCCGTCGATCTTAGTCTCCTGTGCTGCCTCTGTTTCGACTCCGCGTGTAGACTATTTGCCACCATCACCACGCACAGGTTTTCGAGGACCATACTATCCTCTCTATGGCTTGTTGTAGAATTGGATGTCCTTATCGAACATTAGTGAGTGAGTTAGCCAATCTTATCATTAATCTCAATACTTGGTATATTTCTCCGTGAAACCCCGTTGCGTCCTCGACAGGCACTTCCATTTTTCTTTACTTCCGCTAGGGCGCACCATCTTAGGGCTTGCATGAATGGTGCCTTTTGGGGGTGCAAAAACCCTTTTGCGCTCATTAAGCATAGTTTCTCTTTCACGCTGCACAGCTATGCAGGGTGAACGCCAGAAATCTTCAGCAGCCGGATCCAGCGCTCGCTATGAACCGCGAGCACAAAAAAATCTTGACCATTAGACATCTCCACTGAGAAGTCCTTATATTATTGTATTTTTTCGTCAGGATTCTGCTCAAGGCCTTAGGTGAGGGTTCGTATTATCAACAAGCCTACTGCATATTCAGCGATTCTAGAAATCCTTCAGAATTACTTGCGCAAATCTTAAACTGCCCCAGTCTCTACAAGGCCAAGCGTGACATTATCACAAAATCTTATCTTCGGCCCATAAAGATCTTTGTTTCAGGCTTATTTCTCGGAAAGCGCTCACAAGGTATCTACGAGCGCTCAGCAGGTGCCATCCAGCTCGTCCTGAGTGCTTGATGGCGGTGCCGCAGCAATTTTGTTGGGGATACCAACAATATCCTGGAGATCAGAATTATTTAGAGCATCTTTATGAGAGTCCTTCAGGATCATGCCTCGAATTCTCGGTTAACAACGTGCAAACCCCTGTTACTTGTTGATACGGGGCCATATCTCACCACAGTGTTCACGGTGGGTCGCGCCACCACTATATTCATATTAGTACTCAAACACTGGACATGTCCAACAGATGTAGATTCTTTGCATGGTCCTTTATGGCATTGACGTAGCACTCTTCTGCATTTTGATTCCCGTAGACGCTGTGCAAGTCAAGTTCACACAGCATTCGGGCTGCAACTATCGTTGACGCCGACAGGACCATCTGTCTCAAGTTTAAGCAGGTTACGTACAGTGTCAGTGTTCGTTTGTTTCATCCTTCTCAACTGTCTCCACATCTCAGCATTACCTGTCACAGGTTGCCTTCCACCTGGAAGAAAGGTCTCGACATCCTTCGGTAAATTTCATTTGCGAATTCTTCATGTTGCGAAACATGGCCGAGCGAGGGTGAATCATACGCATAGTTTTTGTTTCAAAATCATTCGAATCTCGTGAGCTATACTGACGGCCATTCACGGTGTCGCTGCATAGACAAAATTATTGCATACCACTCATCTCAACCTCATTCGATCACGAAACTCGATGGCACAGACGGTAGTTCTTCCTTGTCCCCGAACCAGTTAGGCCCACGGCACTGCTCAGACTATATCCGTGGTCAGCGTCTTTGACTGCATGCTACATTACTAGCACCCGGGCGTCCTTCGCCCGAATCTCTACCCGAAAATGTGACTACGTCATAGACGCAGTCTTCGGAGAGGTGTGTACCTTCCTTTTTGGTAATCCTGCTTACTTGAAACCAGGTGAGTGCACGGTGAGTGTCTTAATCTGAAGGATATCTTATCAATGGGATCGGCTTAATAGTTGTGCATCGAGTTGTAGACGCCACTGGTCTCATGCCTGCGATAATACAAACAACTTACACTTATCCGGATGTGTAGTTCAAGCCCTCCACGATTCAATCCGGAGGTTTCGCGCCCGCGCCACCGTAGTACCGCCCTCTTAACGCCATCAACATTGGTCTAATGCTCTCGCTCAGCGCTCAGCGCTTATGGTCACAGCCCCTTTTCGAATTTCCTGCAAAGGCAATTAAATACGGGAGATTAACTACTCTTCTTTATAGTCAGTTATTCAGACTCGCGCAGGGGGACTCGTTCGGCGATTTAGGGATTATCAATTGATGCGGTACAGTCACAACTACATTGCTGTGACGGCTCATCCGTCTTCCGTCGCCATCAGCTCTGCCAAACTTTTGAGGTGGAACAGATGCAACACCCCTGAGACGCTAGCATCCCCCGCCTCAATCGCAGAGAAAAAGGTAAGAGCGCCAGTTTTCCACGTTCTTCATTGTTCCATGACCGATTCAGGTAGACTATTGCGGACACAGGCACGGGTTCACCCCCGACTTGATCCACCTTGAGTGTCCGGGATCCAGGAAGGGGCGCTCACATCATAATTCTCTGAGTCTTACAGAAGGTGGATCTGAGATCGTCGAGTGTCAGGCTGTGATTTGGTATGCAGATCCAATCTCGACAGTGGACTTGCAAAACATACGTCTGACTGGTGTTTACCCCATACAGCTGGACGTCTCGCGTATAAAAGTCGGTGCAACACAATGTCCAGCACTACACTTCCATCCCCCTTTCGACTGCACCTGCTCTTCTTTGCTGATTATACTGATCTTCATTGCTTCGACAATGCCTGCTATCACGAGCCAGTTCTATCTTCCGGATCTTCTCGCTCTCTCTACGCCATTCAAGGGGTCTACCAACCCTCACTATAAGCGGGGCGCCGCCGAATCAAGGGCTTGGATCAACTCGTTCAATGTCTTCACCGATAGGAAGCGTGCCTTCTTCATCCAAGGCTGCAACGAACTCCTCGTTTCGCACACTTATCCACATGCTGGCTACGACGAATTCCGCACATGCTGCGATTTTATCAACCTTCTGTTTGTCGTCGACGAGATTAGCGACGAACAGAACGGCGCAGACGCGCGGCGCACGGGCGAGGTCTACCTCAATGTCATGCGCGACCCCGAATGGGATGACGGTTCAAAACTGGCTCAAATAACGCGAGAGTGAGTGCTCACACTGACATGCATATACATTCACCTTACATTTCACAACGATTTCCAGATTCCGCGCACGCCTTTTCCGTTCGTCAAGTCCCAACTCCTTCCGCCGATTCTTGAAGCATAGCGAAGATTATATTGAATGTGTAGCGAAGGAGGCAGAGTACCGTGAACATGGCGAGGTTCTCGATGAAGAGTCTTACAAACATTTGCGTCGGGAGAACAGTGCAATCCGCCTGTGCTTCGGTCTTTTCGAATTTACGCTCGGCATCGATCTCCCCGACGAGGTCTTCGATGATCCGAATTTCATGAATCTTTACTGGGCAGCCGCAGACATGGTCTGCTGGTCGAATGTGAGCCTCCTCAGTAATGTCGTGCCTTGATCGTCGCTAAAACGTTGCTTCTCATTCAGGACGTCTATTCTTATAACATGGAGCAGGCCATGGGCCACACCGGAAACAACATCGTCACCGTCCTCATGAACTCTCGGGGCTTCGACCTGCAGGGTGCTAGCGACTACATCGGAGAATATTACAAGGGCTTGATGGAACGCTACCTCACAGACAGGAGCCGTTTGCCTTCATTCGGCGCAGCGGTCGATGCTGACGTCGCGCTCTATGTCCGAGCTTTGCAAAACTGGCCTATCGGGAACTTGGAGTGGAGTTTCGAAACCAATCGTTACTTCGGTCCTCGGCACGATGATGTCAAGCGCACGCGCCTAGTCACTCTCAAGCCGTGCAAAGCCTGATTTGTACGTTCACCCACCTCATTTGAGCCCTCTAGCTTGAGCTGACAGCATCACCGGCACGGATAGGTGAATACCGTTGTCTCGAAGATTTTTCTGCACCTATCATCTTTCACCTTACCTTTCTGCGTTTAATCTCCTCTATAATTACATTGTTCGTGGGTTAGTCGAGGGGCACTTCATCTATCAAGATGTATCAATAATAGGTTTAACACCGTGCAATTCGTAAACATTTTGTGAAGACTTCATCGCTTCAATGTTTCCTTTTCCTTTCAATGAGCCTGGCCACATAAGCTTCAAGATCTTCGAGATTCATTATGTGGCGCGTCCGTCATAGCCCCTTCGAACTCGTTGCATCAGACATATGCAGTTTGGCCGGTTTGTAGTTCTTGAAGCGATAAGGCCATTCGACTTGAACATTCATCTGCCATGGCTATCGTTTGCATCAAAGTTACCGGAAACACCGAGAACGACCTTTGAACACAATTGGGATGACAGCGCAACGCCATCGAAAACGTCGTCCCTGATATCATACACAGCATGGTAAAAGCACCGGGTACGGTGAATCCATGCGTTCGCGGTTTAACCGCCGAAATCTATTAAACGTACAACCACCTGCCCCTCCCATCCGCCCACTCCGTCAGCTCCGTGATCGGCTGCTCATTGAACGCCGTCCGGAGCGAGTCCCTGTGCTTGTCGTGAGCTATAACTTCCGCAATCTCATCCCTTGACTCTGGTGGAGTCACCGGACCCTGGTAGATGTTGGTCCAAGGAGATAAGACTCCGAGCCCACTCCCCCCGACAGATGTCAAATACGTTGCGTAGCCGCTGCTTGTTAAGGAGTCCATAAGCTCGCGGAGGACAGCCTCGTCGATATCTGGGGATGGATTGAATTTAAGCATTGGCGCTCATAATCCTTCAGGCGACTCACCATCAGGCACAAGTGTAACGGAGCATCCGCCTCCCCCGGCGCCGGTGAGCTTCGTACTAAGCGAGTACGGTTGCGCAGCAGTCGTCGCCCTGATGTTTTCCAGCACAGGATGGGATACACCAAGAGTGACCAGATGGGCATGGTTCTCGTCAATCAATGCCTGCTCAGACACATGGGATCAGAACAATTCATCAACATTGCCTGAAAGACTTACAGAGAGCGCTGAAAGCAATGATTCTCTGGGTAGCTCAGGGTCCAACAGGGCACGTCGAGATTCGTCAATGATGCTTTGTATCTGATCTAAAATATGATCCACAAGTTCCGGCTCCTGTGACATTAAATAGATTCACGGTTAATCAGCATATTCACAACAACGATGCCAGATCGAGGAACAAGAACTAACTTGAAGTTTCTTCGCAGCAACACCTGCCACCAGGCGCTTGGTATCGCGCGGGACCTTGGAGTCGGTTAGCAAAAACCTAGAGACTTGAACCTGTGGCGGTCAACGGTATTAACACAAAAGCGAAATCCAACCGGGGAATACGGCTTAATGTTCACTCACCCTTGAATGGCTTCCATTCCGCCTTTATTACGAGAGAAGCCCGGTCGAGTGTAGGCCAAAGCGCCTCCGTACACTGACACGGAATTGTCAACCCCACTAGGGTTTCCGTGCAAGACTTTCTCGGCCACGAAAGCCCACAGATTAGCTTCTTCAGCAATGTCGGTAGGGAGGGCTCTTCGGCCCTTGTGAGAAATATGAATATGCCCCGGATCATTCGTGTCGGGCTCGCGGGCAGGGGGAGGAAGAGGGGGAAGGGAGATACGTTGGTGAAGTAGCAACAGCGCAGTGGCCACACAAACAGAGAAGGATGCCGAAGAACCAAGGCCGGCACCGACAGGCAGGGTGGATCTCACAAAGAAATCGAATGAGGGCCTTAAGAATCAAACTAAGTTAGCACGACACAAACTGAATGGTGGTATAATGCCCTCACCTCTCGCCACCGTGTGCATTACCATGTAAAGGTATAAGAACGCAACCGCGGCCATCTTCGCCTTAGCTTCAATATCATCAGGCAAAGCCCTTTTGATAATAGCTTCTACGAGCTTCTGATCCAGGAGTTCGGGGTGCTTGTCCCCCACACGTATGGAGGTAACGGCATCCCACGGAAGATCATCCAAAACCCACTCGTGGGTAAAGTCATCAATATCGGCGAAATTAACGCAGATCTTGCCGTCATGCCGTGGCGAAGTTAGTCCATAACAGCGCAGGTCCACTGACGCCGCCACAGCAGTCTACACAACAATAGAACGACCGGAACATGTCAGGAAGGCGTTTCCATGCATCGTGACATCGGATCTCAGGGCCAACAAGCTCAGCCAATCCAAAAATTGCACTTACCACACCATGCACGACAGCATGCTCTCCGAAAAGGATGACCTTGCCTGGAGCACTCACGAACCACTCCCTATTCTCTAGCGGGCGCTTGTTCTCGTTGAAGGCCAACTTCTCAACCGCACGGCTGATCGAAACGCCTTCCCTCAGCGAAGCCCTCACGAACTGCTGTTCGTCCGCACCGGCGGAGACCGTGATCGCACCAGCTTCGAGCAGTGCACGTTCGAGATCATCGATGAGGTCAGCGGGGTCCTCGATACCGACGCACAGGCGAATGAGGTCTTCTGGAAGACCGCGCTCCGCGCGCGTTGCAGCGTCGATGGAGGCATGCCTAATTGCGGGTACATGGGCGGGGTGAGATCGTGCACACGACGAACACGACGAGAAATGAAACACTCACGACATGACACACGGCATGCTGATCAGCGAGTTAACGCACCCAAAGCTAACACTGATACCCCACAGGCGGGTGGCGCCGACGATGCGTTCGCTCAAGGCTTTATCTCCAGTCGTGAAACTGAGCACGGCACCGTACCCATCTGCAATACGTTCATGGATTTCTCTGCCGGGATGGTTGGCCAGACCTGGATAGTGCACTTTGAACCCCAAACGGTCGAGCATGCTGGCAACACTCATAGCAGTGGTCTGCTGCCTGTCCATACGAATGGCCAGAGTCTTGACACCACGAAGGAGAAGGAAGCAGTCGAAGGGTGTAAGCGCATTTCCGATGGAGTTGATTACGAATGCCATTTGCTGAAGACCGAAGCCCCTCGTCAGCGCTCATCACCAATGAATACATAAAAATTCAAACCAACCTTGGCAATGTCATCACGGTTGCAGGTGATGATCCCAGCCATGAGGTCGTGGTGTCCACTCAGATATTTCGTCGCGCTATCGTATACAATGTCCGCACCGTGCTCAAGCGGTCGCTGGAGGTATGGGCTCATCATTGTGTTATCGACCACGATGATCGCGTCGGGGGCGCGCTCTTTCACATCTGCAGCTATCGTCGCAAGGTCGGCGATTTTGAGAAGCGGGTTGGTGGGGCTCTCAAGTAAGACCATGGCGGTCTTGCCTGCCTTGATGTGCGCGTGAAGTGTGGTGGGATCTGTGGTGTCGACATGGTGGACAATAACACCGACGTGCTCCCTCACATATCCGAGGAGACGGTTGGTTCCGCCGTAAATATCATCACCGGCGATAACTTCGTCCCCGGGCTTGAGGAGGCGGAGGATGACATCCAGAGCGGCCATGCCGGACGAGACCGCGAAAGCATGAGAAGCGGACGATATTTTCGCGATATGATGTTCTGCGAAAAACATAGAATCAGTGATTCATGTTCACGGGGATAGAAGCCTCGACAAGTGCGCGTTGCTGCCGATGACCAGATGTAGTGATCTACATCAAGTTCACAATGCATTCCCCTTTCTGAGACCCGACCACTCAAAGAACGACAGCGCCTCACCGTACGTTCATGGGTACGGCGAAAGCCAACATCCGTAGCAGTAATCAAGAGTATGACTGACCCAAGTGACTTCTGGTCGGATTCCCGCTTCTGGTGTAATCATACTCTCCGCCGACGCCCTTGAATGTGGACGTCTGGTAGATTGGCACAGAGCTTGACCCGTACTGGTCCTTCCGGTCCGGATTTTCAACCGTGGCACAGAGAGTCGCAAAGCGGTAGGGTTGGCGGGGGCGAAGTGGTGATTCGGGCTCGGGGGTCGGGAGGTCGTGCGAAGGGATCAAGGTGCCCTTCGCCTTTGAATTGATTTGGGGCGGCATCTATGGCAAAAACAAGAATTATAGACGATACAAACGTGCCCCTTGTTGGAATGCGGGGTGAAGTTTAGTGTACAGAGGGTGGAACGAGAACGTGGAGAAATACGAGTGCTGGAGGGCGTGAGACCCGATGGCGAAATGACTGAGCAATTCGGATTGGCAAACGAGGCATCGCTCCCCCTTCGCTTTACTTATACTACTGTGTTTGCTCGGCCGATGATTACGGGGGCTGATGGCTCCTAGACGACACCAGCGTCTGTGCTCTCTTAGCTATATCCTGCTCGGGAGGTTTGTCATTCATCATACGATATCTTTTGCTTTTTCCGCATCTTGCAGCGGCGAGGCAGGCACATTCTGCCGCCCAAGTCCAGGTTGGCGCGGATGTCCTAGCAAAACGCACGAAGAGGCACTTGGCTGAGCTGGAGGTGCGCATCGTTCTCTAATACATCAGGTCTCTCCTATTCACTCGGTTTGGCAGAGGTCGAACTATGCTGAACACTCCGCGGGCATCGAAGATGACGAGGATGGCTCTGGGAAGACCGCCAAAGGCCGTGCTCGGCAGACAATCTCGGACAAGCGCAACATCAGTGGCACTGGACCGGGAGCGAAGCGAAAAAAGTCCACGATGAACATCCGTACTGCCGTTCTTTACAGGAAGAAGCTGGCCGAGTTGGTAGAGGAATCGGTCGGTCACTCTCTTGTCATTTTCCTTTGCTATCTTTCACCGTCATATCTAGCGCATAGCAGATCTCCCTCCTCACATACCCACGTATCTTACTGCAGTGACAGCCCCGCCGCGGGAGCCTCCGCGTTTTCTTTGCTCTGTGTGCGGCTACTGGGGCAGATACAAGTGCAAAAAATGCGCGATGCCGTACTGTGATCTGAATTGTGAGGCCGTGCACGATGAGACGAGATGCGAGAAGCGTGTTGTATGATCGTAGGCTGCATAATCATCTTCGATTCACCTGTGTACCATATCTGAAGATCTGAACAGTAGTCTTTTTCCCCACTGCATCCTGGATGTTGTTGTTTGACTCGATAAATGCTTCAATCGCCCTCCATGTCAAGTGTAATCTGTTTTCTAGTTTAGTGCTCTATTGGCAGATCAATCGGGACGTTAGTCAATGTAGGTCCGATCCGTATTCTAACTTTACTCGAATGTCAAGGAAAATATAGCGACACTTTGGTCAATGCAGGTTCTTCATACAATCTTCTATCCTTCTTCAGGACCTAACTCTAGTTGAAAATCAGCTTAGACTCAAAACCACCTCATTTGCGCCGAGGCGAGATTGCGAACTTATCATGAGCACCTCCGACCAGCCTTTCAGAAATATATATATAACCTCTCATGGCTGCCTTGTGCACTAGCGCGCCGACAAGCAATCCCAGAATTGGAAGATGAACCAGTCCTGGCATTATCTGTTCTGCATTGAATTGTATAGCGATGAAGGTTGCGCACTACTTTACGTAGCCCCTAATGCAGCTTGACTGATACCGAGGAGGGCGGGGTGTTATGTTCTAGTTGACCTCAAATTTTGCAGGGAGCTATTCCGGAAAGCGGTCAGAAACTATGAGCGATGGAGAACAAGACTAGTATTAATCACCCTGTCCTCGGCCACTTGGTGTAATTCATGCGAAATGGCATGGGATTTGATTTCCTCAAGTTCAGTTTCCACGACAGCGTTCAACCGTTTGGTGCTGGCAATTGTATACCAATTGAAAATCAGCGACAAATAACCAACGCAGCACTGGTTGTTGCCATTGGAGGCTTCACGACATAGCAGCCTATCATGTTTCGGCCGTGACATCCGTGGTTTCGGCCGGAATGGGAGCGTCATAGGACACGGCAACTGCCGAGAAGGCATGACTCGAAGATTTACGACCTCCACTTTTCAGCTTCAAAAACCTCTTCACTCCATAAATCTTCGCCTCAACCCTCTCTCCCCGCAAAACAACAATGTGCCCTCACGTAAACGGTGACGTCCCCCCCAACGGTACCAGCGAAATGGTTGGCATCGAGAACACGCGCAAGGGCACTAACGGCACTGCCCACCATGTGTCCGAGGCTCAGCGTCGAAACCCCTACGCTCCTCGCGCTGCCGACTTCCTGAACAATGTCTCCAACTTCAAGATCATTGAATCCACACTCCGAGGTATGTTCCGACTTTCCCTCTGGCATCGACCTGAGAATGCTCATCGGCGTGTCCGCAGAGGGAGAGCAGTTTGCTAACGCCTTCTTCGACACCAAGACCAAAATTGCCATCGCCAGAGCTCTTGACTCATTTGGCGTTGAGTACATCGAACTCACATCACCCGCTGCGTCAGAGCAGTCGCGTCTCGACTGCGAAGCCATCTGCAAGCTCGGTTTGAAGGCCAAAATCCTCACACATATTCGGTGTCATATGGATGACGCCCGGATCGCTGTCGAGACTGGTAAGTAATACACCCAAGGTTTCTCCGTCGGTTGATTCGTCACTTCAATCCATCTTACAATACTTTTCTTCATAGGTGTCGACGGTGTCGACGTCGTCATCGGCACTTCCTCCTTCCTCCGCGAGTTCTCGCACGGCAAGGACATGACCTACATCACCAAGACTGCCATCGAGGTCATCAACTTTGTCAAGTCCAAGAACATTGAAGTTCGCTTCTCGACCGAGGACTCCTTCCGCTCCGACCTAGTCGACCTCCTCTCTATCTACCAAACCGTCGACAAGATCGGTGTCAATCGCGTAGGTATCGCGGATACCGTCGGCGGTGCCAACCCACGACAAGTATATGATCTCGTGCGGACTCTCCGTGGTGTTGTGGGATGTGATATTGAGATCCATCTGCACAACGATACAGGCATGGGTGCGTCGAATCTAGTTGGCTGTCATTTTGGCATCGTTTCATCAGTGTTTCTTTCTTTGTAGCCATTGCCAACGCATACACCGCACTCGAGGCTGGCGCTACTCATATTGACACCTGTAAGTCAAGTTGATCCACCCTCTCAATGTATCATTGACAAATGTTCGCAAAACAGCCGTTCTCGGGATTGGCGAGCGCGTCGGTATCACGTCCCTTGGCGGTCTCGTTGCATGCATGTACGCTGCCAACCCTGAGTATGTCAAGGCCAAGTACAACCTTCCCCTGCTTCGTGAGATCGAGAACCTTGTCGCCGAAGCCGTCGAGGTCAACGTTCCATTCATGAACCCCATCACGTATGTCGCTCTCCAATGATTCATTGTTCTAGGAAGTCGCTCAATGTTACGTCTTAGTGGCTACTGTGCATTCACTCACAAGGCCGGCATCCATGCCAAGGCTATCCTTAACAACCCTAGCACATACGAAATCCTCAAGCCCGAGGATTTCGGTCTCACCCGATACGTTTCCATTGGGTAGGCCTATTGTGCCACGGTTTTATCAATTCTCCTTCTTACCCTTTCAATGGTAGACACCGTCTGACTGGCTGGAATGCGGTCAAGTCCCGTGTCGAGCAGCTGGGCTTGGAGCTGACCGACGAGGAGATCAAGGATGCCACCGCCAAGATCAAGGAGCTCGCCGATGTCCGGACACAATCCATGGACGACGTCGACTCGCTCCTGCGCGTCTATCACTCCGGTATCCAGTCTGGCGAGCTTGCCGTTGGACAGAAGGAGGCGCTGGACCGTTTGCTCCGCGAACACCGTGCACAGCAGCATGCGGTCACAGAATGAGCGTCTGTTTCACCTTCCTCTACTTTCTTCCATATCATTGGACACATACCTCGACATTCACACCCCTCGCCACCTTGTCAGTCTTTCCGCCTCCATCTCTCGCATGCAAAAGCCAGCGTGTAGCCGGCCGGTGATGTCATCGCAGGAACATCGTTACATACTCGGTGTATAGAATGCACCTCTGCAGAAGACTCTTTTGATGTATACTAATTCTGTGCGTGTCCTTGCGGAGTCACTGCGGCGCTTCGTAAGGCATACTTGTACTGTGCAATGAAACATTCTTGTAGGATTATTTTGGGACGTGATCAGCCGGCCAGCCGATGCGTGATTGAATGGTACATTCCTTTCGGTGATATAGATGAGGCTCTGACCTGGTAGGTCGTGTACTTGCCAGTGTCGTCACACTTCTTTAGCTTCCGTACCGAGGCATCCATTAATATGCCTCTTACTAGCAAGCGCTTGAAAATTCTCGTCGACGTGTCCTGATGTTTCGCACCGCGGAACTCATGGCGGGACACCTTCATTTTTTTTTCAATCCTGTTCCCGCCGTTGACATCATTGATCGTTAGCTACAGGCTTTCACCCGGGATTTGAGTCGCCTGCTTCTTATCCTCTATTTTGAACAGCTATGCAGTTGCTTTGTCCCTTGAGCAATACTTCCGCTCCTCCCATGTGTCTCGCATGACAACGTTCGTCCTCACAACTCCTCACAACCTATTATCTGTCCGTGGATGGAAGGAGTGACGTCTCTAGGGCCACCGGCCACTACAAAAATGGAAATCATCATCATTCATTCTCTTCTTCTTCCTCTTCTCTGTCCGCTCGTGCACTGCCGTACGCTATGATTCTCCAGCAATCTGACAGCAATGATGGCTCGGACACCCACCCATATAACAGGATGACTATGTAACTAGCTCCTACATCCTCCTCTGCATCTGCTTCGTCAAGTGAAACCCACCGGATGTCCGCCACTAACCTTGACGTTCGACATGTCATTACAGGGCCTGTCATCGAGGTTTCTGTTCAAAGCGTGGTTTATGGCGCGTATCTCGCTCACACCCAGAGGGCACGGAAGTTGATTCGTCTATTCTCTAGGTATATACGTGGCTCTCATAGTCATCACAACGTATACAATTGCGTGAGTTCTACATGTCTCATATTCGGTGCTTTGGTGAATATGAATCCTTTCAGGCGGAAGGGATTGCAATCCAAAGTCAATGTAGCCATGTTGTTCATATCGCTCTTCATGTTTACAATGTCGAGCGTTGTCTTAGCATTGTCGCTGGCAAGCTTCATCGAGACCTTTTCTGGTCCTGGGCAGATGTCAGAGGGCAGATCCATGCATTGAGCGGATCAGCTGCGGTCATGTTTGTGGTCAATGTATGAGTTATTTCATAACAGACAAGTGAATCCGATATCACTCACTGAACTTTCTTTGATTAATCCTCAGCGACAGTGTTATGGTCTGGCGGGCTTCTCTACTCTGGGCCGGTAGCAAGATCGTGGTCGTGATAATATTGGGGTTTCTGGGGGCCACTACAGGTGAGAAATATTTCTGTTGTAAATAACAATCATTCTCACTTTACCCATCAGCGTCAGCGATTATGTTCGTTGGATGCACTGGTAAAATATCCAAAACCACCACGCTATGCAATTATGCGTCTTATGGTGGTTTGGTGCTTTCGTTTACAACAAACTTCATGGCAATGCTTCTGATTGCCATCACAGCATGGTCAGTCATTCAGCGGGAATTTGAGCGGGTCTTCAATGCTCAAAGTTATTTTCAGGAGACACAGGCTGCTGATTAGGGCCACCTTTGGACGCAGTGAAAGGAAGCAGGGTGAGAAGATGTTACTTCTTCTGGTCGAGTCTAATGTATTGTATTGTTCGACATTGGTGAGTCGGACTTGTGTCCTCCATGCATTCGTTACTAATGATTCTGCCAGATGATACCTTTCGCCTGCTTATTCATATGGCCCGGTCTTGGGGACTTCGACGGAGGTACATACCTGTGGCTAATGACCACACACATTTCGGCAAGTATCTCTGACTTGGCAATTTCGAAGGAGCTGACTGGGCATCCGTGATCAGGGTATCTATCCCACACTCCTCCTCCTCCTTGTCACATTCGAGAGCATATCATAGGATTCTCTGGGTGGCATAACTCCCAGCACTTTGTCGCCCGTCCTATTTAATTCCACAGCAGACACAGTAGAAGGCACAGGAGATAACGGACCCTCCACCGCCATCCAGTCTCTAGAAAATTCTAAAGGCGAGGCAGGAGTCTAGGTTTTGGGGCTGATTTCCTTCCAGCGCTTTCTTCGATAAACGTTGAATACCTTAATGGAGACCCTGACACCTATTTCATACCTCTGATCGCAGTCGTCCGTTGCATCATGCTTCCTACCGCCTCGACCAAAAATAGGCTGAACCTTCGCCTCAGCAACACAGGTCGTCAGTGTCTAAGCATCCATTTTCCGCTCCGATTAGGCTCAAGGTCAAGTCAACGATATCGCTCCTTGTCTCTTGCTGTGTGTACACTCGCATTCTTCGACTGACATGCATGTATATACATTGTTGGTGCTGCTTACACTGACAACCATCATTGATACATCAACTCATGATGGTTCGGGACAACTGACTACCATCTAACAGATTTTCATGTCTACACAGCAACCCTCCCCTTCAACCCATACCCACTATACACTGCTTGGTTGACTCCACCGAATACACTAGATGTCCTCGACCGACCTCGCATTTTGGCACCTCATAGGCGCCATATTATATGATGCAACTGTGGGATCTATGATCCAGAGCGTATTCTATGGCAAGTAGCTCGTTTCTACTTGTTGAGACGCAGAAGCTGACCTGGACTTGCTCTAGGAATCTTCATGGCGCTCATTATCTTCTCGACAACTAACTTTGTGTATGTTTATATATCTGTTCACTGAGGAAGGGAGGGATTGACTACGAGAAGGCGACAGAAATCCAAGGAAAAGGCGAATATAGCCATGTTGGCTATAACCCTGTGCATGTTCGCGATCTCGAGCACTGTCTGAGCGCTAGATCTGGCTTCTGTGGTCGAAATGATCAGGATTGTACATTTATCCGACCTTACAAGGTCTCCCGAGAGCATAACCCTTGAATTAAATCAATCAGCCGGTGTTTTGTACGATGCAGCTCAGTGCGTATTCGTGATCAACGTGCGTGGCTTGTATATATGGACCCGTTGGGATTACATTTGATCGGATAACCTTCGCTTTCCCAGCTCATTCTCAGCGACTGTGTCGTCGTTTGGAGAGCATGCGTGTTATGGCAGGGTAGCAAGCACAAATACTTATCCTTTTTTGTTTTCTGCTAAGCAGCGGTGTGGGTAAGCACGCAACAAGATCTTCTTCATGAAATGAAATCAATGCTCGGGCATGACAGCGGCGACGATGATATTTGTAGGATGCACTGCGAATTCCAACAAAGACACCGCATTTTGTGATGATATGCGTGATATCATGAGTTATGTCGGTTTGGGGCTATCTCTGTTGATTAACTTGGTTGCTACATCTTCAATTGGGATCACTGCTTGGTGCGTATGTTAACGCCGTATCTTCCTTGGTTCTCAACGGGTGTCTTTGTTTTGTTAGGAGACACAGGCAATCCATCCTGAGAAACCTGGGACAGAGCAGTAGGCGAACACAGGTCGAGAAGATTCTCATTCTCCTCATAGAGTCTAGTCTACTTTACTGTTTGGCCAATGTGAGTCCGAGTGCTATATCCTAAGAGAAAAGTTCTTGATGGTTTGGCAGGCCATACTCATTGTCTGTAAGACCATCTACCTTCCTGGCCCTAACGCTCTGAGCCAATTAATGTGGCCGATAAGCACTCATATTGCGGTGAGTATGTTAGCTTCGAGCCCCGGCACAACAACATATAATTGGCACCAGGGTATATATCCTACCACCATTCTCCACCTCGTCGCCCTGAAGCGCACAATATGGGATTCGCTTAGTGATTTCCCTCAGGCTACTCTATCTAGCCTCCACTTTGCGGCTGGGCATGTCACAGAGGAAACGGGCGATCAGTAGCCTCCCCATGTCCAGACATTAAATTCTGGCTGATTCTGGTCCAGGTGTGTGGAAAGGGGCCACACTCCGTCAAGTTCTGAATATGTCACAAAGGAAACGAGGAATCAACGCTCAGCAGCATTCATTCCCCAATATCTAGATGCAAGGGACCACGATCCGTCAAGTTCATACTTTGAAGCCTGTGGGTCCTATTGGCGCATTGGCCGTTCAAATGAGCGTATAAGTGCAGAGGCATGATACTAGCCTTAGATCTGGTGTCGGAAAGATAGGATAGTGCCCAATTCTTGGAGCGTTGCTTTCTTTTTTGGATGGGTTTACTGAGTCCGGTCGCGTCAACCCGCTGTATATTGAGGATTTCACCAGCCGTGATCCTTGTACTGTACGATTCACACCTTCGAGCATCGAAGTTGAGACGATGAATCAGAGGTAGTACAGAGTGCCAGGATGGACTCCGCTCCAGGTTGTATTGAGTTGCCGCTTGACTCCGCGCGAACTCACTCGCGGACGCGCTCCGACCTACTCATGGCCAACACTCCACGGCGTCTCATGCGTGCCAAACGCGTTCCCTATCCCTCGGAGGCCCACTCTGCCTCCGCAGCATCCATCAGCAACGTGCGCTATCGCTGCGCGACCCCCCTGAACACGACATTGAACGCGCACCCCGTGTTCCGTCGCGTCGCGGACCATAGCGCGCCGTCCGCGGAGCGCGTCCCCGCCATCTTCGTCCCGCGTGCGTACCAGCCGTGCCTGCGCCACCTGAACTACCTGGTGGCGTACGTGCGCTCGATGATGCGCGACGTCGCGGGGACGCGCGCGGCCGACTCGGACTCGGAGGCGGAGGCGGAGGTGCGGCAGAGATGGAGCGCGCGCTCGTATTCCTAAACGCCGTGCGGGAGGCGTTCTTCGAGGACGTGAGGGGCAAATTCTACGACGCCAAGTCCAATACGAGCAGCATCCGGCGAAACGGCGAGAGTGCGAGACCGAAGCGCATGGACGACAGCTGGCGCTCGCCGCGCTTCGACGTGTATCTACGGGAGCTGTACTTCGTGCGGAACCATCGCGAGGACGCGGTCGGCCGGTACGTCAAGGAACACGGGGCCCTCATCGGAGATCCGGTCCAGTTCGGTAAAGCACACGCGCTGCCTTGTTTGATGGTGCTGACTGGTTGCTGCGAATCCCTCTTGCGACTGGCGTGGCTTTGTGGTTCCTACGGCGTTGTCCAAAGATTGGCAGGCATGGGCGGCGCAGAACGATGACGCGATGGCGTGTTATGGCACCGAGGACGAAGAGGGCTTCTATCATGGCATTCCCGCTGCCAAAGAAGAAGCCAGAGCTCTGAAAGACGAACTCTTCCTGAGCGAAGCCACCCGCCGACGGTCTCAAAGCCCCTCGGACAATGTGAGCGTCTGCGCTGCACGGAGATCTGGCCGCTGACGCGTTTCTCAGTATCTCCTCACTGTCTTCCGTGAATGCCTGGAAGAAAGCCTACGAGATACTCAGCGGATGTACTCTCTTGTTTGGAATACCCTTCGTTCGCCGCGGTTTCTGCTCGCTGTCTTGTCCTTGGCTGTTGCTCTTCTGGCGTGTCTGTGGCTGGTTTCTTTCGCTGCGGGTGATCTTCGTATTCGATACCACAGATAGTTCCGGCCAGTTGACAGGCAGCTCTGTAGAATAGTCCCGATCTATTATCGTTGTGCTTTCCTTTCGATTTGCTATCCTCGCACCTGCTATCCTTTACATTATTATGGATTGTATATTCTTCTGTACGAACAAAATAGAATTGAAAAAATACTCGCACGTCACTACACACAAGAAATAACATCAAGACGTGTACTGTCCATCAACGTCGAAAGTCCATAACTACACAAGATCATCCGCGCTCACTCCACTTTCTCCTTCTCGTCTATCTGGCCCCACACCAACCTCTCAACCCTCTCGACCTCTTCGGGCGAGCTCACGGCCCGCAAGAGCGCGCCCCACACAGGCGTCACCCACGGCACGAACATCGCGACGCGCTTCCGGTACGCACTGTACGCCTCCGGGTACTTCGAGAGCGAGATGGCCTCGGTGAATCCCGTCGAGGACACAAAAAGTACGCAGAGCGCGAGGGCGGGAGCGAGCGGGGCCAGTGCGTGCAGGGCGGACGAAAAGTCAGCGAGTGCAGCGGGCGCGAGAGGGGCAGTGGGTGAAGAGAGGAGCGGGAAGAGGGTGATCACGCCCTGCAATGAGGATTGAAAAGAGCATGCGTCAAAAAACGTGAGCGAGCAGAAGACGGCTGAGCGCGGATGCGGACGCGTACCCAGAACGACTGCTCGCACCAGAAGTTGGGATGGCGACTCCACGCCCACAGCCCCCGCGTCACGAAGCCTCTCTTCTTGTCCGCCTCCGTCCAGCCTAGGCGCGCCCCCGGCCACTGCGCGCGCGCGTCATAGGCAGCGGGCTCGCTGGCTTGCTTGAATGCGTGGTACGCGAACTGCTGGTTGTCAGCGGTGAACTCGAGCGCGAGGAGGGTGAGTGCAACGAGAGAGAGGGCGTAGTCAGTCGGGGTGAGGGGCGTGGGATTCGTGAGAGCGCGGTGGGTTGGGAGGCCAAGAAGGAGCAAGAGGATGTTTTGAGCTATGGCTGTACAACGGAATTGTATGGGATGTCAATGACATGATGTGGTGGTAGATAACTTACCGATGAACGTGAGATTGAAGAATTGAAAGAGCCACGAGGGGATTTTGGTGCGAAGAACAGCCCATCGGTAATCCTCGTCTTGACTAGTGAAAAATGACTATTTGTGAGTTAATGGAGGAGCACACACAAGGGCTTACAGGTTGAATAAGCCGCGTCTCCAAGTATTATAAGACAGCCTACACATCCAGGTGAACTGCAATGGTGTGAAGCGCGGGACGCCCCTATTGAAGCTACGATGTCACTCACCACCAACCCAAACATCAGCACTGCTCTCGGACTGAACACTTTTACAAAATTACTGGGTACTTCCGTGGGCACATAGGGAAAGAGCCATGTTGCGACCGTGTTCTGCCTCGGCCAGAGAGGAAGGAGAGCCCAGTAGGCGGTGTAGATGGTCGGCAAGAACGTCCAGACGCGGTCAACTTGGGAGACATTGCCAGTGACGAGGGAGAGGACGTATGTGGTCAAGGTGGTCGTCGCACAGAGTTTGAGGGGATAGTGGAAGGTTGCGGCGAGGATGGGTTGGATGAAGGGAATTGGCGACATGGAGGTTGAGATTTTCACTGGTCAGCCGTTCCCGTTTGCTTGCGGCCTGCCTTAAAGCCCCAGTGAAAACTCAGTCGAGGCAGATCGAGGCAAATATAGGCAGATATAGGCATACATAGGCAGATCAATTCACAGGTATTAAATCAGATTACTAATACTGGAAACACTATGAGAAACATGAGATTCATATATTTATTCAGCTTTCTTTCGCAAACACTGGAAATGCAAAAGTCATGAATCACAATACTTTGTCGAAATTTGTCAAGACACTTCCAAATTGCCTGTTTCAATTTCTTCTGCCTAAGTTGCTCTTTCGAATGAAAATGAGATGTTTGAACATGTTTATGCAAGTTAAATGAATTCATTGCACGGGTAACATGAAGTACAAAATAAGTACACGACAAGGGCCGCGTGCGCGTGCACGGTGCGGAGGCAGAGGCGTAGGCCGCGTGCACGTGCGAGGAGGCGTGCGCGTGCACGGTGCGGGCAGCAGAACACGCAGGAGGTCGGTGGGCCGGAGGCGGAGGCGCAGTCGGCGACGTGGGCATACACGATGCGGGAGGCAGAAGGCGTGGGCGAACATGGTCCGGAGGCGGAGGTGTGGGCGGTGGGCGGTGGGTGGTCCGGAGATAGAAGGCATGCGTGTGCAGTGCGGTCAGCAGAGGCGGCGAGTGTGTGGGCGGTGGGCGGTGGGCGGTCCGGAGACAGGAGGCGTGCGTGTGCAGTGCAGTCAGCAGAGGCGGCGAGCGCATAGGTGGTGCGGGCGATAGCAAGGGTGGGTCGTGGGCGGTGTGTGCGTGGGCGGCGGCAGGGGTGGGCGGGGTGGGACCGGTCACGGGGATGATAGGCGGTCTGGAGGCAGAGGTGGAGGTGGAGGCGGCGGAGGCGACAGCGGCGTGCGTGCGTGTGCGCGGTGTGGGCGACAGCAGGAGTGGGCGGTGGGCTGGATATGTGTGTACACTGCACCTGAAGTTGTCTTGTCGTCGTTGAATGCAGTGAGCTGGCGGTGGCTGGTAACTTGGCTTTGTTTGACCAGGTTTGGCCACCACTGCGCCAGACTGCGCCACGTCACTTCACTCCGGTTTTGTCTCCTCAACTGGTAACATCACCTGCGTACGCAGCGATGATCACACCCATCTCCTCGACAACATCTGACTTTCCTACATCAAGTTGTCTGCGCCAGTCGAAGAGGCTAAGAAAAAAAGGACAGTACAATTGGAGGCAAAACGAGATCATTCAGGGTATCAAAGCAATCAGTTCTGTCTTTTTGTCGTGTTAAGAGCCGGCTCATAACACATGATATATGATCACCTGATCATATGACATGCGGTCTATGACCAATGGATATGGCCTATACCCGGTGACCGACCCTTTGACTTCACCAACAGACATTGAGTTATCTTATCTTATCTTCTACCCCTGATCAGCAATCATGTCATCACAGTTACCTGAACGGTTCCTGCCCCTGTTCCTGTTCCTGGTTCCTGTCCCTGCCCCAACGGTTTGTTCGTTGATTGTTTGCTTCTGTTAGATCGTTTACCTCGGTGCCTTAAGAAGCACAGACCTTCTGTCGATCTTGCCCTAAAGCAGTTTACGTATATATAGAACGAGCCAGATACCTGTATCGCCAGCTCGTTCACCTTTGTTACTCCCCCACCTGTTCTTACTCTTGACCTTTGGTACTAGCCATACCTCTGCTACATCATAGTCTTTGCCAATAGGCCAGACCTTTGATTGTCAATAGAACATCTGCTTGAGCATCGGTTTAACTTGCCCTGCACTTCTCTCTATTATCATCCTCAACCACTGTTAGGTCGGAGACCTATCACGTGCACCGATGCACGAAGGGGTCCCTAGGCTAAACTTCCACTGGTTCGTATAGTCGTAGACTCCAAGGATAAAGACGATGGATCGTCTTTGGGCTCTTTCGAGGAACTCGGGGTTGCTGTCGGCTTTGTTCTCGAATAGATGGAGAAGGTGATCTTCGAGGTCTTCTCGATGATGAGGAGGAACCGGATGATCTTCTCCTGTCCAACAGATGACACGAGGGGGTGTCCAACTGAGAACGCGGAAGGCAGCTAGTCCGGTATAGAAGCGGATGAGTAGAGGGAGGGGAGGGAAGGGAGACGAGTCCAGTGCTTCGTCAGACCGTGCAAAGAGTTTCTCAGATCTGACAGAGATCACGAAGCGTGGGCTAGGAAGGTAGCCAGACGCCGGGTGCAGTGCAAAGATCGAGTGTATTACAGGTGAACGAGCTGAGCTTCTTAGAAGCTCATCTTGGCTATTTACGTACAGAAGTGTCTAGGGCAGGATCAAGATCTGGTCCGTGCGCTTCTTAGGTACCGAAGTCAACGATCGAGATCCGTAAGCTAGAATACCTCATCGACCTGCCACATAACCAAATATAGTAATCCGATCACTAAGGTCCATCCACATCTTCGATCGATCAAGAACCAGGAACGGGGGTCAGGAACCAATGTCTGTCCACATCAAGAATCAGGAACCAGAGGTCAGCGTTCATGCGTTAGCATGTAAATGGTAAGGAGTCATGGAAAGCGGTCCGAGTCTGCAACAAGTCCGAAGTACTTGACCAGCCCATCCGCTCACGTGTGAAGCACGTGTTAGGACGCGGTCCTAACACTACCCCCTCTCTATACAAGTCTTCGGCGCTTGGCGGGTGCACCGATGGTAGGGGCGGGTCTCCTCAGATGGACTTCGTCGAAGGTGGGGATGCTCCGAGCGGGGTATCCGGTCCAGTTAGCGGTGTCGATCAAGTGGTCTAATGCCTGCTTGTGGTACCCATATTCCTCAGCCGTCCTATCCATCTGTAGACGAAGGCGCCGGGACTGCATGCGATGCCTATCGTAGTCTTGAAGAAAGCCGCGCGCCGTAACGTCCGTTCTTTGGTGAATGCCCGTGATTGGACATCCCACGACGAGATGGCCGGCGCGTCCGCATTCCCAGCAGGTACGAGTGGAGGGGTCGGTGGGTGGAGAAGGCAGGAGAGCAGGAGGGGTAGGCCAAACGTTTTCGGAGTCCATGGCGTCGGCAGGCCATCCCTCTTCAGTTGCGACAGGAATGTCCGGCGACTGGGGGGAGGTTTCGTCGACAACGATAGGATGGGTGAGGTCGTCGCCGAGTAAGGGGGGGGATGGGGACACAGCAGGGGGTGATGGGGGTGGTACTGGTAACGGCTGAAGTACCTGGCGATCCCGGACGACTTGTTCGGGGTCGTAAGGGGGACTGGTGGGCCGCATGGATTCCGTGGTTTCTTCGTCGGCGGGTCGAAAGAGTCGGGCAACTGGGAGGACTGGTTCCGTGATTGCCGGAGGATCGACGACCATGGGTTCTTCGGCGTCGATCTGGTGAAAACCTTGTTCTTGTAGATCCGGCTTGGTCATAACCCAGGGCCTGACGTTATCTTCCGGGACACTTCCGTTTGACCAGTAGCTTGTGACGGGGTGAACTCCACGACTGTTAAGGGGGAAGGAGTGAGTCGGCAAGAGTCCCTTAGGGATGTACTCCTCTATCTCCAGACGCGCCCCATTAAGTCCCGTGAAATAGAACCAGCGGATCGTGTTTTCCTTGTAACGGATCCGAGCCAGAGTATCGAGCCAAGCCATTATGGTGTGCGTCTGGAGGAGGACGGAACTGCTGCCGAAGATGCCTCCTAACCGGAAGTTAATCATGTCGTTGCGGATGGCGGGGAGATTGATCAGCCCCTTCATGCGGTAGGAGGTGACGGTGATGTTGGCAAGGAGGATGGCTTGGGTTTGGTTGAGTGGTCCAGAGAATACTTGATAGCATTGGGCCCAAACCGCTTGCTGTAAATAAAACAGGAAGGCACGAGGGTTCTTCAAGCCTGGCTGGTTCAAAATGATGGGGGCCTTGTCCTCAGCGAGCGTGAGGTGGTAGATACTGTTACTGGTCTTCAGGTCTTGGTAGAGGCGGAGGTCGTGAAGGGGGTTGGGTAGGGCGCGGATGCGGAGACGAGGGTTTTCGTTGTGTACTGCGAAAGCCAACGGTGGGACGACGATGTGGGGGTTCGGCATTTCAGCCGGGAAACGGGGAATGACAAATTCTGTGAGGGGGTCGGCAACATGGACGCCTTCCGAGGGGATGTAGTCCTCGCTGTCGTAGTCCAAGTCCGTGTCGTCAACGAGCGTGGGGGTGGTAGTGGGAGGGGTGATGGTGCGGAGGATGAAGGGGTTGGGGGACGGGGTGTTGGAAGCGTGAGGGGAGGTAGTAGCGGAAGTCATTCTGATGTTACTGAGAATGTAGCGGGGGGAGTGAGCTAAGAAGAGGTGTGCAGGGGCAAGTGACATTCAATGGTAGCTGGGATGCTGAGGAACGTCTTTGTCCGATGCAGAGTGTCTTTTATACAACGGAGGAGATGCCAATGGTGGCAGCGGCGTGAAGGGATCCGAGGACAAGGGCGATAGCGATGGAGACAGCGGTGAGAGCAAGAGTCGCGACGACGGTATAAACGGCTACTGTGGATAGAGTGGGGTCGAAAGGGGTCATAGCCATTTGCCTGGCCATGCCAATCCTCGGTTGGTCTGCTTTTGTAGCTCCTGGTATGCTTGAGTCCGCCAATTAGAGTTGTCCGATCGCTTCTGCTGTAGCTTTGATCGAGACAAGTCTATATTGGGCTTCTTTGGCTGCGCTTCTCGATCGTTGATCATCGGTGGTGGCACTTTTGATCGAGGAACCAGGGGCGGCTGTTAGGACCGCGTCCTAACACGTGCTTCGCACGTGAATGGATGGGCTGGTCAAGTGCTTCGGACTTGCTACAGACTCAGACCACTCTCCATGACTCCTTACCATTTACATGCTAACGCATGAACGCTGACTTCTAGTTCCTGATTCTTGATGTGGACAGACATTGGTTCCTGACCCCCGTTCCTGGTTCTTGATCGATCGAAGATGTGGATGGACCTTAGTGATCGGATTACTATATTTGGTTATGTGGCAGGTCGATGAGGTATTCTAGCTTACAGATCTCGATCGTTGACTTCGGTACCTGAGAAGCGCACAGACCAGATCTTGATCCTGCCCTAGACACTTCTGTACGTAAATAGCCGAGATGAGCTTCTAAGAAGCTCAGCTCGTTCACCTGTAATACACTCGATCTTTGCACTGCACCCGGCATCTGGCTACCTTCCTAGCCCACACTTCGTGATCTCTGTCAGATCTGAGAAACTCTTTGCACGGTCTGACGAAGCACTGGACTTGTCTCCCTTCCCTCCCCTCCCTCTACTCATCCGCTTCTATACCGGACTAGCTGCCTTCCGCGTTCTCAGTTGGACACCCCCTCGTGTCATCTGTTGGACAGGAGAAGATCATCCGGTTCCTCCTCATCATCGAGAAGACCTCGAAGATCACCTTCTCCATCTATTCGAGAACAAAGCCGACAGCAACCCCGAGTTCCTCGAAAGAGCCCAAAGACGATCCATCGTCTTTATCCATTGGAGTCTACGACTATACGAACCAGTGGAAGTTTAGCCTAGGCCCCTTCGTGCATCGGTGCACGTGATAGGTCCTCCAACCTAACACTTGAACGAGCTCTTTTATCCCTACCCTATTCAAGCTGGATCCCCAGCAGACAGCTCTTTCTCATCAGTCAACAACATTTTAGCAATCGCCAACAGGGGGTAACCTAACGGCGACCCCAGCAGCGACTCCTCAAGTAAGAATAAACAACCCCGGAGCCATAGAAGTCGCAAGACACCGGACCCAGGAAAAGTCTATTCAGGAATAGCCACACTCAGGCTACAACAAGCACCCAAAATATTTATAGACCTCCTTAAAACTGGATATAGATTTTCCGGGATTTGCTTCGTCAACGACCAAAGACAACCGTTCACACTCACGGACAACGGAGAGCCCAACGTCCTCCGAGCAAGGAACTGCGTCGAGATACACGACGGAAGACCAGACGATTCCCCGTCGCCGTTATCCCCGATCTCAGAAGAACCATCGCAAGGAATATCGACACAGACGGAATCAGAGCGGAACTCGTCAAGACCAAGGAGAACAGAGACCACGTCTCAATCCTCATCCACTGGACCTTCTCCTCAACCTAGGAAGACCACCTGGAAGCCCCTAACTCTCCGCCAGTCCGGACAGAAATTGAAGGGATCGTTTTTATGTCAGAAGAGGAGAGTTCACCCAAAACTTATCATCCTCCGAACCCTCATCTCGGGACACACATTCTCCGAGATCATCCAGCTCATCGACCAAATTGATATTTCCATCAACAAAATTATCAAAAAGGGACCCAGACTTACAAGAAGCATTACAAGCTGGAAGAAGACAGGCAGTACCCTTCTTCTTCAAAGATAAAAAACAACGGACGAAGTCGCAGCGGGATACCCTCCCGGCTATAGAACAGACCCAGCAGAAGTCTACGGAGACTTACCCGAAGACGTCGACAAAGATCAGCTTTATTACAACGAAAAGAAAGCACACTTCTACTACGCGGGAATTCTCACCGGATTCTTCCAACAACAAGGAAGAGCGAATACGAATACGCAACTTGGTAGACAAATCGTCCACGCAGGACCCTACCTACGCCTCCTCGTTAAGGTCCGAGGACTACGTCGCAAGAAAGACCTTCGACAAGCCTGAATCACCGGCAAATCGGCATCGTGACTCGCCAAGACCGCACATACATACTCTACCCAGAGAAACAGCCAGTGGAAGTTGAATCTCTAGAAGAAACACTCCCGCTACATCCCCCTTACAGGAGACCGCTCCCCAAGAAGACTTCCGAGCCTCAACACCGGAGTTTGTCCCCGAACCGGAGTATTTTGAAGCACCAAGTGAAGATCAGGAACCGCCTAACGATCCAGAGCCCCCGCCCGATACAATGTCGGCAGATACTGGAAGTAATGAGTCCAAGGGACCAGCTATGGCCAAACCCACCACCTTCAGTGGAAACAGAAAATGAACCGAGCAATTCCTCCACGAAATCGACCTGATGTTCCTGGCCAGGAAGAAGGATTATGCGAACGAATTCGCAAAAATCACTTACGCTCTATCGTATATGAAGGAAGGCTCAGCAGGGATATGGGCAAGAAACTTTACTCAGGCCAGGAACACGCTGAAGGATTGGAACAAATACACTTGGGCAGACACGGTCGGCTACACATCCGTCCGAAAAAAGATAGCCACCGACTTCGAGGAGTTCAACAAAGAAGCCGATGCTCGTGACAAACTGGCCCGAGTCAATCAGGGAAAGGAATCGTTTAACACCTACCTTCAGCTGTTTGAACAGCTCGCGGCGCTTGCCGGTGTAGACGAAGAAACCAAGAAGACCCATTTCCTGCGAGGACTCAAGTGGGAATTGGCAAAGGGAATTTATGAAGATCCCTCTAAAGACGGGACATGGGAAGAACTAGTCGAGAAGGCCAAGAAACACGAAAGGATGCGCATCGCAAGGGACCGAGCATACGACCTCCGAAATGGAAAATTCCAAATCTACACGCCGCGTACATTTTACGACGAAAGGGCACCCCCACGGCACGATAGGGAGCCCCAATACGAACCTATGGATGTAGATGCAGCGGAAATGGAGGCCGATGCTGTCCGAACTCGCTTCAAGAAGCTTACCCCGGCGGAGAGAGATTGACTGGCAAAAGAAGGCAAGTGCTTCTTTTGCAAGAAGCCTGGGCACATGGCGCGCAACTGTCCTTCTCGACCCAAGAGAAGATTCCAGCCTTCCCGTCGCAGACCAGTGCGCGAAGCAGAAATGGACGAAGGACAATTCAACGATGAAGACGTCGAAGAAGGAAAAAACAGAGTCAACCACATCTGCCAGATGATGATGGGACTCAGTATGGAAGAAATCGAGGAAGTTCGAGCCTTTAGCGACTCGAAGAATTTTTAAGGCCTCTCCCATCGGCAGCGGATGTGGAGAGTAGGATTCTTGCAGGAAATCGGTACGCTCCTCTGGCCAGTAAAGATGCTGACCAAGAGCATGGACATCCAGATGTATTGTATCTTTCGGAAATGAAATCACATGGTGCACCATCCCTCCAACTCGAGACAATGCTCATAGGCAAGAATAGAAAAGCTGCTACACAGGCACTAGTGGACAGTGGAGCCACTGGAATCTTCATGCACCCTCGCTTCGTAGAAGCACATCAAATCACTACACACAGAACCCCCACCCCTCCCAGTCAGTACGGTCCAGAACACCGAGTTTAAAGGAGGACCTATTACACGATTCGCCAACCTCAAATTACAGGTTCTAGGCAAAAAAGGGGGGTCGCATACAGAATCAGCAAGATTCTATATCGCGGAAATAGGAAAAGAGGACGTCATTTTAGGAACCAACTGGTTATTAGAACATAACCCAGAAGTCGACTGGCATGCCTACGGGCTACACTTTACCAGATGCCCGCCCTCCTGCCAAATAAAAGGAGGACCGGTAAAAGCTAGAAGAGCTACAAGAAAACCAGGACGTCCTAAACCAAGCATACGGCGCATGGAAACAGTACCGCAAACGGGCGACTACTCAATACCAGTGCAAAAGCCGGGAAAAGCAGTACCAGGCCGGAAAGTGGGAAACACCACAGTACCACATCCGCGGACAATACCTACAAGTCCGGAGTTCACAACTCGAAGGTTGAATGCCGAACGGCTGAAGGCCCGAACCAGAAATTATAAGGTTCCGACATGGGCTGAAGAAGACGTTCTGGAGGACGGTGACGGACTTCCGGCACTTCCCTCCAAGGATCTTGAAGAAGATGGAGTCTATCTTGTTAGATGCCTGGATACGGGAACATTACAGGCACTGGAATTATACAACGACTCCGAAGAAGGCGTCGATATACATCGCGCCGAAACCACGGAACTTCCACACACCAACACACCGGCTCAAGGAAGCAAACCTGCCAAAGCACCGACAGGGAAACAAACAAAGCACACCAACTCGCAAAGACTTGCAGAAGAAGCAGCCAAAGGGAAACCCGAACTATCCTTCGAAGAAATAGTGCCGAAGGAATACTGGAATTATAGGAAGGTTTTCGAAGGTCGACCAAAAGGACAGCTACCGCTCTCTCGACCTTGGGATCACAAAATAGAAATCAAAGAAGGAATGGATCACTCGCTCAAACCCAAGCTATACAGTCTTAGCCCTGGAGAGCAAGTGGAACTCAAGAAATTTATAGACGAAAACCTCCAGAAAGGATTCATCAGAGAATCCAAATCGCACATGGCATCCCCATTCTTCTTCATCAAGAAAAAGAACGGAAAACTACGACCAGTAATGGATTATCGCAAACTCAACGAAATAACGATCAAGAACAAGTACCCTTTGCCGATTATTCAAGAATTACTGGACCTTCTAGCCGAAGCCGTATACTTTTCACTAATGGATGTCGATACAGGATATAACAACGTACGCATGAAAGAAGGAAGCGAGAAACTGGCCGCGTTCGTCACCAATTTAGGAATGTACGAACCTCTGGTGATGTTCTTTGGATTAACCAACTCACCGGCAACATTCCAAACTATGATGAACGCCCTCTTCAAAGACCTCATCTATGCCGGATTAGTGGCAATCTATATGGACGACATCCTAGTATTCTCTAAAACAATGGACGACCACATCAAGACAGTGCGAAAGGTTTTACAGATCTTACAAGACAACAATCTGTATCTACAACCCTCGAAGTGCCACTTCCACAAAAAGAAAATTGACTATCTTGGATATGTTATATCACACGGACATCTGGAAATGGACCCGATTAAAGTGGCCAGCATTATGGACTGGCCAACCCCTGGAAAAGTCAAGGAAGTGCAATTATTTTAGGTTTTTGCAATTTTTATCGCAGGTTTATCAAAGATTACTCAAAAATAGCACGACCGCTATTTGAGTTAACACAGAAGGAACGCACCTGGGATTGGACACCAGCATGCGAAGAAGTGTTTCAAACGCTAAAACAAATATTTACAGAATCTCCGGTGCTCGTTATGCCAGACACAAGGAACCCGTTTCGCATTGAATGCGACGCTTCCGACTTCGCCACCGGAGCAGTTTTATCACAAGTCGCCAAAGATGGAAAATGGCACCCATGTGCTTATATCTCCAAGTCGCTCTCACCAACAGAACGCAACTACCCATCTATGATAAAGAGTTGCTGGCGGTTGTTCGAGCTTTTGAAGCTTGGCGACACTATTTGGAGGGCGCCGACCACCCGGTAGACGTCTGGACGGACCACAAGAACCTCGAATGGTTCCGTTCAAGCCAGAAACTAAACCGTCGACAAGCACATGGTCACTCTATCTCTCACGTTTTGACTACAAGTTGACGCACAAGGCAGGAGTCACTAATAAATCCGATGGTCCTGTCACGGCGTCCAGACCATAAAAAGGGGTGGAATTTGACAATTCAGGCGAAACACTCTTGGAGCCCAAACTTTTCAATAACACAGAAAAGATCCGAAGACCTTTCGCAGAAATCAATGCCATCAATACAGACAACAGTTGGACCCTCATCAAATACTTCACATTAGGGCAACTGGACGAGGAGGTGTTACCATAATAGACGACGACCTCCGGAAACGAATCATTGAAGAAAATAGGAAAGACGAATGGCTATTAGAAACTCTAGCCAAGATTAAAACCTTAGGACCTCAAAATGAAGAAAGGTTTACAAGAATGGAACAAAGAAGAAGGATTGGTCCTTCACCGAGGAAAGATATATGTCCCTCGAAACGAACAACTTCGTCAAGATATCATCAAACTAAATCATGACAATCTAGCAGCAGGACATCCAGGACAAAGAGGAACTCTAGCCTTAGACGGACAGGAATTCACTTGGCCAGGAATATCAAACACAGTTCACCAATATGTGGAAGGATGCGCCATCTGTCAATCCACCAAGAACGACACACATCCTACCATGGTACCATTACAACCAACAGAAATCCCAGATCGACCCTTCGGAACAATACCATGGATTTTATTACAGTTCAACCAGAATCAAACGGATACAACTCGCTACATGTAGTAACCGATCGATTCACCAAACCGCAGTAATAACTCCATGCCTGAAAACCATCGACTCTGACGGAACGGCCAAAATCTTGCTAGAAAACACCTGGAGACGCTATGGACTGCCAGATAAAATCATATTGGATAGAGGAACTCAATTCGCTTCAAAAGTAGCGCAAGCCCTGCTCAAAGAATTAGGAATCAAATCCGCTTTAAGCACAGCCTATCACCCGCAGACGGACGGTGCTACAGAACGAATGAATCAGGAACTAGAACAATACCTAAGAGCATTTTGCAGCTCTTCACAGGACGATTGGGCCGGATTAATCCCCTATGCGGAATACGCCCACAATACCCATCAGCACTCGGCCACGCAGAAGTCACCATTTGAACTTCTCCATGGATATCAACCACGGGCTTACCCAGCCATCATAGGAACAACGAATGTCCCCACCGCCGACGCTCGCCTCGAAGCTCTGCAACGCGCTAGGAAGGAAGCACAAGCCAGCCTCGAAATAGCAGCCGAAGCCATGAGGATACAGCACGACCGTTTTGGAACGGACCTGCCGCCTTTTAAGAAAGGAGATCAAGTATGGCTTGATGGGAAGAACATCCACACCGATCACCCATCAGAGAAACTGAGACCCAAACGCTTTGGGCCATTTGAAATCATTGACACCATAGGAATGTCAACTTCAGGTTGAAACTGCCCAACAGCTGGAAGCGCATTCACGACGTCTTCCATGCTAGTCGACTCACGCCCTACAAGGAAAACGAGGTCTATGGTCCGAACTACCCTAAACCGGCTCCGGACCTGATCGAAGGGCAAGAAGAATTCGAAGTCGAAGCCATCGTCGGAGCTCAACGCTTCGGACGATGGAAGATCCTGCAGTACCTGATCAAATGGAAGGGCTACCCGGAATCGGACAACTCTTGGGAAGCCACGGCAAACGTCACTAACGCACAAGAAGCCATAAAGGACTTCTACCGCCGGCACCCTCGGGCAGTCAAAGGAATGGAAGCTTCCATTCTGGCCCTGGTGATCGAATTAGAACTCAACAGAGTAGCCGAGGAAGATCAAATCAGAAAGAAGCTCGAGAAGCATCCGATCGGAAAGAAGCTTCTCACTTCAGGATTAGCTATCCCCCAGATCATGGAAGAGATCAACAAACGAAGGACGCAGCTAAAGAGGCCGCCCCTGGTTCCTCGATCAAAAGTGCCACCATCGACGATCAACGATTGAGAAGCGCAGCCAAAGAAGCCCAATATAGACTCGTCTCGATCAAAGCTACAGCAGAAGCGATCGGACAACTCTAATTGGCGGACTCAAGCATACCAGGAGCTACAAAAGCAGACCAACCGAGGATTGGCATGGCCAGGCAAACGGCTATGACCCCTTTCGACCCCACTCTATCCACAGTAGCCGTTTATACCGTCGTCGCGACTCTTGCTCTCACCGCTGTCGCCATCGCTGTCGCCCTTGTCCTCGGATCCCTTCACGCCGCTGCCACCATTGGTATCTCCTCCGTTGTATAAAAGACACCCTGCATCGGACAGATACATTCCTTCAGCATCCCAGCTACAACTCGAATGTCCCTTGCCCCCGCACACCTCTTCTTACACAACTCTCCCCGCTATATTCTTAGCAACATCAGAATGTCTTCCACTACCGCTTCCCCTCACGCCTCCAACACCTCCTCCCCCAACCCCTTCATCCTGCGCACCATCTCCCCGCCTACTACCACACCCACGCTCGTTGACGACACAGACTCGGATTACGACAGCGAGGATGACATCCCCTCGGAAGGCGTCCCGGTCGCGGATCCCCTTACAGAGTTTGTTATTCCCCGTTTCCCGGCCGAAATGCCAAACCCCCACATCGCCGTTCCTCCGTTGGCTTTCGCTATTCACAACGAAAACCCTCGCCTCCGAATCCGCGCCATACCCAACCCCCTTCACGACATCCGTCTCTACCAGGACCTGAAGACGAATAATAGTGTTTACCACCTCACACTCACCGAGGACGAAGCCCCTATCATTCTGAACCAGCCTGGCTTGAGGAACCCCCGTGCTTTCCTTTTCTATTTACAGCAAGCAGTCTGGGCGCAAGCCTATCAGGTTTTCTCTGGACCACTCAACAGACCCAAGCCATCCTCCTCGCCAACCTCACCGTCACCTCCTACCGCATGAAAGGGTTGATCAATCTCCCCACCATCCGCAATGACATGGTAAATTTCCGACTGGGAGGGATATTTACCACCAGCTCCATCCTCATACAGGCGCACGCCATACCTGCCTGGCTCGACGTACTGGCTCGAATCCGCTACAAGGAAAACACGATCCGCTGGTTCCGATTCGCAGGACATAATGGAGCGCGTCTGGAGATCGAAGAGTACGTCCCTAAAGGGCTACTACCGACCCACTCCTTCCCACTTAACAGTCGAGGGGTCCACCCCATTGCGTGCTACTGGCCTGGCGGATGTACCCCGGAGGATAACGTTAGGCCCTGGGTCATGACCAAACCGGATATACAGGAACAGGGGTTTCACCAGATTGACGCTGAGGAACCCATGGCTGTCGATCCCCCGGCTGACACTGAACCCAAGCTCCTAGCGGCAGAACCCTTTTGGCCCACCAATGAGGAGACCGCCGAATTCATGCGGCCCACCAGTCCCCCTTACGACCCCGAACAAGTCGTCCGGGATCGCCAGGTACTTCAGCCGCTACCGGTACCACCCCCGTCACCCCCTGCTGTGTCCCCATCCCCCCCCTTACTCGGCGACAACCTCACCCATCCTGTCATTGTCGACGAAGCCTCCCCCCAGTCGCCGGACATTCCTGTCGCAACTGAAGAAGGATGGCCTGCCGACGCCATGGACTCCGAGAACGTTTGGCCTACCCCTCCTGCTCTCCCGCCTTCTCCACCCACCAACCCCTCCACTCGTACCTGCTGGGAATGCGGACGCGCCGGCCATCTCGTCGTGGGATGTCCAATCACGGGCATTCACCAAAGAACGGACGTTACGGCGCGCGGCTTTCTTCAAGACTACGATAGGCATCGCATGCAGTCCCGGCGCCTTCGTCTACAGATGGATAGGACGGCTGAGGAATACGGGTACCACAAGCAGGCATTAGACCATTTAATCGACACCGCTAACTGGACCGGATATCCCGCTCGGAACATCCCCACCTTCGACGAAGTCCACCTGAGGAGACCTGCCCCTACCATCGGTGCACCCGCCAAGCGCCGAAGACTTGTATAGAGAGGGGGTAGTGTTAGGACCGCGTCCTAACACGTGCTTCGCACGTGAATGGATGGGCTGGTCAAGTGCTTCGGACTTGCTACAGACTTGGACCACTCTCCATGACTCCTTACCATTTACATGCTAACGCATGAACGCTGACCTCTGGTTCCTGATTCTTGATGTGGACAGACATTGGTTCCTGACCCCCGTTCCTGGTTCTTGATCGATCGAAGATGTGGATGGACCTTAGTGATCGGATTACTATATTTGGTTATGTGGCAGGTCGATGAGGTATTCTAGCTTACAGATCTCGATCGTTGACTTCGGTACCTGAGAAGCGCACAGACCAGATCTTGATCCTGCCCTAGACACTTCTGTACGTAAATAGCCGAGATGAGCTTCTAAGAAGCTCAGCTCGTTCACCTGTAATACACTCGATCTCTGCACTGCACCCGGCGTCTGGCTACCTTCCTAGCCACACTTCGTGATCTCTGTCAGATCTGAGAACTCTTTGCACGGTCTGACGAAGCACTGGACTCGTCTCCCTTCCCTCCCCTCCCTCTACTCATCCGCTTCTATACCGGACTAGCTGCCTTCCGCGTTCTCAGTTGGACACCCCCTCGTGTCATCTGTTGGACAGGAGAAGATCATCCGGTTCCTCCTCATCATCGAGAAGACCTCGAAGATCACCTTCTCAATCTATTCGAGAACAAAGCCGACAGCGACCCCGAGTTCCTCGAAAGAGCCCAAAGACGATCCATCGTCTTTATCCATTGGAGTCTACAACTATACAAACCAGTGGAAGTTTAGCCTAGGGACCCCTTCGTGCATCGGTGCACATGATAGGTCTCCGACCTAACAGCGGCCTCTTTAGCTGCGTCATTCGTTTGTTGATCTCTTCCATGATCTGGGGGATAGCTAATCCTGAAGTGAGAAGCTTCTTTCCGATCGGATGCTTCTCGAGCTTCTTTCTGATTTGATCTTCCTCGGCTACTCTGTTGAGTTCTAATTCGATCACCAGGGCCAGAATGGAAGCTTCCATTCCTTTGACTGCCCGAGGGTGCCGGCGGTAGAAGTCCTTTATGGCTTCTTGTGCGTTAGTGACGTTTGCCGTGGCTTCCCAAGAGTTGTCCGATTCCGGGTAGCCCTTCCATTTGATCAGGTACTGCAGGATCTTCCATCGTCCGAAGCGTTGAGCTCCGACGATGGCTTCGACTTCGAATTCTTCTTGCCCTTCGATCAGGTCCGGAGCCGGTTTAGGGTAGTTCGGACCATAGACCTCGTTTTCCTTGTAGGGCGTGAGTCGACTAGCATGGAAGACGTCGTGAATGCGCTTCCAGCTGTTGGGCAGTTTCAACCTGAAGTTGACATTTCCTATGGTGTCAATGATTTCAAATGGCCCAAAGCGTTTGGGTCTCAGTTTCTCTGATGGGTGATCGGTGTGGATGTTCTTCCCATCAAGCCATACTTGATCTCCTTTCTTAAAAGGCGGCAGGTCCGTTCCAAAACGGTCGTGCTGTATCCTCATGGCTTCGGCTGCTATTTCGAGGCTGGCTTGTGCTTCCTTCCTAGCGCGTTGCAGAGCTTCGAGGCGAGCGTCGGCGGTGGGGACATTCGTGTTTCCGATGATGGCTGGGTAAGCCCGTGGTTGATATCCATGGAGAAGTTCAAATGGTGACTTCTGCGTGGCCGAGTGCTGATGGGTATTGTGGGCGTATTCCGCATAGGGGATTAATCCGGCCCAATCGTCCTGTGAAGAGCTGCAAAATGCTCTTAGGTATTGTTCTAGTTCCTGATTCATTCGTTCTGTAGCACCGTCCGTCTGCGGGTGATAGGCTGTGCTTAAAGCGGATTTGATTCCTAATTCTTTGAGCAGGGCTTGCGCTACTTTTGAAGCGAATTGAGTTCCTCTATCCAATATGATTTTATCTGGCAGTCCATAGCGTCTCCAGGTGTTTTCTAGCAAGATTTTGGCCGTTCCGTCAGAGTCGATGGTTTTCAGGCATGGAGTTATTACTGCGGTTTTGGTGAATCGATCGGTTACTACATGTAGCGAGTTGTATCCGTTTGATTCTGGTAGATCTGTAATAAAATCCATGGTTATTGTTCCGAAGGGTCGATCTGGGATTTCTGTTGGTTGTAATGGTACCATGGTAGGATGTGTGTCGTTCTTGGTGGATTGACAGATGGCGCATCCTTCCACATATTGGTGAACTGTGTTTGATATTCCTGGCCAAGTGAATTCCTGTCCGACTAAGGCTAGAGTTCCTCTTTGTCCTGGATGTCCTGCTGCTAGATTGTCATGATTTAGTTTGATGATATCTTGACGAAGTTGTTCGTTTCGAGGGACATATATCTTTCCTCGGTGAAGGACCAATCCTTCTTCTTTGTTCCATTCTTGTAAACCTTTCTTCATGTTTTGAGGTCCTAAGGTTTTAATCTTGGCTAGAGTTTCTAATAGCCATTCGTCTTTCCTATTTTCTTCAATGATTCGTTTCCGGAGGTCGTCGTCTATTATGGTAACACCTCCTCGTCCAGTTGCCCTAATGTGAAGTATTTGATGAGGGTCCCAACTGTTGTCTGTATTGATGGCATTGATTTCTGCGAAAGGTCTTCGGATCTTTTCTGTGTTATTGAAAAGTTTGGGCTCCAAGAGTGTTTCGCCTGAATTGTCAAATTCCACCCCCTTTTTATGGTCTGGACGCCGTGACAGACCATCGGATTTATTAGTGACTCCTGCCTTGTGCGTCAACTTGTAGTCAAAACGTGAGAGATAGAGTGACCATTGTGCTTGTCGACGGTTTAGTTTCTGGCTTGAACGGAACCATTCGAGGTTCTTGTGGTCCGTCCAGACGTCTACCGGGTGGTCGGCGCCCTCCAAATAGTGTCGCCAAGCTTCAAAAGCTCGAACAACCGCCAGCAACTCTTTATCATAGATTGGGTAGTTGCGTTCTGTTGGTGAGAGCGACTTGGAGATATAAGCACATGGGTGCCATTTTCCATCTTTGGCGACTTGTGATAAAACTGCTCCGGTGGCGAAGTCGGAAGCGTCGCATTCAATGCGAAACGGGTTCCTTGTGTCTGGCATAACGAGCACCGGAGATTCTGTAAATATTTGTTTTAGCGTTTGAAACACTTCTTCGCATGCTGGTGTCCAATCCCAGGTGCGTTCCTTCTGTGTTAACTCAAATAGCGGTCGTGCTATTTTTGAGTAATCTTTGATAAACCTGCGATAAAAATTGCAAAAACCTAAAAATGATTGCACTTCCTTGACTTTTCCAGGGGTTGGCCAGTCCATAATGCTGGCCACTTTAATCGGGTCCATTTCCAGATGTCCGTGTGATATAACATATCCAAGATAGTCAATTTTCTTTTTGTGGAAGTGGCACTTCGAGGTTGTAGATACAGATTGTTGTCTTGTAAGATCTGTAAAACCTTTCGCACTGTCTTGATGTGGTCGTCCATTGTTTTAGAGAATACTAGGATGTCGTCCATATAGATTGCCACTAATCCGGCATAGATGAGGTCTTTGAAGAGGGCGTTCATCATAGTTTGGAATGTTGCCGGTGAGTTGGTTAATCCAAAGAACATCACCAGAGGTTCGTACATTCCTAAATTGGTGACGAACGCGGCCAGTTTCTCGCTTCCTTCTTTCATGCGTACGTTGTTATATCCTGTATCGACATCCATTAGTGAAAAGTATACGGCTTCGGCTAGAAGGTCCAGTAATTCTTGAATAATCGGCAAAGGGTACTTGTTCTTGATCGTTATTTCGTTGAGTTTGCGATAATCCATTACTGGTCGTAGTTTTCCGTTCTTTTTCTTGATGAAGAAGAATGGGGATGCCATGTGCGATTTGGATTCTCTGATGAATCCTTTCTGGAGGTTTTCGTCTATAAATTTCTTGAGTTCCACTTGCTCTCCAGGGCTAAGACTGTATAGCTTGGGTTTGAGCGAGTGATCCATTCCTTCTTTGATTTCTATTTTGTGATCCCAAGGTCGAGAGAGCGGTAGCTGTCCTTTTGGTCGACCTTCGAAAACCTTCCTATAATTCCAGTATTCCTTCGGCACTATTTCTTCGAAGGATAGTTCGGGTTTCCCTTTGGCTGCTTCTTCTGCAAGTCTTTGCGAGTTGGTGTGCTTTGTTTGTTTCCCTGTCGGTGCTTTGGCAGGTTTGCTTCCTTGAGCCGGTGTGTTGGTGTGTGGAAGTTCCGTGGTTTCGGCGCGATGTATATCGACGCCTTCTTCGGAGTCGTTGTATAATTCCAGTGCCTGTAATGTTCCCGTATCCAGGCATCTAACAAGATAGACTCCATCTTCTTCAAGATCCTTGGAGGGAAGTGCCGGAAGTCCGTCACCGTCCTCCAGAACGTCTTCTTCAGCCCATGTCGGAACCTTATAATTTCTGGTTCGGGCCTTCAGCCGTTCGGCATTCAACCTTCGAGTTGTGAACTCCGGACTTGTAGGTATTGTCCGCGGATGTGGTACTGTGGTGTTTCCCACTTTCCGGCCTGGTACTGCTTTTCCCGGCTTTTGCACTGGTATTGAGTAGTCGCCCGTTTGCGGTACTGTTTCCATGCGCCGTATGCTTGGTTTAGGACGTCCTGGTTTTCTTGTAGCTCTTCTAGCTTTTACCGGTCCTCCTTTTATTTGGCAGGAGGGCGGGCATCTGGTAAAGTGTAGCCCGTAGGCATGCCAGTCGACTTCTGGTTATGTTCTAATAACCAGTTGGTTCCTAAAATGACGTCCTCTTTTCCTATTTCCGCGATATAGAATCTTGCTGATTCTGTATGCGACCCCCCTTTTTTGCCTAGAACCTGTAATTTGAGGTTGGCGAATCGTGTAATAGGTCCTCCTTTAAACTCGGTGTTCTGGACCGTACTGACTGGGATGGGGGTGGGGGTTCTGTGTGTAGTGATTTGATGTGCTTCTACGAAGCGAGGGTGCATGAAGATTCCAGTGGCTCCACTGTCCACTAGTGCCTGTGTAGCAGCTTTTCTATTCTTGCCTATGAGCATTGTCTCGAGTTGGAGGGATGGTGCACCATGTGATTTCATTTCCGAAAGATACAATACATCTGGATGTCCATGCTCTTGGTCAGCATCTTTACTGGCCAGAGGAGCGTACCGATTTCCTGCAAGAATCCTACTCTCCACATCCGCTGCCGATGGGAGAGGCCTTAAAAATTCTTCGAGTCGCTAAAGGCTCGAACTTCCTCGATTTCTTCCATACTGAGTCCCATCATCATCTGGCAGATGTGGTTGACTCTGTTTTTTTCCTTCTTCGACGTCTTCATCGTTGAATTGTCCTTCGTCCATTTCTGCTTCGCGCACTGGTCTGCGACGGGAAGGCTGGAATCTTCTCTTGGGTCGAGAAGGACAGTTGCGCGCCATGTGCCCAGGCTTCTTGCAAAAGAAGCACTTGCCTTCTTTTGCCAGTCAATCTCTCTCCGCCGGGGTAAGCTTCTTGAAGCGAGTTCGGACAGCATCGGCCTCCATTTCCGCTGCATCTACATCCATAGGTTCGTATTGGGGCTCCCTATCGTGCCGTGGGGGTGCCCTTTCGTCGTAAAATGTACGCGGCGTGTAGATTTGGAATTTTCCATTTCGGAGGTCGTATGCTCGGTCCCTTGCGATGCGCATCCTTTCGTGTTTCTTGGCCTTCTCGACTAGTTCTTCCCCATGTCCCGTCTTTAGAGGGATCTTCATAAATTCCCTTTGCCAATTCCCACTTGAGTCCTCGCAGGAAATGGGTCTTCTTGGTTTCTTCGTCTACACCGGCAAGCGCCGCGAGCTGTTCAAACAGCTGAAGGTAGGTGTTAAACGATTCCTTTCCCTGATTGACTCGGGCCAGTTTGTCACGAGCATCGGCTTCTTTGTTGAACTCCTCGAAGTCGGTGGCTATCTTTTTTCGGACGGATGTGTAGCCGACCGTGTCTGCCCAAGTGTATTTGTTCCAATCCTTCAGCGTGTTCCTGGCCTGAGTAAAGTTTCTTGCCCATATCCCTGCTGAGCCTTCCTTCATATACGATAGAGCGTAAGTGATTTTTGCGAATTCGTTCGCATAATCCTTCTCCTGGCCAGGAACATCAGGTCGATTTCGTGGAGGATTGCTCGGTTCATTTTCTGTTTCCACTGAAGGTGGTGGGTTTGGCCATAGCTGGTCCCTTGGACTCATTACTTCCAGTATCTGCCGACATTGTATCGGGCGGGGCTCTGGATCGTTAGGCGGTTCCTGATCTTCACTTGGTGCTTCAAAATACTCCGGTTCGGGGACAAACTCCGGTGTTGAGGCTCGGAAGTCTTCTTGGGGAGCGGTCTCCTGTAAGGGGGATGTAGCGGGAGTGTTTCTTCTAGAGATTCAACTTCCACTGGCTGTTTCTCTGGGTAGAGTATGTATGTGCGGTCTTGGCGAGTCACGATGCCGATTTGCCGGTGATTCAGGCTTGTCGAAGGTCTTTCTTGCGACGTAGTCCTCGACCTTAACGAGGCGTAGGTCGGGTCCTGCGTGGACGATTTTGTCTCCCCAAGTTGCGTATTCGTATTCGCTCTTCCCTTGTTGTTGGAAGAATCCGGTGAGGATTCCCGCGTAGTAGAAGTGTGCTTTCTTTTCGTTGTAATAAAGCTGATCTTTGTCGACGTCTTCGGGTAAGTCTCCGTAGACTTCTGCTGGGTCTGTTCTATAGCCGGGAGGGTATCCCGCTGCGACTTCGTCCGTTGTTTTTTATTCTTTGAAGAAGAAGGGTACTGCCTGTCTTCTTCCAGCTTGTAATGCTTCTTGTAAGTCTGGGTCCCTTTTGATAATTTTGTTGATGGAAATATCAATTTGGTCGATGAGCTGGATGATCTCGGAGAATGTGTGTCCCGAGATGAGGGTTCGGAGATGATAAGTTTTGTGGGTGAACTCTCCTCTTCTGACAATAAAAACGATCCCTTCAATTTCTGTCCGGACTGGCGGAGAGTTAGGGGCTTCCAGTGTGTCTTCCTAGGTTGAGGAGAAGGTCCAGTGGATGAGGATTGAGACGTGGTCTCTGTTCTCCTTGGTCTTGACGAGTTCCGCTCTGATTCCGTCTGTGTCGATATTCCTTGCGATGGTTCTTCTGAGATCGGGGATAACGGCGACGGGGAAATCGTCTGGTCTTCCGTCGTGTATCTCGACGCAGTTCCTTGCTCGGATGACGTTGGGCTCTCCGTTGTCCGTGAGTGTGAACGGTGTCTTTGGTTCGTTGACGAAGCAAATCCCGGAAAATCTATATCCAGTTTTAAGGAGGTCTATAAATATTTTGGGTGCTTGTTGTAGCCTGAGTGTGGCTATTCCTGAATAGACTTTTCCTGGGTTCCGGTGTCTTGCGACTTCTATGGCTCCGGGGTTGTTTATTCTTACTTGAGGAGTCGCTGCTGGGGTCGCCGTTAGGTTTACCCTGTTGGCGATTGCTAAAATGTTGTTGACTGATGAGAGAAAGAGCTGTCTCTGCTGGGGATCCAGCTTGAATAGGGTAGGGATAAAAGAGCTCGTTCAAGTGTTAGGTTGGAGACCTATCACGTGCACCGATGCACGAAGGGGTCCCTAGGCTAAACTTCCACTGGTTCGTATAGTCGTAGACTCCAATGGATAAAGACGATGGATCGTCTTTGGGCTCTTTCGAGGAACTCGGGGTTGCTGTCGGCTTTGTTCTCGAATAGATGGAGAAGGTGATCTTCGAGGTCTTCTCGATGATGAGGAGGAACCGGATGATCTTCTCCTGTCCAACAGATGACACGAGGGGGTGTCCAACTGAGAACGCGGAAGGCAGCTAGTCCGGTATAGAAGCGGATGAGTAGAGGGAGGGGAGGGAAGGGAGACAAGTCCAGTGCTTCGTCAGACCGTGCAAAGAGTTTCTCAGATCTGACAGAGATCACGAAGTGTGGGCTAGGAAGGTAGCCAGATGCCGGGTGCAGTGCAAAGATCGAGTGTATTACAGGTGAACGAGCTGAGCTTCTTAGAAGCTCATCTCGGCTATTTACGTACAGAAGTGTCTAGGGCAGGATCAAGATCTGGTCTGTGCGCTTCTCAGGTACCGAAGTCAACGATCGAGATCTGTAAGCTAGAATACCTCATCGACCTGCCACATAACCAAATATAGTAATCCGATCACTAAGGTCCATCCACATCTTCGATCGATCAAGAACCAGGAACGGGGGTCAGGAACCAATGTCTGTCCACATCAAGAATCAGGAACTAGAAGTCAGCGTTCATGCGTTAGCATGTAAATGGTAAGGAGTCATGGAGAGTGGTCCGAGTCTGTAGCAAGTCCGAAGTACTTGACCAACCCGTCCATTCACGTGCGAAGCACGCGTTAGGATGCGGTCCTAACACAGAGGATGACAAACTAGATGAGAGGAAGAGAGCAAGACGACGAGGGCTCTAACAGAGGGCTGCGATCGAACGCAACAACACAAACAAAGGGGCACAACGCGAACGAGGATCGGAAGGCAAAGACTCAAGGAATCAAGTACTCAAGTGCACGAATGGAATCGGAATGAGGGGGGAGCCAAAGCTGGTGTATTGCGAGGCCATAGGTGCCCTTTTATAGTAAGTCTGAACAGGTACGAGATAGGGAGATCAGCAGAGGCATAGAGTAATCGGAAATACATGCCAAGAGCTGTCAAGGTAAAGAAGATAAAGGAGTGATGATGCGAACAATAGAAGATAAGAAGCAATAACTCTAAAGTCTAAATAAGTGGAGAGATTGCCAAGGGGAGTGCACATGGGCCTGGAGATAAGGATCAAATGATAAGTAAGTAAACCAATCAGAAACATGGGAGCTTCAAAGATAACGAAGGATAGGTCAACAGAAGGCATAAGGACAATAAGAGATAGAAAGACAGATCTGTTCCGAGTCAACAAAGTGTTCGGCAGCTTCTGATTCGGGACACCGAAGCCGACCGAATGTGCCGACAATGTGAAGCGTACCGAACTAATCGGCGATCGGCCGCGACAGTCTGCAGGAAGCCCCTAATGCTGGGAGTGCTGATAGATGCATAGGATGACTGTGAACAGCTCCGAATGTCTGTGCGGAGGTCTAAATGCAAAGTCGGCACCTGAAAAATGGCTGAGAGCGCCGAACGGATTGGGATCGGTCGGTCCTAAGTATGCCGAATGGTCAAAGAATACTGAAAAGCTGCGAAAAGTGGGGTATTGGTGCCTAGAGCGCATCCATGCTCATCACCGTCCTATTATACCCTGACCCGATGCGCCCCTACCGGCTCGTCACCGACGCTTCCCTCGCTGCATACAGTGCAGTCCTCTTACAGGAAGGACCTGATGATGACTGGCACCCCGTTGCCTACCTCTCAGGATCGTTCTCGCCGCCCGAACGGAATTATGATGTACATGATTGCGAACTCCTCGCCATCATCAAGGCATTAGAACACTGGAAGCACTACCTCGAAGGCGCTCAACACCCCTTTGAGGTCTGGACAGACCACAAGAACCTGGAACACTTTCAGACCGCGCACGACCTGTCAAGGCGACAAGCGCGCTGGAGTCTGTTTTTGTCTCAATTTGACTTCCAGCTCAGTTACAAAGCTGGAACTACTAACCACGCCGATGCTCTGTACAGGCGTCCAGACCTTATATGGGGGGTGTTTAGGACACAGACGTCCTACACACGTGCTTTCGCACGTGAATGGATGGGCTGGTCAAGTGCTTCGGACTTGTTACAGACTCGGACAGACTTCCTTGACTCCCTCTGATTTACATGCTCTGCACAAACGGTTACTTACAGTTCCTGATTCTTGATGTAGACAGACATTGGTTCCTGATCGATCGAAGATGTGGACAGACATTAGTGATCTGATTACTATATTTAGTTACATGGCAGGTCGATGAGGCATTCTAGCTTACGGATCTCGATTGTTGACTTTGGTACCTGAGAAGTGCACAGACCAGATCTTGATCCTGCCCTAGACACTTCTGTACGTAAATAGCCGAGATGAGCTTCTAAGAAGCTCAGCTCGTTCACCTGTAATACACTCGATCTCTGCACTGTGCCCGGCGTCTGGCTACCTTCCTAGCCCACACTTCGTGATCTTTGTCAGATCTGAGAAACTCTTTGCACGGTCTGACGAAGCACTGGACTCGTCTCCCTTCCCTCCCCTCCCTCTACTCATCCGCTTCTATACCGGGCTAGCTGCCTTCCGCGTTCCCAGTTGGACACCCCCTCGTGTCATCTGTTGGACAGGAGAAGATCATCTGGTTCCTCCTCATCATCGAGAAGACCTCGAAGATCACCTTCTCAATCTCTTCGAGAACAAAGCCGACAGCGACCCTGAGTTCCTCGAAAGAGCCCAAAGACGATCTATCGTCTTCATCCATTGGAGTCTACGACTATACAAACCAGTGGAGGTTTAGCCTAGGGACCCCTTCGTGCATTGGTGCACGTGATAGGTCTCCGACCTAACAGGGGGTGGAATCTGATAACAAAGCACAGACTCTACTCCCATCCACACTTTTCACCAAGTCCAGTGAAACCCTGGTAGAACCAAGTGAAGGCATACATGTCAAAGCAACGGAACTTGTATCCTCGGACATCCTCTCCCTTATTCGACACTCGCGCTCAGAACATGATTTACTAGTTGATGTCGCCCTCAAGAAATTGCTTGAAAAAGGACCAAGGGCGATGAAGGGTGACCTGGGAAAATGGATGCATGAAGAGGGCATCACAAGATGCGACGGCTACATATGTGTTCCAAAGGACGACCTCCTCCAACGAATGATTGTCAAAACGTACCATGACACTATGGCTACAGGACACCCAAGCCGAGCAAAGACCTTGGAATTGGTACAGCGCCATTATTGGTGGTCCAGCATGACCAAATTCGTACATCAATATGTGGATGGATGCGCCATCTGTCAGTCCACCAAGAACTTCCCCCACAGGACCCATCCACCGATCCAACCATTGGAAACCACAAACGCCCCTTGGCGTTTTATCTCCACTGACTTCGTAACAGACCTCCCGGAAAGCAGAGGCTACGACTCGATAAACGTAGTGGTCGACCAGGGCCTGTCAAAGGGAATAGTTATAACTCCATGCAAAAAGATGATCACAGCCAAAGAGACCACAACGCTTTTCCAGGACAATGTGTTCAAATGATACGGTCTACCAACCAAGGTGGTATCCGACAGAGGTCCCCAATTTGCGGCGAAGTTCACAAGGGAATTATGGAAAGGAATGGGAATCACCCCTGCCCTCAGCACGGCTTATCATCCCCAAATAGACGGAGAAACGGAACAGGTGAACCAAGAGATCAAGCAATTCCTGCGAGTGTTCTGCAACTACCATCAAGATAACTGGGTAGACTTGATCCCCTTCGCAGAATTCTCCCACAACACCTGAAGACACTCCGCCACTGGAAAGTTGCTGTTTGAAATCCTTTACGGGTTCAATCCACCATATTTGGTCGACTCAGCTCTGGAGACCAAGGTGCCCGCAGTAACTGAATGTTTGCAGCTAATCAAGGAAGTCCAAGAAGATGCGGCTGCAAGTCTACAAATAGCAGCGCAGCACGCCAAGGACCAGGACCTGCACAGAAAACTTCCGCAGTGGGAAGTAGGGACCCAAGTTTGGTTAGAAGGAACCCACATTCGGACGACTCATCTAAAATTCAAGCTGGCACCTAGGCGATATGGCCCCTTTTCGGTGACCGAAAGAATTGGTCCTCTGGCTTAGCTGAAGATACCTGAAACATAGAAGATACACCCGGTATTTCATGCCTCTGTACTCACGGAATATCACGAGACAGAGGCCCATGGAAGGAACTTCCCCAGACCTGCCCCGGAGATCTTGAATGAAGAAGAGCACTATGAAGTGGAGGCCATTCTGGATTCAAGACGTCAGGGACGAGGAACCAAGTACCTCGTCAAGTGGGTCGGATACTCCAAGGCCGATAACACCTGGGAACCCTTTGCCCTCCTCAAAGATACGGCCGATGAGGCACTTCATGAATTTCACAAAAGCTACCCAGACAAGCCCCAACCTGCGGCGATTAGGCTTTAGAAAAGTATAAAAGGAGAGACGCCCTGTCCTTTTCAAAGCAAGAAGAAATCCTCCCACTAGTACATGTCCGACCGCTCCTTCCTTGACTACTCCCCTGGACATGCCATGCTCATTGATGACAGAACTACCTCCTCCCCTTCAAGAAACCCCTCGCCAGACATCGTTCTGGCCGTGGCCAACCCCGACACTGGACGCCCTAGCCGAAGCAGCCGACCAACAACTCCAGAAGGAGTTCCCGTACCAATCCCTGTCCACCACACCACACTCGCCATCGAAGATCGAACAGATTTACAAACCTCACCCCGGTCTGAGAGAGCTCATGACGAGCACGATGAAGGACACCAAGAAGAAGGAGGACCTACTCCGTCAACGCCTCTGCAACCAACAACAACGTTGGCTCAAGGAGACACAAGGCAGGAAACGAGAGGCAGAAGAGGATCAAGAAACCCTGCGGACCTGGCATCGCCTACAATCGCTGAGACAGGTGTACAAGAACCAGCAACGGCTAGTACATCGGCTGCCAGGACCAGAGGATCCCTTGCCAGTGGTGGAAATCTGCACCCCGGAGAATTGGAAGGGTTAGGAGATGCGCTGCTCCAGCGTACCACCATCTCCGCGGTAATTCAGATGGCCACAGCATTAGCCTTACAAAGGCTTGCTAACTTCTTCGCAGGGCAACCAGGGAGCGAGAGCGACAACATACCCCGACGCCTCGCTGATGCGAGCGACCAGGTCAGGCTTCTGGCCTATGCAGATGATCATCGAGCCGCCTCCTAGTATGCCCGAGGAAATAATGGGGCTTACGCCTTACTCATTCATCCGGACGAGTTCTCCTCCTTCATCAATTTGGAGCTCCTACCCGCCCTCATCTCGCGCACCGATACAGAACACTCCTCCCACGCCCGTCCCGTTCGGATTGACCCATTCCGCGTCCAACCATGGAACGACAAAGCCAGTAGAGCAATGCCAGCTACAAGTAGCCATAACGCAACCATCCAGACAGAATACATTTGGACCATAGTCCAACGACAGGCACGAAGGGATCAAGAGGCCCTTCCTCCCGCATCGACAGGACAATCCACTGGGCAGGACGCCGGAGGCAGCAATGGGGAGCACCCTCCAAGGTACAGGAGGAACGAGGGATGCGGGAGCCAGAGGACGAGGACAACCCCCCAGCCCAGGCGAGGCAGTCCTAGAAGAACTCAACCAAGAGATTCACCGACTCCAAACCGTCCTCGAGATAATCGACCTGAAGGAACGCATACTTGTGTTAGTAGAAGACCTCCAGTCCGCCAGCGCCCAACTCAGCGAACTACTGCCTGGACTCGAGCAGAACTAGACGCATGGGACGAGGTCGAGTATGAAAATTACGACGACATCGACCCCTACTACAGGCCAGACGAAGGATACGGGGATTACGGGGACATTGGAGGAGGATATTAGGCAAGAGAGTTGAGGAACCCCTTGTCTTCAACAATGGTGACGAAGAGGAAAGGACCCTCCGCACCACAGGTACCGGTTTCACGCACAGGACACCGGAACGGACATCCTGCATGATGTTAAACTGTGAAAAGATAAGAAGGCAGGGGAAGTACCTGACCATTGCATTTCACCCTCCGGTCTCAAGAAGAGGACAAGCATCTAACACTCTCGTTGTCAAGAGGTATTCTGACAAGCGAATCGGGCGTCCCACTTGGATCCCCAGTTTTACAGGACCCTTTCCGCATTAGGAGGTCCTTAGGATTCAACATAACCTTGGTACTGGTACACCGGCTTTTCGGTCCCGTGGCTAGACCGAGGAGCTACAAATGATGCAAGAATATTGGTGGGAAATTGTGTTGCATGTTCGCCGTTGGGGAACGGTGGACCATACCTTGCTGTCAAGGTCTGACAGGTGTCTTGGACGTCCCACTTTGGATCTCCAGTTTTACAGGGTCGTTTCCGCATTAGGGGGCCCTATCAAGATGCAGGTACATAGTGGCCACACTCCACTAGTAGCCAAAACGGACAAATTACATCCGCAACAATGTAAAACTACAAAAGGCTTGGTCCGCAATGACGATAAACTAGTTACCATCCGGAACGACGTTAAAGCTACCAAGACCCTCGGAGCGTGGTTGTATTCTGGCAGATGGTGGAAGGGAGGGCCTCTACCGTTGCGGAACCCTGCCGACTAGGTCAAGGCGCTTCCATATTCCATACGCCCTACAGTAAAAGAATATGGGGTTGACACGGTTCAATTCCGTGCGAGGGGTTTGGGGACATGGAATGGGTTGTCAGTCATCCAACGAGGCCACGACTACTCCATGGCGCTCCCATTCTACCCTTGAAGTCTGAAGCAAGGATTCCGCTTCAAGGGCCAGTCAAGAGGCAACTGGGATTGTGCCTCATGTTTGGGAAGTCCGCAATGACTAAAAACTACGGACGCCCTCCATGGCGTTAAACTGGGATTACCCTTTCCTTTACAGGGTCATGAGCAGTGTCCAAACATGAGATATGTTCGGGCATTGCTGCGTCCACAAAGACGTTAAACTACCACTCCTTTCAGCATAGGAGATATTGATCGACATCGTTGTTGATACCACGATGTTGATCTAGTCCGCAATGACGATAAACTACTTACTCCTTCAAGTATAGGAGTCGTGGTTGATGGTCACGACCTTGACCATCAACTAGTCCGAAATGACCTTAAACTACCCTCACCCCGGAGGATTAAATCTATCAAAGCTCGGGAGGTTCAAGCTAGGCGATAGCAGACGTCCGCAACGACTATAAACTACGACCGTCCTTCATGATGATAAACTAAGCTGCCCTTTGTCTACAGGGCCATGTGAGTTGTGTCAAAATAGGCTCTAAAGTCTATTCTGGCAACTCTATAAGTTATCCGGTTTGATATAGTATAAACCGTCACCATCTTGCCTCAATGGGAACCCTGTCAAGAAGGAGGAACTGGTCTATGGCCCTATGCGCATTGCCGATGGATGTTCCGGTGCGCAGAAAAGCCTGCTGTCTTGTTTACAGGTACTCCTACGTTGGGAGATGGATAGGTCCGCGACGACCTTGGTTTAAACTAGCAGGGCAGTCCGCAACAACTTATGTATAAACTAGCCTCAGTCCGCGAAGACTTAAGGATAAACTAGCCGACATCCGCAAAGATGCAAAACTACAGACGTCCGGCACGACGTTAAACTACCAGGACATACCTTACGCTGACCCCGCAATAATTACCGTCAAGGTGGATACCATGGTTTATTCAAGAGACCATGGGGTTCAAAGTCTATTCTTCAAAATCCTTACCTCATGTTCAATACGCGGAGCGCTGCTACATGCTCGCTCCCAGGTGACAAACAAACTCTGGATGAACACTCAATCTCTAACTAGGACGGGCCACCGTATGGGGCTGACAGAGTTAGGGATCTTCAAAGGGGTCTTGCCGGACTCAAAACAAGTCAATAAAAGTCTATTCTTGATAGGTTGGTGGGCCTAAGCCTTAGTAAAGCAATCAACCCACACACCTGGAGTCCCCCTTGATACCGGAGATCAAGGAGATGAAGATCTATCCTGGAAACACTGAAGCATGGCCTTCGGCATTTTGAAGGAGAACAACACACACCCATCCACAGACGTGTTTCTATTTTATCACATAAATCATTCGCACGTGACACCTTTCTGCATCGTCACCAGACGGAACTGGCTCATCAAAGGTACCAGGAGACACCTGGTTTCGAGCAGCTGCCTATTGACTCTAGGAGCGTACTCACAACAAAACGGTACGGTGAAGGAAGAACACCGAGGAGAAACACAGCATTGTGGCGATGCTGCAGGACTTCAAATCAAACAGCTCAACGGAGAAGGAAAACTCCTAGGCATTGTAAACGACGTAGGTTGGTCTTCGCCCCAGAAAACAAAGTCATATTGGGAAGACGCATCCCAATCTATTTGGACGACCAGAAAGCAAATTGTACATGGAATGACGATGAAGCTCGCAAGGGCGAGTAGTCCCCTCAGGAGTTGGGACCTAGAAAGGGGGTAATGTTATGACTTGACCAATCGGGGCCCTTGGGGGCCGGTCTAACCGATGGATCAAGCCTCACATGCTAGGCGGCTCCACTACGGAGCATACATCAAGGTATTTGGCATGTCCTTAGGAGCCAACTAGACCGATGGTTCTTCAAGACATTGGTAGAGGCTATATTAGAGGGACATGGGGCTCACGAGATAGGTACAGCGATAAGGGGGGCATTCACATGCCATGGGCTTAGGGCTTATGGGTAAGCACCTTGTCGCACCATGATGGATCAGTGCAACTGGAGAAGTACAAGAGTAGGCACCGGCTGAGAGAGACGGTGACCACAGCTCTCCTGGGATGGAAACCCGGAGAAGCACACGGACTCTTACCCTATACCCCATACAGTATATAAGGCCCATAGAATAGGCTGAGGATCTTCAGTCTATTCTCTTCGTTCTTAGGTATCCCCACATACCTATCCTCTTAGAGCCAATCATTATTCCCTCCTGTATCCTTGCCCGATATAGTCGAGACTTCGTCCACCACTCAGTCCATCGTGCGACCTAGGGAAGAACCTGTTACTCTTGGGTTATTGAACGAGCAGTTCATAACAGACGCACTGAGCGTGTGTCGGAGGCTAGACATCGACAGTGGGCGCATGCGCACGGTCGCTGGCGAGGTGCGCGCGTACGTGGGTGGATGTGCGAAGGCACACTAGGACGCGCCGCTCACCCTTCTCTTTCGTGCAGGTGCGGTCTGACGTCCTCTATCATGTTTATTGCTCTCTGGCTCTCAGTCTCGCGCTGACGCACCCACACATTTGTGCAGGCCCTGCCTCTTGCACGTCAGTCCCTCTGACTGTGTCCTCGACGGGGATTTGATCACGGCCAACAGAGGGTGAGAGCGATAACGCCTGCACCCCGCACCCGGACGAGCACCAGATCACAGACTCCACAAGAATGCAGCTGTCAATGTGCGTCTGTCTCCACTTCTTCTCTCCTCGCCTTGCTTCGTCACTGACACCGACGTGCACGTATGCTCGTGTGGAAAGAGAGAGCGCAACACGACGCTTGCGGAGCCGCAAAGCATCCACACTGCCAATGCCACAAACACAAACAGCAACTCCACTTGCCGGGAGTAGTGCTGACTGCCCCCACAGGCTCGCCGCCACCACCGCTGCTCCCAACTCTATGACCGCTGGCACTGTTCTGGGTGCGTAATTGACTGCCCATGCTGGTGGGAACGCCCAGGCTGCAGCGGCAGTGAACCTGCTTGTCGTGCCGCCTCTGCACCCACCGGTCCAGCCGTTTTACCTCTTGCCGCCGCAGTCTGCCAATGCCACTGTAACGGGTGCACTGTCAAGCGTGCTGCCTGTGTCGTCCCTGGTATGTTCTAGCAGTACAACCAACGCCGCCACTGCCACCATGCCTGCAACGTCTGCAGCAGCACCTGCAATTGTGTCTCTGCTTATATCTGACCAGTACTCCATGCCTGCGTTGTCGTTGAGTCATCAGTCCCAGCTCCCGGTGATGTTCGACCCCGGTGTGTCCGGCGAGCTGGATGAGTGGCTGCCAACAGACATCGTGTAGTCATAGAGTGCGGACGATTTTCACAACATCCCTCCTCCCCCCCTCCACCCGTTGCCTACTCTCTCAAACCACAACATTGCCTGCATCACCACTGGCATCTTCCTTGCCATCGGTAACTATGCCTTCCATCTTGACCATATGGCATCCGCCCGCTGCCTGCCCTTCCCACCATCACCTCATCCCTGCATGCCTCCCACTGCCTTGTCATCTACTCGCTCCCACACCTCCTACCACTGCCTCCACATGTCCCTCCGTCTTGTCATCTCCGTACGCCCCCTGTTTCTCCCTCCATCTAATCACCTTCCGCCCGCCTACACCTCCTTCCCCCATACAGGGTCCGCTCACCACCCGCATCTCACACCATGCGACTCGGAGTCTTCAGTTGCTCTCCGCACTGTCAGAGTATGACAATCCCAGTCGTTATATCTCCAACTAGTAAGTAGACAAAGATTCCACTTCTTTCGGGGCAGAGGGAATGGGAATAATTGCATATATTAGTCACAAATAAATGTATATAAATGGATTCCAATGGATATAGATGGATTTAAAAATATCGGTGTTTTTGAGTAATCAATGATATATTTGAGTTTCAAACAGCCTTTATGCGAATTGAGGCAAATCTACGGGAATGTATTTCAATGGATCTGCCTCGATTTGCCTCTGAAAAGTCTAAAATTTAAGAGGGAGAAAGATTCAAATCCATTCAGAAAGATTCGCCTATATCTGCCTTGATCTGCCTCGACCGACTTTTGACTGGGCTTAAAGTCAGCGGACCGCGCGTATATTCAACTTCAATACGTGAATTAATTATGCGAGCCGTCTGGACATTTTTTCTGTATTTCTAAGTGAATTCTGTGCCAGCTGCCACGGGTCTCACGATGCACAGGACATCGATATAAATACCGTAGGCTTCAAGGCAGCAGCGTACAGATGCAAGGGTAGATGGATGCGAACTATAGTAAATCATGGGTTTCCTGATGCGATGAACTTATTCGGGGATAGCAGCCGATGCACTAAGATTTGAGATTTGATTTAGCGAGGCGAAGTCGATGCATTGGGAGAATCGGTGTGGATCGTGCCGAACAGCTTTATGGTGCCGGAAGGAGGGCTAAAACATGAAAGATGGGGGGTAACAGAAGAGAGCAAGGAACCTCATCTAAGTGGCTGATCAAACGATGCGGCGGGGAATATGTTTCTGTGCATGTGTGCGAGCGGTCCGCGTGTCTCGACATGGTCAAAAATTAGTGCTGTGCAGGGCAAGGCTTAATGAAAGATTGTTGGATTGAAGGATTGCGCGACTTAGAGGGTGGCCGGGACGGATGGGGTGGGGGAAAGTGAGGGATCACCGTGTTCGAGAGGCTATGATGCAGATCCATGGACTGGGAATATTGCAGCCACGTGTTCTGAATGAACGATTTAGCACTGGTCGGATGCGCCACCCTTGAGATGCAAAACCACTTACCAGCCAAGATGTCTTCTGATGCGAACACTCCCTCATCCATTGGAATCATATCCCCTGATCCAGAGGCATCTGTACTATCAGATGTCCTCTGATGATATGACGACCACACCATACGCAAGTCACGTAGCATGAATTCACACATGCGCGCCCGCACGTCGTTCTCACTTCCGTCTTCGAGAGTGGGCGGCACCCATGGGATATAGACCTTGCCATGCGAGCCCCTAGCATAAAAGGCCGTGTTTTGTATGGCGTTGTATGCGCGGAAGTAGCTGTGGCATCCATAACACATGAGCTTTGATAAACCAATATAGTCGTATGGCTGAAGAGACGCTCTGTTCTTGACAAAATGCGCGACGAGCAAGCATTCACAGTGGACGCGTGCATGTCCGTATAACCCGCGTTTGTCCGCCTTGATAGCAGAATTATTCTCCTTCTGCAACGCCGCTTTCAATGGCGTGACCATCCTCTTTTCCCACTCCTCGTCCAGCACCATGTCACGAAGATTATCTGAGAGCTCGGAAAACTTTGTGGTAACCTTCTGTTGGCGCAAATCTCCTTCAATTTTTTCCATCACGGTGATATGATCCTGATAAAATTTGCGAAAGGCTGGGTGGTAAAAATCGGCACGGTACCCCCTGTCCGTGCAAGGTGGTATGGAAACGATCTTGAGAGGGTTCGAGAGGAATGGCTTGAGAGTTCGAGACTGAGCCGCCAGAAACAAGGTATGTTGAGAGCGCGTGAGCGACACGATTTTTTCAAGGTAGCGTCGTACAAGAATGAAGGTGCCAGGATCCAAATGAAGGTCTGCTTGCAATGTTTATCAGTACACGAAAAAAGGCGCGAGTAAGAAGACACAGACCAATGTGCCCCTGTATGGTGTCCAAGTAGGAATGAGGGGCACTCAGATGAGGTTCCAAACTCCTTGCCAGGGCGGCACAAGTCCTGTGGATGTTAACAAGCGTTGTGTCGTTTGGGTAGGGCAAAACGATGCCGTTGCAAAGGCTTTTGAAGATCACAAGAAGGTTATTGCAGTGCCTGAGTACCTCGACCATCTTTGGTTTATCGGAAAACCACTGCGTGGCAAGGGTGAGGCCACGAATGAACGCTTCCGCCCGCTTCCAAAAACGAGCATGAAACTTGCGCCAAGAAAATCGGTAGACCTGGATGATGAGTTGGTGGTTGAGTTTGGTGATGTTGTTGTCGTTGAAATCTTGTCGACTTGGGTAGGCGATTCCTGATCCGCTGGGACTCTATTGCTGATCTGGCAGACCAAGGCCCACACAGATGTAAGATGGGCAACAAGCTGTCTAGACACGCCAGTGTTGGAAGCGACAAAGATCGACGGGTCCTCACCGCGGTCAAGAGCAACGGCAACAACGTCGCCTTTAGGATTTTCTACGCTGATTGAAGCAATTGCATCAAGGAGAGAGCAGATACGCTTGGGAGTTTCAGCTTGAAATGAGGGATCCTTGCGGGCATCCCGAAGGAGATGGTTCAGGCGAGTAGAGCCAGAAGGGGGCAGGTGGCGAAGAAGAGCGGGTAAAATGGATTCCGGAGTGATGGCCTGAGATGCCATGGTTGGTTTTGCGAAAATGTAGCCTCGTGCTTATCAAGCGGAATGAGCCAAGCGAGCTTTGAAACTTGGGAATTGCCGACTGCGTCGGCGCCTGTTGGCGCGACCTCTGGTTGAGGTTGATACAGGTTCTCCTTCGTACTGGTGAGCCTCACGTTCATTTGCTGCTTTGAATTTGGTTTGATTTTGACTGGTTTCAATTATGGGACATCACAGTGCGTTGTCCATCTTTCATTCATTGGTTATCTGTGTACTGATCATTGTGTGAGTTCTACATGTCTCATATTCGGTGCTTTGGTGAATATGAATTCCCTTCGGGCAGAAGGGATTGCAATCCAAGGTCAATATAGCCATGTTGTTCATATCGCTCTTCATGTTCACAATGTCGAGCCCTGTCTCAGCACTGTCGCTGGCAAGCTTCATCGAGACCTTTTCTGGTCCTGGGCAGATGTCAGAGGGCAGATTCCATGCATTGAGCGGATCAGCTGCGGTCATGTTTGTGGTCAATGTATGAGTTATTTCATAACAGACAAGTGAATCCGATATCACTCACTGAACTTTCTTTGATTAATTCTCAGCGACAGTGTTATGGTCTGGCGGGCTTCTCTACTCTGGGCCGGTAGCAAGATCGTGGTCGTGATAATATTGGGGTTTCTGGGGGCCACTACGGGTGAGAAATATTTCTCGTGTTGTAAATAACAATCATTCTCACTTTACACCATCAGCGTCAGCGATTATGTTCGTTGGATGCACTGGTAAAATATCCAAAACCACCACGCTATGCAATTATGCGTCTTATGGTGGTTTGGTGCTTTCGTTTACAACAAACTTCATGGCAATGCTTCTGATTGCCATCACAGCATGGTCAGTCATTCAACGGGAATTTGAGCGGGTCTTCAATGCTCAAAGCTATTTTCAGGAGACACAGGCTGCTGATTAGGGCCACCTTTGGACGCATCAGTGAAAGGAAGCAGGGTGAGACGATGTTACTTCTTCTGATGGAATCCAATGTATTGTATTGTTCGACATTGGTGAGTCGGAATTGTGTTCTCCATCCGTTACTAATGATTCTACCAGATGATACCTTTCGCCTGCTTATTCATATGGCCCGGTCTTGGGGACTTCGACGGAGGTACGTACCTGTGGCCAATGACCATACATATTTCGGCAAGTTTCTTTGAATGCTTTAGATCCCAACGGATTTTCTGGCTTCGATATGCTTTTAGGCGACGCGTTTTAGCGCAATGTCTACGCACTGTCAGCCAACTCTGCTTGTTCCATTGACTCCAGCTGATGATCATCACCGCCCTCAATACACAAGTTCGACTACGGCGTTTCAGATAGCAAAGGCAACATCGTCGAAAATCCATTCATTCAGCTCCTCCCGCTCACCAACCCCGTCAAAGATGGGAAGGAATTCTTCAAGAACCATCTCCACACCCTCTCGCAGTCACCCCCCGAGGCGACGCCTGAAGAAATCAGACGGCTATTGGGAGGCAATAGCACGGGAGGAACAAGCTCTCCCAATACTTCCTCCTCCTCGTCTGGTGCTTCTTCCTCCTTGGACAAGTCGGTGGGGAATGCCGTTACTACCTCCGACTCTGGAGACTCCAGCCTCTCGACACTCGTCAGCCGCGTGGACCAGTGGAGCCCGGTCATCGTCGGCTTGCTGGCGGGCAACCTGGTCGTGGGCATCGTGATCTGCATCCTCGCGCTGTCCATGTGCGCGCGCCGCGGCGCCACGAGTGCGGGCGCACGCTCGCGCAACGTGTCGCCTAGCTATGTGCCCGTGCGGTTCAAGGAAGAGTAGGCGCTTAGGGAGGAGGAGGTCCTCGCTGCGAAGTACAGCGATTGATCGATTGATCGTTGGTGATGTTTCTCGGACATTTGGACTCTCGAGGGTTGTGGTATGCCGGTGCACTTTTACGATATTCATGACGCGCTCGCGTTCTCGCTCGTCTACATATTGCGGGTTGATGGACAAAGTAGTATAAAATGCGCATTGCAGCCTGCTATCTAATAATTTATCAAGTCTACTTCATCTGTCACTTGCGTCACTTGGGCTCATAAAAGTTATATCGCATACACTGGACGCTGAGTGATATCGGGCCACACCAAGATTCCCCCGCGATTCCTACGCGCGCAAAAGATAGGCTACAGAACATGGAAAAGGTACACACAAATACGAGCAGCGACAGGAACGATCGTACACCTAAACATGACGAGAGATGATTAAAAAGAGGAATGAGATACGAATATGACAACTAGAGCGCTACAAGTGACCGGGGAGATGCAAGGGGCGAAATTCGAGGTGCAGAGCAAGGGCGCGAGAGGGACAGACGAAGGAAGGAAGAATGAATGATACCGGGCGTGTAGAGCGGGACGGTGCAAGAAATCTGCAGACAGCGACAGACGACAAAGAGTAAATAGACGATAGCGCGCGGGATGCGATCAGATGTAAGATGGACGAGTTAGCGGGGGAGAGCGACGACGCGGGCCAGCACACGCGGGCCTCGACGGTGCGAAATCTATAGTATAGTGTGGTGAGTGTCATGGTATTCCAAGCTGACTAAACATCTCGGTCAAAGTCTTGAATGCGACGGGCTTAACGAGACTAGGAGAAAGATGTGACCCGGATCAGCATCTTCGAGCGGAAGCGAAGAACAGGGGTGACATACTATCCATCAACACCGGCCTCGAACGCTCTTCTTTTGTCCTCGAGGGAAGACATGCCGGTCAGCGCTAGTATACGGGCGGGGTGCTCTTTTTCAGAGCGCGTCGCTTCGATGCCTCTGATCGCGACAGTAGCTCCGACGCCTGGGAAAAAGTCACTTGAGTCGATATCCCCGCCAGAAGACAACGAGATCGCACGCACCGTCCAGAATCGGCATGGACAGGTCGAGTAAAATAACACTGAAGGAGAAAAAAAACGCAGGTTACTGCCCGCATCGTCAAGCGGCCGTAGCTCGAATTACGCACTCGAAACGCTCTTCTGACTCGAACATACGGACCCCTTCCTGGCCGTCCACTGCATCGCGGAATTCATAGCCCTAACAATGGCGGTTTAGTGCCGATCGCCTCGAGACCACCACGCTAGCGACACACTAACTTTGCTTTGGAGCCACCGAATGCTGCGGACCGGTCGTCGTCGTCAGTGGGGGCTAATCGCACAGCGGGGGTTTCACATTGACGTACAGGAGATTACGCAAGATGCTGTTGTCCTCCACGACCAAGACGCGGACGCGCTCCCTAGCCTCAAGTGACCCGACAGATGACTTGAGAAGCGTGCCCCCCGAGCCGACAGAGATGGTCGGGCTGGGCATGTTATGACTGAGCGCTCTAGGCCGAACTCCCGGCGATGGAGTGGGGGCAGCCGCATTTTCCTCTTCGGGAACCGGCATGTCATTCCACGTAGCTACAGGGTGAGCGGTGATAGATCGCATGCCCAACCCGGGCCTCGCAAGAGCGCTCGGTGCCGAAGACACGACCTCCGAATTCCGACGGGGGTTGTCCAGTCCTTGCACAGACAGCCTGTTGAATTCCGACACCAGCACCTCGGGAGACATGGCCTTTTCCAGAGGGTGCGGGGCGACCGCCGCAGCCTCCGGCACGGGCGTGCTGGCCGACGTCTGCTGGCCGATCTTGAGAGAATACAGACACAGCTTCAGCATCGCCCTCAGACGCGAAGGCCCGCCCGGCTTATACAGCACTCGACAGAAGCCGCCAATGCGCTCGTACTCGTTGACGGTCGTCATCAGCTGGTCGTCGCCGCGGCCTGTCGTAAGGATAATGAACGGCCGGCTCGGATCCCTGCACTCGATCGCGTGGACCAGAGGCGTAAGATCCTCGTTCACAACGTTGATCTGGCCACGCGAGTCCAACGGCGCCACCTGCAGCCCCCACCACGACACGATATAATTGGTGAGCACCTCGCGCAGGAGCCGGACGCCCCTGTGCTGGTCGTCGAAGCCGGACAAGGAGACGATGCAAGGCTCGTCAGTCGTGAGAGGCTCCATGATCGCCGACTTTTCGTCGTCCTCCGCAGCCTCGATCGGCAACGTGACCTTGATCTCAGTCCCGACGTTCTCTGCACTCCAGACGTCAACCTTGCCATCTATGCCTTTGGATTGAACAATGCTGTTTACGATTGCGAGACCAAGCCCCGTGCCGGTTTGCAGAGGGTTTTCTTGCGAAAAAGGGTGGAAGAGCTGGTTCTGTCGACGTCAAAGCTCGTGCTCAGTTCGTGCCGATGCAAGGCGAGTCGAGCGTAGTGCGTTACCTTTAAAAAGTCCTGACTGATCCCCTAATCGCACGACGTCAATATAAACACGCAAAGATGACAAATATGTGTCTTCGAACCTTTCCGGTGTCGACGACGGACAGCTCGACTCTCACTTTGCTCGGCGCCGCGTCCGGCGCCGTGGGGAGCTGTCGGAGGATCACATGCACGTACCCGTCCTGTTCCACAAATCCCTCAGCAAACGATCCCGCGACAGCTGTCCGCCCAAAAGGTCAAACCCTACCACGGTGAACTTCAAGCTGTTGCCGAAGATGTTCATGAGCACCCGGCGGATGCCGCCCTTTTCGCACTTCACCATCCAGCCCTGTCCGCCGCCGATGTGAGCGACGAGGCGCGACCTGCGCGAGAGGAGGAAGGAAGGAACGAGACGGACCTGCTCTCGCTCGCCGATCTCGACGACGATCTCGACGTGTTTCGAGGGCGTCTTTGCGAAGCTGCGGTCTTGCCGAGGGGGCGAATACAAGCTGCCGATCTCCGAGTCGTTCAGCGACGACATCCGGGCTCGGTGGCCAATCCAACAGCCCTCGATCGCCTCTTCGACCAGCTGCACGAGATCGACCCTTGAAAACCAAACCGTGAGAAACGGACGACGGCGGAGGATAACAGCGTTTGCCTCACTTGCTGGGGCGGATGACGTGCTCGACGCCGCCTGCCTTGGAGTTTCCGCTCAGCTTGGTAAGTCTAGCACATGGTTGACGGTCTCCACGAGCGACGTCCCGCAGGCCTGGACTGTCTGCAGGAACGATATCTGGCTATGGTTCAGCGGCGTGTCGGCCAACAGCTCGGCCGCAGCCAAGATGCCGTGCAGCGGTGTCCGAAGCTCGTGCGAGATGCTGCGCGGCGAGCACGGATCGGTGGTTCATTCGTTCGTTCATTCATTCGCACATTCATTCATGAGCATGCATGTGGGCGATCGGATGTCATGATAAACAAAGGACGCACTTTGATATGAACAGGCTCTTCGCCTTGTCGGCTAGGGTCATCCGTCGCTTCAGGACGGCGGACAGGATGATGACGCCTGCAAGCCCGAGATGAGCGTCACACAGACCGAGCAAATAATCGAATACGTGCCGATCGCGCGCAAATAAGACAGCTCGTGCCCCTCGAGCTGCACACAGTTTCCTCCGCGTCAGACGCGAAAACAGAAAGAACAGCAGCCTCAAGACGGCGCGACGTACGAAGCGCTTGCCCTGCTCGGACGAGTTGTACGCGCACAGCATCGCGAACGGCCGCTTGTCGATATTGAAGATCGGCACGCCTATCGAAGCGGGCCGCGTCAGGTGTCTGTTTCTGCTCCTCGCCACGGCGGACCCACGGCGGCGACTCACTCAGCGCGTACTGTATCCCCGTCGGGATGAACGGCCGCAGGGGCGCGGGCACGAGGCCCTCAGAGACCTTCCCGTCGGGGTACCGCACGAACGTCTCGTACAGGCGCGCGTACTCCTCCGCGCTGAGCATGTGCGTGCGCGTGCCCTCCGGCGCATCCGCGCTGTGCACGACGACGGACATGGTGCCCTCCGCGCTGATCGTCTCGAGCACGTCCGCGTGCGACACGTCCATCACGATCGCGCCCTCGACGTCGAGCGTCTTCTTGACCAGCCTCGCCGCGCGCTCGTACACCTTGTCCATCGAGAACGCCTTGGCGGGGCGCGCGTCGCCGTCCGCGCCCGCGTCGGTGTCGATCTCCAAGCACTCGCGCGTGAACTGCTCCATCTAGAGCACGTGATGAGTGAGCGCAGGCCCGTATTGTATGTATGAGGCTGGAAAAGGCGCACCGATGTCTGGATGCGGTCGCGGATCCGCAGCTGGATCTGTTCATGGGTCAGCGCTGTCAGCCGTGGCCACGGGGGAATAAAGATGAGGAACACGCGCCTTGTCGCGCCACAACTCCATCTCGCGCATGGCGATGGCCTGTCAGCTCCAGTTGAGCGCGCTTCCATGCAAACATGAAACCGAATCCAACGCACAGCAAACTCCTTCAGCGTGTGCCGCTGCCGAGGACTAAAGTCTTGCCGCGGGACGTCGTCCATGATCGCCAGGGTCCCCACGTTGAACCCGTCCTGCGTCCGCAGAGGCGCCCCTGCGTAGAACCGTGCGTGGGGAGGACCGGTGACGAGGGGCTGTGTGGCCGATGCCGTCGGTCCATCACTGCGGCAATACCATCAAGGAATACCAACTCACATTCTTCTCGAACCTCCAATCTTCGTGAGTGTCGAGGATGACGGTGGGTTCGTCGCCGCTGTCCGCACAGACACGTCCACGTGAGCAGAGCGTATACCCTCGAGGACGGACGCACTCCTTACCGCTGAAGGATCGCGTGCGCGCATATCGACCCAGTCCGCGGAAACGTATCGAACCCTAAACCGGCTGCAAAACAGAGCCAAAAGTCAAGCCGCCATCACGCATCGCCAAGAGGAGCGCACACCCACACTCTGCCTTGAACCACCTCCACGGATCAACCACACAACGGCCGTCAACGCGCTGCCAAACGAAAAATGCAGTAGAAACGAGCCGCGGACTCACTGCTCGTTCCGTCGATCAGGCTGATCGCGACCGTCTTCGTGTTGAACACGAGCTTCGTGAGCCGCTCGATGCGGTCAAAGTTCACGTCCGCGCCCGTGTTGCGTAGGTTGAACTGGTACAGCGCCGCCGCCGCTCGAGCTCGTCCGGCGGGTGCGGCGCGGTCAGGTAGCCCAGCTCGGTGAACATCGACTCCTCCTTCACCGCGCGCCCCGCCTTGAGCGAGGCGAGCGCGTCGGGCACGGGGCGTTGCGTGCCCGGGCGGGCGTCGAACACCGGCTGCGCGTTGGGCAGGGGCGACGACGTCTGCCGCGTGAGGCACACGCGGCGCGGGGGCGCGGGGACGGTCTGCACGGTCGAGTCGAACGGAGGGCCTGTATTCTGCCGGTGGACGTGCAAGGTCCCTGGGTGGATGGCGTGCGGGTGCTCCGGGCTAGGACGTGTTGAGGACGCCGGCGCGAGGGGTGCGTCGCCAAAGTAGTCGTCCAGCTGCTCAACGCTATTCTGGACTGGGGCCGTGGCCGGCGGAACTCCCTGCGGAACCATGGGCGGTGCGTCTATGGACGTTGGCGAGGTCGGCAGGACGGTGTTCAGGGCGGCGTGCAGCTGGCTGGGCGAGGAGTGGATGATGGACGGCGGCGAGGGCGACGCGCTCGCCGGCGGTCCGTTGTCTACGTCCTGCGTGCCCTCCCAGAAGCTGCCCAAGCGCGACTTGCGTCCTCCGGGGGACAGTGGACCCTGGGCGGGGGGCATTTCGGGGGAATACGAGCCTGGGATGACGGCGATGGCGCCGCGCATGGGGTCCGTGAGCTCGTGCTCCGGCGACGGGAGCGCGAGAGGGGAAATGTTCACGCGCGCGGCGGCCCACCGCATCGCGGCTGCGGTGGTCGTGCTGTCTGCGTGCGGGACCGTCGCAGGGAGAGATCCGAGCGAGAGGGTCGGGGGCTGTGGGATTGATGGGGAGCGGATATCTGCGAAGGGGTTTCGATGACGACGCGATGACGAAGAAGAGGATATGGGGACGGTGGGGCGGCGAGAGAGCGACGAGGCGCGGGCGATCGGAGGGGGCACGGAGAGGGCGCTGCTGGCCTGTGGCGGGTGGTCGTGGAGGACGGCTCGTGAGGTGAGCTTCTGGAGCGGCACGGCGCCGTTGCCCCTAGAGGGAAATGGGAGACGTCCGTCGTGGTCGATCTGCGCGCTGCGATGGTGGGGAGCGGCGGTCGGTCGAGCGGCAAATCTGCGGACGACAGGTCCTTCGGGGACGCGTAGGGTTCTGAGACGGTGAGCGAGGGCTCGAAGCACGATCTGGGCTGATTTGGGGTTTTGTGGGGGTCCCAGCCGCCGAGTGCGTACGCGCTGACGAAGGTGGCCCAGTCGTGATCGCTGGTGGCGGCCTCTGAGATGCGCTGGAGAAGGGAGAACTCGGATGCGGCTGCAGACTCGATGGGGGGAGGTACATCGAAGGGGGATCTGGAGGACGCTGGGGCGGGACGTGAGAGAGTGCGCGGTATATTAGGGTGTTGTTGGCTGGGACGTACGGTGATCCGATCGCCTGGGGGGGCTGTCGCGCAGGCTGTAGGACGGGGTAGGGACGGGCTTGTCGGGCAAGGACGCCTGGGGCCCGCCGCCGCCTCGATCAGGCTCGAGGGACGATCTGTCAGCTGCGCCGTGGTCAGACCCGGGGGTCAGCAGCGGCGTGTCTCCCTCGCTGGCGGGGTATACATGCGTGGACGACGGCAAGATGAAGTGCTTCTCCTCGACCGCAGAGGCGGTGGACGGGCGGAGCGGGCGGCGGATGGCGCGCTTGGCGTGCGCAAGGTGGAACGTGGGGCACGAGCGACACGGCGTTTTGCTGTGCGGTGAGCGAGAGCGGGATGGCGACGTCGTTGAGGACGAGGGCGGGAAATGCGAACGCGCTCGGTGCTGGCGACGACGGGGACGGACGCTGCTGGTCGTCCATGGCGTGCTCGGGAGTGGAGCGGGGCTCGCCTGCACTTTGAACAAGCAGGGCCGCGGCTCGCCCACCCTCCCCAGCCACGCCCCCAGCCACCCCGTCATCCCCCCCCCCCGATTAGGCACACACCCACAGAGCCTCCGGACACCCCTCTGACGACCTGCGCAAGGTATCCCATTGCAAAAACCGCGCCCCACAACACTACTACAAGGCAAATACATCTACCTACACGTCCCCAATCACGAGCATGCTCCACATGTACACCGGCACAGTCAGGTTGTCGTTCTGCCCCGAGAGCCCCTCCAGCACCGACGACAGCCCGACAATCACCGTGTACCGCACCACCTGCCGCCGAATCCAAGTCAGTTGCCTGCCCATTTCCCCGCGCCGCCCAGAGAGTGAAACCGCTCACGCTGAACTCCTCCGCCAGCCCGCACAGCCCAGCGCCCACGCAAACCCAGCCACCGACAGCGTGAACGCCACGCTCCCTCCACCGTCTTCGACGTCGTCGGCGACCACCGGTGCCTACCCACCCGTTTCCCCACGATCGACGCCTGCGAACAATCCGGATCATCAGCCCCGTGTCCATCACCGCGCGCGCAAAAAAACAAGGAGACTGTACCACCGCATCTCCGACCCCGACAGCCAGGGTACCCGTGTACAGCAGAAGTCGCGATGACCTGAAGAATGCATAAGTATATAGATCATGAGTCCGCCGCCGCCGCGACCGACACACGCACCCTTCGAACCACACCGAGCCCGCGCACCCCGTCAGCAGGTAAAAATGGCTCAAGATCGCCGTCCCGCTGTCCTTGTGGTCCAGGAACTCGTTCATGAACAGGTGCACCGACGCCCCAAACGGGTACAGCGCAAAGTACCGCACGTACTCCGCAAACGCGAACAGCGCAAACGCCGCGCTGAACGCCAAGTGCGCGAACGCGGGGTCCGCAGCCACCCCCGGCACGAACATCACCACCGCGAGCGCGTGGAAGAACTTGCGCCGCCCGTTCAGCCCCAGCGTCGGCACCCGCCGGTCCGCCGCGTCCAGCCACTCGCTCGCCCCCAGCGCCGCGCCCAGGTTCGCCCCGTGCGGGAACGCGGGCAGCTGCGGCATCGCCACGCTCGCGAACGTCAGCCCCATCGCGGACGCCGCGCTCGGCGGCGGCGTCGGCGGCCGGCTCGGCTCGCTCGCGGGCGTCCCGCCGCCCCCGCTCTGCGCCTCGCCCATCCCGCCCATGGCGTTCCGCGGGCGATACCGCCGCGAGCGCGCCAGCTGGCGGTTCCACCCCGCCACGCTGATGATGCCCAACAGCGCCCAATAGACGAGCAGCGCGGGCCGCGTCCACTGCTTCCGGCCCTCGAGCAGCCAATAGACCACCCACAGCCACGGGTCGCGGTCGCGAAGGCACCAGCGGGTCCACATCCCGATAAGCCCGCCGATGATGAGCGTGGCACCCAAATAGAAGCCCGCAGCCAGCGCGCGGCGGTGCGCCTGCTTTTCGTGCGGGAAGCGGAGGCGCCGCACGGGGCGCTGGGCGATCTGCCGCGAGAGCACGAGCAGCGGCGAGAGCAGGAACCCGGTCAGCAAGGATCCGGGGATGAGCGCGATTTGGTAGATCAGCAGCGGCGTGGGCAGGCGGTACGTCTTGATGAAAGGGGTCGTGACAGGCCATATCTGAGCGGTCGTGTCGGCATCAATTCACACATGAGCTCTACGCCCGAACAGGACATGCAGTGAAGCCGACTTGCCCTCGCTATGGTCAAATTGACCAGCTCCATATATAGACCTGTCGCGCCAAAGACGACCAAAGACAGCTCGCCGAGGGTGAACCCACGGTGCGCGAGACGGATGGCGATGTACAGCGACAACTGGAAAAACACCGACGCGCACGCAATTTCCCAGTAGGACATCGCTAAGGTTGTGTGTACAGCGAATGCGGAACGTTCAGCCATCGTCCGTCAAACGAGGGTAAAAAAACGAGGCACCTTGCCAGACGCCCAGATGCGCCCGCTCAAACAGGAACCGCAGAGCAAGAAGGCCGAGGCAAACCGCGGACGTGAAGAGCACATATAGCCACGACTTGCGGGCTTCACTCCGTGGCACCGAGGCACGCTCCCCCTCTGTCACGTTCGTGCGCCGACGATAGAGGGCCTCGAACCCCCACGACGCGCAGACGTGAACTAAAAGGATCGTGGAGCAGAGCGTAGCTAGGCTGACGGCGTTCCGTCGAGAAAGGACGAGCGCTTGGAGCAATGACAGCGGCTTTCCGAGATTGGAAAGCGCGGGGGGAGGCTCGATGTACCAATGGGAAGGCAGACGGAGCGTGTCCGGTGAGGTTGCCGAGGCCTGCATTTTCTGCGAGGCGTACAGAAGGGAGGAGGCGATGAGAGGGCCTAGAATTAGTCCGGACAGCATACCGTCGTCCGTGGAGTTTCTGAGCGAATATCAGCGCTGCATTCGTGGCGCGGCAAACGTAAACGCGATGTCACACCTGTAATTTTTGGGCACTGTCATCCATACGTATCCAAAGACCGGTTTGGGAGGCACAGGAAGGTGAGAAGAAGCCCGCTTGAATTCGCGGGCTTCGTTGAAACGAGGGGATGCAGAACGGAGCAGAACAGGCGATGTCACAGATTGCGTTTTCGTCGGAGCGGGGGACGTCGAAATGGAGAAGTGCGTGCAGAAGACATAGATAAGCGATGCTAAAATAACAAGTAAAAGCTCTATTTTACGAGATGGTGAGCAGAGCAGATGGACGAAGAGGCAAATGCGCGGCTACCTATCGATAACCATACATTGGGGGAGTCCGGGTCGAACTCGGACAGTTTCCATGCGACGCATCCGAGCGCCAGGAGCAAAGACGAGCATTCCGCCGCGTACTTCGCGTCCAAAGCGAACTGGCACACCTTCGATGACAGAGGGACGTGGAACGATAGAGACAACATTCCAGGGAGCACATACCGGAAAGCGGATGTCGGGATGTGTCGCGCCCTGAAGAACGCGCTGGGGGATGGGGTGCGTGGGGGAAGGCCGGGGCCGTTGGAATGAACGGATTGAGGGGCGGGCGATCGGGAACGAGTGAAGGAGCGACGGCCTGAGCGCGCCTTGCCGCTGCCCTTGGAGCCGTCAGAGCTCGAAAGGTGGTGTGCAGGGCTTGGCGGGCGACGATTGAGAATGGGAGGTTTGTGGAGCACGTCCTGCGCGCTGGTTCGCTGCTCTTGGTGGGAGCTCCGCTGGTCGACGACGGTCTGATCGTCACTGTCGTCGTCTTCGGAGCTGGCACCAGAGGCAGGGCTGTCATGGGATCAGCAAGGGGGCACAACAACGATGATGAACGGGGGCGGTGCGTTATCGGCAAGGGGGCGCTAGGCGAGCGTAGCGACGGGTCAACCGCGGCAGAGGCTGCGATGGAGCGCAAGATAGCTGCGCGCGGGGACGCATCGCATCGGCCGCGACACAGGCCCCCGACATTCGGACGAGGTGGTCTGGAGACGTGACTGACCTGGACGAGCCCGCCTGATAGCTTGTGCTCCAGTCCAGGGTCTGGGACGCGTTGGCGGCTGCATCTGCACCAAGCTCGCCCAGCCGCCGCCGCCCAACGCGGGTGCCGGCAGCAGCCTTGCGCAGAGTGTCCACGCGGGTGGGAGCCAGTGTTGACGGCGGCGGGGGCGACGGAGAGGACTTGGAGCGGGGTAGGTTTGAAATGGCGCGGGTGGAGGGCCGACCCAGTGAGTGGGTCAGAGCTTGCCTTGGAGCGTTCACTTACTACAGTACAGCCTGAGCCAGAATGCACACGACACTGTCAACTGCCAACGCCGCCAACGCACGCCGTCACAAGGCCCCGTCACACAAATGTGTCACATCACGTCACCTATCTCTCGATCGTCGACAATCCCTGATGCATGATTCTTTCCGACTCGCGTTGCTGGGGATTCGCGGCTGCCCATCGCAGGTGGACCGCCACCCAGCCTCCAATCTCGCCCACCCACCCAGCAGCGCAATCCCTGGTCTTCATTGACCGCAATTAAGTATCAATGAAATCGCGATCGGAGACTCAAATTCCATCCCCAGACTTATGAAATAATATCACCGATTTGTCGATTTCACGCGCGAGATATTTCTCGAGCAAGAATAGGCTTTTGACAAGGGTGCTTTCCCCGCATCGCGAGTCCTCGACCAATCGAACAGCGGGAATCGGGAGACACACAGTCCCAGGCCTCGCAGTGTGGTCCGTATCCATGCACACTCAACCCGTCCGCGTGTCAACGCACCGTCTCCCCGCGGTCTCTTCGTTTCCTTGTCACAGGTCAGGTCAGAGCATCTACGTTATTTTTCCGTGTCGGCGACGATGAGGGGGATCGGATTGAGCAACGCACGATCACCTAGCAGCCTGATGCTCCTCCGCTATCTCCCGTCGTCCGCCGCACCCGCTCCACGCGCGTAATACGCATGCGTACACTTACTCTACTACCGCGCAGCCGTCTCCCTCGACGAACGCACGCACGATGCCTGAACTGGCGGCAGGCAGGGCAACCCCAGTCGGAACGGTATCCTCGGACACTCACAGCAGCGTATAACGTAAACGCGCAGAAAAGGGCCGATTTACGGAATGTGCGTGTGCACGCATGGCGCCTGCTCATTCTCGAGTGCTGCAAGGACGGCGCATGACGACGCCGACTCGGTAAAGGAATGACCGTCAGTGTAAAAATGGGCGAGGCAATGGACTCGATTTTTACGACGGTCGAGCGACATGTGGCCTGTGACAGCGCTCGGACTTGGAGGGACTTGGTGCACAGATTGGCTCGATGAGATCGACCAAGTCCACATCGAGGCTTGGAAATTCTGCAAGGACGCTGAGCTGAGGTCCGACGGGCGTGAACCGGCCGTGTCCGCATCGGGATATGGGCCCCAGTTCCTAGTAGTAGGCCTGACGCATGGCCAGAGGGCGTGATATCCCGATACCCCGAATGGCATGGCACGTGGAGCGCGGACTCCGCACGAGTCAGGTTAGGAGGTTCCTGGGCTAGTGAGAGAGGGTTTCGCGAGAATAAAATTTTCGGCGGAGGTAGCGAGGGACGCGATACCTGGGCAGGGAGGCACAGGGGAGGAGACGAGTCGCCCACGGCCCAAGGGCAGCGGGCCTAGCGTTTCAAGAACATCCCACCGGGTGGCCAACACGTCAAACGGAAACTGTCTAGATCGGCTCGAGCCTTCGAGGCGCAGCCTCGCACGTGGAAGAGAAGCCCCGAAGCGGTGAGAAACACGCCAAATACGACCAAGCTGAGAGCCATTCAGGGTCCGCGAAGGTTGCGCCGTTCTTGACTCGCAACACTCGCTGGTCCTCGACGCGTCAATACACAACAATCGCGACTCGTCACATCCCTCATGGACTCAAAACCACGCGTCGTCTATCTCGAGGACCTGGAAACACCGGTCTCATCACAGAAGACTGACGAGAATGACGCGGTCGACGCGTCCCCCGTCGAACCCAAGGACGCGACGGTGACGGTTGGGAAGACAAAGACGACCACTGTTACTGCGAAGCGTCAGCGCACGTTGATGGACATGTTCTCGTCCAATGGCAGCACCGCGGGGCCTAGCAACAAAAAACAGAGACTCGCCGACTCCAGCGTGTCATCATCTGCTTCCGTGTCCTCCAAGGCGGTGTCCTCGGTGACAAACTTTGGACTGCAGCCGTTGAATTCAATCCCGTTCTCGCTCTCCGCGTTCGTCGAGTCTCTCACCGATGACCAGAAGAGGCTGCTCAAGCTCGAATGCGAGACGATGGGGAAGAGCTGGTGAGCTTCTGCGTCTGCTCCGCACTCACGTCCATCATTTCATATCTCTCCACAGGCTTAAGCTTCTCAAAGATGAAATCAAGAAATCTTATTTCACATCGTTGAAAGAGTTCCTCTGGGGCGAAGGCGTCAAAGGCCCTGATGACAGCGCGAAGTCGCTAAAAATATACCCTGCGCGTAAGTGCATTCCTCTTCTTCCTCCCCTTCGCATCACGGTCTTCACCTCGACGACCCTCAAGCCAAAAACATCTATTCTTGGTCCAATTTCACCCCTCTCGGAAAGGTAAAAGTGGTCATCATCGGCCAGGATCCGTATCATGGAGCGGGTCAGGCGCATGGTCAGCACCTGGCCACCCTCCTCCCCTTCCGTTCCTGATCGCTATCATCGCAGGGCTCTCGTTTTCTGTTCCTCCCAACGTTTCCGTTCCTCCCTCGCTGAAAAACGTGCTGAGCCGACGCGTCACCTCTCTTCTGTCCGCTCCACATTACTGATCCTACTCGGGCACTCTAGATATACCTGGAAATACAAGCGGAGTATCCGGAGTTTGTTCCGCCGAAGCATGGGTGAGTGCGCTGCTCTGCCAGGCGGGTGTCAACAATGGGGCGGAGTTCACTCGCTTCCCCATTTCGAGTGGCCGTGGTCTTGCGCTGCGCGCCCAATCACATGTTCACTTCGGCTCATGGCTGTCCGTGGCAGAAACTTGACAGCGTGGGCCGAAAACGGCGTCCTTATGTTGAATACGTGCTTGACGGTCCGAGCGGGTTCCCCTGGCTCGCACTCGAACAAAGGCTGGGAGCAGTTCACAGACAAGGTCGTCGACGTCGTTGATCGCTACGGCGGCGCAAACCTGCCCGCTGTGAAAGCCAACGATAAGATAGGTCACGGCCGCGGCGTCGTCTTTCTCGCCTGGGGTGCTTGGGCTGCAAAGCGAGTCGCCAAGCTGAGCAAGGTACGTCTGCGCCAAGTCGTCGATCGATCGATCGGTGACTGACCCTCTCTCGCGTGCCCCGCCGTCCTCTTCCAACAGAACAAACATCTCATCTTGACCAGTGCCGTGAGTGGACTCCACACACATGTCTTTGTGCGTCTTGATCGTGTTTGCACCTGCTCACCTGTTTTTTTTTTTGCCTTCGACTAGCACCCCTCCCCTTTCAGCGCACACAAAGGTTTTCTCGGGAACGGCCACTTCAAGAAAGCCAACGACTGGTTGGAGCAACGGTACGGGAAAGGTGGCTGCGTTGACTGGTGCCGCTTGGACGCAGTCATATGATGACATAGGACAACGAGGCGCGACATTTCCGAGGGCGAAGTGATCGGTGGGACGCCGACGCGGCGGACCCGGGTAGTGTTTTGATGGGCTGATCTGATGCCTAGGTATCTGTGAGTGGGAGGATAGCATGAGGGCATGTTGCATACCCCACATTTTGAACATACATTGTATCGTACTTGCAAATTAGTAACACCGTATCATAAGTGCTTCGATGGCCCGACACGCAAATCAAGCGATTAAAGATGTGGTTGTTCCGACGGGGATCAGGTAGATGGTAAGTACTAGGTGGAGACCGAAGTAAGTAGTACCGCACGACCTCAAAAGGAAGCGAGACGCCCTGAGAATGATACAGTGTCCATGCGGTGGCGTCATTAGTCTAAAGGGATCCGTTTGGGACAGGAATACCTTTGTAAACGCCCGCGAGAGGTAAAACAACATAGCGGGAACGTAAGAGCTTGTTCGAGAGAATATAATGATACAGAAAGCAGCCTAATGGTAAAGGCGCTCGGGACGCTTGGAGGGATGAAAGGGTGGGAACGAGGTGTGTGCGCGTGCGAGGGAACGGTGCGGTACATTTGCAGTCGCGGGATGCTGATAAATCGAAGGGCCGGATCTGATCAATCCCCGCCATTACTGAAAGGAGGACGTAAGGTCGGGTGGGAGAGATCGGATATGCGTGGCGGGGAGAGGCGTCGCAGTGCGCCGGTAGAGGACTGGGGCGGTGGCAGGTGAGGATAGTGATGGTTGACGATGTTCTGATAGCTCTGGGGCTCATTACCGGAGCGCCTATTCCCATGCCCATACGGAAGGTTCCCCGAGTGATCACGCGGCGGAGGGTGCACAGCGTGGATGGCAGGCGTCGCGGGAGGGTGGTGATGCCGTTGACCGCCATCGGTAGGCGAAAACGGCGACTGAGTGTATGGGAAGTGCTGCGGCTCCTCGCGGATATCACGAAGAGGATAGCCCGGGTTGCCGTATGCGTCTCCCATGGGACGGTCAGCCGTGTGCGCAAAGTTTTGGGTGCTCTGTTGGACCGGAGGGATGTACATCGAATTAGACAGGGGATTGCGGGAGGAAGAGGGGCTGGGGAACGAGTATTGCGATTGCGGAGGCTTGTGGGCGTTGATACTCGATAGGGAATAGCCGGTAGATGGGGGAGAAGTGTGCGACTCGGTTTGGTCGTCGCCGAGGAGCATGTGCTGATCCCACGAGCTAGCATCGACATTATGGCCAGAGTGCGGGGACGGGCGCATATTAGCCGTGATGGTCGAGGGGGAAATCGAGTCTGTCCTGGTGGGGGATGGGGACTCGGCAGAAGAGCCACCGCGGCTGGTCGGCGCGGGAGGGACGGAGGTGCCCGACGCGTTGCGCGAGCCAGAGGTAGAATACGGCTTGGGTTTGTCCTTGCCCGTGGGGCCCTTGCCGAGGACGGGGCGATTGGCGGGGGGCAGGTTGAGGGCTGCGCGGAGGGTGTTGTTCTCGTCCTCCAATTCTGAGACGCGCTGCTCGAGGGCCTGAAGAGGTATCAAAAAAAACGATGAGCACGGAGGGGGGGGAAGATCTAGAGATCGCGCACTTCTAGGTGTGCGGCCCGGCGCGCACGAAAGGCTCGCTGGACGTCGCGGGCGCGGTTTGGGGGGAGGTTGTCGTTGCGCTTGCGGCCTCTTTTTGAGGACATGGTGGAGGGATGAATGGGGCAGAGAGACAAAGAGGAATTGGAGGCGGGAGAGCGAGGAAGCGGAGCTGGATTGGGAGGGGGGCTGAGTGTGAACATATATAGGACATGAGTGCAGTCCGTTTGGAGGAACTAGCGTCAGCCGCGTTTAGGTGCGTCGATCACTGCAGCTTCCTTTTTTGGGGTGCGACCGTGACGGCGCCGTGACGACGTCGCCCAGCAAACAACCCATCATTTCTTCCGAGTCGCTTACCCCGTTTTCTGCCTTCTGATTCTATCGGCCTCTTCCTCTCCTCGACCCCTTCTCGACTGACGAGATCACAATGACCTGCTAGCGACACCGCACAGCAATAATATATAATCCATGCCCGTACACTGATCAAGATCTCCCTCTCCCTTCCAGCACTCTCTATGCCCGCCGAATTTCCGACAGACCTAGGCACGCCCTCTCCACACCTCACCCAGCCCGCCCCGACGCACGGGCTTCCTTCTTCGCTGCTGCTACCTCCCGATCTCGTTTTGCAAACAGCTTGTGGCGTGGCGCCGCCTCCCGCGCGAGTTTCTTGTTCGCGCTCTTGTTCTGTTCGACGTACGACATGTGCTGCGCCCCGCTCAACGCCGTCAACGACCCAGTCGTCCGCTGCGCAGCTCCGAACTTGCCAGGCGGGCCCCCGAAATCTTTCGAAGTGATGGTCCCTGCAAGGTCCCCTTCGCCGGCGCGAATATCCGTCCCCAGCTCCGCCGCGCTCTCGTTCGCTAGCAGCACAGAAGAGATCAACTCGATCTGCTCGTCCCGAGACTTGTACACCAAATCCGGCATTCCCTCCAGTCCGTCCAGATGCGTGATCACTTTGAAAGCGTACCCTTGGTCGATCAAGAACTGCTGCCGTTTCGTGCTGTAGAACATCTCCTGCGTGTCCTTCGACACCAGCGAATAGAAAAACGCGTTGAAGCCTTCGTCGTTCCTGCGCTTTGCACGTAATATGCGACCTGGGGATGGTTCTTCACTTCAGCAGGATGACCTCATGACTCGGTCAATTCTTTTTACCTAGTCGCTGTGCCTCCTGCCGCCGAGAGCCGAAGTGCGAGGAGATCTGTATCAGGCAAGTCGCCTCGGGAAGGTCGATGGAGGTGTCCCCAACCTGCAGCACAGCCATCACTCTTCTATACTGTAATCACCGCCTGCCACTGCTTACCTTAGACAAGAAAATAGTATTCACTTCGGGACTGTGCTGGAAGAACTGCAGGATTCGCATCCGCTCCACCTGCCCAGTTCCGCCGTGAATGTACGGCTTTCTGAGCTTCTTTGCATAAGCCTGCGCGAGGCACGGTCAGTGTTCGTTCCGAGACGGGCCAATCCGCCTAGGCACTGACCTCGAGCGCAAAGACATTGTCCGAGAAGACGATGATTTTGTCGCCTCGGTCTTCGTGATACTTGATCAGAAACTGACAAGCCTGGAACTTTTTGGGATTCATGCAGTACAGAAGCATCCGCTTTCGGGATTGTTCCCGGAGATACTCGCGGTAGAACTCGGGCGTCATCGGACACCAGACCTCCGCACACTGGCCGTTCACAGGTCAGTCTAGCACCTCTGATACGGTAGCACCAGCGACGTACCTGGACATTAGCAATATGCCCCTTGGCTGCGAGGTCCATCCAGTTTGCCTCGTACAACTTCGGCCCAATCATGTAGTTCAGATCCGCGATCTTGTCATCCTCACGTACCAACGTCGCTGGAAAACAGCATACACTGTCAAATACAGTAACATCAGATAACAAATTGCCAGACTAACCCGTTAAGCCCAACTTGGAGTGCGCCTTGATGGTGGTAACCACCCGTCTGAACATAGCCGCTGGCACAACGTGGACCTCGTCGAGGAGGATGAATCCCCACTCCCTTGAAGTGAGGAATTCCATCATCTTCTTTGACTCATACGATCGATTGTGCGTGTTAGCCACCATGGAATATGTCGAAACGACGATCCCGCTCTCCCCAGCAAACTGTGGGGGGGCCATAAGCGAGCGCAAAAGGGTCGGCGTAAAGACGGTGGCCTACCTTCTCTTTCTGGTCAGCTGTGAAGACGGCGATCTGTCTGTCCGTGACATTGGACCACTGCATGAATTGTTGCTTCCATTGCATCACGGAGACACTGAACCATACGTTTGAGTCTCAGTCAGGCTCATTATTCGGCCGCGGTGCAGAAAAGTGGGCGTCAGCGGACTCACGAAGATGTGCACAAGACGAGGCATGACTTCTTGATGGTACAGGCTGCTGTGATGCCCACCAGGGTCTTCCCGGCGCCGCAAGGCAGGACAATGATACCAGATCGCGCGCGACTGTCACCGGATATCGATAAGAGCTGACACACACGAATGACAAGAGTCTCCATACCCGTTTCCGAACATCTTGCTCAGACTAGTCTCCTGGTAGGGACGGATGACTGTCGCCGGCTTGAGATCAATATCGAGATTCGCGTTGATCGTGTCGTTTCGGAAATCGTACTCCTCGAGCATTGGATATTCCAGTTCGTTGCATCGTTTTTTCACATCCTTAGCGGGCGAGTAGAAGTCAGTGAATAACCAACGAAATTTACCATATCAAACTGAGGACAGATCGTGGCTCACGTCAATCTTTGCATCGTCGATCTCAAAAGCGTGGACGTTGTCATCGTCCTCGTCAATTTCATCTGGTGAAATGATCGATTAGCCACATGAGCAACCGAGTGATCATGTCAGCAAAGGGACATACCGCCATCAACCCCGACTACTGATGTGAATAGCTCTGCGTCTGTGTTCCCGTTACCGACGGACGCACTACTGGTCTTGGAGGCATCGTCCTTCTTCTTCTCGGTATCTTTGGTCCCTGGGATGACAAGATTTCCCTTCACGGGGGCTTTTGCCGTGGTAAAGGTGGTCATCTTATTGGTCTCATTCGGTCGAGAGACGACTCTGGCGTCCCGAATAATCGAATCCTTCAATAACAGCTGAAGAGTCTCGGGATGGCTCGATTCGACAAAGTACTTGTTGTGCTTGAGTACAAGCTTGACTTTGCCATATGAGAGCGTGCATTCGCGTATGAACGTAATGATGGCCTCCGGAACCGGAACCTTCGAGGTGTTGATGAAGTGGTACTTGTTAGCTCATATAGCGCTTGCTCACCTTCGATAAACGGTTGAGAACCTTTTATGATGCAAGTGGTCAGCGCGAGCACTCGGATATGCCAGTGCACGAACTTCTATGATGTCCTCAGTCTGCAGGCCGACGGAGACGGCGGCGTACAGTGAATAGGACGTAAGCTTGTATTCATGAATAAAACTTGGCCTGGAGACAATAAACGACCGTATCTACATGACGACAGCGCGGGCGATGCGCACCTGCTGACAGGTTCGCTGATGGCTACAAGAAAGTCTTGTGCCTGCTCTGCAATGGGCGAAAAGGCCTCCAGTATGATGTGGCCGTCCTCGGGACTGATCCAGAGGGGACGCGATGCGTGATCGGGCTTGAGATGAAGCCAGGAGAAATCCTGGTCGCTAAAGATGTGGGATACAAGATTCTCCTGTTGACGGCGGTGGGCACTTAGGGAGGACCCGTCGCCATCTCCTGCCCGATGCGTCTGAGCTAGCTTCCGAGTGAGCGCACTCAGATTGATTGTGGCCCCGCGTGGAACCTGTGAAGACTGAGTGGCATTCTGCTCGTACAAGTCGTCGTCGACATCAATATAGTCATCATCAGCTCGTGCTTTTCTAGGCCTCTTATTTGAGGTTGAGGAATCAGCATATTCTGGACACAGTTGAGCGACGTTGCGGAGGAAGAAGGCCATGCACTGTACCTCCCACATTGCGTTTGCCTAACATACAGTTAACCTCTTTTGGATAGTGTAGGTGTGAAGCTCCGAAATCTATCGGTAGGTGTATAGTTGGGAGGAACAGGAGCAAAAATGACAGACAAAGTTGGAAGTCGAGGAGCCTCCAGCAAGAGTCATCGCATGACGCGCCACACTGACTCAGCTTCGGAGATCCAAAAGTCTTGTTGCATCGTCCACATTGTCGACGTCGTCCTCGTCCTCCTTTCTTTCTTCCCCGATCCATCGTCCTCATCAGCAACTCTTATCTTGTATTTAGACATGTGGAGGCCCGCGACTCGTCAGATTACAGGGACTAATGATGGTATTGTATTCCCTTCATTGTGCGCAGCTCGTCTCGCTAATAATCTACTCCAGTCCCGCTGGGGAACCGCCGTCGTTTTGGTCCTGCCCCGGCAGAGGAAACTGCTCCCCCTCAGTTAGCCCAACCGTCTCCATCTGCTTACCCGCGGCCCGCGCAAAATGAAGATCGGAGGGTCAAAGAGGAGACTCCGTCTTATACACCCGCCGAAGGTAAGTCGCTTGAACCAGTGATTGACCTCATCGATCGTTTGCTCCAAGTGCGCAGGCGATTTAACAGCTCATTGATCTTCAATGCCACCTCTGGCATCATTCGCTTCCGACTTTCCTTTCTCATACTAACACTGACAACCCTGACATCTTGACCCGCCCCACTAGCTGATTCTAATGGCGCCCGCAAAAAACGCAGTCGATGGGGTGAGGCAAAGACCGACATACCGGGTCTACCTACTGCCATCTCGGCGGCTGGTGTCTCTCAGGCGCAGCTCGATAATTACGCTATTCATCTTCGATTGGAAGAAATTAATCGTAAACTGAGGCTTAATGACTTCGTACCCCCGGAACGCGAGCGGTAAATGATCTATAAAACCACGCCTTGGCTTGGTAATTTGCTACTATATACTGATGTCAATGTCATCAGATCCCCCTCTCCCCCGCCTACCTACGACGCTCATGGTCGCCGCACTAACACGCGCGAGGTTCGCTATCGTAAAAAATTGGAAGACGAGCGTATTCGCCTCGTCGACCGTGCTATGAAGAATGACCCCAATTTCCGCCCGCCGGTCGAGTATCATCAGCAGAAGCGTTCCCAGCGGCCCTCCGAAAAAGTTTACATTCCCGTCAAGGAGTTTCCGGAAATAAATTTCTTCGGGCTTCTCGTCGGTCCCCGCGGAAATAGTTTGAAGAAGATGGAAAGGGAAAGCGGGGCCAAGATCAGCATCAGGGGAAAGGGTAGTGTCAAGGAAGGCAAGACTCGTCCAGATCAATTTGCCGAGGACGCAGAGGAAGACCTGCATTGCCTTGTACTTGCTGATACAGACGAGAAGGTTACCGCTTGTGTCAAGATGATTAACAGGGTTATTGAGACTGTGAGCACTCATTCCCTTATCAGTGGATGAATGTGAGCTGATGCTTTTGTGTCCTCAGGCTGCCTCCACTCCCGAGGGACAGAACGACCACAAGCGAAACCAGCTGCGCGAACTCGCGGCTCTTAATGGTACCCTCCGTGATGACGAAAACCAGATTTGCCAAAACTGTGGTGGCGTTGGCCACCGCAAGTACGACTGTCCGGAGCAGCGTAACTTCACAGCTAACATCATCTGTCGAGTTTGTGGCAGCGCCGGCCATATGGCCCGTGACTGTAATGTCAACAAGGATGCTAACGCCCCCGCCTTTGGAGGCCCGCCTTCGAATATGAACAGGGCGGCTTCGATTCAGAGTATGCCAGTCTGATGGCTGAATTAGGCGAGAGTGGGAAGGGGTCTGGCGGCGATGCTGGAAGAGGCCCATGGGGCGGAGGTGCAGGTGGGCATGACATCACAGGCGGCGGATCGAACATTCCTCCTTGGCGTAGGCCCGAAGTTTGGGTCTCGAACATTAACCAGAATCAGAACCAAAACGCCTTACAGGGCGGTTATCGAGCGCCTCAACAAGGTTATGGCGGCTACGGTGGGGCTCCTGGTGGCTACGATCCGAACGCGCAACAGGCATGGGCTGGTTACTCGCAGCAGGCGCCATATCAACAATCTCAGGACTACAACTACGCTCAATATTATCAGAATCAATACGCTCAGCAAACCAGCACCCCAGCGCACTAAATCATCGTTTACTCTCTCCCCCGTCTAACGCTCGTTCTCCATGCGTTTCTCACAGCTCAGAACACGAACCACCATCAAATCTCATCGGTCTCAGGAGCATCGAAGGCTTTTGCATTTGCAGCACTATGTATTTCACATCAGGCCGGTCGACAGCGTTCCTGGTTCTCTCTTTCGCAGACTGTTACTCATTTTCAGGTTGACCCCGCTCTACGGAAGCCCCTCTGTAAATCCATCTCATTTTCGACTACTCTCCATCCACGTAACGTCACGGTTGCCTTCCTGTGAACTCTCGCGTTGTGGCTCACCTCAGTTGACTTGGTTGTGTGTTTGTTTATGTCGACGGCACGTTTTGAAAAAACTAATTAAGTGAGCGCAGCTTGTAATTTCATGTGCGATGTATTTAGCCGCCGGAAGGAAAGGTATATCGTGAGCCCCTGTATGCGGAACGAAGGGACGCCGTCACGCGTTCCCTGCTTTCGTTTTTCTCTTCTTGTGCCTCCGGCTCTTTCCCTGCTCTAACAACGCATTATCCCCGCTCCCTTCCATGACATGTCTTTTCTTGGAGGGGTGTTGCGGGTCCTTACGTTCTGTGGGATCAGTCACCGAGCTGTCACCTCTCACGAAGCACGAAACAAAGAAGCCGTTGGTCGCATCTTCCCCGGGAGAGCAGCGCACCAAAGCTGCGGCGTCCACTAGATCGATATCACCACGGCTAGCTATATGAGCATACTGTATTCCCACAAACGAGGGAAAGAAGAAACGCCGACCTGGGTTGGAGAGCTTGTCCGGTAGTCCCCTGCGGTGCCAGGACGGGAGGACCATGTCAGGAGATGCGAGTTTGAATGCTCCTTTGCGGGCCTCCACGCTGTTTATAGCTTCCTGTACGACGTGTTCGTTTTCAGCCGCGTGGATGCTGCAGGTGGAGTACACGATTTTTTGAACAAAAGGGACTTGCGGGGAAGATTGGTAGTCAGCGAAGGGACCACGAGATACGATGTCGATAAGATCGTACATTTCATCGCATGTCGAACCATCATAAGTTGAAATGATGAAAGCTTGTTTAGTCTTCCTTCCAGGATTTCTTCAGTCTCTTCCTCTTGTTGACCGGACTGATTTGAGTTTGATTTGATTTGACGATAATGAAGATGTGCTCATACCTGGTTCGAGGAGATAATCAAGGCGATTGACGATGCCCGAACCACTGCACGATGGGTCGAGAAGACTGAAGGAGGCTTTCATATCAGTATCGCAATCAAGATAGGGGATATGATATAGAACGGCATACATATGGGTGACTTCGGCAAATTGAATGTCTTCGGGATTTGTAGTGAGGAAGTCGATGTTCAGGGCTTCCGTGTTCCGACAGCCTGCTTTATCAAGCATGGTCTTCAGAGTAGAGAACCTCCTCCGATCCCGTTCGAAAGCGAATAGCTGGAAAGTGTGAGAACAACGGCACATGAGGGTGACATCGATTAAAGTCAAGAGGAATGTACTAGCTTTCCCTTTGTTTTGCATGAGTGCGCTGAGATGTGAAGTCTTGTTTCCAGGAGCTGCTGTCGCGTCTATGACGACACAATCATCACTCGCTGGAGGGGCGAGGACCGTAGCAGGGAAGCACGAAGCCTTATCCTGAAGGATGATCTTGCCACTCGTGTAGGCAAGATCTTTGTGAAACTGTGTTTGTGGAGGAAAAAGTAGCAGGTCTGGAATATGCTCATCCTTCGCGAATTTCCTGCACACAATAAGATCAGCTTGAGAGACATACGTGGTGCGCATGTTTATTTTTTTACTTGCCTGGAGCGGATCGCCTATTTCATAGCCTTCTGAAGCGTACAATTTGATGATCTCTTCCGATGAAGCCTTCAGAGTGTTGACGCGAACGTAGCGAGGGATTCGATCTGGTGAAGGTCAATTGTAAGGGAGGACTGCTGAAATAAAAGTTTACTGATGAAGCGTGCTTACCCGCTCTAGCATCACCCGTTTGCGCCAGTTCAGTGGTGGCCTTTGCGCCTTTTTTGATCTTAATCTTGATGAATTCGGCGTGGAGCCTTGTCTTGTGTCGCAGAATGGCCTGTTTGACAGGTCCGTCGCCAGCTTGAATGCCTTTTGAAAGCAGAACATCATGCACCAAGACCAGTGCGAGGCTACGTGAAGTTATCTTTCGCTCTTCTTCAAGTAGCTTGGACGCGACAATCACTTCTGTCAACACTGACTTGTCTGTTACATGAAAGAAGGTCAAACACACGCTGCGACGACGACGGCAGTGAGTCTTACACTTGAGCGTCTCAATGACAAGGGCAGCGGTGCGCTTGCGGTCTTTGTCAGGCAAAGTACTGAGAACTCCCTTCACGGAGCCTTGTTTAGCATCTAGGCGATCAAGCATCTTAGCAGCCTCAAAGTAAAAATTCATTGCATGTAGCTATGTAGACAGGAAGGACATTAGCGTCCGCTCTGATGAGGGAACTATGGAGGCGACATGCTGATTGACAGTCCCTTCAAACAACTATTTGGCAATCGTGAACAACGTCCTGTGAAAAAGTATCGTTAGCTTTCGTCTCGTAGAAAAGTGAACGATAGGCGGAAAGTCAGATGAATTGATTTTCTTCATGTCCGAACAGAGTCCAGTCAGGCAATGTAGATAAGTTAAAAGAAAACATCATGCGATAACTTTGAAGATAAAAGAGTACACTCACAAGTTAGGTTGACGATGTCTCCAGTTGGAAAGGATGAGATGGTGGAAGACAAGTCGTTCAGAAAATGCCTCGATCGGCTATTTGTATGCAAATTTTAAAACTCCGACAGAATTGCCATTTCCGTGCACGGTGGCGCCGACGAGCTGAAGTCGTTCCGTCTCGCCCACATTTCCACTCAAAAGTCAGTTTGGGTTTGAGTCCTTGTTGTGTGCTATGCATATGTGTTCATAACATCTTAACAATCAGTGCCCGTCGAAACAGACCTGTATGATATCTTAGGTGTCAGCCCAACAGCCGACGAAGGTGCTGGTTATACATGCTGTCCGAGTACGGGTGCTAACGCCTTGTGGTTCTCGTAGGAGAAATCAAGAAGGCGTATCGGAAAAAGGTCTTTATAGCTCTCTGTGATATTGCGTCTTTGAGTCCTTATATTTGTGCAGGCCAAAGATCTCCACCCGGTAGGTATCTTCCGCGCCACTTGCATCTCGTGTTTACAGAAGTTCTGACCTGCGGTGTCGTGCATTAGGATAAGGTGTGTGTAGTCATATCTTCGAAAAACATGTGCTCAATGCTACCTGTGTAGAACCCAAATGACCCGGAAGCCATACAGAAGTTCCAGGAGATGGCTGCTGCGTGCGTCACATAATATTGCCTTTTGTCCAAGGCTTACCCCCTCGGCCTGTTGCGCAGCTACGAGCTCCTAAGTGACCCAAACTCACGGGCTGCATACGATGCACATGGCATGGAAGGTATCAGCAGTCATGGCCCCGGAGGCCCAGCAGGAGGGATGGATCCAAATGATTTCTTTGCGCAATTCTTCGGCAACGGCAACGGCAACGGTATGGGATTCGACTTTGGGGGTATGGGTGGACCAGGAAGACGGAGGAAGGGACAGGATTCTGTGCTACCGTACGAGGTCTCGCTTGAGGATCTGTACAACGGTAAGAGTGTGAAGATGATGATGGAGAAGGAGGTTGAATGCGGGACGTGTAAGGGGTGAGTCGAATCCTGTCTGCACTTGAGGGTGACGTTGAAAGCTCCGCAGGTCAGGGGCCAAGGGTAGCGCGAAACCTAAAAAATGCGCGAAGTGCGATGGCAAGGGATGGACACATGTGCAAACTCAAATTGCTCCCTCACAATTAGGCACGTCCCGGGCGGTATGCCCAGAATGTGAAGGCCATGGAGACAAGCTGCGAGAGAAGGATAGGTACGCAAGAATACCTCGCTTATTCTTTCTGCACCTGCTCCTTATGCTCGGTTGACGTTGCTGTCAGGTGCAAGAAGTGCAAAGGGGATAAGGTGGTCAAGGAGAAGACACGGCAAGAAATCTTTGTGGAACGTGGTATGTCCGACGGCCAGCGAATCATAATGGCAGGCGCCGGTGATCAAGAGGTGCGGGTTTTTATCCCCTAAAACAGATATCTTACATGTGCTCATGTGCCGCCTACACAGCCTGGTCTTCCCGCAGGAGACGTAATCTTTGTTCTCAAAGCCCAACCGCACAAGTCGTTTGAGCGGTCGGGGAACGACCTGGCCACCACTGTCAAAATTACGCTTTCCGAGGCGCTACTCGGGTTCGATCGCATCCTTGTGAACCATCTGGACGGGCGGGGATTGCGAGTGTCGAGCCCACCGGGTCGAGTCATCAACCCGAGGCAATCTATCGTCCTCCACGGAGAAGGCATGCCGGTGTACAAGACCCCAGATGAACGAGGAAATCTCTACGTTATCCTCGACATCGAGATGCCTGATCAGCAGTGGATGAAGACTATCGATCGCACAGTACGTTTCATATCCCTCACCATTCAATGGCACTGTGATTCATGTCTCAACCTCGGACAGGCTGTTGAAGCGCTTCTTCCCCCGAAGAAGACAGATGTAGAACCCAGGCCAGCTGTGGTAGACGAGGCAGAGTACGAAGAGAGTGACATGGTCGAAGTGCGTGCACGGTCGTTTCCAGCGGATACGGACTTCTTTGATCAAGGATTTGCATTTGCATCGCAGTTCGGCGAGGGTGCGGATGAAGAAGCATGGGAGGACGATGATGACGAGGGCGGTGCTGAGCCCGAATGTCGGACGCAATGAGCGTGATGTTTGCTATCTCATGTTCACGACGCGGTCACTGAATGGAGGCATGGTGATTCCGATCTGGGAATCAGTGTCTTTCATTATACTTGTTTATCTCTGCTGCTTCGTTAGCTCATCACTCCCCGTTAATGTTGACATTGTACATAGAAATGCACTACTCACTCCCTCACTCTCGTTTACCCACACTCGCCCACCGTACGATGAACTATATTCATCCTATAATGCATGGACATCGGCGCTTTGTCGTCATGCGTCTATCGACTAGTGTCCAACAGTCATCTTTGCTCACGACTTGTGTACGGGCTGTGACACAATTTGCAAATGTAAGACTCCCATGCTCCCCACTAAGTAAAGCCACGACCACATTTGCGACCAGTATTACTGCGACACTCTATCCCTGCCATGATGCTTCGCTTCTTCTCCTTCTCTCTTGCATTGGCACTCTTTGAATTAGCATATCTTGCACCCACCCTCGCACAGGAACAAGCAGGATCCGCACGTGGACTTATTTACTCCGCGACTGCAGACTTTCGGCACGACTCGATCCCTACGGCGCGAGATGCACTCATTGTACAGGGCACCAATCTGGGCGTGGTGTTCGATGCGACGGAGGACAAGGGGTGGTTTACGGACACCAGATTGGCGGATTATGATGTACTCCTTTTCTTGATGAATACAGGCGAAGGTCTGTCTCCGTGACCTGTGCTTCCACAGATGAACTGACTGTATTCGTCGTCTGCAGTGCTTGATGATGATGGCAAGGCGGCACTGCAGAAATACTTGAATCTCGGTGGCAACTTCGTCGCGATTCACTCGGCGTCAGATTGTCTGAGGAACACTACATTCTACGGGCAGGAGGTTGGTTAGTCTGAGCCAGCGTCTTCTGGGGATCATAAATTGTTCATGGTGAACCCATTCAAGGAGCGTTTTTTGACTACCACCCGGAGATCCAGAATGCAGTAAGTATGCTGAGACCGTGTAGTGGCCGTGTGTCGTATGATTGACTGCCTTATCGTGAAGACTGTGGACGTGATCGATGCTTCACATCCCAGTACAAGTATGCTGCCTGCTCAATGGCATATCCAAGACGAGATGTGAGTCAACCAAGCTTCGGTTGCCAGAACTGTCTGATTGATCGGTGTCGTCATCCTTCCATTCCTTCCTCAAGGTACAATTTCAAGTCTGACCCGAGATCGGTGGGTGCCGTGGTTGTTCTCTCTGCAAACGAGTCCTCCTACACAGGCATGTACACTCTTCTCTCAATAATCATGTAATTATTTGCCTCTGCCCCCGCATCCTGACGTTTGACTGGCAGACCCTGGCCCCCGGAAGTTCAATCAAGGCACCCCACACCCGACGGGTATGTTCTTACTCGATTCCGTTCTTCAGCCATTTCTCAGCGCTATTGTGCGCAGCTTGGTATCAAGAACATGGAGCTGGTGTCGAGAGTGGCGCAACTGCAGGACGAAGCTTCTATACCAGCTTGGGACATCTCAATCAGACTTGGCAGGTCAGCCGAGAGAGTTTTTTTCTCTGCTTGCGCAAGGTATCTAACAGACAGGCAGGACAAAATGTTCCTCGCTCATGTCAGCGGTGGGATCACTTGGGCGCTGCAGTCAAACACGACAAGAGCGTTTAGTGGGAATGGGCAAGTGGGGAATCCAAACCGTGCGTCGTCCACTTCTGCAGCCGGATCGAGCACGGCTTCCAGTCCCACGTACGTCTACCTTCTGTAGCTGCTCCTCCCTGCGAGTCTGACATAGGCTTGGTGATATCATTAGACCTTCCTCGGGCGCTCCATCATCGATGTCGTCAATGTCTTCAACATCTATGCTTTGCATCGTACTCGGCTTTGCCGTACTGTCTCAGACAGCGTGACGACTTGTTATATATATATCCAGTACAGATTACACCCTGCACCTTAAAATACCCGTTGGAAGCCGGAAGTATTTGCTTGAACCCACGAGGCCCTAACAGGCCCTAACCTGAGGTTTGGGTTCAAGGAGTGACGTCATTACGAGATGTAAAAACATCATTGCGATTGGGCAGGATTGGGCGAGGGCTTTCCTCTCATATGCTACGCTTCTCTCTTTCCCCCACACTTCGTCGACTTTCCTCCCATATATCGCTGAAGTCACCCATCCGAACAATGTCCGTCAAGACTTTAGCCGTGCTGAATGAAAGCGAGCTTCAAGATGGACAAATGTAAGGCAAAACAGAATCAAAACTCTAGCTCGTCGACACGTGGGCGCTAACTAGAATGCGGGGACGACCAGGAAAGAGGTCCCGTTCGAATCCGGAAAGGTTCTGTTGTCAAGGCTGGGAGATAAGATTCACGCGACGAGCGCGTTCTGCACCCACTATGGTGCACCGCTCGTCAAGGGTGTGTTGACCGCCGATGGAAGAGTCGTTTGGTGAGGTGTTCAATTGTTCATCACATTCAAGCTTTTCTCATTCGGAGCACGGCCGTCGCGTAGCCCTTGGCACGGAGGTAGAGTTCCACTCTCTTCATGCACTAGACGTCTTGCTCAGATCTGATCTAGCCTGCTTCAACGTATGCACCGGAGACATCGGTACAGTCCTGACCCCTATCCTAGAACAATGTCTCGAGATGGAGTTCATTTTGAATTTGCATAGAGGACGCACCCGCTCCGGAGGCCCTCCATTCGTTCAAGGCTCACGTCGCAGATGGTAAGATACACGTAACGGCCGACGCTGCACGGACGACGCCGGAGAAGAAGTCGCGCCCTCCGACGCTTCTCACGTCGGGTGGTGATGTCGGGGGCCCTGGAGTGGTCATCGTCGGTGGCGGTTCCGCAACATTTCATGCTATTGAAAGTCTGCGAGAAGTAGGTTGTCATTTGACTTTGCTCTTGCTGGAAAATCCATTTGATACATGCGTCTGCTATATAGCACGGATTTAGAGGTCCGATCACCGTATTATCAAAGGAGAAGCACGCTCCTATCGACAGGTAATATTATATTCATTGTATACTTGTCTTCCGAGAATCTAAACCAGTCCATCACCGACAGGACCAAGCTAAGCAAGGCTCTTATTACTGATGCTTCGAAAATCGAATGGCGCACTCCAGCAGATCTCAAAATCAAATATAATACCACTCTTCGAACAGACGCAGTAGGTTCTTAACTACTCGTGAAATTCCTTTGGTCTTATGATTTCCATTGGCAGACTGTCACATCTATAGATGAAGCTGCAAAGAAAGTGATACTTGATGAGAAGGAACAGATACCATACGAAACTTTGATCCTCGCAAGTGGTGGAATTCCACGGCGGCTTCCCGTAGAAGGGGCCTCGCTTGAGAACGTGTTTACGCTGAGAAGCATCCAAGATACTCAGAAAATTGATGCTGGTCAGTTGTCTTCGTCTATCGGATCAATGCATTATCCTCTATCGCGTGTACTGATGTGATGCGATGCGACACACCAGCGTGTCAAGAAGGCAAAAAACTTGTTGTCATAGGCAGCTCTTTCATCAGCATGGAACTTGTAGTTGCTGTTTCGAAGCGCAAACTCGAGTCCATTCATGTTATTGGAATGGAGGAGTATCCGTTTGAAGCTGTCCTAGGGAAAGAAGTAGGAAGGGGGCTCAAGAAGGTAAATTGATGGTTTGCGGGGCTGTCTTCACTGCTCACTTTTAATTCTCAGTATCACGAATCTCAAGGCGTTATATTGCACCCTTCAACTTCTGTGCAATCGATTCGTGCGTCCTCGTCTGCACCCCACCTTGCTGCGGAAGTCATCCTCGCATCGGGGGAGGTGATTTTGGCGGACGTCGTTGTTATGGGTGTCGGCGTCCGCCCTGCGACAGACTACCTACGTGCAAGCGGATGGGCGCTCGAGCAAGACGGGAGTGTGCGCGTAGATGATCATCTGAAGGTTGTAGGGAAGCAGAATATTTATGCGGTGGGGGACATCGCAACGTATCCACAGATCGACGGCGAGCCGAGGAGGATCGAACACTGGAATGTGCGTGTAGCGGATATGGTTCATTTTAATTCAACATCTGATACGGTCAAATCTCTCACATAGGTTGCTGGTAATCATGGGCGAGCAGTTGGGAAGACGATTGCAGGACACCCACAGCCGTTTGTCAAAGTGCCCGTATTCTGGAGCGCGCGTGCGTGGGCTTATCTCCTTCTGTCGCTCTCATACCGGTGGTCCATTGTGACCCTGTTGACAGCTGATAACATCGCTTAGAGGGCCAGCAGCTGCGCTACTGCGGCGTCGGCGCCGGGTATGATGATATCCACATCAAGGGAGACCCTAGCGAGATGAAGTTCATCGCGTACTATTTCAAGGGCGGAAAAGTCGTCGCTGTCGCCAGGTAGGCCACTTAGGCTCCCTTTGTGACCTTGTATGACGTCGTCCCTTAGCATGCAGAACGATCCCGTGGTCTCAAAGGCGTCGGAGCTGCTACGATTGGGGTTGATGCCGACTCCTGAGGAACTGAAGGCCGGAAAGGTGCGTTCGCAACTGTTCACATCCCCTCGAGCGTGTCAAGGATGTTTGTTGTCGGCCGAACTAATCACAAATCCTAGGATCTGTTGGAGATAGACATAGCATCTGTTGGTGCAAAGGCTAAGGTCGAGGGAAGATAGATCGAGTGAGTCGATCTGGAATCTGTGAGGGTCAAATTTGATGAATATTGGCGAAGGTAAACGAACTGAGGAAGTAGCATCTGTGCTCATTTGTTGTGTGTTTTGTACTTTAGTTGCATTGTGTTGTACCTGTACCGGAGAGTTTCTTTTTGAAAAGCCCAGTGGTTGTAATATAATCGTCTTCGGGGAGCCGAGTCCTGCCGAGTCGCGTTCGAAATCCAACTAAACAAACAGTGCCTGTGACGCGTCCACACACGTGATACTCACTCTTTGATCCACGACGTGCAGCGGCCGGATTCTTCGTCTATTCTCTCGTAATTTAATAATTTATCGAGCAGCTCTCGTTTCGATGTCCAAACCTCCTTCGTCGCTGTGGAAGCGAAAGACTGCCGCTGCCACCAAACCCGAGGCATTCGAGGATCTGAACCCCTCAATAACCTACCGTCACCTTCTCTCATCGTCCCTTGGCGTGCGCGATCCTCTTCGCGTGATAGCACTATGCGACAGCGACGCATTCTACGCCGCTTGTGAACAACGCCGGCTCGGAGTCGACCCGTCGCTCCCCCTGGTAGTGAGACAGTGGGAGGCGCTTATCGCAGTCAACTATCCAGCGCGAAAATACGGGATCACACGGATGAGCAAGTGGAAAGACGCGGTGAAGAAATGCCCGGAGCTGATTGTGGTACACGTCGCAACTTATAAAGAAGGCGAGAAGGAGCCGGGCTACTGGGATAATGTGGATACGACGACGCACAAGGTACGCGTTCTTGCATCCTTGAGCCTTGACAGTCGATGGCATGGTGTAAACTTTGGACAGGTGAGTGAGAGATTCGCATCTGTTAGTGAATCACGCTTGAGACTTGGTGCCACTCAGGTCTCGTTGGATTATTACCGACGCGAAAGTGCCAAGATCATCAGTATCTTTAAAGAAGGTCTGCCTGGGGGAGAGATAGGTGGGGAAGCCACAATCCTACTACCTTGGTTTCTTAATCTGACTGGAGGATGCAGAGAAGGCCTCAATTGACGAAGCTTTCATTGATTTCACGCAGCCCGTCCGCGGAGAATTGCTTAAGCGATTTCCTTACCTTGCCGCGGTACCCCCCGACGCGCCTAACGGACTAGATACCGCGCTCCCACCTCCACCACTAATATCATGGGAAGGAAAGGGCATAGTGATACCTATAAATCCATCAGAGACATCCGCTTCGGATCAAGCAGGAGAAACTACCGAGGGAATAACAGACACTGAAGAGGCGCAAACAACATGGCACGACGTAGCCCTATCTATCGGTGCTGAGATGATGGACAGGATACGGGGTGCCGTGCGCGACCAGTTGGGATACACCACTTCTGCGGTTCGTCTACACGAGCGGATTGTGGTTCCCTTCCGACCTTGACATCGGTTGTTCCGATTTGCCCAGGGCATCGCGCGGAACAAATTCTTGGCCAAGGCGAGTTACACTGCCGTTTGACGTCAACTTTACGCCCACCAGGACTGATTGATTCTTATGCAGCTCACAGCCTCGTACAAGAAGTTTGATAGTCAGGTTTGCTCCCGCCTTTGATCGTATCTACGTTCCATTCACAAAGCGGACGCAGAGCATACTGCGCAATGCGGCTATACCCAATTATCTTAAGCCCATGCCTTTTCAGAAGGTAAGGTTTGTTATGCCATGCTAGTTGGTAGCATGGAGCTAACTGTCCAATCGGCAGATCCGCTTCCTGGGAGGGAAACTCGGGACAGCGATAGCAGAACATTATGATGCCTCCACTGTGGAAAGCCTGTTGTAAGCAGTTGACCATGCTTAAATGGAGAGTCAGATGATTCATACCTAAAGTGTCGTAGATTGATTAGTTTAGGTCAGTCGGTATTGTTGGGAAGCAGTTACGAATGGCTGCCAACTAATGCATCGCATGCATTGCAGACGAGATGCAAGGCAAATTTGGAGAAGAATCCATCTGGGTCTACGAGGTTCTCCGGTAAGCCCGTCTTCTATCAAAAGATACTCGCTGTTCGTCACCATATCATGATCAAGACCCTAACTTTCTTCCAGCGGCATAGATAGGACTGAAGGTAGATTGTTCTCCATTTCCGTTAGTTTGGGCCTCCTCAGATTTGATGCAGTGAAAGAGAAACCTCCAATGGCAAAGAGTATGATGGCATCCAAGAACCTTCCTCAGCCAATCACGAAAGTCTCAGAGGGTCCGCATTGGATCCGTGTTCTAGCCGCGGAATTGGCTTTGCGGTTGAACGAGGCGAGGAATTCTTCTTCTTCAATCTGGCCAAAATCTATTGTTCTGCACGTCAGGCGTGGTAATATTCTTGACACTGCCTCTTCCGCGTATTCATTCACTAGTATCTATGCAGGTTATGAAGCCTCCGCTCTCGGCAAGCGGGTTTTCCATTCGTTCGAGACTTGACGGTGGACGTCGTTGCCGCGGCCGGAGACAAACTTTGGAAAGAGCTTATGGGGGACAGCAAAGACACAGCGATCAACGTCACGAACGTCGCGCTAGGCTTCTCAGGCTTAGAGGCCGGAGAGAACGGACAACAGAATATCGAAGGATTTTTCCAAGCTGGCCCTTCCAAGTCTTTTTCTCATTCAGACACTGGCTCCGCTGTTGGGATCAAGCGAAAACGAAGAGCGTCGGCAGATCCACGACAACACTCGCCTCTCGACGTAGGACGCGAACAAGACGAACAGCCTTCTCCATCAAGCCCGTACGTTTGCCCAAGGTGTCACAAGCGGATCCGTCTCGAGGAGGATGTGCCAGACGGACGCGAAGCTGCTCTGACTCGACTACGGATGGAGCATGACGATTTCCATCTTGCACAGGACCTGTCGCGAGCTGTTGAGCCTGGGAAGAGTAGTCATACAGGGTTGGAGGGGTTGCGCATCCAGGATCAACCTCCTGGGAAGCAGCGCAAGAAGAAGAAAGAGGGGAAGACGAAGGGAAAGGATGGCGAGGGAATCGCCAAATTTTTCCTGAAAAGGTCATGACGTTTCTCAAGATGGCGTCTCTAGGCTAGCCTTGGGGCTGTATCTACGTACAGTATTGTGAAGTTTGCACTGGAAATGTAACGGTTTGACGGATTGAAACGCAGTGCGCTACTGCTTTCCGGAAGACGATGAGTTTCGAGTTTCGAGTGGACTAGCCTCCAGCGATTGCTCGAATAATTTGCATAAGTCGACGAGGAGCGTCGCGGGTCTGTCGCTAATTTTGTTCCCAAATTTCAGATGGGGAGCCTATAAGCACGCGAGGAGATTGGCCGCGGAAACGTGGCCATCAACAAAGTGATTTCTCGCATCAACGTAACCGAGGAAATTGAATGATGTCGCCTGTCCATCCCAGAGCCGCAAACTTAAGGCGGTTCAGGTTCTCCACCTCTCTTCGGTCTTCCTACTTTCAGGACTGGTTCCCTTTACTAGCCTCCCTCCTTTACGGCCAATCGACGACAAGGCGCGGGATAGCCTTTGCTCTTAGCTACTTCGTTCCAAGTCTGTCCGGGACAGCACCTTTCTTGCTGTAGACCAGCCCTTCTCATTCCACCATCTTCTCTCTAAACCAACGTCGCAACGAGTTCATCATGAGTACGGGATCGTTCATTCCATTCGAGCGGGGACAAAGCACGGGTGTGGGGGTAAGTTCCTAATTTTCCGACAGCACTTCCGAGGTACCGCTGACGCTGCTGTTCCCGCATATGTGTTTACCAACTGAAAATCAGGCTGTTGTCGCGATTTCTGTAATCTCGACACTGGCACTCTCAGCTGTGCTGCTTCATATGGTATGGGTCATGATTACCTCCTTGTTCAACGATAGGGCAGGCAGAAAGTCCTCTCGGTCCGGGTTCTTCTTCAAGACACACCTCGGACAGTTTGCAGCGTGCTTGCTTGGCAGCTATCTGCTTAGTAGCATCAGCGGTATTCTGAGTGCGCTGGTTGATGGACGGTGGGGTTACTCAAGGTGGGTCTTTACTCTCGTATTTACGGGTTTGATGACGCCTCATCGTAAACATAGGGACATTATGCATTGCACAAGGTATTGACGGTTTACACACCGAAAGTGGTGTATCTTGGTCACTCACGATTTACTCCTTCATCAGCTGTCCTGACCGGGATGGGCGGTTTTGGCTCTGCCTACTTTATCGTGGTCATGGGTGTTCACACCTTCAACACCCTCGTTCTCCGGCACCGTCAGCCCAATTGGTTGATAGCTGCTTTCCTGATCCTTGGACTGGTAGGAATGATTGCGATTGGTATGGTCTGCTTCGTTTAATGCACGTTTCGCGTCTGACTCCGTACACGCGCCAATTAGGTGTAGGGCCCTCGTCTGCTTCGAATACCAAGTCAGGTCCGGTGTATGGCAGTGCTGGTGCTATGTGTGGGATCACAGAGTACTATCCGGTATTGAGGTTAATTCTTCGACTGCTTCCGGTAAGCCGTATCGCAGCCCTCTTGACGAGAAGCACTGAACATTTCTCAGATGTTCATTGCCGCTTTCCTTTCGACGGTTATCTACTCGCTCATTTTCCTGATCCTCCGTGGGACCTTAGTTATCAACGGAGGCCTGAAGCTAAACTTAGACGCCCCGTCTCGGTGGACTACTTATGACTTTGTAGAGGGATACCAACGATTTCTAAATTCTATTGCGCGGAGCATGTTGTGGTACGTACAAGGACTGCCTTTCAGCGAATTTGTCTAAATATAAGCCCTAGGTTTCCCGTTGGTCTGTCTTTCACTTTTGTTCATGCCTCGCGCCTCAGACTGATCGATTGTAGCCTTCGTCTTGTTTCTTGTCCCATCGTCCATCATCCAGCTCATGGATATATCCGAGGTGCATGTATCATTTGGAGTCCTGTCCTTTGCATACATCTTGGAGCTGTTACTTGGTCAGCTTCAGCATTTCTTCAGTTAAATGACTCCAATTGACGGTTGCTCACAGGTGTAGTAAACGTCATTATCCTTTACAATGTCTTGCGCGTACTGGGGCCAGCCATCGGGACATCCTCGTCTCCACCGCCGCGCTCTGACGTTGAAAGCTTCGGGTCTCCTGACAATAGGTTATCGCCGGTGGAGAAGCCAGCACTGAGACCCCTTTTCTTGGGGGGCGCCCAGCATTTTCCACCGCCGAAGAGGAGCATTGAGAGCTTGAGGCGCGTTCCCGTCAAGTACGACAGGTCATCTATAATATCGTCTTCGTCTCTTCCTATGATCCACGATAGACCTTGGGCCGCCTCTCATTCCCGCTCGTCTTCTTCCGCGCGTTTGCTCGCACCGCCATCCAGGCTCGGGCACGCACACACTCCGAGCGCTGCAAGTTCGATCTCAGTGGTGTCCGCCCAATCTCTTCAGCGCGCGATCTCGCCACATATCAAGCTAGATGATGATGTGTTGACTCCTCTTCCCCCTGCGCTCGTCCAACAGAATCCAGTTGTGGTTCCCCAGCTTCATATAACGACCACACCGCCACAAACTCGTGGTTTGACTGCCGCCCCGCGCAAGGGCAAGTCTCCTTCTCATTCTAGGAATTCGAGCACCTTGTCGAATATCGCTGCAGACATAACACCGCCCGGGGGGTCACCCAGACGAGATATAAAATCTTCTCATCGATCACCTGAAATCGACACACCTCGGTCATCCAGTCCTTCGCTCAATCCTTCAGCAGGTGCTGAAGGATCTTCAATGCCATCGCCATCAGTTCTACCGGTGCTGTCTATCCCCCCTCTGATGAAAGGCTCTCCAGGTGAACAGGACACCCTCACCGACTCGCCAGCGGTCTCGAGCCAGCGAAGTCTCTCCTTGATCAGCATGTATTATTCCAGGTCCCTCGACATGCCGGATGAAATGGTCCCGTCGATACCAACTAGATCTGACGGGTCCTTCGTCATACCATCGCCTATGCGTTCGAACCGATCGTCAGACCTGCCAGTGGTAGATGTCCCATCAAGGCCGTACTTGCAAGCTTCTGTGTCTATGACTGCGGTTGGTGTCCCGCCTACAAAGATGCATCCTGCGTCCCCATTGGCACATCCGCCTAGGACCCCGCTTACACCCGACACGCTTCATGAGACAGCTACGCCTAGTCGATATGCCGCGTACCAGACTGACTCTGCGAGTGATCTGGATGCCGCAGTCAGTCACGCCCCGCAGGTCTCTCCGCGACCTTCACCCCTCGAAATGGCTCCATCGTGCTCTAATCATGACCCTGACCGTGCCCAGATCGCATCATCATCGTTCAGTATCGTGCCGGAGCTCCCACCGCAGCTACGACTGTCGCCAATCCTCGACGTTTCACCAGTCAGCACGAAGAGCGGCAGTTCTCTCAACACCTCTGAACTCTCCAGCCTTGACCAGACATCAGAGGTCACCCTCGCACTCGCCCGCCAGCCGACCGTGAGCCGGACGCTTCGTTCGGAGCTTCGGGCGCGCACCGCCACCATGACACCGGAATGTATAGGCGGCTTGTCATCCATCGGGTTCGCGACGCTCGTCGCGGGCGCCGCATCCTCCAACGGCGCACGTGTAATGTCTGAGAGCACGGAGCGCAGACCCTCCAAGCGCGTGGCGAGGGAGTCCTCCGTCGACAGCAAAGCGGGGCCGATTCCGCCGGTGCTGCGCCCTGGCACACCGAGCTCGATAGGCTCCATGTCCCGCCAGTCGTCCGTCAGCTCCATCGAGTTCCCTACCCCGCCGAGCGTGCCGGGCCTGCACGCGCGCAAGCCCAGCGCCTCGGCGAGCGCGGCGCGGGCGGGCTCGATCGTCGCGGCCGACCCGTACGCCACCATGCGGCAGGTGCAGGCCGCCCGGCCGCAGTTTGGCAGGGCGGTCATGCCGTCGGGGCCTAGGTTGGCGAGCCGCGTGCGCACAGAGTCTAGCTCGAGCCTGGGAAGTTCTATGGAGAGTGCGCGGTCGTATGGGTTCATCTGAACGAGGGCCAGGGGAAGGGGAAACTGACGGAAATCAGCGACATCGATGTCGTCGCCTTCCAATGGACGTCCATCCTAGCGAAGGACTGTGTCTAGGCGGCCGAGTGTGGACAATGTCCAGTCGTCGTGTCCCATGAAGTCTTGAAGAACTATTGTGTTTCTAGAGAATATCTTGGTGCCTGCATTTCTACGCTATACTCGATGTATCGGTGTGTAGTTATTTATCCCCTTTGTTTTTCTATGTTCTGTTCGCAGATTATCTGCATGCTGTCCTGTTATTCGTTACTTACGGAGATCTCACACTGTCACGCACATTTGTATCGCTCATTACATAGTCTGTCGTTCGCTAGTTTTTTTTGGTCTCAGTATGTAGTGCGATGTTGGGCCTGCACTGGGTGTAGCAACTGTACGTCTCTTAATACAAATCGACATATGGAAGGATTCAGGTGGAGGACAGTGAGCATCTGCGGCTGCATGAGTCGTCTGACAATTTGGGAGGGTTTCAGGGAGTTGGACAAGTCAATGTGCAGATTGACGAAGGATGCAGCAGCACTTGACTTGTTGTGGAAGAAAAAATACATCTGCAGGTGTACCATTGGGCTTTATTCTCGACTGCGTGGTGAATATATTTTTGGGCAAGGTCTTGGACCTTCAATCGAAACCCCACCATGCGTCCATCTTCCAAATCCATAAGATGTCTACAATAAATACACGCGGCGCTCGCGCTTGGCTTAGACTCGGCACACCAAAAAGAAACGTACTCCCAAGTCCCGATCACAGATCCGACCATTGAAAAGGTACCCAGATATGCGCACGCGGAGATAAAGGCAGACGGAGTGAGCGAGGGTGTCCGACGGCAAGGCTTACGATAAATCCTGAGTAGGTAGGGGGATATAGGGAACAGGGATGCGAATGTGGCGGGACCATGAGGAGGCATGCGTGGGTTACTGATGTGGCGAACGATACCATGTATGTAGGAGGACGTACAGAGCAGGGCCGAGGGACCGATACCGAACGTGACAAGCGGAAGGGGTGAGAGGAAAGAAAGGGAAAATCCAAGAAAGAAGAATAAGGGAACCAACGGGGAATGTACATGAACGCGCGGAGAGCAGCAGAACGGGACAAACATGAGGGAAGGAGAGACGATGAATAGGGATGGCATGGGAGGCCGCAATAAAAGGGGTGGGAGAAGATAGGTAAGTGGTGGTAAGGGATAGCAATGCCGAATGTGTGCGGGGCCACGGGACGCTCACGCGACCACGCAGCCCGAGCAGCAGCCCGCAGAGCCCTGGTCCATGCCGTCGGGGTGATTGTAGACACCGGGGGCACCAGGTCCGTTCGGTTGCATGGGACGTCCGGTTTGCTGCTCCTACGATGGCGTAGCACACAAGGATCAGTGGTGCACGTACGAGAATCAGAATCAGGACCATACCTTGTTGTACCTCCGGATCTCGCGGACGAGATTCGAGAACGCCTCGTCGACATTGATGCGCTGCTTGGCCGACGTCTCGATGAAGCGGCAGTTGAAGTGCTTCGCGAGGTCGCGGCCCTCTGTCATTTACGATCGACGTTTAGGAACGACGAGCAGAAGGACGCAGGAGCGGAGCCAATGCACAGGGCGAGGTCAGGTCAGGGACGTCATCAGCACCCGCCACTTCCCGATCGAGAGAGGCCCGCGCGTACCGTTCATGCCAACCTGACGCTCGTACTCGAGGTCGCATTTGTTCGCGACGACGATGACAGGGAAAGAGTCCTTGTCCTTCACCCGGAGGATCTGCTGGTGGAACGTGCTAATTTCCTCGAAAGAGTTCCGCGACGTAATCGAGTAGACGAGAAGGAAGCCTTCGCCCGTACGCATGTACTGCTCACGCATAGCACTGTGCGAAAATGAAACTATCAGCACTGTGTTCACAAAGGGAAAAGCAAACGAATGGAGACTGGGGTATCCAGGCGAAAGATGTTCAATCAAGGGACGATGCTTTGATCGAAGGGTAGAGCATGGGAACTGATGGACGAGCATATCATGGTGGGCAGCCCGGGCAGCCCAAAATACGACAGAAAATTCGGCACCTCGACGGCGCGAGTGGGGAAGAAATGACGCATGCGGCAGCAACGACGCTTACCCATATTCCTCTTGGCCAGCCGTATCCAAGACGTCCAACAACGCGACTTCGTCGTCGATGACGCACTGCTTCCGGTACGAATCTGAAGAGAATAGGTGAGTAAAGGGTATGAGAACCGGGGAGGCGCGAAACTTGCGTACCCTCGATGGTAGGGTCGTACTCATCGACGAAATGACTTTGGATGAACTGGATAGTCAACGCTGACTTGCCGACACCTATGAGCGTGACGAACGGCGTCTTCAGTATCAAGCAGATAGTGAGAGCTCGATGGCCATGAAAACTGACCACCGCCGCCGACGACCACCAGCTTGTACTCCCTCAAAAACTGAGCCTGATAGACGCAACGTGTGAGCAAATCTGGGCCCCAGGAGGGGCAATCAGGTGATGGCAGCGCACCTTAGACATTTCTGCTGAGCGAAGGACGGCAAGAAAGAGGAAAGGGGGGTATTTGTGGGGAGAAGGAGGAGGAGGAGGAGGAGGAGGAAGGGAGGCTGATATCCGTGCGGAGGGCAGCGAAACGAGCTGTAGCGGGTCCCATCCCCTAATATCCCTCGGCAATCCCCGGGCTCGTCACCTCCTTTGCGCCGACGGAATTGATCTCATCACTCCGCGCCTCCAAGTCCAATGGCTGCTGTCCTTGGGTCCCTCGCTGCGTGCCTTGCTGCTCGAGCCTCTTGTTATCCACGGGGTCAACGGTGGATCTGTCTTGTGCTCCTGTGCTCCAGCACCGCACCTGTTGCAGTATCACCCAGCACGCATCACTGCTCTCTTCGATCCCCATCCATGTGAGCGCATCTCCATCAGTGCCTGTTTGCACTGGGATGTTTTTCTCACCTCTAACAAGCACTGTTCCACGACTCTGGGAACATCCGACTTCCCTGTCCAACCTCTGTCTATGTCAAGCCTTATCACTCTCGTGTCTGTCGGTATGCACGCTCATCATTCTGCCTCGACTCACTCTGCCTGTGGTAACTCGTCCTGCTGTACGGGCCTGTCCATGACTCTTACACCGCGAATGGAACCAGTGCCTCCGTGATGTGCTGAATGATCTTGTATCGACGCCGTCTTTGAGTACCGCGCTCTGCCAGGCGATGTCTGGAAGATGCAGCGTGCGGAACTATCACACCACATCCCGCCGGGGCATGGAGCTTGAAAAGTATTAACCAAACCACCAATAACTGTTGGCCGCATCTCTATCTAGTCTCCGATACGAGGCCACTGCACAAGAAGCTCCCCTACCCGATTGGCCCGAGTACTGGCGTTGTTCCGAGTCCAAGTACCCACAAACTCCCTCGTTCAATGAACACGATTTCCATTGACAGGGGTTCCACGAGGTTCCACGTCCAAGTTGATTGCCGCCTCTGGCCAATCACGATGAACCTGCTTTTTCCTCTACCTCTTGAACTCGCTGCCCTTCCAATTTTGATGACAATCAGGTTAGACAGCCTTGTTCTTTCTCCTGTCCTGCTTTCTGATAGCTTCCATACCTGTAATTGAATGGCATGCCGGCTACAAGCCTTGGTGCATGCGTTGTTCGACGGACACAATTGAATATCCCAATTTCATGTAATCGCATGCGGACTTTCATCAAACCATAAGGGAAAGTCGTTATGGTATTGAAGCGGGAGAAGGCAGGTCAATTTACAATATCAGAGACGTGAAAATAGCTTCGAGCAAACATGTGTAAAAGGACGAAGGGAAGGCCATTCCGCGAGACCTGTTGAAAGAACCTTCTGACATTCAAATGTGATAGCCGGGTCATTCAACTGACGTTCAGACAAGGAGGCAGCTGGGACAAGGACCTGTCCGTCGTGCTTCCAACTAGATGTCCTCGAACGGACAAAGGGTTTGATTGTTCATTCCGTGATAATCATCGCACTAGCGGACTTGGCCTCGTGCTCTATGACCTTGGTCCATGCTGCACATTAAAAGCTAGTGCACATGCTGCTTTGCTTCCTTCTACCGTGGTTCCCTGCCTCGGGAGTTCTTTGCGTTTCGTGGAGTTGATGTACCTTGACCATTCCCAATTCGCGCCTTTATGTTCCTTGATCTAAGCAGCGTGCCCACAATGCCGCTATAATGATGGTAGATGGCACAACGGACCGAGACGGCTACATCGTTGCAACATCTCCCCTCCACTCTCGCATCACGGCATGGAAGATGATGAGGCCCCGAGAAGTCACATACCTCGGTCATTAAATTGAATGTGAGCTGAGGGACAGCATTGCAAAGTTAGTGCGGCTCTACATGAACAGCTCACAAATTCGACACATTCAATAGTTCGTTGGAAATCAAGGACGCAGAAACGTACGTGCTCTCGCACCAAGCCGACAGCGTGTCGTCCATTTCGATGTCGAATGTCAAATGAAAACACAAACAGCGTATACAGATCGGACAAGGATAGAACCCTCAGCTTTTCCTAGGAACTCACAAGGGGCCTCGCTCCCCCTCCCCCTCTGTACTAGGCTCAATCTCTGCCGGCCAAATCAGCGCCGAACGCGAGCGCGGGGGATCAAACCACGTACTTGGCGGGACTGTTACATCTTCCTCATTGACCGCGCGAATCTCATCGATGCCCAGCTCATAAGGCCCCTCGACGCCCGAGTTGCCACCTAATAGCGAGATACCGATGGTGCGTATGCGTTCGCGGAGCATGGTGATCTGGTCCGAGGCGATCTCGCCCGTATTGGTCAGCACGAACGCGTCGAAAGGGACCTGCAGCACGGGAACCGTCGCGCGGCGGAAAAACACGGTGAAGAGTCAAACCACGCGCGGTTAGAGGAGAAGAAGGGGCGCGAGACGAACGAAGATGTCCTCCCAGCCCCCGTCGGTGCGCGAGAAGTAGAGGCGGTGCTGCCAGAGGTCGGACGTGATGGGCCCGTCTGTCTGGATGTTGACGAAATAGGAGTTGCGGGTTCGTGGATGCCCAGCGACGCGCAGCCGGAGGGCGAGGTAGTGGTGTTGTGAAACGTCATCTGTGAGCTCTCCGAAGAGCGTCGGGCGGTGCTGTTATGAAATATTCTGGTCAACGGCTTGTGGCGAGAATGGGAGCTGGGAAGCACCGCGCACCCTGTTGCGGAACCCTGCGTATCCACCCCGCAGCTTCCTCTCCAGCCCCGCCTTGACGCCCAGCCGCATGTCGCCCCAAAACTTAGCTGTCGCCGGTTTGCCGATGGACGTGTTATGTGCAGGGTCCTCGTCGAGGTCGAGGTGCACCGACGAGGTGCCCCCGATGTCCGCGTCGCATCCCGTGGCGTAGTGCGAGAGGTCCTCCCGCGAATTGAGAGTGTAAAGCATGAGCGGCGCGCGTGAGGGCGCCTCTACGCCTTGCATGCGCAGGACTGACAGGAGGGGGTTTCGGCATGTTGTTAGTGATAGTGTCTATGAGAAAGCTGTGTGCACTACCGACTTCTAGATGTGCCGTCTCGGAGGATTTTGCTTGAGCGGCTGAGGTATGTGGATAAATATGACATCTTTCAATGAGTCTTGTGGTGGGTGAGTGGGTTTGAAAAGGGGAGGGATATCGTGCGTCATGGCCATATCAGATAAGATCATCTGTCCACGTCATCAAAGCTTCCTGACTGGTCTCACTCTGGTCTCGACTGTTTAGGACCATTCACCGCCATGGGCTTTCGGCGAGATTTGTTCTCGTTGTCTCACTGTCACTCAGCTCTTGGACAGCATTTCCGTGAAGTGATATTGGAGGTACGTCGATCGACTGCCAACAAAGATGATGAAGCCTTGCTGAATCAAAAAGATGGAGTATCCACCTCCGTCAAACTTGGAGTGACCACGAGGGTGCATGATGACAGCGCTTGGGACACTATATCTATTTCACTTGTTTATGAGGAAAGCTCACTTGATTTCTCCAAATGGGAACTCTCTGCTTTCAGCCAGTCCTTCAATGGCAATACAAACATTCTCCGACGCTTCTCGATCCTATTAAGTGAGTGCTTAATGGCAAATGCATAGTCATTGACCCTGCGCATCGAACGGTAGAGGGTTGCGGAACTAGGTGAGCGTCGTGTTCTATTGAAGAGCAGGACAAGGGCGCGTTATGAGAACCCTCATATATACACTCTCGTCGTGGAAGAAGACGTCTCTTAGTGATGGTGTCGACATCTTCCATGGTGACAATACGATTGTAAGTGAGGATTTGGCCGATTTTAGAGCTTTGAACATTGTGATTATAGTAACGCTTAGGAGGTGCAGGTGCGCACTCTTTATTTGGTGGTTCAAATTGTTCGAGGTGACATCTTGATTCGAATGGTCTTAAACAGAGATGACCGTGTATCAATGCATTGTTCATGACTTCATCGTCAAACGAAATTTTACCTCATTGACTCCTTGCTACAGCATGATATCCAAGTGCAACGCGATCGGCTTCATCGACACAGGCATGTCACACAAACGATTGCAAAATCGCCTGTAGATGGGAATCGCGGTGGTTGCGGGTGTTCCATTGATCTCCAAGTGAGTCGTGTCATGGACTTGACGTTCGTTGTACATTGTATGACGTTGATGTGCGATATACAGAGGGGAAATTTGCCTTGAATTTGAGTGCTATGGCATTCATTGAGCTCGACGGTATTGCCACAGCACTTGACCCAGTGTTGAGGCTGGTTCGTAATTGGGTGCCATGACCGTAGGTCATGCGGTCAGTTCCTACAGGAGGTAAGTTGGTGTCATCAAGCTTCATGAAACATCGCGTCGTTATTGCAGGCCCGACTTGAACAAATAGGTTGGGACAGGCGTGCTGACCACATACAGATGCTCTCTATCAGGGATGCTGACAATGCCTGCTTCAATCTTTTTAAGCCCACTCCCCGAAGTTCAAAAATATCCACGGAAACCTGCAAGACACACCTACGATGCGCAGCGTGCGTCGGGTCAAGTTCGTCAAACATAGGAGTCGGTGAGGTCGTCTTCATCTGAATCGTCACCTCATCTTCGCGTTCGTCCTCCTCTTCGTCGACGTCATCAGTAAATGGCGACTCGGAGGGCGCTGCTGCTGCTTTGGGCGACCGATCGGATCTTGTGGATCGCACATTCAAGTGGGGCACCCTCATCGCCGGCCTCCTCGCCGGCAATCTCCTCATTGGGGCCATTCTCTACGTGATCGCGCTCTCGGTATGTGCGCGTCGAGGGGGATAAGTCGGGCCTGCGAGGGCGGTGGACAGGAGCGACGCGGTCTGTTTCGAGGCCGAGGTGCCTCGCAGCTCTCGCATCCACAAAAGATGGGGTCGCGGTAGAGTGTGATGACTGATATGCGTCGGCTACGAGCCTGGTGCTACGATGCATGCTGGGAGTTTTCCAAATGCACTCTAGTGTCCGCCTTGATGATGCAGGAATTATGGACGCTCCACATTTGTTTGCTAACACGCTCGGACATCATCATCACAATGGGGGATAGAGAATCGGGATGAGCGTCTGCCATGAAACAAGTTTCTCAGATGAGGACATAGCCTCGCATATTGTCGAGGCCTCGCCGCGCCGAGTGTGAAACTGTTCATGAATGCTTGAAACGTTCTGGGGCCCACCGAGAGCACTGCAAATGGAGACAGTGTCGGAGAAGGCCGGAGCGGCGGCGTCCGGACCGATCGGTCGAGCGCCTGCTTTGTGAGGAAAGAGCCCGGTGACTCTTTCCAGAACGCTCGCCAGCCTCGTCCGGCTTCGATCCACCGGCCGCTGCTCGCGCTATAAAAGCCACTGAGCCTGCCCCCGCTCACTCCAGGCTTTCTGTCCCTCGACGCCCTCACGGAACCCTATCCACTCGAATCGCATCCCCCGCGACTTCTTTAATAATACTCATCATGAAGCTCACGAACACCCTCACCAACTTCTTCCTCGTCTTCATCGCAACTCTCGTCTCGCTCGTGGCCGCCGCCCCTCTGGCCAAGCGGGACGTCTATGTCCCCCCTATCCTGTACCCCCACGCCGGGACGGTGTGGAAGGTCGGAAACCACCACAATGTCACCTGGTAAGCGCAATGCCGGTCTGCATCGCCTCGTCGAGCGCTCATCGCACCCAATCAACGCAGGGACACCTCGGATCCTCCTGCCCAGATCACCAACCGTTACGGCCGCATCACGCTGAGGAAGGGCGAGTACAGCTGGAACAACGGTGCGTGTCATTCTCGATGTCGTGCGATGGGCCGCTGATGCATGGTCGCGGGTCTGCAGTCACTCTCGCTTCCGGCTTCGACATCCTCCTTGGGCGGATCGAGGTCACGGTTCCCGATGTGGATCCTGCAGACGACTACTCCCTCGTCCGTGAGTGCTCACATTTCTGCGATCGCCTACGATCTTCCGCCTACTGACCGGCTCCTGCACAGTCTTTGGGGATTCTGGCAACTTCAGCCCGCAGTTCACCATCACCAAATGAGCTGCGGAGTGTGCAGATTAACGGATAATGCAGTCACGACTCGGACTCTCACGACAGAATGGGCTTTGCTCCACGGACACCTTGACACGGACACGGATTCGGACTCCCTTCCCCCACTGTTTGTTTTAGTAGCACTCGTGTTTTCTTTGCACTTCGAAGGACTCTCTCGGACACTTCTTTGCATGTTGCACTGTAGTTAGTTACCTTGCTTTGCCCGGGCAGACGTGTAAACCTAGTCTTCGCTGTCATTGTGCTGTGTAGTGGAATAGTAGAATGGCAGTTAATCGTTCGTACTCTGATCGTCGAAGGTGTGGTCTGTAAAGTACTATGAGCTAAGCTCCACAAGTTGGGCGCGTAGATATGATGTGTGGGTCTGCGGATTGAGGGATGCGTAAGAAAATTGTCTGTCTGCATGTGAAAGTAAACGACTGCATCGGGCTATACCTGTGGAATAAGGGAATGGTGAGGAAAACTAGGTACGACATAAAATATTACGCGGCCAGTTCTGTAAGTAACGAGAGTGTTCACCTCAGCCGTCCGTATACGCGAAATGTCCATGAGTCCTGAGGTGTGCAGGTCCCGGCGTCCGCAAATCTAATCAGTCCGCTGCTCGAGTCCGAAGCCAAAGTGGACACTAAATGAGTAGAAAGAGAAGTCACGTGATAGCTGCCGTGGTGAGGGGGTCGTACGTCAACAAGAGGTAGAAAGCCGGCACTGCCGATCTTCCGTCTCCTCTGTGACATCCACAGATGCATAGCGGATTCCGGAAAGAGTGACCTGAGGTGAAATGCTGAGCGCGTCCCATATTGTGCGCTTGAGGGAGACGAGAAGGAGGATGATGGTAGGATAGATTCCCTGGTCGCCAAATTCAGCGTTGTCATGTCAGGGCTCGGGGAGGACAGGGAGCAGGAACAAACCCACCGCGATATGCGTGCTTGTCGGCCACATCAATCGGCTCGAAGAGTCAACGCTACGAGGAAGGTACATGGCCTGAGATGCGATGAGCATGACCTGCCGAAATGTCAGTTACAATTTCTCTCGGGTTATAGCTCCCAGACTCACACTGGCCAAGCAATAAAGCAGACTAGACTCTACGAGGATGAGCAAGATCTTCTCGACTTGTGTTCGCCTGCTGTTCCGTCCCAGCTTATCCGTGATAAATCGCCTGTGTCTCCTAACGAAGACAGCGGTTGAGAGACCACAGAAGATACGTTTTTAGGATACTCACCAAGCGGTGGTCCCAATCAGAGATGTAGCAACCACGTTAGTCGAAAGAGATATCCCCAAGCCGACAAACAGCATGTCAACACAAAAAACGTCGCCTTTGATGAGATCCACAGTGCATCCTGAGAACATGACCAACACCGCTTTCATGCACAACCATGGGTTTAGTTCATGAATAAGATTTCGTTGAGTACTCACCCAGGCCATTGATTAGCAGAAATATAAAAAATATGATCTTGATACACCTTTTACCCTGCCATAACACGCATGCCTAATAGCCGACGACACAGTCGCTGAGAACAAGCTGAGGAAGCAGGAAGTTTCCGATCAAGTTTGTTCCCAACAGGTTCATGCAAGCTACGCACATTCAACGCGAGCATGAGCTCGGTCACCTCGTACAATGCATTGCGCGGATGAGATGATTTTTTGGACATGCTCTCGGGCGAACTCGCCGGGTCAATCATTTGGATGGTCGTGATCGCTTTGACCATGTCCGCCAAGTCCAGGGCCCAGACAGTGCTCGAGTTCGCGAACATGCACAGGGTTATAGTCAACATGACTATGTTCGCCGTTGTCTTGGATTGTTTTAACCTGCTCATGATTAATACCTTTTATCACTTTTATGAGCTAAGACGTACACAAGGGTACGGGTCGAGAAGATAATGAGGGCCACGAAGATTCCTAGAGCAAGTCCAGTTCAATGTCTGCGCTCGGCATATAGAAATGGGAAACTTGCCATAGAACACGCTTTGAATCATAGCTTCCACTGCCTTGGTCAAGATGATGCCGATGAAGCGCTGAAATTCGGGGTCCGTCGAGCCCATTTAGTGTATTCAGTAGAAACGATTGAAGAGTGTATAGTGAGTATAGGTTGAATGTTGAGGGGAAGAGAGTTACTGTGTATGCATGGATCGTCTGTTATATGATGAAAATCAGCTGGCCTGAACCATAACGAGGTTGACACATCAATGATGGCACCAGGGTGTCAATATTTTCTAGAGCATCAGTGACAGAGGTACATACCTATCGGACGGAAAAAATCGGTTGATACGGAGGAAGGGGCGAGAATTGAACTTTTCGAGTTTGTGTCGACGAAGCGTCATTACTGCTTGAGGAATATAGCTGTTGCATAGCTGTTCAAAGAGCAGACGACTCATGAACGGGAGAAAAGCTCGACGGCTTTTCATAGAGATGTGAATCTTCTAAAGGTGTCCGATTATAGATGACCTCCGGAGCGGCTTTACTCATGTAGGAAGAGCTCCGCGCTGCGGATCATCAGTAAACGTTGCACACGATTTTAAAGCACCCTATAGTAAAGAGGCATGTTAATAAGAGCCTCGGTAGGGATCAGAAGAAGTGCGACGACACTGGCAAAGGTTCCGGGCTTGACAACGATTGAGCCCAGTGTGTAAGGCATCGTGATCGTCTAAAGCCATCTATCAGAGAAAACAAAGCGAATCTGGAGGGCTCCGCTTCGACCAAGGCTGCGCTCTGATCAAATCGTGTTCAAATTCCGCAACCGGAACAATACCAAGTACAAATTGCCATGTGCACAGCGACTGAACCGCAAACAACATCACTCCTCGCTGGAGTCGAAAAGGACCGCGTCCTTCCTGAGGACCCATTTGGGCTTTGGAACATTGCCCATTCCGACGAGTTTGACGCGAACCGTGGATTGCAAGTCCAGGCCTTCGTCTTCCGGAGATATGGGGCTGATCGGACGCTACGAAACCAGTTCACAGTGGCAGCGCGAACGCAAAAATTGCATCAGACTTACCGTTACATACACAGCAGTGTCGATGGCATCGCCATACTGGTTGACAGCGTGTTTGTTTCAACGTGGTGCGCTTCACATCGGTGGTAACCACTTACCATGGTGTACTGGCCGGGACGTACGATGTCAGGCCTCAAAGCTCGAATGGAGGCCCCTGGATTCTGGGTAAAATCCAGCTGGCCAAAGTAGGTTGAGAGAAACTGGTAGTGCGCATGGTCGGCAAGGAGCTGTGTGGATACGCCAGAGGTGTTGGCATGCCCGCCGCTGAGGACGAAATTGCGACCGGCTTTGGCTGGCAGAGTCGGCTTGACGAGAAGCGCCTTTTTGGAATCGGCAGTGTGGCCAAGCCAGAACCAACCAGAGGGGATAGAAATGGGTCGATAGATGGCTATTGGCAGGTGGTCGAAGCCCTTCATTTTCTCGACGTCCACCCATCTGTAGCAAGTAATGAGGGAGTGGCACAAGACACAAGATGCCGACTGGGCTTACTTTCCCACAAGCGGCTTGAGCAATTTCTTCACCTGACTACTCTGCTGCTCCGGAAGCAAGTCGACCACAGGAATGACCGAAGTGACTTCAATGACTCGCCAGTACTCGGGCCTGTCTGTGGTTGAGATCCAGTCGGCAGTATTTTGGATTTTCGTGTAGTCCCCACCCTGATGAGATGTGTAGTTAGTGCGAGCTATCATCGCTCGTACGGGAGGAACATACAGTGACAATATAGTCGGTCACAAGATTATGCCCTTGCTTAGTGGTTATGGTCGTCGTGCTATTGCCATGGCCACCCGTGACGCTGCCACCCCAGCCTTTAAGCTCGCCCTCCAGGGCCACTTTGATATCTTGCTTCACTTCGCTCTCGTTCTCCTGTTCAAGCAAACTGACTATCAGTGAATGGATGATGAGTAAACTGCAGGTGAGCGTACGCTTGTAGAAAACGTTTCCTGTGTATGTGCGGAAAGTGCCCCGCCAATCGTGACTTGTTTGCGAAAAACATGACCATACTCGTTAAATATGTTATATAGGGCTTCCCTCTTCTCAAGTAGGGAAGATTTGGCGAGAGCGGCATTGATCTCAGAGGTGAATCCAGCCGAGAGTACTATGCAGTTGCCTGAGCCCGAGGAAGGTTCATTGAAATCGACACGGCCCTGCGGGAAGCGATAACACGACGAAGAGTACACCGTCTTTTCAGTCTCAGTATTTTTGTAGCTCGAGCTCTCGGAGTATTCCACCGAAGCAGAAACGCTGCCAGCGGTCGCCTAGTAAGCGTTGCGCTGATGACTTCAACTCGAAAGCACTCACTAAGGTGTCGATACCTTGACCGCAACGGAAGTATAATTAGACTCCATGAGCGTCTTGGTGAACTCCGCTTCAACCATGGTCGTCCGTATGCCGGCTGAATTGTCAATGACTGTATTGAGAATGTTTGGGCGGACGATTAGCTTCCGAGAGCTGATGACTGGGCTGCCAGACTTCATGACGACACCAGAGAGGAGATTATTATCGTCGATCTGTTGAGTTGCAAGCAGAATCAGCATCAATGCAGCGAGATTGGATCTGGACGCTACAGCCTGACCAGCTTGTTTCGTTGTACAGGATCATTGTTGACTTCGTTGAGGGTATCGCCGGCAATCGCTGCCGACATCTTGGCACGCACGCTACCATGAAGCACGTCCTGAACGTATTCACCTTGAGTCACGCTGCGGACAATAGCGCTGAGAGAGACGACGCACGGTTACAATCGGGTAATCCATTGAAGAAGGGTAGGGGTCGAGATCTGAAGCCTCTCAAAGTCGTTTGAAGCGGGTAGGACTAGTGAAAGGAATGCGGCCTGTGGTTCGTGAGGTGATTGGTCGAGGCTTGTGGACAGCTTGGCTTTATATCCCGGTTCCTGCTCTTGTACTGTGAACAGGATGAATGGAACCCACTTCTTCCTCTTATCCTCAAAGAGCATGTATGGGCACGAGGGCAGGCTCCATCTCCATCTCCGCCCTGACCTCCGCCTCCAACTCCAAGGAGCTCTCTCCCGTGATTTCGCGCAGCACCGAGCGCATATACACCGTTATAGCTTCTTCTTTGACAGCAGGAATGCCATGATAGGAGTCCTCTTCATCCTCGGGGCCATAACGTGCCAACGCGTGATCGTGCTGCGCTGCCTACGCATGCCAGTCTGTGAACAACAACGTACCGATCAGAAGCTTGCGCAAGTCGTAAATGGAATTCGCAGCAGCAGGTCAGCAGCTTTAAAGATTGTAGTGCGTGTACTTTACACATTTTCGAGCGCACATACGCCACCAGGTAGTTCAGGTGACGTAGATGCGGTGCAAGATGGTGGGTACGCGCTCCAAGGATGGCGCGCTGAGGTGCGCGACGCGACAGGGCATTAGTAAAACGTTCAATTCTGTGCCGAGAAACCTAGACTCGTTCCCAGTCCGCTCGCTATCTCACGCTTATGTAATTGACGAGAGCTTGCGCGAGCGGACTGGGAACGAGTCTACGAGAAACCCGCAAAGATAGTACGCGGAGGATGCTGCGGAGGATGGGCCTGTGGAACGCATGGAGAAGCCTGGAGAAGCCGGGCCTGCCCACGGGTTCATCCGCGCGGAGTTTCAAGCCAGACGTTGGGCTCCCGGCGGTCCACCCGGCTGCGGTATCATCTACTAGCCCCGTCGTGTCGTCATCATCTGCGCAGCCGCCCACTACCAGCCACAACCACATCTTCAGGAGCAGCAGCCCCTACCGGTTCGCAGATCCGCTCTGACCAAGACCTAACGTTCTACTTTTACCTCCAGAACGACGGTGAGTAATCCAGCGCTCGCGGGCAGCCTCAAGCATATTGTCAGATGCATAAGCAAAGAGGGCGTTCCGGTACTCGGCCCAGAGGCCTCGTCGGGATATTTTACCATCGACCGTGACGGCACGATCGCGCTCAACGGCGCCGACGGCACATCGTTGTACCTCAACGTGGACGAGTCGGCGGCGACGTCCTACAAAACGCCGACGTTCGACTCGGCTGCGGTGACGACGGACTGGGGCCTCAAGGGCTCATCACGACGTCCCCGCGGCAGCTCAACTTCCTTGCGTGTGCGACGAGCGACGCGACGGTCTACGACGTTTATCTACAGGAAGGGAACGGCATGCCATCTGGGCAGACCGGCTCGCTGCACCTGCCATGCTTGTGCTGATGTGGATATGCATAGAGGCGTTTTGTGTGAAGAGTGGTGGAAACAGCGTCCGAGTCCCACAGCATCTGTGTTTCAACTCGGCCATACTATTAAAATGATCTTGCTGTGAAAGCGCAGGGTGTAAGTAAGTACGAGGCAGACTAAGCCCGACGTGGATTGAATGCCGTCCGTCAAGTGCTCGTTCCATTTCTCAGTGACGGGAGTAACCTTCCGTCCAGAATGATTTCGGGGGAGGGCACCTGGTACTGCTTCGAGCAATTTACGTATTTCGGTGTGGTGAGTTGGGGCTGGGAGAGGCGATAGAACATTCGCCGCAGAAATACAACCTGTCAGATAACCGGAATGGTGACGGATTGACTCTTCGGTTGGTATGTTATATGTAGAAGTCGAACTCAGCAATGAATGTGCTCGAGAGCATGTCCGCACGAAAGTTGACACGGCAGGCGATAACGAAACGAGGAATAGCCCGTTTTTCAGTCTCGCTGTTTTTAGAACTCGAGCTCTTGGAGTACTGTGAGTCTGTGACGCACCAAATGTCCGCTGGTGAGCGTCGTGCTAGTAAAATCACTTGAAAGCATAGATGACGACACCTGAGAGGGGATTATCGTCGTCGATCTGTTCGAGCACAAGAAAATCAGCAAACTTGGATCTGTAAAAAATAGCCTGACCAGCCTAATTCGTCACATAGGCGCTTTGTTCGTTCCATTGGTATCTCGTGAATTACTATCATCTTGGCACCCAGAGTGCCATGGAGCACGTCCTGCAGATAAGTAAAGTGTTCGCCTAACGCCGCGAAACCGAAGTAATCGTCATGGGCTACGCCCGTTCGTGTCCCGACAACAGGATGCATGGAACCCACTGCACGTAGCCCACCCTCAAGCTCATGCTCTATAAAGCCTGCCCCCCACGCTTGCTCTTTTCTGCATCGATTACCTAGAGACCTTCAAAGCCAACCCAATCCCACATCTCAATCATCATGGCTTACGCCCAATGGGTCATCATCATTCTTCACAACGTCGGCGCGGCACAGTTCGCGATCAGAAACCTCAACGTCTCCTGGGGGAAGCTCCATGCCGATGGTAATTCACGCGTTGCCCTCTCGTGACGGGACGTACCGCTGATGTGCGAGTCTACAGGTGATAAGGACACCGAGGTTAGCAAGAGTACCATCGAGGGAAAGGTGGTGGAGCCGGACAGCAGCTCAGGATCAACGCCTGCGGCAGATCCGACGCGGCAGAAGGCACCACGGGCTCGTTCGACCTCATCGACGTGGCCACCCAACAAGTCATTCGCCACGTCTATTGGGATTGCCCTTGGGGCACCAAAACGAACACGTTCACGGTCAGCGGCTCGAACTCCAAGTGGATGATCGAGTACAGCGGCCAGAACTTGGACAGCGGCGCGCTCGGTACCATCACGGTGGACGTCTTGAGGAAGGGAAACTGAGGTGATCGAGTGTTGCTTGCTGTGCAGATGGCGATGGCGATGGCGATGGCGATGGCGATGGCGATGGCTCTGTGCAAACTTGTATATCATTGTAAATTCAAAGACGAAATTCATGTCGCGCTTCGAGCTACAACCTGGCCGTCAGGTGAGGATGCCTCCGTCGCAAGGGTAAGCGATACACACTCACCTAGGCACTGTTGGAACGCTGCATCTCAGTGAGATGGATGAAATATCACAGTTCACAGCCGGGCTGGTACAGACAGACCGCGGTGTCTCTAATTCCCAAGAATGGCATCGATCGCCTTCTTGGGCTTCCAGCCCGGAAACTCCTCATTCGTGAGCTCGCCCTTCTCCCCCACGATCCCCTCGCCCCTCGCCCAGCCCAGCTGCAGCACCGTCCCGAAATCATAAGGGTTTACTTTAAGAGCCGCCTCCAGCTCCTCGACGGATCGGTAAGTGATTTGCAACTTCTTCCCGGTCCGAGCCTCGTAGGCCGCAAACACTTCGTTGAAGGACTAGACGGCCCAGCGTTCGTCAACTCCAGACGACTTGTGCAGTGCAACGATGGCCGTCTCACCTGGCGATCGCCCTCGATCCTGAAAATTCGCCAATTGAGACGTTCGGCGGGTAAATGGGTCAGGACGTATGCCACATAGGCCCCGACGTCGCGACGCGCCGTCCAAGAGACAGGATTGCTGCCATCTCCCCCAGCAGCCGCCTTCCCGTGATCGAAGTCCACCCCGATGAACCTGCATCGAGAAGCAAACATCCTCCGTAAAACCCCGACGTTGTCACCGCGCGAGCGAAACGACTGTGCTACTCACGGCGTCAGGACGAAATCCGGGAACGGGCCGTTGTAGACGAGCGCGAACGGCAGCCCCAGCTCCCTCAACTTATCCTGGAACAGCTTCTTCGGGAGCAGTATCCCGCCCTCCAGCGTGTCCGTCTTCTCCCCGAACTCGGACGGCAGGAAGAGCTTCACGCCCGCCTGCTTCGCCGCCTCCGCGAGCGGCACCTGCGCATCGGTGATCGCGCTGAACGTGATCGCGGACAGGACGACGTCGATGCCTTCCAGCACCGCCGCCACCTTTGCAGTGTCCACAAAGTCGACGAGCACGACCTTGGCTCCGTCCTTCTCGAGCTTCGCGAGCGCCTCGTTTTTCGTTCCCTGTGGGACACCGGCTCGCATGTAAATGGCGGCGTAATTAATCTTAAAGATGAAATATATCGCGCGCACCAGACGTCCCAACACCAGCACCTCCTTTGCGTTCCCAGCGGCCTTCTGCTTCAAAAGCTCCTCCGCGAGGAAAACGCCGATATTCCCAGCTCCCGCGACCGCAAAAGTCTTGAAGGCCATAGTGCACGTACGTATGATGAGAGAGATGCTCAGCAGCGCGTCCGATTTAAACGTGATCGGAAGGTGCGCATCCCCTCTATATATCCAAAGTATGGGCGTCAATGCTCCGCCACCGAAAGCTTAACAGCATGCGCAAACCAACGCGCAAGATGTCGTCAGTCCTCGCCTGTCTGATGTTTGAGAAAGAAGCAACAACCCTTTTCGCCGCTTTGCACCAGCCCTCCAGGCTCGCATGTCCGCGGCACATTCTCTCACAATCTTTCTTTCTTGAATTGAGCCTGTTGGTAAGATGTCTTCAGTGGACATACATATTTCTAGATTGCTCTTCCAGCCTTTCTAGTCGCTAGCAACCAACTGCTTGCCAATACAGACGTCAGCGTTCGTTCAGGGCGAAGTTGCTGACTGAGGCGGACGACAGATGACGACCGGGTTCCCTCAACAAGACCTGCGCAATCATTCTGAACAGTGCTGACGAGAGATTGCTGACAGCTCCTCTAAACGGTGAGAACGAGGGTCAGCAGACATGCATGGATTGACGATCGAAGACGGCCATACCAGAACTCTGAGAGCCGAACCAGTATTTGCCATTCCTATTCATCTCAATGTTCAACGCCCAACAACATAGGACAATCTGTGATGACAGATGACACGAATCACGCAACGACGGTTCAGATCGGAAAAGAGAGATTATTATCAAGTGAAAGCAATGCACGGGCGTGCTTTTGTCGCGACAACAGACAAAGAAGGAACGCGAAAACTACGATGCCAAAGAAATCCACAATCACGCTCGGAATTCTCACGGCTTGTAGTCGGGGCGCAGAGAGCGCACGGTCTTGCCTGAACGAAGAGCAATCATCAGCACCTGAAGCCCCGCCGATGGAAAGAACGAGGGTGAGGGAGCCGGACGAACCTGCGCGCCAGATCTCCTGGTCGTCGATCTCCTTGAGCTCCTTCGCGAGGTCCTGGCGGTAGGTGTTGCGCGAGTTGAACTCGAGCGACTTGCGCGTCTCCGTGCCGTTCTTCACGCTCTCGTAGAGCTTCTCGAACACGGGGCGGTTAGCCGCCTCGAAGATCGGGGCCCAGTCAAGGGCACCGCGGCGCGCGGTCGTGGAGCACGCGTTGTACATGTAGTCCATGCTTTTTGACGAAAGTCGCGAATGAGCGAAATGACACGATGCAGTAGACATCAGATCACGTACCCCTTGGCGCCGATGAGGGGGAAGAGGGACTGGGTGGCCTCCTCCACGGTCTCGTTGAAGGCCTCGGAGGGCGAGTGGCCGTTGGCGCGGAGGACCTTGTACTGCGCAAGGAACATGCCCTCTACAGGACAAAGAATGCATGAGCGCCCTATCCGAAAGGCTGATTACGTCCAACTTACGGATACCACCCATCAACTAAAAGCAAAGAGTTAACGACGATTCAGCGTGTAAAACGCGTACCCAAAACTCACCACACCACGCTCGCCGTAGAGGTCAGAGTACACCTCCTTCTCGAACGTCGTCTCGTACATGTATCCAGACCCGATGCCAACACCGAGGGCGGTCGCCTTCTCCTTGGCCTTGCCGGTGACATCTTGCCAGACGGCGATGGACGAGTTGATACCACGGCCCTCCTTGAACAGGGTGCGGACGGTGCGCCCCGAGCCCTTAGGGGCGACGAGGATGACATCGACGTCAACGGGGGGGATGACGTGGGTGTCCTCCTTGTAGACGACGGAGAAACCGTGGGAGAAGTAGAGAGTCTTGCCCTTGGTGATGAGAGGGGCGATGGTCGGCCAGGTGGTCGACTGAGCGGCATCGGAGAGGAGGTTCATGATGATGGAACCACGGTTGATGGCCTCCTCGATGGAGAAGAGGGTCTCACCAGGCACCTACGGCGAACGAATCGAATATAAGAATCAATTTTTAGGACGTGCGCGTGAACATACCCAGCCGTCTTCCTGTGCCTGCTTCCAGCTCTCGCCGCCCTCCCGAACACCGACGATGACATTCAGGCCGTTGTCGCGGGCGTTGAGGCCCTGGCCGTGACCCTGGGAGCCATAGCCAATGAGGGCGAGGGTGTCGTTCTTGAAGTAGTCCTGGAGCTTAGCCAAGGGCCAGTCACTGCGCTCGTAGACGACCTCCTGGTGGCCAGCAAAGTCCAGCGTCTTCAAACCACGGACAGCCTAAAAACGACAAAAAAAAGCGCGCTCAGGCAAACTCGTCGCAGCGAAGCGACCTGCATCGCCACGTAAACACCGACCTCGACAGTCGCCCTCCGGGGGGCCGCAGCAGCGGCAGAGCGCGCCAGCAAGGAGTAGGCTGCGGTCTGCGCGGGCTTGGAGGCGACCTGGGACGCCACGCGAGGAGCACGGCGGGAGGCAGCGCGGAGGGCTTGGGAGGAGCGAGCGGCGAAGGAGGCCATTTTTGTTGGTGGAGGTGGAGAACGAGAACGTGCGAAATCGACTTTTTCTTGAGCTGGGCGAGTCACCCCTCGGCCGACACTCCGACGCCGAAATCCGGCCTCTGCCGATCCTCTCCTTCCAATTCACGTCCCCGAGTCGTCGACACACTGAATGCTTGCCGTACGTGCCCACCAATTCAATACAACTATGCTGTTCTCTGCCCCAGCTACCCTCATATCTCCACACATGAGGGGGTTTCACTGCAACACCTTTGGAAAGTCGAAGCATGTACATACTTTCCATAAATGGTAAAATAGTGGTGACCCCACACCAGCCGACATTCGAAACACCCGCCGCGACATGCTCAGGCTCCACAATCCCTCAGCACCCTTCCTCAGGGTCTCCAGCGCCGTAAAAAAGGCTCTGGCCGCTCAGAAGAGCATCGTCGTGCGTGCAGCTCGCCTCCCCCAAGATCAGCTCACCGAATCCACTCTTAGAGCGCGCCCGCCGCCGCACCATGTCAAAAGAGGCATCACACCCAATTCGTCCGCCCTGCGTCCTTCGCGGCAGCCCGAAAACCTCACCCACCGCCCTTGCCTGAGATTGCCGAGACGCCCACGAGAAATCCCGAGCTCCCGACCAGCAGCGCAAACGAGAGGGAGGTGTTCATTCACTGGGATGGGGCTAATTGGTCCAGATTGTAAGCCCTAGAATTCGACGCGACGAGCTCGCCAGGTCCTTACCCTCCGCCAGTCACAATATTTGGCTGCGAGACCACTGCCGCTGCTCCGACTGCTTCCACCCGACGACGAAGCAGCGCCTGGTCGACACGTTCGAGGCAAGCTCTGTCCCATCTGAATAGAGACCACGGCCGTAATCAATGATTAAAAACTCAGATCCCTCCAGATCTGGAGCCCGCATCCGTCGAGTCGAAGCCGGAGGGCCTGCAAGTGACCTGTGCGCGACATCTTCTGTATGATTGCGGCCTTCGATTTATGATGTTTGCTCTCAAGGGCCATCGCCATCTCAACCTCATATATCTCTATACCCATGGTCATGGCTGCGCCAGAATCGATACGACCCACCAGTGACGCAGGCAGCAAATGAGTACGTTATCCAGTGGCGCCCTTTTTCCATGCTGATTTTTTCGAATCCTCTCAGAAAGGTCCTCTGGGGATCAGGAATCGTCCAAGATCCGCCCACCGTCCCGTACGACGAGGTCATGGCGAAAGACGGACATGGCCTGTACAAGTGGCTGAGCAGAATCGTAAGAGAGCCTTGATTCATAGCCAGGGCCGTTGACTGACGCACGCCCGTCAAACAGCACAAGTTCGGTTTCTGCTTCGTCTCTGGTGTACCCGAAACACCAGAGGCGACTGAAGAGCTGTCACGATGCATTGGGTTCATCCGAGAAACACATTGTAAGTTATTAGGGCTGGCTGCACTGCAGGCCGCGCGCTGACACCGTGGTGTAGATGGCGCGTTCTGGGACTTCACCGCGGACCTCGCCCGCGGAGACACTGCATACACAAACATGGCGCTCAGCGCCCACACCGACAACACCTACTTCGTGCGTCCGATCTTCCGCCTTCGCATTATTCGATATTGACGCCCACGGCAGACCGATCCCTGCGGCGTCCAGCTCTTCCACCTTCTCTCGCACACCGACGGCACAGGCGGCGCGACGCTCCTCGTCGACGGCTTCTACGTCGCCTCGATCCTCAAAGAGCTGCACCCCGACGTCTACCACCTGCTCTCCGCCATCCCCGTCCCCGCGCACGCCGCCGGCGAAGAAGACACGTTCTACCAAGCCACGCGGTCCGTCCTCGGGCACGATTCGGTCACCGGCGAGCTCAAGTCCGTGCGGTGGAACAACGACGATCGCAGTGTGCTTCGCGACGTGCCGGCGGGGAGCATGCTGCGGTGGTACGACGCCATGCGGACGTGGAACAAGTTCCTCACGAGCCCCGACTCTGAGTACTGGGTACAGCTCGCCCCTGGTACCGCCGTCGGTACGCCCGCTCGCTGATGTCGCGTTTTCTCGTGTGTTCATCGCCCCCTCTTTGACAGCGGTCGACAACCATCGCGTCCTCCATGGCCGATCCGCATTCACGGGCACCCGCCGCATGTGCGGGGCCTACATCGGCGCGGACGAGTTCCGTTCCCGTCTGAGCGTCTTGGCTGAACGCTTCGGCGAGAACGAAGCGGAGAATGGGTCCCGAGACGTGCCTGATGCGAGACGAGGAGTGTGGAGCGTTGGGCTATGATACTGTCCGATTTCTGCCATGAGTTGAGTTGACGATGCCGTGAAGGCTCTATCTAGTGTTGTACGCTACAGGATGCTGCGCTCTGTAACACCGTACTAGGGTTAGGGGTGAAAAGTCGGCCTATCGGAGGTCTTCAGTTTCGGAGCGCAGGCTTCCACCTCCACAACCTTTTGAACGCACTTGAAAAGTGGAAGGGCGGCCTGCAGTCTGCTATTTCTGCCCTCCAAGACGGCCATGCGCGCCCAAACCATGCATTCGTTCTGGAGGTCAGCCGCTCCATGGACCCGCCACCGCGCGCTCAGGCATTTTGCGACCGCGGCCGAGCGCGCGAGGGTCCCTCAGACGATCATCGAGAAGGTCGTCCAGAAGTACGCCGTGGGCCTGCCCGAGGGCAAGGTCGTCAAAGCGGGCGACTATGTCATGATCCACCCCGAACATGTCATGACCCACGACAACACAGGCCCCGTCATATCCAAGTGCGTCCCGCCCTTCCAGTGCCCACGCATGCGTTCGCAATAACAGCGCACGCGCACCAGGTTCAAGTCCATCGGCGCAAAGCGCATACACAGCCCGTCGCAGCCGGTATTCACCCTCGACCACGACGTCCAGAACAAGTCGGAGAAGAACCTCGCCAAGTACGCCAGCATCGAGGTGTTCGCGCGCCAGCACCGCATCGACTTCTACCCCGCCGGGCGCGGGATCGGCCACCAGGTCCTCGTCGAGGAAGGCTATGCCTTTCCCTACACGCTCACCGTCGCGTCGGACAGCCACAGCAACATGTACGGCGGCGTCGGGTGCGTGGGCACGCCCATAGTCCGCACGGACGCCGCGGCGATATGGGCGACGGGGAAGACGTGGTGGCAGGTCCCCCGCATGGTCAACGTCGAGCTGCGCGGCAGGCTGGCGCCCGGGGTGACAGGCAAGGACGTGATCGTCGCGCTGTGCGGCTCGTTCAACCAGGACGAGGTGCTCAACGCCGCCATCGAGTTCACCGGCGACGGCATCGCGGCCTTGTCCGTCGACGATCGCCTGACCATCGCGAACATGACCACCGAGTGGGGCGCGCTCGCCGGGGTGTTCCCCGTCGACGACGTGACGCTGCGGTGGTACGAGAGCGCGCTCACGAAGATCGAACGCAGGACTTTCCCTTCCCCCGACGCCTCTATCCCCCCGCCTCCCGAACACCCGCGCATCAACCGTGGCCGACTCGACGCTCTCCGGGCCGCACCCCTCTCTTCCGATGAGAGCGCGGAATACGCTTCGCACCTCGTCCTGGACCTCTCCACGCTCGTCCCACACGTCTCCGGCCCGAACAGTGTCAAGGTCTCCACGCCGTTGCCCGTCCTCGAGTCCGCGAAGATCCCGATCCAGAAAGCCTACCTCGTCAGCTGCACCAACTCCCGCGTCTCAGACATCGCCGCCGCCGCGGCCGTCGTGCGCGGGCACAAGATCGCACCCGGCGTCGAATTCTACATCGCAGCCGCGAGCTCCGCCGTGCAGCAGGAGAGCGAGCGCCTCGGCGACTGGGAAACGCTCATTACGAGCGGCGCGAAGGTCCTCCCAACGGGCTGCGGGCCCTGTATCGGCCTCGGGACCGGGCTCTTGGAGGAGGGCGAGGTGGGAATCAGCGCGACGAACAGGAACTACAAGGGACGCATGGGCCACCCGAACGCGCAGGCGTACCTCGCCAGCCCGGCTGTCGTCGCCGCGAGCGCCGTCAGGGGATACATCTGCAGCCCGGACTCGCTGGACCCCGCCGCGCTCCCGCCCGCGGGGGCGCCGGTGTTCTCCGTCTCCGCGCCCGAGTCGCAGCCTGCGTCTGCGGGCGCGCCTCCCGCGAGCGAGCTCCTCGTGCCCGGCTTCCCCTCCACGTTCGCGGGCACCCTGCTCTTCGCCCCCCAGGACAACCTGAACACCGACGGCATCTACCCCGGGAAATACACGTACCAGGACGACATCACGCTCGCGCGCCAGGCCGAGGTCGTGATGGAGAACTACGACCCCGTCTTTGCCCCGCTCGTCGCGTCGATCTTGAAGGACGACCCCGAGCGCGCAGCGGCGGGGCCCGGCGTGAAGCGCGGCGTCGTCCTCGTCGCGGGGTACAACTTCGGCACGGGCTCGTCGCGCGAGCAGGCCGCGACGGCGCTCAAGGCGGCGGGCGTCCCGCTCGTCGTCGCGGGCTCGTTCGGGGACATCTTCAAGCGGAACGCGATCAACAACGGGCTCGTGTGCGTCGAGAGCCCCGCGCTCGTCGCGGACCTCACGCGCGCGTACGCGCGGGGCGGCGCGCGCGGCGCCGGGGGCGTGGACGGGGCCTGACGGTGCACGGCGGCTTGGAAATCACGGTCGGCATGGCGGACGGGGAGGTCGTCGTCGCTGGATTCGAGGGCGGGGCGAAGACGTATCGGATCAAGCCTGTGGGCGCTAGCGTGCAGGAGCTGTGGATCTGTGGAGGGTTGGAGGGGTACATCTTAAAATCCATCGAGGCTGATGCTTAGATGGATCTTTCAACACGCAAAAGTTTGTATCTAGGGGGCGGTGCCGGGAGTTATATGTCCACGGCCCGCAATGTAATATTGTATCAATACAAGTGGGTATAGGGTGCTGGAAGTGCCAATAAAGAATGAAAATGTACCGGCATCACGAACCAGGTGAAGAAACGAATCGAGTTTCTTCGAGTATACAACGGATCAAAGGCACTAGTAGTAAAATTAAGCGATCGGGTCAACGCGGACCATAGTCGATGATGACTTTCACTGCGATGAGAAGGGTATCTATGAGGCGCTCGGAGATATCCAGGGGCGTTTCGTCGGCGTTCTTGCAGCCCACGCTGAAAAATTGCGTGCCCGAGGATGGTAGCAAAGCAGACGCCATAGACCTGTTGTGGACGAAACTGCTAGAGGGGTGGGGTATGTGAGTAGATCCGTCCGGGTAGGACGACCAGGCGGAAGGCGATGAGTCGATGAAGTATCGAGGATCGCCGGTGGGCGAGTGCCTTGCGTTTGGGTGCCATCCAGGGACCGAGAAGTCAGACGGTGGTGGAGGGGGGTATGGAGAGGTACATCGACAGGAAGAGGATACGGGTTGTGGTTGCTCGAACTCACATCGACGGACATAGGGGGAGGGGTGGCGAGTGGGATGAAAGGGGAGGGGGAGCGAGTGGGATGAAAGGGGGAGGGGGAGCGAGTGGGATGAAAGGGGGAGGGGGAGCGAGTGGGATGAAAGGGGAAGGGGGAGCGATTGGGATGAAAGGGGGAGGGGGAGCAAGTGGGTTAAGAGGAGGAGGGTTCGCAGGTGGGGAAAATGGCGTTTCTGCTTGGAAAGAGACACCAAAAGACCATGCAGGGGCTGTCCTAATCAGCTCAGGATGGGCAGCTGGGCGCGAGTAAGCCGGAATTGTCGGCGCTTGTGCTGGGGGAGGGTTAAGGGGTGGTTGCATCGGAGACAAGGATGATCCCGACGAAAAGGTATATTCAACTAATTGCATCGGAGGCGCAGGGGGTCCTGTCAGTGGACACTGATGGGGACAACATGCAAGTCTATTCTTTGTCTGGGGTATGGTTATTGGCTTTCTGCGCTCCGCTGTTCTGATTCTGGCCTTGATGTGGGCCCATCCTATGCACCACAAGATCACACATACAAGTCCAGATCAGATGCGTGAGAAACACCATGAAAGTACAACTTGCCGGTTCGCAATACCTCCTGCATGTCCGGAGATGCGAAGTCCTCCACGGACACGATACAAACATCGACGGCACGCAGCAACTCGGTGGTTTTCCGCACTTTTTTCAAAGCTGCGCTGGGTTCACTGCGATTTTGCCGGGTCATATTGGCCTCAATCTTCATCAGATGGGTAATGAAGCGCTGGATGGCTGTACGAATGAACTGCCTGTCATAACACGGCTCCTCAGGCACTCTGCAGTCAAATGATGTCAATCAACGACCTAGGATATCAGTCCAAAAGGGCTCACAGTCGTGATAGATATCCCATGCTGAACATGAGGGGGGAAGAGAAGAGGGAAATGTCGTGGTGCAAACAAACCGCAGCGTATTTATCTTATTCTGTGGCCGTTGATCATACTCTTTGTTTGTAAATTGAAGCCCAAAGCCCGGCACCTTGCTAGGATTTGCGTAATGAGTCATCGGGCTGAGTTGGCCACTCACACCCGCTGTCTTCGGGTCGTTTCTGGTGGCCCAGGCTCAAGTCCAAGTACTAGAGCATTGAAAATGTCAGATAAACAGAGGCGTGCTCACAAAGAATGCGGTACTCTTCTTGCCTTGTGGACTCCCACCATTTACCGAATCATGAGAGCGAGGGACGCTAGGAATTGCCTTTACAGCCCCTGGCCCGTCTTCTGGGGAGAGCCACAGGTTGAAGACCCAGATGACACGACGAATCCATCTATCTCGAAGGGGTGGAGGAATCGCTGAAAACATGGACCCATCCGGCTCATCTTGGAGCGGATCCAGATGCGAAGCACTAATATGACCGGAAAAATGGACACGAGGCCTTGACGCTATGTATGATTTGTGAAGTGGATCTTGCCCGGGTATGAGGACACCTTACTCGAAGGGTCATCCAAGTTGCGGAGAAGGAACCTAGCATTATAGGAAGGCCGAAGATATCAGCTTACCCAGCGCTAGTAGGACCGTATTTGCAATGCGGACTATTTAATCTGTGGAAATCATGCTATCCCCGTGTACGATACCTGTACTAGTGTGGCTAGACAGCCAAGTATACTGTACGCCTGAAATTTTATGGCATGGCTGTGCCCAAACTACGGTCCCGGATCAACGTGGACATGTTCTCGCTATCTGTTTTTTCCTGGACAACGGGGTTCGGATAATTGTGTGGAGTAGTCTGAAGTCTCTACATCCACTTCTCGCAGCAGAAGACATATCTATGTGAGCAAACCACGTAAGTAGCGGTGTTGGAGCATAGACAATACTTATGTACTAATGACTTTTACTTAGCGCCTGAGCAATGTCAACTCCAAGCGGTGATCTGACAGGATCCGACTCAGTGCCTATGTCGTTGACGCATTCCCTGGTCGTATCGTGGAGTTTGAAATCTTCCACTTACAGCTAGATAGCTGTGTCTATAGAACAGAGCTGGCGAAGATAGACGCAGGATGAGCTTAGTGGCGGGAATGGGGAGTAGATACCAAGACAGATGGGAATAACGCCGCGGAGCACTGCCTGAGCAGCCCTCAGAGAGTCGGATCGCGTATGTCGGACTCGCGATACTTCGCTGGAACGTGAAAGGTCTTCTTAGGTTCAGGAAGCTGTGAAAGAGACGTCATGATGACCCGATGATATACAAATTACAGAGATAACCTACATCACAATTCTGAAGCCTATGCTACGTCGCTGTCGGAGGCATCGGATGGTAGAATATGCATTACATTGCCTTTGATGTCCCATTTCCCCTCTGTCAAAAATGCCATTGAACTGCCCACAGCCCCCATCGTCGAACAAAGAGCTAACCAGACTACGTCTTCATTTTTCTCTGCGATAGCAATGTAAAACCCTCTGGCGCAACTTTGCAGCTCCTCGTGTGCGTGGCGGTGTAAGAACCGCCGAAAAGCCAACAGCATCTCCCATGTCGCCGCATCCTTCATCTGGACATTCTTGACCGTCGCTGCCATTGTTCTCAAGATCGCCCGGTATAGTCGGTGCGAATGCGTGTATGCCGACTCTGTCCCAGAGGAGGCCGTTCCCCGCCTCGTGAGAGCGCTTTTCGAATCGGCCTCATCGAGTTTACCCAGGAGCAGTTTGAAACGCGGCCAGACATCGTCCCAGATGCGTTGAAACATAAATGATCCGACATGGGTTGATAACGACTCCACCAGCATAGCCGCGGCGCTCACTACGAAGGTCTCCGTGTCCGCCAGCCTGTTCAGAATGAAAGGCCATGCTTGATGGATGGACGGAAGCAATGCAGACTCCGGAAGGACAGAGACAGAGGAACTCAGTAGGGTAAGAATTCGTGCTCGGATGAGCGGTGATCCATGAGTGATGAAATACATCGACCGAGAAACGATTTGCTTCGTCAGTACTTGGGTAGGGGTCGCAGGAGGCTCGGTATTGGGATCGTTCGCCTTGGTATCTGTGTCTTCTTTCTCTGCCTCCTTTCCCGCACCCCAGTCAATCCGAGGAGCGGGACCGTAATCAGTTTCGTCTTCATCTGCGTTCTGCGGATCATTTCTGCGTGTATACCAAAGCACGAAAGAGTCCAGCCGTCCGCTGTCTGGAGGCGATACAGAACTTGATACTATGTCCTCCTCGCGGGTGACATGGGTCTCGTCGTCTTCTTCGATGACTCTGACAACTTCACCCAGGACGTCGACAAGGCCTTCCACAATGACACTATAGCCGTGATACTCGTCTAGCCGATCGAAACACTCTTCAACGACATCGCCTGCCTTTTGAACAACGTCGCGGCCCACAAGGCGGACGAGGACGGCGAGGACCTTTGTCGCGTCGAGGTCAAGCCTTTGACGAGTTAACCGACGCGAGACTGCATCGAGCGCATAATCAAAATTGGAGAGCAGAAGATTGGCTGGCGAGGCAAAAGACATGCTAGAAGAGATGAAGCTGAGGGCAGCCAAGCCTGTAGTGGATAAGTGGAGATCGAGCGATACGATGGAGTGCAGGACAGGATAGAGGGTGGAAAGAAGCATTGGCGTGAACCGCACCTCCATGATACCAGCCGCGAGGGAGAGCAAGTGAAGGGAGAGAGCTTTGTGCAATTGATGCTGGGAAGTCGGACGGCCCGCAGATGCAGAAAGTGAAGGGGCACCAGCAGTACCAACTTGCAGTGAAGGATCCAGGACGATCAACCCCTTGATATGCTCAGTGACAGAAACTTCGTCCTGAGAATCTTCCGGGATTTTTGTAGAAAGACCCAAGAAATCATCTACGTCCCACAAGTCCGAGATGCTCCTCGCGATTCCACGAGCGACTTGTCGTACTCTCCGGTCCTGAATTCGTTGCACACCGTCGCCGACGTCAGAAGTGGAAAGAGAGACGCCAGAAACGCCCTCTAGAAGTCGGCAAGCACACCATAGGGAAGCGGCCCCTTTAGAATCTCTTCTGCTCCTACCTAGGCTTAAGAACCACTCCACCGAATAGAGGCACTCGTCGCCTGCCGCCTGCCCTAAAGCGCGAAGCATCCGCTCCAAAGCGTCTTGCGTAGATCGTGTCGCTGTGTATTTAAGGGTTATTTCCGGGAAGACCATTGATGCAGAACCACCTGGGTCATTCTCGAGTAGAAGTTGCGCTGATGAAGTGCCTGTTACGGTAACTGCTGGTGCGTCGAATTCTAACACTGACAATAGGCGCCATCCCCATTTCTCGATACCACCCATCGGTCCTAGTAGTTTTCCGAGCCCAGAAGAAACCAAAGCCAGACCCTTGGTCGTGTCGGTAATAGCGAGAAGACATGCAGCTTCGATTTGACCTGCGACATGCTCAACTTTGGCATCAGAATGGGAACTCACCAGCCGAGGGAGGGTAGCGAGATTGTCACGCGTCGTTTGCAGTAACGTCTGGAGAAGAGAATGCCGAATCTCTGGGGGTTGAAGGAAAAGTTGGCTGAGAGATTCTTTAGTATATATGGATACCGACGGAAACTGTGATTGCGATAAAGATAGAAGAAACGAAAGTAGGAGCGGCTGTGTTTGTGGCATGGAAAGTGGTGTGGCAGCGAGAATGGATGTAGAAAACACGGAGAAGGCACGCAGTGCAACCGGCGTCGGGTGGGATACAAGGGGTGTCAGAGTCTTGAGAGCCATGAGCAGCTGGGAGGATGTAGCGCGCAACCATGTCGAAGTTCGATGGACCGAAAAGGGTTTGCTGTCGACTTGAGCTTCTGACGTGTCGCTCAAGAGGTCGGCAAGGTCGTCTAAATCTGTGATGCCCCTCACCGCACCCTCCCTTAGACATATGTCATCACCAATGGATCTGATGATTACCTCCTGCATGACCGCTAGTGCCTCAACAACTATGTCGCCATTGGCCCATCCCTTGGAGGAGGAGATGCCCAAAGAAATCCGTGTCATCGCGCTCACGACTCCCGGAAGAATAGATGGTACAAATCCGTCAGTAGAATAGTGCGCGATGAGGATGTGCAAAGCACGGAGAGAATGCTTTTGGAGATTTGTGTGTGAGGATCCTGCGGTGATGATCAAAGAATTTATGGTCTGGCCTAGAATGGGTATGAAGTGACTAGATTCCGCGTGATTCTTCAATCGACTCAAGATGTCGCGGGCGGGAGAAGGATGAATGGAAGGTAATGTGAGATCTTCAGTGTCCCCTCGATCCCGCGTAAGGGCGACAAGGCATCGAACGGCGGACTCCTTCGTTTCGTCGGCCCTGGATTTCTCTTTGCTCTCGATGCACCCAATCACTGCCCCACATAGCATAAAAACCTGCTCCCATGCACGGATGTCGCAGTCCCACCACCAGCTTTCGCACAGAATGCAAAGCGCGTCAAACAATCTCTCCATGACTTGGTCCGGAATCGCTGAAGGGGGGTTTCGACGTAGCATCGACGTCAGAGGAAACATAGTGTACGATACCAGAGGCAACTCCAAGGTGTAGCCTGATACGTGCAATTCCTGTAGCATCTCATTTAAACGAGATAGAAGGGATAGCACGCGAGGAACTTGTGTCGGTGTCAAAAGCGAGTGTTCCAGCAGAGGCACGCATATTGTTTTCAGCTTGAAAACACAGAAATCAAATTCAATAATCGGTGGCAATTCTTAAAGAGAATAAAATACCTGTCGAAAAGCATCCTGGGATGTCATAGACGTCATGGAGGGCAGTTGTTTGCCTATTCAAAAAGTTCGACCTCGTTGAAAGGAGACTCAGTGCTATCACAAAGCTCACGGGCCGCAATGCAGATCGCGTATGCCTATAGGTTCTATGTGAAGCACCGGAGATTTATGCATGGAAAAATAGGGATCATCGCAACACACAACTTTGGCACTTCAACCTTTCACTGCCAAAAACGCGTGCGTCACGGCGTGACAAGTCGCCAAGCCGAGTCCTGCCGCGGGCCGAGTCAAAGCTTGACAATTGACCATCCCTCTCCTCCGTCCCACTTCCGACCCTGCCTCTTTCCGAACTCCCATTAACGCGTTTGCCACCCTCCAGCTTTAGATTTACCTCCACACCTTTAAGGGAACATACTAGGCCGTCATTATTTCTTTCCTCCACAGCTTAGAGGGCGGGAACATCACGGTTTGCTCGCCGTCGCTGATACTGCAACTCGGGCGACCAGGAATCGAGGCGACCTCCCACAACTTTGTTGCGCCGTAATCACTCCTCAGGATGCTACGCTATAGACTTTAAGCTTCTAGATTGACTCTTAAGGCTTCCTGCAATATTTAAATTAAACATATTTCGTCATGAGCTGCCTAGATATCCCTATCGGTGACGGGCCTCGGTTGTTGCTCGTCGATTCCTACGATTCCTTCACCCACAAGTCTGTACTTACTCCTTTCTCGATTCTTCAACGGACCGACTCAAGTCTTTTGTTAGCCTTGCTGCGCTATGTCGTCAAGCCATTCCCGGCTGTCACGTACATATCATGAAAAACGACGTTCTCTCCGTTGAACAACTGTCCAGTGTCCTCTCTTACTTCTCTGCCGTGATTGTTGGGCCGGGGCCAGGATCTCCAGAGAATGCGGAAGATATTGGGATAGTCAAACATTTGTGGAAAATCTCAGACGACATCATGCTCCCAATATTTGGCGTCTGCCTAGGACTCCAGAGCCTCGCCATTGAATTTGGGGCCAGTCTGAAGAGACTACATGTTGTCAAACATGGACAGATATCGCGAATACATCACGATGGGACTGATCTTTTCCAGGGTGTCGGGGTCGCAAATGCTGTACGTTATCATTCTCTCCACGTCGAGCTACCCGAAAATGGCGAGATAGAGCGACTTGCGTGGGCCGACGACGGTGCTGAAAACGGACAAGTTGTCATGGCCGTAAAGCATAGGACAAAGCCCTTTTGGGCCGTCCAATATCATCCGGAATCCATTTGCACTGCAGGGGGTGGTCTTGATGTGCTCCGCAACTTTTGGCGCCTGGCACAAGTCTGGCTTGCTACTCTCGCGCGGACGGTTCGACCTTTTGAACCGGAGATCATTCAACTGGTCGGTCCGCCTTGGCCTCATCTGCGTCCGCATTCCCCTCCCAGCTCCCCACGAGGTCCTACTACATCGACAGTCGCTACTTCGGTGATAGATTTACCAAGAACGTCCGTGTCCACTATATGTGAGCTCCTCGGTGCTCGCGACGAAGCCTCACCTTTTGTTGTTTTAGAATCGGCTGCTCAACCAGGCCGATTCTCGATCGTCGGATCCCTGACTGCCTGTTCGCCTAGGATAACCTACGTCGCAGGCGAAGCGCATGTGCGCCTTACCAGAGGAAGCAAGTCTACTTTGGAGCCTTTGGGAAGCCATGATATCTGGTCCTGGATCGCATCGTTTGTTCGTTGCCGCAAGATAGGTGGTGGTGCCCCCGAAATCCCTTTTTGGGGCGGGCTTGTTGGTTATCTGGGCTACGAAATTGGCGTCAACACAATCGGCGTACATCTGCCATCGCGAGACTGCGTCAATAGGGCTGGGCGACCTCCGGATGTAAATCTCGTTTTCGTCGAACGGAGCGTCGTTAAGGACATGTTAACCGGGAAGGCTTACGTTCAAACAATCAAAGCAAACGACGAAGCTTGGCTGAGAGAGACAGTTGCGAAATTGAAGAGCCAATCCGGTAGCTGCTCCGCAAAAGCTTCAAACATTATCACGGGACCCATCTTCCTCGATGCACCTCGTGTTACGCTTCCCGACAAAGCCTTATACAAATCTCGTATCGCGCTGGCGAAGGAGCATCTATTTGCTGGCGATTCGTATGAGCTCTGTCTCACCGCCCTCACACGTATTCGCGCCTTGTCTCGGAAACGCTGCTCCGGATCATCAACCTCATGGAACCTCTATAAGCTTCTTCAGCATCGTAATCCCGCCCCCCATGCTGGCTACCTTCGCCTTCACCCTACTACCCTCATTTCTTCGTCCCCGGAACGCTTTCTCTCCTTTTCTCGTCCGTCCTCCACTCTGTGCCAGCTCCGTCCAATCAAAGGGACAGTCCGCAAAGGCCCTGGCATCACCCGCGAAGTTGCTGAACAGGCGCTGAAGGGCTCTGCTAAAGAAGTGGCAGAGAACCTTATGATAGTCGACCTCATCCGTCACGATTTGCACGGGGTCGTGGGGGACGACGTCACGGTCAAGCAGTTCTGCAGCGTAGAGGAATACGAGACCGTGTGGCAGCTCGTGAGTGTCATAGAGGGAAGACTATCCGAGGGTGCAGATGGCCCCGATCTGGACTCTGAGGGTGAGCTGGGATGGGAGGTTCTCAGAAGAAGCCTGCCCCCAGGTACGTGCTTTGCGGTTGCGATGTGATGTATTTCTGAGTCGCTGTCTGATCCTTTCCTTGCATCTATAGGGAGTATGACTGGGGCACCTAAAAAGCGCAGCGTGGAAATTTTACAAACCCTTGAAGATAATGAACGTAACATATATTCAGGTGTCTTCGGATACTGGTGCGTGAGTGGCGGAGGCGACTGGTCTGTCGTCATTCGCAGCTGTTTTAAACACGACGATCGGCATGATCATCATGATCATCCTGCCCCACGCCGAGATGAGGACGATGGACGTGCAAGAGCATCTCAAGACGTACAAGACGTGGAAGAGGAGGAATGGACGATCGGTGCAGGCGGTGCCATCACCGCGCTTTCTGACGAGGACGCAGAATGGGATGAAATGATCACAAAGTTGCAGAGTGTGCTTCAGACATTCGAAGAGGCAGGACAAAGAATATAGAAGGCATGGCCGTTTGTATATGGGCGGGGAGTCATCAACTGGCTTCCATTAGTTCGCTTAGATCTGTATCAACACATTCTGACTAGCACCACATACTTAGATAACGCCCGTAGCTACGAAATCACACTTATAATTATGTAGCATAGTTTTTTCTCATCAAACGATGTTGTTTCCTTGTATCAGCCATCAGTGCCTCTAGCACTGGCTCTGTGACGAGATGATGGGACTTGAATACGGAACAGGATAACTCGTACTGCATTGACCTATCCGTTCAAAGTATGGAGATGAGGGCCTGAATGTTAACAGAAAGAATACAATCCGCCAGGAGTTAATAGCATTAAACAGATAAAAAGTTTCGATCCTAGGAAGCTTCAGTAGCACCCAGGGAAAGCCTCCGGTAATTGGGAATAGGACACGAAGACGCGCATTGCGAGCGCGCTGTGAGGTCATATCACCAAAATATGATTACAGTGTGATCTACCTGTCAGAGACAGCCAAAATGTCTATTTACACACAAGCTACTGACAGAACCTACATCAGAAGAATAATATAGCAGATACAACACGACTCAGAGCTAAGCGCCGACAGCCGCAACGTCAGAGACAGAGACAACAGTGGGGGATGCATCAACAGCGGGAGGGATTGGTAAAGAGGTTGAAGGTGCTAGTCCAGCCTTGGTAGTTGCGACGTCCTTCGAAGACGTTTCGTTCGGGCTTTGAGCAATCTTAGCCTTTTTCTTCTTCTTCAAGAACCCTACAATAACCTTAGAGGTTAACTTTCATTGAGAGTGATAAGGAAAATGGTCTGACCAGCTGCTACAGCGCTCTTGACGTTGTCTACGATTTCTCTGCTCTGCTCGAGATACTCCGTGTCATCAAGCCGATGCTTCTTCCCAGCAAGCGTTTCGGGTTCTCCGCTCCCGCTTGGGCCACCGTTCTTGTCAAGTCCCAACTTGCGCTCAAGAGCCTCAAGCTTGGCGCGTTGGGCCTCGGACGCAGCTTTCTTTCGAGCAGGTTCTTGTTCGAGGTACTCTGCAAGCCTATGCGAACACAAGGGGTTCATCATTTGGCACCCAACAAGTAGACAAAAACAGGCGCACTTCTTTGCCTCTTTGATTGTGCTCAGCCTCCGACCGCTTAGATCTCTGCACGAGTCATTGTTACTCGTCTTCTGGCTGCTCATCCGTCCACCAGCTGCACGCAATTGAGACCCGAAACCTCCCTTCCCACCGCGCATGCGAGGCGTGAGCCTCAGCGATACCAGTGCTTCATCGGGAGAATGGAGTGATGAGAGAGTGGAAAAGCCGTTCGAGAGGGCTCGAGAGTGAGGTGCGAGGAATAGGTCGGATGTTGGAGGAAGGAATGGATAACGTGTCGATAGAACGCCATAGAGCTCGTCAATTGTCGTCTCTGATGGCGCAGAGAATGCAAGGGTCGGAAAAGGCGAGAAAGTGGAGACAAGCACGGTCGTAGACATTGTCAAAGCTGCGGTTACAAGTCAAACACAGGAGAAGTTGGTCGTGGCTGAGCTGAGTCAGCTAGCAGCACTCAAGGTCCACGTGTCAGTATGGAGTTCCCGGGGTCCCTTCTCCCCAATCGAGGAATGCCAGCTAACTGACCAGCAAAGCAACCCAACCTTCGCCCACACCATGGTAAGCACCCCTCTCATCTCCTCCTTCAACGTGTTTCTGTGCAGGAATTCACCACACGAAACAATGTCTTCGCAGTCTGACTCTGACTCTGCCCGCCCCGCAACCCCCCGCACCGCCGGCGCAAACGCAGTTGCGAAACCACCAGGTGCACAGATTCGGTACGTGTGCTGGCTCTGACATTCGTCGCTACATTCTCCGTTTCAAACGAGTCCTGACCATGATCACGATATTGCGCTGCGTAATGTAGTCGTCGCGCTGGCGCCTCGCAAGTTTCAAAGCCAAACTCGTCGCGCGCAGCGGGTGCCGGCGGATCTTCCAACACTATGCTCAAGCTCTACACCGACGACTCACCAGGACTCCGAGTGTGCGTTCTATACATTCCATTTCACCAGAGCGCCATGAACGCTGATGTCGTCATATCTCTGCAACTTGCGCATGACAAACCCACAGAGACCCATTCATCGTCCTCGTCCTCTCGCTGTCCTTCATCGCATCCATCTTCTTCCTCCACATCTCCGCGAAGATCATCCGTGCATTCACGAAGTAATATATGTACTATCTTTCGCGTACCCTTTGGTTGAGTGCGCACGGTCACACGGTACACGGTCAAGCGGTCGGTGTTCACGCGGCGGTGGGGCTGGGACGGGATACTACCTAAAAGATCTTTTCCCACTACGGACTCTCGCATGTGTCTGGCAATGTCACGTTCCTTTCTTTATTGGCACGTCCTCACTCAATGTGTCGTGCGAAGGAACACGTTGCAGCAGCTTCCAATACTTCAGCCAGCAAGTTCCTCTCAGGGGAACACAAGTTCAAAAACGCAACTTTCGACAGCTTCCTAATCCCAAAACAAACTTCAACTTTCATTTATGGCCCCTTCTACGTGCTCGCCTTCTCTAGGACAGACCATATGCCATCTTCTACGGACCGGATGGTTTTGGACGAGGTATTCAAGCTGGTCATGAAGTACGCGACGTTGCCCAGTGTCCGAAAATGCATGCTGAACTGCGCGCCCCCTGGCGCAGGCGACCCACCATTTTCACCGTGATTCGCAGAGTTCAACGACTTGAGCACAGTTTCTGCCGAGTGCGATTGATATCCTAAACACGCCGCATGCTCAGCATGTTGATATCAGAAGCATGTCATGAATGACACTCACCGCCGTGGTGATCCACAAGTTTGATGGCTAACACCGTACCCAGTGTCATCACTTCGCTGACCGCACCAAGGTTGGATACGGCATTAACGAAGCCAGGATCCCAGAAACTCCACACGTTCGCGGCTTCCCTCTCCGGCGTCAAGCCCCTCCACATCTCCCGAGCCTCATTCCAAGCTTCGCCCTCCGCAAGCCCTTCCACAATATTCAGTGCCTCGTTCGCGACTTCGCAGCCCACGGCATGCGCGGAATAGCTGTGTCCATGCAAGAGGGCATCGACCTTGCTGTCGCTCAGGAATGCCCGGAAGATAGAGTCAGTCGCGAGCGTGGCCGCGAGGGGCACGAGACCGCCAGTGAGGATTTTAGCATTGACCGAGATATCAGGGTTGACACCGAGGAGAGGTCCGGTGCTTTGTAGGCCGAGGCGGTAGAGACCGACAAAGACTTCGTCGAAGATAACGGGGAGGCCGGTCCATTCGTTCGAGGAAACGGGTGCGGGCGAGGAGCCGCGGACGACATCGATCATGATTCGCTGGAACAGAGGGTCGACGAATACCATGCCGCCTGCACCAAGCACAAGTGGCTCGAGTACAAGGGCAGCAAATGGCGGTCCACCCTTTTCGCGCAATTTTTGACAGCTCCCTTGGATGTGTTTCCGATACAGATCGGCCAAGGGGGTCTCCAGCCGGTTTGCAACATCGTAAGCCCAAGCAATGGATTCAACCTCCACTTGTCCCTCTCGGGAAATGGTTTCGGGGACTGTGATAACCGTCCGCCCTCCACGCACTGATACGGAAGGAGTATCAAACCAGTAGCCCTTTGCCTGATGCCATTCGCACGTATAGACCCCTTCTTCACACGCGTCCATAGCACCGATGGTGTCGCCGTGGTAGCTACCTTTGAGGCCGATGATGCCCAAGTTCTTTTTGTCCGTGCTGACCAGATCTTTGCCCTCGCGGACAGACCAGGCACGGAGCGCCATCTTGATTGCGATTTCCATTGCCGTAGACCCGTCGTCGGAGATAAAGGCGCGCGATGCCCAGCCTTTTCCTGGCCCGTCCTTGACGAGGCGTTCAGACAGTCTGAGCGCTGGGAGGTGCGTCGCCTGAGGGAACATGACGTGCCCGTACCGCCCTGCAGCGCGCGCCGCGGCTAGTGTGAGGGATGGGTGCGCATGCCCAAGGGCTTGCGTCCACCATGATGCCGAGCTGTCAAATTGAGGCGTAAGGACAGAGTGGGTAGCACCTTGGGTGGACAGCTGCGAAGCGTCTTTATGGCCTTTGTACACAGAAAAGTAGTCGCCCCACGCGCTGTCGATAACGTTGACGTCTTTTGGGTGTTTGACCAGGCCATGCTGAACGAAGGGCCACCAGACGGTATCGAGGGTCCGACTAGGCATGGATTCCAGCTCGGCTATTCGTTGACTATGGCAATTATCGAGAACGCGGAGGACCTCGAATAAACCACCTTCGTTATCGCCCGGTACAATAGATCCATAATATTGCTCCGTAGAATCAAAGTTCTTTTCCAGATCAGTTTCCCGAGGAGGTGGGGCATCAAATGCCGAGACGTTGACTCCACGTTCGGCAAAGTACGATGCCAAATACTCCCAGTTGCGATAGTATTCGTCTTTGAATATTAACACGGAGTCCACAATATAGCCCCGCAGGAGAAGCGATTCGTATGAGGAGATTGTCGAGGATATACCGCCCAGTTTTGAGTCTCCGATCAGATGGTGGGCAAGAAGAGCGGCCTGTAACTGTCAAGTTGTGTAGTGCCAGACAACGTCGGGCTATGCACGCCTATGAACGAGACATTAGACATCATCAGGAGCATGCGAGGAAGTTCAAGTTCCCTGCCACTCACTGTGGAGGTTATGCCTCACCTCCAGCTGTCTCGACGTACATGTGCGCGCCTGCAGACGATTGAGACGCACACTGACGAATGTGACTCGCGACGGAGGTCACGAACGTTTTGTCAGAGGGGATTGTGACCTAGATTTCCATATTACATGATCATACGAGGAAACCAAGTCAAGAAACTTACGACGTTGCCATCTTTCTCTGCTGCCATTTTAGCGGCCAAATGCGGACTTAAGGGTTCGTCGAAGCGGAAAAGACATTGAGTATGAACGAGATCTTTTCGCGCGCCTGCGTGACGCTTGATGTATCTGAGCACAAAATGAACAGTTCAGCGACATACAGAAGTTGTGGGAAGAACAAGGCTCACTCGTCGTCTGCATCCTGCATAGGCCCGGTGCTGACCGGCTTCAGGTAGAACACCTGGTTTTTCAAAGCCGCGGAAGCGCGAACCAGAGCTGAAGTAAGCACTGTCTTTCCAACATCAGTGTTGGCTCCAAAAATCTGGTGCACGCGCAGGTTCTTGAAGAGGATAGACATGCGTTGCAAGTCTGGTCATCCGAGTCGTGTCGGGAGCCGGATGTCCGGCGAGACAGGGCGAGCCGCGATTCTTTGATTTGTTCGTGTTAGGATCGAAAGCTCTCGGACAACAAACTCAAACAGCTGTCTTGGCACTGGCGTCACCTTGCTTGGCTTGCTCGCCATGGAACACTTGATAGCACCTGTGGCGACTCTCACCGGGCTCTCAGACAAGTCAAGGGCATGCCTCGAACGACTGCAGTCTCACCAACCAGAACAGGTTGATTTGTTCGTACAATACAATACAATCTCGAGTCCTCTTTCCATTCGAGCTGAATCATACCATGCTGGGCGTTGCCGTCTCTCTTTAGAACAACCTATCCTGCGTCCAAACTAGCGGCAGTGCTGATCCTCCTGTACGAAAAGGCAGGCGAGCTGCGAGTTTTGTTGACTACACGGTCAAAGTCTCTCCGATCTCATCCTGGTCAGACTGCTCTCCCTGGTGGCAAAGTTGACGAGACGGATTGTGATGCCATACATACTGCGGTACGTCGAAAAATTTTGTGTATCGCCATCCAAATAAGAGTTTCTCATCTGTCCACAGTATCGAGAAGCGAATGAGGAGGTCAGACTGCCCCTTGAATCGCCACACGTACATACAGTATGCACGCTCAGGCCGTTCCTCTCTCCATATAGGCTGCTGGTCACACCGGTTGTGGCGTATCTGGACGATGTATCATTGCTAGATGAGCTTCAAGCGTCTGATGGGGAGGTTGAGCATATCTTTGATCACCCTCTCGAAGCACTCCTCGACCCCACTGTTTCGAGGAAGGAATCTCTCGTGCCAATAGGCGGCGAGCACTGGCCATATGAAACTGAACTTCACGTGAGGACTGTCGCATTTCATGAACAATCTCACTTCTGATTCGATCATCCAGAACACATCTGACAATCATTTTGCGCTCCTCGGCGACAGCCTATATCGGATGCATCGATTTAGGACGACAGCGTCCCCGATCAAAGGGTTGACATCAGATATTTTGGTATTATCGTTGTATTCAAGGATCTGGCATCCTTTCCTGACTCGTATCTTGCAGGTTTTCACAGCTGAGGTTGCATACGAACGAGAGCCTGCTTACGAGCGTTGGGCCCCTGGCCAATTGTCTGGACTTGCATCCGTTCGTCTCATGCTTGAAAATGATGGCAAGAGCGTCCCAGGATATCAAACCTCCCAGGTTCATGTGCCGGATGGGACGAAGACTTGATCACAATTTACAGATCCGCCATCACATATGTGGCTCTTATTTAAGAGCTGTGATATCCTTATATAATTTTTCCCCTTTCAACCTAGATCATAACGAATATGGGACTAGCATAAAGTCTATAGATGCAATGAAGCCGCCGCTGCCTCGATTCGTACCAATATAGGAGCATAGCATTGACACGGCTTATCCGCCTATTTTCTGAGCTCGATGACATGGTCGTGGATCTCAATTCTAAAGGTTGAATCTGCCGTCATTTCTGCCAGCTTCTATTTTTGCCTTCTCCGTGTCTGACAGTCTCCTACTTATTGTCACTTGACTTCTCCGACTATCACCTCGTTACTGAAGGACATAGGCGGACTTACGCAAGGAGTTGGAAGACGATATCAGCGAAATATCTTATTCCACAGGCAGAAAGACATGAAAGGACATCAGGAATATAGATCGAATGTGAGGGTTTTTCCTGATCGATCGATGAACTGATTTTACTACTCTCTTCACTCTGAGAAGGCGTCGCGGAGCACTCGAATCTCGACACAGTTGGCCTATTCACACGTCGTGCATGTCACAGTCTGCATCTTATCTCAAGGGTGGAACTGTCCGCAGGTGTGTACATTATACAATGAAGCGCATACCAGTTTTGACAATGCTGAATGCGATGATTCCTTGATGTCGGTACGGGCTGAAGGGAAGATAGAGATAGCTCGGCAAGCGCCGACTGCTTGCATCTTTGTGACCGCCTTGAGCGAAGAGGAGGTCCGAGAGTGTTCAACTTCTGGACTTCCTGAGACCTATGGATGCCATTATTTGGACTATTTGGGTTTTCAGCGATTTACGCATCATCCAGCACCATCTTCCAGGTTGCTTTCTCGATTTTCAGTCTTGAGTCGCCCGTGATTTTATAATTCCGCCGGAAACTCGCGACGCGCTTCTCGAATATTGACATTCCGATATGACGCACAATCAAATATCATTCTCATATCAAGTACTCGTCCAACGTTCTTTCCGTAGAGTTGGATCACAATACCTGGACGCAGCTTCACGTAGCATGTCGTCTCATTCACCATCCGTGCATGAAGTGCTATCAGCAGCTCGGCGGGAAGTGTGAGCGGCTTTCCCGAGGAAGATCTTCGAGAAGGGGGTCCCGACAATCTCGGTTACTTCCCAGCAAGGCTAGGGCATCCGCTGCAACAAGGTCGTTATTGTATTGTGCGAAAATTAGGGTGGGGTCAATACTCGAGTGTTTGGCTGGCAAAGGATAAAAGGTGTGTTACCTCATTAGACATTTCAAAGGAATCACTCAATCGGCGTTCCTCGATGCATAGGGATGATCGTTTTGTCTCACTCAAAATCCTGACCTGTGAAGCGACCAAAGCACTATCTGGCGCTGAACAGAGGTCGGATGAACTGCAAATTTTGACTAAGATCATGGTCGCTCGACCCTTGCATCAAGGGTTCAAGCACAACCTTGCTTTATATGACTCATTTGAATTCACAGGGCCGCACTCATCTATGTCTTGTCACAGAAGTCCTTGGTGTCAGTCTAGATTATCTGCGCAAAGCCAGGGACGATGGCGATCATCGTTTGCGAGTCAGTACTGTCAAAAGAGTGGCAAAGCAGGTCCTCTGTGGCCTCGAATATCTGCACGACGAGTGTGGTGTTGTTCATGCGGGCAAGTCTTTTTAGCTTTTCTTTAACAGGTGTAATCCCGAGCTCAATGTATAGACATCAAGTACGATAATATTTTATTCCGCCCGATCGATGTCAACGCAGTCATCGCTCATGAGCTGGTAGCATCCCATCCAAATCATATGACTGTGGAACCGAAATCTCTCCCGCTATTGTTCCGATCGTCTCTCAAGCATTGCCGTTGTCCACTGATCCTTCGATCCGTGAAGGTTCTCTTGAGGCTGTCATAGCAGATGTTGGACATTGTCAGTAATCTGTTCCTTGCCATATCATAGTAGACTGATAACCCGTCAGCTCACTGGACAGATCGTCATTTCCAAGAGCGCATTCAGCCAAGCGCTCTACGCGCCCCCGAGGTCATTTTGGGATATCCATGGAATGCACTAGCTGATATATGGAATTTTGGCTGTCTCGTCAGTAGCATTATTCGAATAATGCGATGAGCCTCTTTCACAGATGGGTTTCTTTTGGCCGCAGATCACAGAACTACTGATTGGATTCTGGCTATTCGAATTCGGGGCCATGGAACAGAATGGGATGCGGAAGAAGATCATTTAGCACGGATGACGGAAGCGCTCGGTACACCTTTCGACCCATCCTTTCTATCCAAATGCGTTCACAAGAATAAGTTCTTCAAGGAAGACGGCGAGTCAACTTCGACACGGTTTTTTCCGGTCAACTGCCTCCTGACACTTGCTATGCTTCAGGCTCATTCGCGCATTTCACTACTCACAAAGAACCTACCTGGCCACTCGGGAGACTTCTTGACGAGTTCTCGTTATTAGATGCAGGGAGTGAGGGCGCAAAATCAGCTGAGCTATTTCTACGCCGTTGTCTGCGGCTCGTCCCGGAAGAGAGAGCAACCGCCAGGGAACTGCTCAGTGACTCGTGACTGTTGGATGAGTGAAGAATGAGGAGAGGGTAAATCATGTGTTCTCCAAACCTCGAACGCACCCAAGAGAGGCCCAAAGACCACCTTGTCGTTGTATTCAATACAAAATGACGAAGTCATGTTGCCACCAGAATACACTCCAGGTAAACCGCCAAACCAAACATATACCGCACTTACTACGTTGTTTCACACGCAGTGATCACTTTCTGCTACTGTTTGGCGTATAAGCTCATACTACTAAGACCGCGCAATATTGCATGACAGAGGGGCCTCTTATTCTCGTCCGTTTGTCCGCCTTGATTTGTTGATATGTCTCGTTATCTTCAGAGAAACATCAGAGCCATCAGTCTTTGAATATCTAGATCTTGAAACGTCTCCTCGCTACAAATTTAAGAAACAAAAAATACAACATTAGATACTACGGCGCACCACAAGGTATCGAGGCCGATTGATTACGGGTATCATGCATCGAAGCCCAACGCAAACGCGAATCAAAAAACAAAAATAAATCTTGGCAAATTGAACCCGCCGACTTTACTTCGTCATCTTCCCCTTCTTCTTTGTTTTCCTCCGCACAGCCTCTTCCCACTCCTCAGGTTCAATCTCCTCTATACCTTCAACATAACCCACTCCCATGAAAACTGGCTCTCCGCCAGCACCGCCATGCGCAAGGAAACCCAAGTTCTTGTTTCGCGAGCCTACACCGATTAGCAATTCATCATCCTCAAGGTCCACCTCGTTCAAGTCCTCGCCCTGCAACACGTCTTCAGCCTGCCGTAGTTCCTCATCCAGTGTCCGACGCCGCTGCCGTTTATTAGATGTTTGATTTGAAGTGCTTCGTGCGGAGGCGGCACCGGCGCTGCGTGATGATTTCGAAGATGTCTTGTTACTGGCAGATGCGACTGGGATACGCGAAGCCTTGGCCACGGGTGCAGCTCGTCCCTTCTCTTTCCTCTTTCCCTTGACTGATGGTCGCAGCTCAGGCTCAGGAACCGCGGCTTCCGCCGCAAGCTGATCAGCGTCATCGCGGATGCCGTCGTCGTCGTCGTCATCATCATCGTCATCTACGATCAGGGACTTCGGATGGGGTGTTGATTGCCCTCGAGTACGCGCAGGTGGCTTCGGTTTTTTGGGTGTGTCCGCCGGCATGGGAGAACTTGGCACGCGCTTGTCGAATGCAGTCTGAGTATGTCGTGGAAGATTCACGGGGGGTTGGGATATAGATAGTTCGTTTCTGAAAGACAAGATGCTGATATCCGAGATCTCCTCCCCGCCTAGAGGTTTGTTGATGGAGGGCACACGGATGGGACCTCGATTTCGTTAAGAGGAATGATGGGCGGCGTAGGTGGTAACCTTTCCTCCAGGCTATTTTCCCCATCGAGGTCGCCGTCAGACGTCAAAGAAGGTGTAGCAAGATCAGCCCCATCACCTGTAACCGAAGGCCAGTTGCGAACAGAGGATGATTGCAGCGATTGAGATAATGATGAAGGACCAGGTAGCTGTGAGTGGAAGGAAGCCACTGAATGATCGTGACAGAAGGTCTGATGAATGATGTCTTGTGATCTCAACGGGAGCCATTGTCTGGCGGCGCTTGACGGCTTGAACCTCATCAGCGCTGTACCCATCCCGCTTACGCTTCTCGCCCACTCCAGGTCCTGATCCTTGAGTTTCAGTCAATCCCCCCCTACCTTGCGTAATCTAACAGTCTTCATCTCTGTTAAGAATGCAGCCATCTTGTCCGATGGAACGTTTACAGTGGGTTGGCCGGTTCGTCTCATCCGCGGTGCGCCACCATAAACGACGGAGTTGATGGGCGCCTCAACAGGCGTCGGTGCATGTCTGAGGCTTGCACGAACACTGGCGAACAAACTCTCTGTGTCCGCTGAGGATGAAGTAGGCGCACGAATACTTGTCATGGGAAGCGGTGGAGGGGGAGGAGGGGGGAGGAGGCATTGCATGTGTATTTGACGACGTTGTTGGCCGTTTAGCTAGCTGATGCAAAGTATAAGATAGTGAACAATATGAGAAGAGTATCTCACCTCTTCTCTCAACTGGCGCACTTCTTCTTCAAGTAGCCTGATCTTCTCTTGGAAATCAAGTCTCTCCTCGTAAATCTGCGTGGTATCTGGGCCACTTCCCAGTATTGTTCCTTCTCCTTCTGTTCTTCTATCACAGCGATCAACTCCCGTTCCTTGCCACGTACTCGAATCTCTCCAACTATCTCCATGAATTGGTTCTGAATAGTCGTATACGGACCTTGAGCTTTCAGGCGATCGCTCTGCGTCTGAGCTCTCAAACGAGATAGCCTTTGCTTTGCCTTTGCCATCCTGGAATGACCATTCCTATGCATATTCGGAGATAACTGAACCAATGGAAGCAAAAGTGACGGATCTGCGTCGTCGCTAAATCTACGCACTGCATCGTCAATTATCGAGCCAGGGCGGGGACGTGACGGTGACTTGAGAATGCTGGGATTTCTCGTGCTTGCGTTTCGAGATACAGGGCTCCGCGGGCTGGAGGGACCGGCCTCAGGCATTTCGATATGAGAGGATAGCATGGAACGAGTGTTGCTAGGATTGCCGGAACGATGGCGGGATGTGTTTGTTTCAAAGCGCACGTTTCGATGAGCGTCATCACCTCCATTCATGTAATGCTCAGGCTCCAGAGACGGAGAGCGGAGATACAATGACCCTGGCATGGTCTGGACCGACAGCGCTGCAAAGCACGAGAAACCGGTGGCATAGAAGTTCTGGACGTTCTGGTACCGACGAAGCTTAACGAGGTGTTGAAATCAGTGTGAGCGTTACGCCCAGGGGGCGTGTGGCAAGAGATGCACACACCTTGTTTGTTCATAGCGTCGTTGGGAGGTGACGGCGATCTCCTCAATGATGGTGCTCGCGAAGGCGTTTCCTGAGCGAGGGGGAAGGAGATGCATCGGAATATTCCTGCTCGGATGAGGAAAGCGTAACGGGCAGGTCCCTAGAGCTCCTGCGGTCACGTCGTTCTCCCCTCACCCTCCTCTTCTGATTGACGACACCATTGCCCTCGCGCTGTCGTTTATGATTTCTCGATGAGGCAGCCTTCGATGTTTTGTCAATGCGACGTCGCCGTTGTGCTGAAGCTTTCGATTCACAGACTCCTATGCCTTGAAATTTGAACAATAGGGTTTTGAATCATGACCTACTCACCTCTGCTCTGGGTGCACCAGTTGCGCTGCTCACAAAATTCTCAACCTCTCGAGATATGAATCCGAAAACACTGGAAAATATTCCAGATTGAGCGGGCGGGTTGCGCTCTGAGGGAGGCATGCAGGCTCGTCGTGGTTCAAGATGAGGAGGATAAACAAGGATAAACAAACGCGTCGCGACGTTCAAATTGCCAATTTTGGCACCAACTGCCTCGTCTCAGCCCACCAGGCAGTCTACAAATGTGAGTCATAGATATGAAAGAAGTCATGTACACAACATAAAAGTCGTCAAGGAGTATAAAGATGGCAAAGGAGTATATCGAAAGCGCGAAAGTCCAGCTGGAGATCATCCTAGGTTTTAAAAACATACAACTACACTAGAATAGATGTTGAACCTCTCAAATCAGGCAGTGTTCTACAGATCATTGGTAGCCCTGATACGAGTAGCTAGGAGGCCCGCTGCCGGCCCCCGCGACAGACGCGCGCACCGCAGCATACGGGTCAGCATACTGCATGGTCCTGCTAATGCGGGGTTCTTCTGCGGCAGAAGCAGAAGAGCCAAATCCAGTCGGCGCGGGATCAGAGAATGCGCCATAAGCATCCATGCTTGGTCGCGGTTGAGCAGCAATCGGACTATCATGTCGAGCTGGCGTAGGCATGCTGAATCCTCCAGAGGGAGCGGTGCTGGCCGAGGTGCCAGAATAGCGATTAGTGTCTGCGAACGGCGACCCCGCAGCGTTATCCGACGTTGGACGCCGAGGAGGGGGAATCACGTCATAGGCGGACTCCTCGTCGCCATCCCCGCCTTCGTCGTACTCGGTGGGATGTTGAAAGGGAGGATCACGTGGTCGCGTCGATTTGCCCGACCTCCAGTCATAAATGGCGAGGCCGAGTGAAGCAGCCCAAGACCCTATGTGAAGTCAGCCAATGACCATCAGGTTCTAGAGCATGACTGACCAAAAGCTAGCCAGAAAAAAATTGCTCCAGCCTTCTTAGTACTACACCACCCATCCAGACCTTTCGTGAAGTCATCGCCTTTGTCGGCGTTGGGGTCGTTAGCAGCATTTTTACACCCCGCTTGTGTCCACGCAGAGATTGTCGTAATAAAACTATGGTAGTATAAGGTTGAGTCATCACGTTCGAATGAATAAGAAGACAGGGAAAACACGTACGCAATGAGGAGACTGAAGGTGGTGCCTGCCCCGACCAGAATGAAGCCAACGCGAATCTCTTTCAATGCCCGAGCCAGCCGTATGAGTTTGTCATATTTTTCGTATACGACTGGAACCAATAGCATGAATGTAGAAAGGAGCATGCCAGATATAGACACGAAGAGAGCAAATCCTGACAGCCCAGCTGTCGAGATTTTCGTGATAGAGTGAGCAATACATCGACAGAAAGCAGTCAAATGCAAATGACACACATGGTCCAACACCCCAACGCGCCTGGAAAGCAGCAACACTAGCAAAACAGCACATTGCAAGGAAGTTGAAAAATATTTGTGACGTGTGGAAGATTATTGCCGGCTTTGAGACGATCATCTGTCGCACCAGACGAGAGCATTAGTCAATCAAAAGAACCATTGTCGATGGAGGAAAACTAAATGAACCACAATCCATATCATCCATAGCAGCGGAACAAAGAGGATGAACACAAGTGCCCCCGCCGTGTCCATGAACGTCGAGGAAGAAGAGCATTACGTAACACAGTTGCAACTTCTCCTCGTATTCAGGAAAGGCTGCGCATCGATGGAAACAGATAGAACCCAAACACGGAGATGAACAAGAAAAGGTGGCACGTACATCGTCTTCAAAACCCATCGCGCCGCGCCCATTCCCAATTCCTCCCGACACCGACGTCGACATGGGTTGGCTGTTCTTGTCCGGAAGCACCCTCGATACACCGTCCTTCAGTTTATCCAAGAACGACATGCTGTCAAGACTGAATGACGCTTGAGACCAATAGGTAATGCGTGTTGTATATCCTCGAATGTCTGTGAGGCGATTGGCCGAATCGAGGTAGAGGTTTCAGGAGAAGTGTGGTAGACGATGCAAGTCGGATGTGTGCGAGGGTCAGGAGATATATGTGGAAAAGGCTGTACAGAATATCAAAGCGATGGCTATGTTGTGCGGCCTGTGCGCTCTAGCACTGCCTCGAATTCGTGAAGTCGTAGAGCTCGTCGCAAGGATTAGTGACTAAAAAGTGGTGTTTGTAGCCAAGCATGATACAGTCCCGCTGGGAGGGTTAGGGTGATCCGGTGTTAGTCAGCACTGGTCCGTAGCCCCGAATCGAAACCCGAAATCTCAGTCGGATTTGCAACTATCTGACGAATGACACAAGATTTGTCTTAACCAATACACTGAAAGCGACACAACATTGGGTATAGACAATAAGTTAAAATGTGACTTTGGCTTCAGCAATAAGATGGTCCCGCCAGCATTCGCACCACGCCTCACAAAATCTTGCGTACAAGCCCCCCACCGAGTGCCATACCTAGATTGCAATGAAGGTGTATCAGTATGTATTGGAAGATGTGAAGAAGAGAGTTACCTGCTCCCGCGCCCAGGCCAGCGGCAGCAGAGTGTGCCATCTGTACGAAAAGCAGGTCAGCCCCATGTTCGCGACTGCTATGCCGGTGGACTTACTGTGTTCTTGAGCGCGCCGTATTTGGCCTTCTTTTCTTCTTGTCCCGCCGCTTGTTGCAGACCAATCGAATTCGTCGAGCCGTTGGGCGGAGGAGGCTGGTCGATCCCGTGGTGCACGGCCATGAAAGGCCTATATACAGGCTTCTCAGATGCATGATTAGCGCCAACGGCAGACTGCACGTTATATGGCGGCGCGGGAGAGTTTGCGGCGATTTTTTCGACGTGGTTAGAGGGGAATAATCCCTCATTGCCGTTCACCCTTCCGGTCCACCAATCTGCGTTGGTCTCAGAAACAATTTCTATGATGTCCCCTTCAGAGAACGAGAGATCATTCAGGTCCTAACGACGGCATTAACGATCAGATACTCATCACGACAGTGTTCTGCTATTATTGATGAACACACACCTGTCCGCCTTGGTTATACGCCCACAACGCGCGTGCTTGATTGGCGCGCGCAGGGGGCGATGGGACGCTACGTTTTCGCACAGAAAACGAAGACAATATACCTCGCGGAGATGCTGGCCCCCCGTGAACACTAGACGGTAGCCTGGAGATGATGTTTGAAGCGTCTGCAGACGAGATATAGTTCTGGGAGACAAGGAATTCTACATTCTGCCGCATCTGAGCAACAACGTGGGACAGAAGTGCTGCAGCTTGAGGGTCTGCAGGCGTGGCCATGGGTGATGATGAGGTTGAACAAGGAACACAGCAAACTTACTGTGAGGGTCTATATATCTGCACTCCCAAGCTCCCACCGGTTCCCATCATGAGGCCGATCAGTGTCTATATGACTCGTGCAACCCAAATCAGCTCGTCAAGGCACCCCGCCTCGAGGACTTCCGCGCGTCCATAACTAAAGGCAAAGGCGTGTGTGTAATGCATCACGTGTGCCTCGTGTAGATATGTGGCCAGTTCTGCTCTGCTCTGCAAGCTCTGCGGCGCGATCTAAAATGCCTCCCGTCACTCTTATTTCCTCTTTGCCTCCTTATATCTCACCAGAGGAGCATGCGCAGATTACTGGATCTACGCCTGCATCGTTTAGCGACATACCGTCGGTTCTGCGCCACAAAGAAGAGAATGTATCCGCTATTCTCACTCCCCCTGTTGAAGGCTTTTCTGCTGAGGACGGGGCTCAGGGAACGTTATATATTATAGACAGGTAGATTGTCATGTAGTTTATACCCTTAGAAGCTCACTAAATTGCCTCCCAGTGCGCTTGTATTCCTATCTGCGACTGGTCGAGGCTTCCAACTCGAATACCCTTTCATAACTATCCACGCTCTCTCTCTTGTCGAATCAAGGCGCTCAGTCTACTGCCAACTTGATGACCCTTCAGTCCATGAACTGAATGATGGGATCCCCAATTTGCGCGAGCTTTCCATCAAAACCCCAAATTCTTCGTCCCGTACGTTCTCATTGATTTCTTCTTTCCAAATCTTATTCACATCTCTCTCTACCAGTCGAAGCAATATATGAGTCACTATCATACTGCGTATCGCTTCATCCCTGCGTTCGTGATGAGGAAGACGATCGGGACGACGCTTTCATCGATTCGAGTAGCTTTGAAACGTTCACTGGGGACGAAGACGAGGAGTTGAGCGAAGTGGGCAGGGTGCGCAGCGATTTCATCAATAATAGCCGTTATGCGCCGTACTAGACCTTTGCACCCGTTTCATCCCTTCATTTCCCATGCAGGCTGCTCTTGCACATCTCGAGTCGATCATAGACCATCCGAATGAGCACACAAACGAGTCAGGTGTCGGAGCCGAACCCAACGGGTCAAACGGGAAGTCGCATGAGCGGGAAGATGGTCAATTTTCTGATGGAGAAGAATCAGCTGGAACAGAGAATGGCGAAAAAACTTCGAGTTGACACTTTGACATGCAACCTCAGGACAATAAGTAGTCATTGTCAAACACAAAAATACATAACAGTTTACACCAACCACAACCACAAATCATGACCAACATGGTAAATATACACAATGTATGAAGACGTGAACAACGTTAGGCACATACAACTGTTACCGTAATTTGTTTCTAACGTCCATAGGCAAGGTTGTCATCGGCTTGACACCAGGTAATGGTCCCCAATCAAACGCAGGAGGGGCAGCTGGTGTTCCTACACCTCCAGACTTCACAGGAACCTGGGGATGCTCATGATGGTGTCGACTTTTCCAGTTCGTTCGGTTCCTTGACGAACCAGACGATAGAGACGCGTGTGGGTCGATTGAGAATGGGGGAAATTCCGTTGGGAGTGAAAGTGCAGGCAGAGGTTTCTCAAAATCGCTGAGGCTGAATGACGCATCAAAATCTTTCGTCCCGTTGGTTTTCTTCTTTGGGGTCTCGAAGCTCCGTGGAGCAGGTGGTGCGCTGGCCGCCGTCACATTCAACAAGGGCTCCTTCCGGACTCTAAGCAGAGCCTCTTTGAGCCTATGCGCTGAGCGCTCCGCATTGAGAGCTGCTGCCGTTGAAGATGCGACGTGGGGCGTCACATTCAACGGGCGTCTCGAAATGTCATCCGGCAAGCGATTGTCGCGGATGGGTGACCCGAGGTTTCCCTTGAGATCCAGCTGTGCAATTCTAGCAGCGAGATTGTTGACATCAGACGTCTGTTGTTCAACAGTGATATCAATGTTTCGGAACGTTCTGTTGATGGTGTCCAAGGAAGGCGGACTGATCAAACGTCCCATGAGGATGTTCAGTATGGAGGAATGAGATCGACATAGAGAGATGGACTGACTTGATTCCTGGTTTCCCTGTTCTAAGTTGGTTTAGCCTTCTCTTCGACGATTGCAAGTGACCCTCCAGCTTCTCAATCAAGTCTCTCATGGCCTATGAGTAAAGTTAGATCTCCATCAAAAGCCTGGAACCCAAACAACGTACCCGGATGTCGCGTCTCAATTGAGTCTGTGACTCCACATACTCTGGGCCAAGAGATCTGGTCTTTAGCATCTTGGTGAACTCGACATCCGACTTCGCCTTGTCAAAACGAATAATCTCCTCCTTCCTCGTTTTGGCTAAAGAGACCAAAGATCAACAAGTCGCTGACAACCGAGCAAATAAGAGCCGAACCTTTCAACATATTACTCTGCACTTCTCGGATTGAAGTCTTCAATGATTCCCTCATATTCTCCAATTCGGTGATTTCTTTCATCGTCGCCTTCAACGACTTCCCGAGCATAGAGACGTCATCGAAAGTAACGCTAGGACCTTTGCCAGACGAAGGAGCAGATTTCGAATGGTTAAGCTCCTCCCTCTTTTTGCTTGCCTCTTGCGCAAGAAGGCGCAGCTACAGGATGTGTCACTGATCAGCAATCACTCTCATGCAATGACGAAGTCAGTCGACTCACACTTTCCAATTCCTTGGCCAACCCAACAACGAGATAGGCGCACTCCTTCTGAATCCCTTCTTCGAGGGTTTCTTCAGCTTTTGGCGGCTGTGCAGGCACGATTTTCTGTGCTGTTGGGAGCGCCTGACCAAACAGAGGAGCAGAGGCTCCCAAAGGCTTTGACGCAGGCGCTACCACCGGCTGCGCAGACTGCCCGAACGGGCTCCCGCTCGGAGGGACGACAGGCGGCCCCATCAGACCGGGTCCATAAGGCTTGATCAGAGGTGGGAATTTGCCTGCAGGAAGCGGGGCGTTGACAGCTGCTGAGCTCGTGGCTGTTGGTTGAACAGGCTTTCCGAATCCAAACGAAGACAAGAGCGGCGGTGTCTTGGGGCGTGGCGACTTCTTTTCAGACGACGAGCCTCCTACCGGTAATTCTAGGATGGATGGTGAGCTCGATTGCTGACCAAAAGAAGAAGGCTTCGACTCAGGCGCCGCCCATTGACCAAACGGTAGTTTTGGCGAAGCTGGCCTCGGTTTCGCAGAACCAGCAGACTCACGTTTGCCTTCCTCATCATTGTTCACTCCTGAGAGCGGAGTGCTCGCCAATGGCGAGCTGCGGAGAGGCCGGGTGCTAGGTCGCCCAATCCCGATGTTCAGTGAGGTCAACGACGGTGTCTGTGATGGGGATGGTACAATCGGTGATGGCTGAGCGATGACAGGTGGTGGGAAAGGCGTCTCTGGAGGGTCCCTAAAAGGTGAACCAGGTGGGGTAGTACTTTGGGCTCGGTCGAGCTTCGGAGTGGTTGGCTCAAGTTTGATGAATGGTATCTGCGGCTTGGGTGTAGTGGAAGGAGATCTAGATGGTGGCAAAGCCACCTTGGTTGGAGTCAATGGACTGGCTTCGGTCGCGTCCTTGCCCGCCTCCTCGGCGTCCTCTTCAACTTCCGTAATTCGTCCCAGCTCCTCAGCACCCGAGTCGTCTTCTTCATCACCTTCATATTGTCCCTCCGACTGCTCTGGGCTAGACAAGAAACCATCAATCCCATCGTCTACGCGCTCAAGCTCGCCTTCTTCGGAGTCAGGCGAGGGTGGTTCTCGGATCGTATCCACGTCCGCATCGCCGTCACCCTCAGAGTCCTTAGGGGCATCAACCTCCACGAATGACGACGACAGAGAAGAGAGACTTTCAGATAGATAGAGAGAAGATTCGTCCGCCGAAATTTTGGCGCGCGGATTTGTTTTTTGGCTCTTGGCCTCATCGGTAGATTTTCCCGCTTGCGTTCTCCGTATCATTTTCAGCTGGCTCAACCGAGCTCTCCTTTGATTTGCCTTTTTGCTGCGCCAACAACGAAGGTGGGGGCGTCTTGGCAGGCGTTGTGCTCGTCGACTCCTCCGCCGATTTGACGGGAGTTTGCGGCGTCGAACTGAATGCCGAGATGGGGGCCTTCCCCTTGCCCTTCTCATCATCGTCTTTCCCTTCTCGTAACATGTCACTGAACGACTTCTGCGGACCCGCGAACTGATTGAACGCGCTTTGTTGCCCACTGAAGGCGCTAAATGCCGAAGTTGAGGGCGCTGCCTTGGGCGTCGTCGTCGTCGCCGGAGGAGTAGATGGTTGGCCGAACGCAGATGGACGCACTCCGAACGCAGAGGTCTGCCCAAACGCGCTCCCCGAAGTGCTTGGCGTCGGCTGTGCGGGAGTGTTGCCGAACGCCGACATGCGTTGCACGAAATCTGTCCCTCCGCTCACGGGCTTGGGATTGGCAAACGGAGAGTCCTTGTTGAAAGTTCCAAAGGTGCCACCGAAACTTGACGTGTTGCCGAATGGCGCGGGGACGGCCTGAAGATTGGCAAAAGCCCCAGCGAGAGGTGGTGCGGTCGGCGTCGTGCTGGTCGCTGACGTGACAGGGGGCGCACTCGCAGCTGGAGTAGCAGGGACAGTGGGACGGGTAAGGGTTGGACCTTCGAGCGCGATGATCGGCGGTGGCGTGCTTGACAATGTTGTCGTCGATGGCGCCGGCTGCGTTGACGCTGATGGAGGCGTCGAGGGAGTGGCCTGTGAAATCGCAGCAGGCGCCTGTTGCCCAAAGACTGTCGAGCCTCCACTACCACCGAAAGCACTGAACCCACCAGTAGGCTTTTCGGCTGCCGCGGTCTTCCACACTGGTACAGTAGGCGTCGCATTCTGCGCAACCGCCGCAAATGCTGACTGTCCACCTGCATAATTCCCGAACGCGCCCCCCACCCCGCCCCCAAATGCCGACGACGAAGTGGTGGACATCGGCGAAGCCTGAGGCGTCGTCGACATCGGTGAGCTAGCGAACCCAGTCTGTCCAAATGCTGGCTTCCCGAACGCCGGCTGCCCAAATGCAGACCTCGTTGTCGAGGAGCCGAAGCCTGTCTGTCCAAAAGCCGAAGAGGTCTTCGGGGGTTCCACAGAGACCTGGGGCTTGCTTTGAGCCAGGGGTTGCACATAGTTTGAGAATGCGCCGAACCCGGCAGACGGTTTAATGTAGTCAGCAAATCCGGACGCTGGTTGGCTAGGCACGGGTGCTGGCTGAGAAGCGGCGCCAAACAGACCCGTAGTGCCAAATCCAGCCTTTGGCGTAGTGTCGTTCGAACTTGCGCCCAATGATAGTCCTCCGAAATCCGGGCCCGCGTCAGTTGACATCGAATCTGTAGATTCTGAGACCATAGGCTGCGCTGGCGTGGTAGGTGCGGAAGAAAACGCCGAAGTTCCAAAGCTGGAGGGACCTGCGTTCGCAAATGCTCCAATCCGTGCGTATTGTTCTGTCCAAAGGCTGTATTTGATTGTCCGAACGCGGAGCCGGATGATTGTCCGAATCCAGATCCTGACGCTTGTCCAAAAGCCGAGGTTGGTCCAAACGCAGGTTTGACCGAACGTCGACGCAGGCCGGGCGCAAAGCCTGATGACTGTCCAAATGCAGATGCACTGGCTGGCCAACGCACTCACAGGTTGAGCGGGTTGGACGGGCTGAACGGTTGGACGGGTTGTGCAGATTGCTGCGGGACAGTAGAGGGAGTAGTAGTTGAATCTGTAGTCATACCAGGATAGGAGATGCCTTGCGTATTGATGAGATACCAAGCTATCACTGTTCCATCGCTTGCATATGCAACATGATAGGCGGCGGAGGTACCTCAAGGTTCTCACCAGAGGGCATAGTATGATTGTATCGCTGCTGATTCTTGAGGTCCAGTCCAACCCGACCATCGTCGTCTCCGACGCTTCCTCGCCTAAAGGCATACTCGGCGTGGCAACATCATCCAAGGTAAGCCTCTGCCATTTGTCTTCGGTCGCCGATTTGGCGACGGAGACAATGACACCGATGTCGGCAGTCGTGGTATCGCCGACTATAAGCATGATCTTAGCGGGACCCCAATTCCTGAGGACCACGGTGAATGCCCCGGGCGGTCGAAGACCAGACGAGAAGAATGATATCGGGACAGCAACATCCGAAGCACTGTTCCGCTTTCCGTCGTACGATATGATGAAGTGCGCCTGGTCGGTCTCCTCGGTAGTGGCAAGGCGCATAGATAGTGTAGAACGTGGGGTTGGCTAACCACGTCGTGTGGATGGCGCTCTGGTTTCGAGCAGAGGGAGGTTTGGGGACATTTTAGGTTGATTCACTCTGTCGGGCTGAACGTCATGATATCGCCACTTTGCATACCAATTGCAATCTGTTTTCCTTTCGGCGACCACGATACTGAACAAGATATCAGCAAAAATCCGAATACATAGATCGGAATCAGCGCACTGCTCATAGGTAGTGTTTGGGGTGTACCGCCACTTCGCCACCCGGCAACGGATTGTAAGGCGGTCACATCGAGGATCTCGACAGTTGCGTATTGGGGTTGCCATCCGGTTCCCGAAGAACAGCAACGAGGTCAGGTAGGTCTCCTGGATTTGGATAAATGTGGCGCGCTGATGTAGAGGTCGTAGCAGGAAAGGTGTGGATTGGGGTGATATTTTCTGTCCCAGCCGAACAGATAGCATTGGCGTCATAGACAATGATGGCACCTTCAGCTAGCCCACCAGCAGCTTGCTTTCGTTCGAGGCGAAGACCAAGTAGTTCGGATTTACTCCCTGTGGCAGAGGCACATTCCTGCTGACAGCTATGGGTTCATCATTCTTACCATCTGCTGATAGAAGACGAGCTCGGAGGTCAGACACGGTAGACGCTATGAGACCTGCGGGAACCAATTTGGTCAAAACACAAAACGCAGCAGCCAAAGTGAAGGTAAGCACTTAGCCCTGTAGATGAGCTTCGTTTTATCGCTACAAACCATCCCCGATCACTCGCCACAGTAAGCAGCTGCGCCTTGCTGGGGAAATGAGTGAGGTCGAGAGGCTCCGAGAGTCTCACGCGGGCGCGGTTGTTGAGCATCCGTATCGACAGAAACTGAGCGGATTCAAGTTGTGATTAGAAATGTCGATAGTAGCCATAAACATACCTCCGACGAGACATCCTCCGCGTCCGACGCAACTCGCTGGACCTGAGACGGAGGGTGCGCAGCCAATTGACCGACGTTCATATTGTTATATAGAGGCCAGTGTGGCCGAGTTGCTCAAAATTGTATGCTTCCAGAAAAAGTCGATGTTGCGGCTTGCAACAACGAGCGTGTGTATGAGGTATCTGTGAGGTAGCGGATCAAGCTGGGAGGCGATTGGGACGGGAGGAGGCTGAGCAGCAGGTCAGAGCACCGAGTCGCTGCAGGTCGCGGCTTGACGCGCTAGCACGTGCGCCAATTCCCAATTGTTTTCTCCAGCTCCGTCGTTCTGCCATCCGCGTCCGCTTTTGTCAAGATATCATAGGACCCCCCTCTGCGCCAAGGAGACAATATCAATGCCTTCTGACTTGAAACCAGCACCCGTTCCCATCACCGTGTTCACAGGCTTTCTCGGCGCAGGGAAAACATCCATCATCCTTTCACTCCTCCCTCAGCTGCCCTCTACCTATCGCACCGTACTCTTGAAGAATGAATTTGGAGACATTGAAGGTGTGTTGCTCGATGGTACTGATATAGAAGTGATGTCATGACGATGTCCTAGTTGACAGTCAGCTGGCGAAGCAGAGCAGTCTGGCGGCAGTCAGTGAGATCTTGAACGGGTGCATGTGAGTGGGGGTACGCTCATGTTCGGCGAATCCCACGTTCTGACACCAGTGGAAGAGCAGGTGCTGTGTGCTCGTTGGTCAAATGAAGACCGCTCTCCTCGAAATTCTAGGTATGTATCACGCATGATCCTTCCTTATCTTCCATCGACCCATCGACGGTGTCGTCTGATACTTCCTCAGAGAAACATAACCCTGATCGCATAATCATTGAATGCTCGTACGTCTATTTCTTCTAAGCTCCTGTATCCAAATTCACGATGGTGTCTAATCGGTTAGCGGTTCCGCGTTCCCCGCAACCCTTGCGTTTCAGATCCGAGAGCTCGAGCGCGAGACGAACCGAGCGATTGCCCTAGATGCAATTGTCACGGTCGTAGACGCGGAGAACTTCACAGGCTACGAAGACACGAGCTTGACCGCTCGTATGCAAGCACAGTATACAGACGTCATTCTTATTGTGAGCTCTCAACGTCTAACGTTGCCTTCCGCACATTTCACTAACTCTATGCTCGAATCATGCACCCAGAACAAGTGGGAACACGTATCTGAACGTGCATTAGATGACGTCTTAGAACATCTCAATACCCTCAACGATCTTACACCCAAAATCAAATGTCAAGGTCGAGCAGGCGTCGACCCATCGCTTATCTTTGGCCTGGACTCCAAGCTGTTCCTTGACGAAACCAGGGACAGTGTCGACGTCGTTGTGAATTCATCACATCATGATGAAGTAGAAACTGCTACCATCTGGCGAGGAGCGAAGATCCCCGTGAACGGCCATGTGCATTCCGACGCATGCAACCACGCAGATCATGACAAAGTTGAATCCGAGCCAGATCATGCTGGTGAATCAAGAGTTATCGATGAGGAGAAGCTTCAAGAAGGCCTTTCTCGTCTGTCGAAAGAGACCGTGTATCGCGTCAAGGGTTTCGTACGCGTATCAGCAGGATTCCGCATCCTCAATTGGGCGTTTGGGCGATACGAGCTGCATGCTCTGTCTGGAGAGTATGGCGGAGATCCAGGGGACGTGGTGAAACTCACCATGATGGGCGAACGAGGTGAGGTCCGCAGAGCGGCGCGAAAGCTTGCAGAGGCCCTCGAAGCCAATGTCGCATGATAAGTAATAGACGCGATAGAGCTTTGAATTGTATTTTACATATGATTGTCGTGGTTCGAGTGCTTCCACTTGCTTCCACCGTCTAGAGCACGTCGACTTACGACAGCTTGCCGCCCAGAATAGTCTTCCGCTATACTTAACGCCAGGGAACACCGTGCGAAGTTCGCTGAGTGGTTGCCTTGCCCTCGGCCAAGGCCTAATATGGCTCTGCCCAAGGGTTGTCACTGCTTTCATACGGCCCTCTGCAGCCGCGAAAAATCCCGCGATAATTCCCTTGTATTTCTTTTGACCAGGCTGTCACTTTCAGTTCTTTACAACCTCACCATCATCAAGAGAATCCGTTGGTCCGAGGACTTGGCGGGCAGGACTCGACTCTTCTTTGGGATTAAGTAAGCACGTGATCGAATGGAAACAGAATCACATGGCTTATGTTTTGCGATCTTCATTAACGTCGACGACGCCGTTGTCCCCTTGTTGATGTTCTCGCGCAACCTCCCCCCGTTCCGCTCAGCCAATGTTTAGATACGTCCTTTCATCAGGTATGTTCCCCAGCGTCGCGCCAGCAGCACTGCAGCATCTTAAAGCATCGCCCAGCATCCGACTACTTCTATCTGCCCATTGACGACGAGCAGGTTGAAGAGGAGCCGCTTCCCCCGCACTCGAAGCACATTCAATGGGATGAAGACCAGGACTCATCCCGCTCCAGCTCCTGCTCGTCGAGCTCTTCACACTCGAAACCATCCAAGCAGAGGCAGCGCCAGCGACGTGCTGCCATCGCCGAAATCCTTGCCCAAAATGACCTGTACAAGATTCTAGGCGTGCAGCGCGGCCAAAACCTGGACAAGATGGAGCTCCGACGAGCATACATCGCGCGCAGCAAAGCCTGTCATCCTGAGTATGTTTTTTTCTTCTTCTATCTCTATCTCTCAGGGCCCACATGTTGTGGAGCCCGTGTCTATATTTCCTCGCTTGGTGCCGGCATGTGTTTCTCACCTCTCGGCATTTCACGCAGTAAGTTCCCAGACAACCCCGAGGCAACGCTCGCCTTCCAGAAGGTCTCCGTCGCCTATGACGTCTTGTCCAGCCCAGCCTCGAAGCGCCTCTATGACTCGCACCCCGGCGCGCAAGAGTTTTCAAGTATGGGCTCGAGCTCCAGCATGCGCGCCGAAGAGACCTTGAGGAGTGTCGTCATCGGCGTGTTCAATGACTTTCTGGACGGCGATATGGAGCTGGTACACACTCTGTTGCGTGAGTATTTTTGGATGGTATTCCGGCAAGGAACGATGCCTGATACATCATACTTCCTACCCGATAGGTGCGATGAACGATATCAATCCATCGCTACGACTCGGAGAAGAAGGCATCGAGTCTGTTCTTCTCACGCTCCAAGCCATCCGCGAACGAGCCCTGAGTGCGCCCTCCGTCATTGTGCCTTTCCCCCTCGCTGACGACTGTCGATCTTATCGCGGCAGCTTGCCGGGTGTTCACACACACCCTCCTCGGGACGCTCTCCCACCTTCTCGAAACCCACGCATCCCTGTCCCAGCTATCATATCTATCCATCCGCCCTCGTGCGCGCTTGACTCTGCGCCTCGTCCGCATCATCCTCGGTCTCCCCCTCGCTCTAGAAGACGCCGTGGACCGACATCGGCGCGCTCGCTCTCGTAGTCGTGCAAGAAGACGCCGGTGGCACGAACACGAAGATAATGGGCCCAGCGGAATAAGAGGCGCGGACGAGCAAGAGCAGCGAGACCACAAGAGTGCTCAGATGCTTCCTCGACGCATGCTGGTGCTCATCGAAGGGCTTGTCGTTGTCCTGGAGCGGATGGAGACGGCACTGCAATAACGTTCATCCAGTGCCTCGTCCCTTTTTCTTCCTCTCTCACATTTATTCCGCTTTTTCGGGTATATTATATGTCATGCTTGGTTGATCATATTTATCTGGTGTGCTTCCTCATCGATGGTCGTTATTTCTTCCTCCTATCTATTTTACGCCCCAGCCTATCTCTCTACAGTCTCCCATACACGTCACGTCATTCCTAGTCCCTCCTCCCCTTCCCCGCCGTTTCTTCGCTATCCCATGCTATGCTCACATCCTAGACACCATAGACGTGAACTTACCGTGCTCAGTGCACATGTATATCACTATGTACTAGCAGCCCCAAACCTAACGTTCTCTTCACGACTCCCTAAGCTCTCAACCACAACAAAACGACACGAAGGCTCCATCCAATTCAGACGCCCCCTCCAGTATCGTGAGTTATATACATGTTCCGGCGAACAAAAACAGCAGCCCCACAGGTGTGAACAAGGAGCCTACAGGTAAAAGGTCGTGATCCGATTACTAGAGGCTGCTGCTACGTTCCAAATAAACATTACAGAAAAGTACAAGCCAAATCCAATCTCGGAAAAGGACTAGACGGAAAGTAGCGGGCGGAATGAAGAAAGAGAGAGAGATTCATAATCGTATAAGCAGACACTAAGCAGACACGCACGAACGCTAACGTGATCGGGAAGACCGGAGGAATGTGTTTCAGAGGAGTTCCGCCGATACGCATAGGTGGAATGTACGACGCGAGGGTAGGCAGCCCCACCCGCATTAATGGAAGAAAAACGAGGTCGAAGAGAGTCAAGGGGGGTTGACTATGGGGCTATGAGATAAACCGATGAGGGATACACAGCAGGTGGTTCAAGACAAGAGGCTAGATCAAGAGCAAGAGGAGAAGCAGAACGGGAGCGCACAATATAACCAGCCCATAGTGTGGAAGAAATAATGAAACGATCAACTTTGTACGATTGAACGTCCATGACAATCACGGGGCGCCTCACGCGCGTGCAGCGTGCCAGCAACGCGAGGCGCCGAGGTAAAAACCTGCCATCCAGAACAGAACAAAGGGATGTTGATCGAAATGTCCGCGCTATAAAAGGGACGAACGAACGTCGATGACGGACAGCAGCATCTCGTAGAGCAAACGCCTGCCCGAAACAACTGGATTCACGCCGGAGGACCCATCGCAAAGCCCTGCATCGTTCTTTGGTCGGGCATCCACATGTTCACCCCCACTCCCCCACTCACGCCGACATCTTTCTCCTCCAACATATAGCTGTCCTGATTAGAAGCCCCCCATTGTCCCCCCGTTTGCTGAGCCGCCGCGGCCGCCAACAGCTGCGTGTAGTCTCCGTTCGCGCTCGCTCCGGCAGCGCTCCCGGTTCCCCCATCTGCTCTCACGCCAGGCCTGGTGCTGAGTGGGCCCCCGTTGCTGGGTTGCTCCGGAGGCACGACGTTCGACTCTGGGTAGAACGGATAGAACAATCCCGGAGGCACCTCGGCGAGCTTCTGGTCTCCAGGCGCGGGCGTCGCGCCGCCCGTGCTCAGGGTGCGAGTAGAACGAGGGCTACCATGAGCGCTGCCCATGTTCCCATTCATCGGGGTACCTGGACCGTACGTGCTCCCGATGCCACCATACGGGGCGTGCGACATCGGAGGCGTGTGATGCACGCCCGAGCTCGGCCCGCCGTGTCCCCCGTGAGATCCTTGAGTGGCGCCGCTCCCATCTCTACCGCCCCCCGCAACGCCCATGACTTCATTCTCCCAGTCCAGCTCACTCAGCAGGACGGGGTGGCTCGCCGGGCCGACTTGGTGCAGGTTCACGTCGAGCACCTTCTCCGCGAGCTTTGCGATGAGAGGGTGCCCGCCGTTCAGATCCTTGCGTTCCCATCTCCAGCGGAACGAGGGCAGCATGTCTAAAGCCATCCAGACATCCTCGAGGGCGACTTGGCGAGATAGACTCTCGCAGCGCGACATGTGGCCATATAAATGACCATCGCTGCGATGTGCAGCGGAATGGAGAGACAAAGAAGGCGATGTCGGGGAACGGATGAGTTGATGGTGGACAACAATGATATTATGAGACACGAAGATGGCTGCGATAAATATAGGTATGATCAACACACACATCGCAAGTCGAGTGATTTGCTTACCATCTACCAAAGCCTTGTGCCTTTGTGCATATGGCAGCTCCTTGCTGCTAAACAAAGCTCTCAGCAGCAAATCCTGGAGATGCCGATCTTCAGCAGCGTCAAGCCTTGGTCCGCGGTGATGTCCTGAACCAGCTTGCATCTCTGTCGAGCGGCCACTTCTCGGTTCCACCAAAGTAGTCTTTGTAGCCCTCCGGAGCTGCCTCCTGAGCTCGACCATCTGCTTCAAGATGCGACTCGTGTGGCGCATGATGGCGTCAGCGGACTGGCGTTGTGGCGTGTACAGAGAATTGATATGTCCGCTTGCAATTCGGCAATGGGATGGCTGAGCAAGAAATGCTCGCTCAAGTCCGACCGACCGCTCTTCGGCGGCATGGGACGCGGAGTGTTAGTATCGTAAGGCGCGATCGCCAAGGGCCGACCGAGTAGGATCGAGTTCCACGGTCGTGCATGAGCACGATGCCCCACAGCCTGATACGCAACTGGCATTCGGACTCGTCGAAGATGTTTTGCGTCGTCGGATCGTGGTTCAAGCCGAGCTCTATTCCAAGGCGCACCAGGCTTCCAACTAGACGCCAAAGCGTACGACCTTGTCGCTATTAACAAAGTCAGATATTATAGGTCCCGGATGAGATCACAAAACGCTGACCTCGGTATACAAGTACCACTGGAGAAGGATCAGCGCCTGGAGACTGCTGACAGTGACCCTCAACTCAGACTTCACGGCCAGCGCGCGCGAAAAACTCTTCATGCTCTGGCCACTCAGGCGGCATCAATTTTTTCACGTTCGGTGGGTTCGAGAAGCTGCCGCTCTTCGCGCTCGCTTTTGCCTCTTGGTCCATTCCGCACGCGCGATGGTTAAGCTCGCTCAGTGTGCCCAACGCGAGCACCAGGTAGACCGAACATATGAACCCAGGGTCATGCTGGACGGCCTCGCCCGCGTATAGATCCTCCAGTGAGCGCTCAAACTCGGGCCGGAGGAACACAGGTCGATGATGGTTGAGTCGTTCAAAGTAAACATCCAAAATCGTCCGCACCATCTCGCGATCCTTCGGGAGCCAGACGGGAACCGAGTACTGGGTGACCAGGGTGGCCGCGGATTGCGTCGGGCTCGTGGTGGCGGACGGGACCGGAGGGGCAGCGACACTGTTCCGTCGGACAGCGATGTGGACCCATTTAGCAGCATCACGCGGGAGCGCACTCTCTGTGATGTCACGATCGCGGCCGGATATTAGGGAGCATTCGAGCCGACGGCGATGTCTTCCTTGTCCAGGGGCTGTGGCCCTAGATTCATATCCTGCACGATGGCCTGAGAGACTCCAAAGTTTTTGGCCAGCGCCTGTGAACAAGGTCATCACAATCAGCGGGTCACACACAGAAGATGTACGCTGGGCGCGGCTGTACCTGAGTGTTAGACATGTCGTTAAACTGAGGGTCCTGTCCTTTGATGTCGCCCCCACCCGACGAGGAGGGGCGGGGAGGCTGTGCAGGCGGGGCGTGAGGCATGTGCGGAAGTTGAGGAGGAGGCGGAGGAACGAATGTGGGGACCATGTGTGGGTTGAATCCCGGAGGTGGATGCATGGCCATGTGGGGATGGTGAGCATACGGTGAGCCAGGAGGCGGTCCGCCGTAGTACCCCGGCATAGGGTGCGGGTAGCCGGGAGGAAGCATGTGTTGAGGCGGAGGGGGGAAGGAGGGGGGGTAACCCTTCGGGGGCGACGATCCTGCAGATGCGATTAGGCTCGATGGGACTGGATCGGAAGAGATTGAGAGAGATTTTCACCTGGAGGGGCAAACTGGAATGCGGCAGACGCTGAAGCAGGCTGGGCCATGGGCATTTCGACGTCGATGCCCTCGCGGGCGCAGATGTCTTCCAAGCTGTTGATGTCGAAGTTTGGCATGTGGCGCTTCAAGAGAGCGTCGCATTGGGAGAGCTGGCGTTCGAGGCGCTCAGTGTATCCGCGGGGGTGAGCGTCTGTCTGTGTCTGTCCTCTTGATGGCAGGCAGTCCCTGCGGTCGCGCAGGCGGTGCATCTTGGATGCTTGGAGTCGCACTGTAGGCAAGCGGGCACGGAGGGAAGACAAGGTGAAATTAGCGAGGGGTCGGGAAGTTGCCGGCGGTGTCGCCCGTGGACCCGTCGGGACTTGCCTTGATTTTCTTGCTCCTGCAGCGTGCGCAGGCTTCGTGAGATCGCCTGAGCCGTCGTGGCTCAGCGGGCGTGGAGGGCTCATGGCCATTCGAGTCGGTCTTTTTGCGTTTCCTGGAGGGGGGGGCGGCTGATGGAGGGGCAGCGGGCTGGGGCTGAGGGTGATCAGGGGGCGGCGGCTGTGGTTGGGCTGCAGGATCCATCTGGAGCGCTGACTGGAGAGACGAGTGTGGTGCGATGTTGAGATCCTGGTGAGGGGGAAGGATGTGGGTCATGTTCAAGGAATAATACCTCGTCGGCGTCGTTCATGTCGCCCTGATCCTTTCTTTGTCCTCCGGCCCATCTCGGTCACACGGTCACACACAGTCACCCCATGCCGAACGTCACCGAACGTCCCACTCCATCACATCTCAGTCTCCCAGCCGTGCACGACCCCCCATCATGTCCCCGTCGTTCGCTCGCAGTTTCAACGACACAGTCCACTCAAACGCGTCCGCGTACACCCTGGCAACCGTTCGCGACGACACGACGGCGACGACGACGACGACACCGCTCCCCTCCTTTCTCCCATGACCCCCCGCGAGCCCTCCTATGGCACCGCCCCGCTCTCTCCCGCAGTACACAATAATTCCCGCAGAATCATATTCAACGCGGCGCTCAAGATGGGTGTCATCTTTCTAGTCAGCTCCCTGCTCCTCGGCAGCACCCTCTGGCTCGCCCTTCCGACCCTAGACGAGTGCGCCCCTGTGTCCTTCTTCCCTCTCCCGTTGGCTGATCCCCGCGTTCATCCAGGGATGATCGGCCCTTCCTCCGCATCCCAAAGTCTTTCGCCCAGCTGCAAGATCTCAACCTCCTTCTCAAGAAGTACCGCGACATCTACCCGTACCGCATCGTTGTGTGCTATGTAACAACATACCTCTTGTGCGTTCGGACTTTTTTACCTCCGGATCTCTCGTCATTCAATCTTCTCCTTCGGCGATCACCCCCCATAGCCTTCAAGCCTTCTCATTACCAGGTTCAATGTACCTATCCATCCTCGGAGGTGCTGTGTGGGGTGTTGCACGCGCCCTGCCCCTCGCATGCGCCTGCGTCGCAACGGGCGGTACGCTCTGCTACCTCATCTCGGCAGCCCTCGGCCCTGCCCTCCTCACCATCCCGCGCATCCAGTCCCGCCTGGACAAGTGGACAGACAAAATCCACGCTCAACGCGCCAACATAGTTCCCTTTCTCATCGTCCTCCGCATAGCGCCGCTCCCCCCACATTGGGTCGTCAACGTCATCTGCCCCCATGTCGGTATCGGCATCGTTCCGTTTTGGATCAGCACTTTCTTGGGTATATTTGGCGTCTCGGTCATCCATACGACCATTGGCGGGGGCTCGACCAGATGACGAGTGCCGACGATTTCCACCTGATCTCGTGGAGGAACTTCTTCGGACTGTCGGCCGTCGTCGTGGGCGTGTTGATCCCTGTCGGTATACGCTACGTCTTCCAACGTGAGACAGCAGCGCTCGCGTTGCCTGAGGAAGAGGTGGAAGAGGCTGCGGCTGAGAGCGTCGAGGGCGATACCATTCTGGCGGAGGGTCCAAGGGTTGTCCCGGGTCAGAAGGGAAAGACTCCACAACTAGTGCTCCTGTCCGACGAAGAAGATGAGGACCTCCTAGCGGACAGTGGTGACGAGAGCGACGGCGATGTCATCTTGGAGGCGGGACCTGCGCTCGTGGTAAAGGCTGACGAGCTATCACCGAGGCTTCATGACCCGCAGGGCTCCCGTGCCTCTACGCCTTCGGACAATGCACACTCCCTACTTGAGTAACGAACCAGATGCCCGTAGCACCACCTTGCTCCCTCGGACATGCACCCTACAGTCCGTCACGCGCCCTGTTCTTTCATCTGTGACCCTCACGTGTTGTATTATTTACGCATGCGCCTTTCATCTCAGCCAGGCCTCGCTCTATCATTACCTATTGTCCATTAAGTATTCCCTTCCACGTTGCCATAGGTTTAAATCTCCGCTAACTTCAGAAGGGCGCCTGCCAGCCGACGCATCCAGTAAGTACGACTGAGCTCGACTGAGTTGATTAGATACGTACACACCGTACTTTACCTGTTGATCAGCAGCATACTGTCTAACAACCTCCTTTTGGCTAACAAAAGGACACGTTTGTTCTTCCCTGGTCGATGACTTATAATCGTTTCAATCAGACTGCTGCGACGACATTCGTCCGTGCAAAATGGCCCGACGAGCTTCGCAGTGTCGAGGTGAGTACCGAGAGTTCGCGAAGGGTTTCTCATCTGCATCATACGTCACGCGTCACCCTCGATATATTCCTGGACCTTGCCCCTCGACGCTCTTCCCTGAGGTATGCTCGCACCGCCATGGTTCTCACAAGATCGCATATCCCCACGAAATCTTTGTGAGTGGAGCGCCTTCTTACGACCGTGCGAGGCTGCATAGCCCACGTTCCGAATGCCGAGCATGATGTCGCTCAACAGGGACGCCTCACTTTTACGATCCTTTGTCTCGGACCCGGGTCTCCTTTCTGAGCAGACTGCCCCGTTGCCTCCCGTTGCTCGTTGCTCAGAACAATCAAATTGGCAAAGGTAATGTAAGTAAATAGCTTTTAACTTCGACTTAGCTCGGTAAATTAAGTCCTTACGCGAACGAAAGAGGGGCGCCACATGAAGCAAGCAAGCGCCTGGGCAACTGCCGTTCGTATTTCTCGCGCAGATGAGAAAATTCGTCGACGTGGGTATATCTCGGGCGGTGCGTGAGCACGACACGTACGGTGAGGCCATCTGAGCCGTCGTCTGCTGTCTGCTGCGTCGAGCACCTTACCTCGGGTAGAAGGCGGGGAGTTGACGGTGGGCCAAGGTCAGATCATCATGCGGCTGAGTCCCTTTGCGCCGTGTCCGGAAGGCGAGACTCGCCAGCCCCTTCCGGGATCCGCAAACATACTGTATGCAGCATTTTGAGTACATTCGGCAAGAGGCGCGTAGCCTGAGTAAGGGGCCGCTCTCGGCGGTTGAGGCGGAAATAGCTGAATTTCTGGTGTTCCGCCCACGCATCATCGCTCCAGGGCAGAGCGGGGTGCCGAGTCAATTAGCATGCCCTGTGGGCGCTAATGCGACGGCCGACGGCCAGGTCAGGCTGGTCGGTTGGCCGGAGCGCCATCTGGATGAACGATGCTGAAGTATAGACAGACTTGCTAACATGCAAAAGCACCTGTGCAGGTCACTTTTCTACTAAGTGAGCGAAGGGGTAAATTGAGCGGATGCAGCCATGACAACGAACTGAGGGTGCGTCGAGGGGGCTGAAACCCAAAGCGGATGAGATCAGTGGTGGCTGGTCGGTGACAAGAGGAAGCGCGGGCCAGATAACTGGCAATTCAAGTAAGCTTTCAAGCCGCAGCAGATGTAAAAGGAAATGAAACGCAGAACGTACAGAACGATGCTTTGGGCACCATTATGCGCATATAAGTGCGCCTCAAGCTGTTTGACGGAGGGTCGTAGAGTGCGTTCAGATGGGAATGGACGACCGGTCATTTCCGGTCGGCTTCCGAGTCACGTCCCATATCCCGTATTGCCCCCCGTGGCATGAGCAGGTCTGTGCGTGTGCATGTTCATGAGCAGGAAATGTGGCTTTCACGGTAGAGAGGCGGCGGTATAGACGTGAGAGAAAGATCCGTGATGAATGATGATATATTCGCCAGTGCAAATGACGGGTTGTTGTGTAGAGCGCGGGCCGGAAGGGCGGCGGTACAACGGAAGGCTCGAATGTTTTCTTGAAAGCTTCAAGAATAATATCGTCGTTGGAGAAAGGAGAGCACATGTAATATGTGGATGGCTTCCGGCTGTGGCACCAGTTCTGACTGAAGTCCCTCCTTCCGAGTCTGCCTCCAATAGACACTTGCGAGGCGATGATGCAGGATGAAACACGTATCAATACTGTGTCAATTTTGTAGCGGCTGTCAAGGATCAGAGAAGAAAAATCGGAGGGCAGTCATCGCAGTCCCGAAGTCTTCAGCAGACAATTGTCTAGCAGAGACAAAACCTTCGAGCCGGCTTGAGGATGGCTACAGGTGCGGAGGCTGAAAACATGGGAGCGTTGAAGGCGACGGCTTGAATAATTACATAATCGAGCAAATGACCTCTCGGCCGGCTTTGACTCCTGGACGCAGGAGAGGGTCCTCTCGGAGTCATAGACGACTACTGTAGGTCCAGAGCTGTAGCGGTTGTTGTGTAGGTGCTTGGATGGAGTCACAGCGTTGGGGAACGAGTAAAGCAATAAGAGTTCAATAAGTCAGGCGTGACATGGAGAGCGAATATAAGAGGAATTGCAACTCCGCCCTGGACTGCAGTGTATGGATAACAGCTCTGGCCGTCACATCTCTCCCGCCTCGCTTCTCCCTCCCTCCACCACCCCCATCGTCGCCCCCCTCCCTCCCTCCCGTCGTTGTTCCCCTCGTGCTCATTGTACAGGTCGCAACAACCATAGACGCACTCGCCGCTTACTGCGGAGGCATACCCTCGGCCCTTTCCCCATTTACCTCCGCGACAGCTTTCTGCGCCTCCTCATCCTTCGTCCTCTTGAGCGATGGCGGATCGCCTCAATGGCACCAGTATGGAATGCCCCACCCTGGATTCAACCCTGCGATGCTTTCACAGCAGCCGCAGCAGATGCAGCAAGTAGACGCGCAGGCCACCATCGGCGGTCTACAGAACCCTGAGGACGGGAGAATGTGGCAGCAAATGCAACAACAACATCGGAATACGTTTGGTGGAGTCACGTCGAATGGCCAGCAGAGTATGAATCCGCAACAGGTGCGCTTCTCTCTTCCTTTCTTATGTTTCTCCCCTCCCCCAAAAAAGGTCCTCACGCGTTTGGCGCCGTCTCCATTTTCTTCTTTATCATCTCGTGAATGGAAATCATGCCCTTTATGACTGCGATATGTGTATCGTGGGTCTTCATTCTAGTTCTCCCTGCAGGCGCTCCCTACAGGGTGCTAGTAGGACCAACGTTCGCTTAGTCATCAGTGGCGCTTAGTCTTCTTTTTGCTCTAATAGCCAACACTTACGCTTTTACTCGCGCTGACCGAATTCTCAGGCTGCAGAATATCACGCTCACATATCCATGATGAGGCAGCATATGGCACTCCGGAATCAACAGGCGCTTCAGCAACCTTTCAATATGAATCCTGCTTCGCTCCAGTCCAACGCGCCCATGCAGGATCCGACACACAACCAACAGCAGCTGCCTAACTTTAATGGCGGTCTCACTCACAACCAGAACTTGAATCAGCTCCAGGCTGCTATGGCCATGCGGCCTTCTAACTCACAGGATGCCGCTTCCAACCCCCTCATGCAGGCACTACAAGGACATCCTGCGCAGGCATCTCGTCAACTGGCGCTGATGGGCCTTGCTCACAATCAGCAACCGCAGAACGGGCAGACCCACCTCTCTAGAGTGAATCCACAGCTCATGCAGTCACAGCCTCACATAGGCGCTTCGCAGATGCAGCTTCCGCAGCAACAGGGAGCGTTCCCCATGTCTGGTCCATCCGGTGCTCATGCGTCCCCCGCTCTGTCTGCGTCTCAACCCGGTAATGGACCTGTTCAAGCTCAGACGGAGATTCGCCAGATGACCCAAGGACAACTGCTGCAGGCTTATGAGCGGTTGAAGCCGGACCTGACGGCGCTTCAAAACGAACTCGCAACTTGAAGAACAATCCCGACGCTTACGGCGGTGGAGTCGCGGCGGAGGCTAGGGCTCAGGATTTACAGAAAAAATATGACGAAAAGAATACGCTACAAAAGCGTATCATGCAGCATATTATTCCCATAAGAAACCCTGACGGGACCATGTAAGCTTGAACGATATATTGTCACGTTCACCGATGCGATACCCTTTTTCTTCTTTTTTACAGTAAACCAGGGCAGCCGCCGCCTCCGCAATATTTGCAAAATGGCCTGACGAACCCGTTGTGGCTGATGGCGAAGGGATATCCTCCCGACCATTTCACCAAACGACCGGGCGAGCAATCAGCTCAGCCCATCCACCGGAGTCCAGGCAATCATGCACAACCCAATCCGCCACGCTCCATTCCAACACCGACCCAACAGCAGATGCTGGCCGGTGTCAGTCCATCACATCAATCGAATGTTGCTCATCCATCGCCACATATGGAGTCAGGCACCTCGTTTCTGGGCGATATGCAACAACAGGCCTCAGGCCGGAATTCACAGCCGGCTCAGGCTCAGGCTCAGTCTTCCGTGCAACCAAGGGAGTTTACGTTCGATGAAAAACATTTTGTCGCCTTATGGAACCGTTACCGGCAAACACAAGGAGCGCAGATTGATGAGCGCTCTTTGAACATCGACGGACGCCCCATCGACGTCTTCAAGCTGTATGAAACCGTCCGCTATCTAGGAGGGTGGGAAAACGTTCGTGGTTTATTCTGTCGATTGTATATCGATTGACGTAGTGGCTTGGCTTCAGGTCACCCGAAATCAGCTCTGGCAAGTCGTGGGTGGCCGCTTAGGTTTCATAGCCATCCCTGCCGTCAATTCTGAGCCTGCAAAATCGAACCAGCCTATCGCACATCACCTTGCTGTCTTTTACAAGCAATACCTTGTGAATTTCGACAGAGCATGTCAGATGATGATGCAAAACACTGTGCGGCGCCAGCAACAAGCTGCATCAAACGCTCAGCAGCAGCAAATACAGCAGCTTCAGCAGGTATCCATGGAGCAGCATTCTCAGATCCAGCCACAGATGTCGAACGATCGAATGCCTACGTCAAGTCAGAACCCCATGATGTTCAACATGGTTATGCATTATGTTCACACTTCCGAGGCGGAAATGCGAAGCAAGGGCCTCTCGGACGAGTTCATTCGTTTTGTCGAGAGCAACCGCGAGCAGCTTCGGCGTACCTATCAAAGCCAGCAAGCGTTCCGCGGTGGACTTACGAAGAACCTGCAGTCGGGTAATGGCATGCCATTACTTCAACCTGGACAATTATCCCACCCGGGCCAGCAAACCCAGCTGTCGCAGCAGCAGCAGCAGCAGCAGCGTCTCATCGCAAACATGGGGTTACTCCAACAACGCCGAGCTGCAATGATTCAGCAGAATATGACACCGGGCGCGCCCGGTATGCCTACGGGAATGATGGATATGTCTGGTCACAGATTGCGCCGTCACAAATGCCAGTCCAGATGGGTATGGGCAATATCGCCATGTCGACACAAGCGGGCGGCGTTCAGGCTTCTCAGGGCCCACGAGCAGAATCACTGCCAGCGGATCGCAATGCACGACCCAACCCAAGACCTCCGACGGTAGAAGAAGTGGAGGAGGCGCGCAGACTCATCAAGAACTTGAACGACCACTGGACTAATACCAAGAGTGAGTAAATGCCTCTTAGAAGGCCAACGAATTGTTGACGTATGTGTCTGCTTTCACCCTCCTTTTCGATCGGTCTTCATCAGAGTTTGAGAACTTCCCTACACATCCCATACCGGATCCCCAGCTCTCTCAATACAATCAGGCCTTGACACGATTGATGTCAGGTGTCGAAGAACTCGAGCCGAGAATGCCCATGTTTTTTGCGATCACCAAACAAGAAACGGCTGTCCGCAAGCTTGCGGTCATTGTACGTCGTCCAATTGAACATAATCGTTTATATCGGCTCACACGCCTTCCTATTCAGTGTATGACGGCACGGTATCAGAGCGGCGAAGCTAAGAAGAGGGACCCCCGTCACGTACTGGATCTGACCACAGTGCGCAACATGTTCCACCAGGTGACAAACGCAAACAATGCCTTCACGAAGGAGATAAGCACCGCCATGGGCACTCCGCTACCCAGTGCTGGTCCCTTTGGGGGTATGAGTGGCTTCGGCGGCTCTGAACACCCACCTTACATATACCCGAATCAGGTTCGCGCTCCACCTGAACCTGAACAGCCACTCCCTACAACTGCGCCTCCTCGCCAAGTCCCGATCTCGCAACCTGCAAATCGCCGCAAGCCGATGCAGTCTCTTGCAGCAGAACAAACAGCGCAGCCTCTACTCCTACACCCCCACCAAATTCCACCCAACGGCTCACGCTGTGACACCGTCTCTCCTGGCTACCTCCCCGCAGACGCCAAAGTCACCCAGGACCAAGGCAACTCCGAAACAGAAACCTGCGGCTCGTCGAAAGACATCGAAGGCTACAGCACCCGGGCCTGTCGAGTCCTCGTCCGTTGCACCTCTTACTCCAGCTACTCCAGTCTCCTCTGGCGAAACGCAGACAGGGAATAAGCGTGCTCGAGAAGAAGACGCGGCGAGCAACGAGGCGTCACCTCTAGCCCCCTCTCCAAAGCGAGTTAGAACCGAAGCAGAGGAACAGTTTAGCGATGTCCAGCAGAAGAGGCAGGAGGCTGCTGAGGCTGCCATAGCTGATCCAGCGAAGTCGGAATCCTACTTGGCTCAGATTGACGACCTGCTCAGGTTAGCACAATCCAGCGGCGATGGAGCGCTTCAGTCCCATATCGGAACATTGCTGGAATCTATCGTTGAGACTGCATATCCTGATTATGTGGATTCTACAACGTCCACTTTGGATACCTTGGACACCCTCATACCTCCGCCATCGCCGTCATCTGCGCAATTGCACGAATGCATGGACTTCGTTGACTGGTCATCGTGTGAAGTTGCGACGCCCGACCTCGTGCAAACTACTTCCACCAATCCTAGTCCTGGGTCCGGTTCGGAAGTGGAAACTTTGGGGCATGCTAGAGCCCAAGGATCTTCATCACCCCAGCTCTTCAATGCGAAAGCGCCGCTGGACGACCTGAACGAGCCTGACCCTTTGCACATCGGGTTTTGGAGCGAAATTGATGGAGGTGAGGCTGCCTATTATCAATCCACGGGATGGAAATGGGATGGCCCGATGCCTACTACGGAACAACCTTGGGCGATCTCGACTTCATAGAAAGGATTTGAATTTCTTGTGCTCTATCTTTACTGTCTTTTATTTATCTTGTTTGCGCTCCCGTTGTTCTTTTTTCTCTTCGATTGTTTGCCTGAATTATTTTACCGTATCACTAGTCTGGGTTCACGAAGTCGGCTTCACTCTCCCATCCCCCATTTGACCTGCCCCTCATCCCCCATGCCGCTCTGTTTCTTCATAGTTATCGCCTTTTCTCTTTTGATTATATCTCATCTGCTCTCTGTATTTCTACCCTGTTGGCTTGTTATGATACCGAGGCGTTCTGGACAATCGTAGAGGTCGGCCGAACGAGCACGATTATAAGTTGACTGAGTGCGTGAAGGAATCTGTGTTGTGGGCTGTGCAGGATATATTACAGCACTGCGTACGAGAGATCATCCAGCCATGCCGCGAAAGATGTGCAGTATGAAAAGGTGATAGATAAGTTAGCCTTTCTTCTTCAGAAACGCGGCCGCTTTTTCGTCTAGGAACCTCTTCCCCGGCTGCGGTATACTGGTGGAGAAGACACCCGATTGGCGACTCGTGTTAGACAGTATACGTGCTCGTAGGGACGACACCACGTCAGACGATGAGTTCGGCAAGGATGGCCTGACCTTGGAGCTCGACCCTGGCTGATTCCTGGAGCCTAATGACGATCTCGCACTAGACAGGATCAGTGGCTTATCCAGATCCAGCTTTCGTCTTTTGCTGGCTTCCTCTCTCACCCGGTCGCTCCTAGCCTTTGCCCATGCGTCACTTGCTTCTTGTATGGAAGTGTTGTCGTCCCGTAGAAGTGCGAGCTCCGATGGCAGACCGTATCGCGCCTTGATGTTATTGTCCGCCTCTTCTTTCTGTTTCTCCACCTTTTTCTCCTCTCTGAAGCGCTTCCGCAGGCGCAGCGAGTGCGCGTATGGGTCGGCGTTATAGTGTTCGGACATGTTCTGCAGCTGCTCGAGCCGCGGGGCTTGCACTTTGGTGGCAAAGTTCTGCGAGTCTACCGACTTCTCGAGCGCGATCAGCGGGTCGACGGCCACGTCTTTCCCTTCGGTATCTGAAATGGTTGGCGTGAGCGGAGCGAGGCCATCCACGGACGGCGCGATATCTGCGAACCATGGATGGCATAGCCGCCATTCTCCTCCGGGTCCCAGTCCTCGTCTTTCTGCCGCGCCCCTGAGACGACGACATACCGAGTGTTCTGGGAACACGCCGCTCAGAATGGATCGGCGGGCGAAGTGTTACAGATGGAGACATGCCTGCGGGTCTGTCTGGATCTCAAACCAACCACTACAGAGGTGGCATTTACATCGGAAGGAGAAGATGGGTGTGGAGTAATAGTTGCCGATCTTCTTCTTCTCAGCGTTGTATCGGACGCCCATGCCGATGTGAGCATTGCATGTGCCGCTGTTTGAGAAGCCGTCAAAGAGGTTTGGTCAAGGGAATACGAAGATGCAACGTACCACCAGATATTGAAAGGCAGCTCGAAACGGGTGATAAGGATTCCCTGGTCAATCTTGCGAGCTCGGTCACCCAAGGCATGTTTACCTGTTGATATCAGAATGACTGTCTAAGCTGTGGTCTGTGCCCAACCTACCCCGATACGAGTTCAGACTCTTGTGTTTTTCACCATCATAATCTGGGGGGTAATACTTGTTGAATCCTTAATGCATGTAAGTTTGAATCTCATTTGATCAACTATGGCGCCGAAACCAACCTTGCATTGTTGTCGGCTGCTGCTGCTGCTAAGATAGGCCGCATGCAAACGCGACTACATCACATGATACAGAGGTGTCACTTTTGGCGGAGAAGAGCGTTACTTTCGCAAAGAATTGCTATCTCCTCTCTCACCGAGAAGAAATTAAGAAATTGGGCACCAAGGGATCATTTGTATTGATTTAACAGACATTTGCTTGGTGCTATTTTTAATTAGGGCTCACTCAATGAGGAGATAGTTTTCGAATGTTTTCGAGTGTCACTCTGACTAAGATAGGCCGCATGCAAACACGACCACATCACGTGATACCAAGGTGTCACTTTTGGCGGAGGAAGGCATTACAATCATAGAGAATCGCTATCTCCTCTCTGACCGATAAGCAATCGAGAATTTGGGCACAAAGCAACCCTTTGTGTCAACTTTATGAACATTTGCTCCGTGCTACTTTTTTGATTTTGGGCCTAGTCAAGGAGAAGATAGGTTTTGATTCTTTTTCATGGTGCTAAGGCTAGGAATGGAATAAGAGCGATAAGTTAAATGTAGGCAAAATAGTCAAGCCAAGCTTGGGGTGTCTAAAAGGTAGCTCCCGTGGCCGATGGGTTAATTGGTCATTTTTGTGCTTATGCTACTTGCTATCTCAGCTTGGTTCGATCCTGCGCCGCAACACTTTTGTTTGACATTAGCCAACTGCTTCAAGGCCACTATTGGCTACTGCTTCATTAATTCTCAATGTCTTAGCACCATATATTCTACCAGCTCTAGCTCCCCAAGCTTCAATATCTAAGTAGGATATGAGTATACCAAGGTTGTATAAATGGACCCATTTTATCTAAATGCAGCTCATTAGGCATGGAGTCTCTATCAAAGTATCAATACAATTATCACTCATATGCCATGTATCTACACCAAGTATTGTGCACTTTTGGTTACTCCTATTCTCTGGGTTGACTTATTATTGACAAGTACCACTTAACAACCTTTGGTCACTCAATGGTCACTCAATGTCACGGTGAAAGTAACTCCACGTGATGTAGTCGTGTTTGCATGCGGCCTATCTTAGGATCGATGTGAACGTTTGAGTCTGGAAGCAAACGTCATAGTTCGGCATCTGTCGGCATTTTCGGCATCTACCGAAAACCTTCCTCTTGCCGTTTGGCAAACTCTAATTTTCAGTCATCGAACCAGTACGACCCTCAAGGTGCGTTCCCGTCCTCGGTTCCCTGCACTCACCCTGCTTACCCTCTACTTTTTTCAGTCACCTCTGTCTCCAGAATGAGTTACGTCGCTAAGGGTGAAAAGGAATACGACGCGACCGGTGCCCCTGTGCCCGCCGCTAAATTGCACAAAATCCGCATCACGTTGACCAGCAGCAACGTGCGGAACTTGGAGAAGTGTAAGGACATTCTACCGTTACAACAATCTGTCGCTTTTCGTCTGATGCATCTGCTTTCTGCAGTCTCCAACGACCTCATCAACCGGGCGAAGGACAAGCAGCTCCGCGTCAAGGGCCCCGTGCGTCTCCCCACCAAGGTCCTTAAGATCACCACCCGTAAGACTGTGAGTGCTCTTCTCTGACGTCGTGAATATGTTACCTACGTATAATTTGTAGCCTTGCGGTGAGGGTTCGAAGACGTGGGATCGCTATGAGCTTAAGGTTCACAAGCGCCTGATCGACTTGCACTCCTCCAGCGAGATCGTCAAGCAGATCGTGCGTGATTCCTCTCATTCGTTTCTGCCAGATCCTGATCTTCATATCGCATACAGACGAGCATCAGCTTGGAGCCCGGTGTTGAGGTCGAGGTCACGATCTCTGCCTAACCGCATTTATGTGTAGACTATATGCTGTATGTCAATGAGAATCACCGTCAGGACGTCGAGATCATCGCATCTCCATTTGAAAGCTCGGAGCCGTATGGCAACGATTCCTCGACAGGATTAGAACCCGTTCCGCTCAGCAGATGCATCACCACTCCTCTATTCCGTCTATTTCTACTTTCTTCAGTGATTCCGCCTCGGTTAACGTTGTCTCGCTTCGCTTCTCCCTGAGGAAAGATGGCCTCGGCGGCCGCAGGAGCGCTGAGTCGGCGCGACCGAGGCGTTCGACCGTGACACTGACTGCGGCGCCTGCGCGTAATAGGCGCTTCGATGCCGTCGCCAACGACACCGACACCGGCACTGACATCTTGACCGTCGTCTCCCGTCCATGTTTTTTCGATAATTATCACTGCATTGACTATCTCTACTGTGACCGATTCTTGTATCATGGTTCTATGAAGCTTTTCGTGTGTGCATAGCAAAGAACACGGGCTTGTACATTCTCTGTAGTATCAAGGTCAAAGAAATAGTTGTACTACAGCCCGCGAGACCTGGTCTAGCGAAGAGACCATCTCTCGCGTCCCCCAAGTTCAACTCATTGCGGACAAAGATATCTTCAGGGGTGCAAGTGTCTATCGATAGGCAGACCTCTTGTTATAGAATGCCTGGTGGCGATCGCATATCCTATGAACGTCACCTTATAGTAAATCCTCCTCGACCCGGTAACATTCGCGGGGTATATTACAGCGTACGACTAACATGGATTACCTGCGAATAAGATACGACGTGCCCTCTATCGGCACTGGCAGCTAGCAGATGCGACGTGGAGAACACCAGGTTCACGCGAGGGGTATGTAGGGGCGGGGGGGAGGGAAAAAGTCGTCAGATATAGATCGCATAGCTCCCGATGACTGGCCTGTGGTCGCTCCGGCCCTCCAGCCTCCGCATCCCTCGATCGTCGAGCGTCCGGTAGCTCAAACACACGACCTCGCCGCGCTTCGGTTTGTGCGCAGGCGCACCGGGCGCGTCACGGCCGTGGCCGAATTCCGACGGCGCCGGGGTCCCCGATTGCGAGCCGGAGGTGGAGTCACGGCCCATGAAGGGGAGGAACCGCCACCGGTAGGGCGTCGACATGACGTGCACCGGATCCTTGGGCGGTACCGGCGGCGGGGTGTCGGAGCTCTGGCGCGGCGACGTGGCCAGCGGCGCGAATGAGAAGGGTGTGGGGGACGTCAGCTCGGGTGACGTCGAGGAGCGCACGGGGACGCTCGGCGTGTTGTTGGGACGGGGAGGCGTGAAGGATATAGGAGGTAGATGGGGCGTGAAGGTGAGGGATTGGTCTAGGTGTGTGCTGGACTGCGAGCGGAAGAGCGAGTCCGGCGAGGACGTGGGGGGGATTTCTACGGATTTAGGGCGCCTGTTCCGCCGCGCACCCTGGGAGGGGCTGGAGAGGTTTGGAGTCCCTGAGATCGAGCGGGCAAGAGCGACAGAGTCGCTGGGAGATATTGCCGGGAGGCCCGAGTCGTGAGCGTGTATCGAGGGAGAGGGGGATAGTTCTGTAGAGCGGGATGAGGTCGTCGATCCCCTACGGCTGCGAGACGCGATGGTGCGCCACGCGTTGACGAAGAGCTGCCCGAACTGCGTCCGATGCTGCGCCGGATCCTCGTCCTCGTCATCGGGACGAGGCTTCACGGAAGACTTCCAGAGAATCCTGTCGCACCTGCCGTTTCTCCCATAAGCCACCGAAGATCAAACTTGCAAAGAAAAAAAAAGATGCACCAGCTCGGGACCCGCTGCTTGCTTGACGAATCGTACACGCCCTTGTCTTCATCGAGCGCCGCCTTCAAGCGCCGCGTCCCCGACTTCGTCGAGCTCGCCCTCTTCTTGAACAGCGGCGAGTGCAGCAGCGCCTCGTGGTCCGCCGCACTCTGGCTCGTCGGCACGTTCGGGTAGTCCCTGCCGCCCACCACCGGCGTCGACGGCATCGACGCCGGGTAGCTGTCCGGGCCGAGCATCGCCTGCCCCGCGCTCTGCCGCTTGCCCGGCGCGCGCGGCCACCTGGACGCGGACTGCGGCGACGCGGCCGGGGAGATGAGCTCGTTCCACTTGAGCTTCGCCTTGTGCGCGGCGGTGCTCGAGATGCGCTTCACGATGCGCGTCGCGCCGCTCTGCCGGCGGCGCCGCTCCTGCGCGCGCGCCTCGGCGTCCTTGAGCGGCGACACGTCGAAGTCCTCGTCGTCCTCGTCGTCGCTCTCGTCCTGCTCGTGGTCGTCGACCGTCTTCTTGGAGTAGGACGTCCCGGACGACATGATGCTCATCGCCTCGCCGTTGTCGTGCTCCTCCTCGCCGTCGGAGCTTGGCTTGCTCTCGGGCTGCGGCGCTTCCGCGGGGGCGACGTCTGGGGGCGCGGACGCCTCCTCGAAAGGCGCCGCGGGCTTTTCCCTGGTCGAGCCCTTGCGTTTGTTCTTGAGCGTGCGCAGCACGTCGTATTTGAACGTCGGTGGAAAGTTGATGGGCGCCTCCCTGAACCCGACGAACGCCTGGCCGTTGCGCATGAGGTTGTAGAGCTGGTCAAAGGCGAGGGCCTCGGCGTACTCTGCGAACAAGAGATCAATGAAAACTCGACGCATATAGCACGGTGTCATTCACTCTGCTTCGAAATTAACCAGTCTGCGTGGAGGCGTGAGATGTCGAGGCGGAAGTTAAGGTCTCCGCAGAGGAACGTGTAGTCGAACTTGTCGGTGAGATCTAGAAGATAAACGTGCGCGTCAGTCCCGCCACCCTGATCACGCGAAGAGAAGGTGAATCGTGCCCTCTGCTACCATGCGCGGATCATCGTACTTCAAAAACGCGTCTACCGCCAGTTCGTTCTGTATGACATCGAGGCGGGCAGTCAGCGATTCAAGAGTTTCTTCAAAAAAAGAAGCGCATCATCCCCCCACCTTGATCTTCGACAAGTTGGCCAAGCGGTGCAGAATTTTCCCTTCGTGCGCTACAAGGCAACAAGGCAGGATAAGAAAAGCGTCGAATGGCCCAAAGGATAACGCACCAGCTAAATGAGCATTCAAAAACAAAATCGTGCTGCCCGCGATGTTCACACTCACGCCCACGCCGCCCTTGTTCCCGACCCTACCGCCAATCAGCCCTGCAGTAACAGCAGCGTGCGACGTCCCTATCATGGCACACAAACATGAACGTTAGTCACGCATCCCATCTCGTCAAAACAACGCGACGCGACGCAACGGAGAAAGAAACACACCTGTGACAAGACGCTTTGCGTCCCGATGCACAAACACAGCCAAGTAGAGCCCCATCATGCGCTCCTTCACCAGCATCTCGTACGGGCCCTTCGAGCCGCGGACCGGTTCTCCAGGCATAGTAGGCGCGGCGGGGCTCCCCGCGCGCGCCATCGCGGTCGCGGACACCTTGGTCGGCATCGACGTCGTGTGGCGGCGCTTGACATCGCCCGATGAGAACGCGCGCCCGACGTCCTTGAGTGGCGCGCGCGCCACCGCGAGCGTGTGCGGGTGCACGCCGTGGCAGAACCAGTCCTCGAGGACCGACGTCCAGCCGGAGGTGCTGGCGGTGTGCGCGTGCTCGTCCTGCTCGTGCTTAAGGAGCCGGTGCTGGAGATCTTTCAGGTTGTCTTTGAACGCCTCCTTCTCCTCTCTGTCGGCATCCTTCTCCCTGTCCTTTTCCTTGTCTTTTTCCTTCTCCTTGAGCTTGAACCCTGCACCGAGCGCCATAGGCAGGCCTATAATACAGAATATAGCGCGTCTATCAGCGCTGCAGGCGCCTCACGCTTGAAGGCACGACCTACGTGACAGGCTCGGGCATTCCTGTCCCGCACTAATGTACACATGCACCAATCACGGGATCATATCAGCCCGCACATAACATGCGAAAGGGGAAATGGGCCACACGCACACGACGACCAGGTGGTACGGGTGCTCAGCCTCGGCAGGCAGATACGGAAATGCGGCGGGGTCGTCGAGAGGGATGTAGGGTGTGTACGGCGGGACCTCGCCGAGCAGCTCGCGAAGGTCACCCTAAGTGCGCGCGTCGCGCGCATCGGCAGCACGAATCCCAAACGCGGAACAAGTCAGTTCATAAACGAAGACGGAGGTGGATCACCGCGGGACGTGCGCGCCATGGCGAACATATCGGGAAAAGAACGGGCGGTGTGGGGAAGAGAAGAGAAGAGCATGGGGGGATTCGGGCGCGGAGGCGCGCGGAGGAGCGGGGACGCACCTTGGGGAGGGACTCGTGCATGTTCCACGTGATGATGCGCACTTTGAGGGACTTTGCGGGGGGCGGGATCGCGTGCGCGTGCTTGTTGGACGCGTCGGTGCCGAGGCTCGGGGTGCGCGGGGGCAGGGGCGAGGAGAGGGAGGGCGAGGCGGGGAAGAGCGCTTGCAGGCGCGAAAATACGTTGGGGTGGCCTTTTCGTCGTTCATGTCGAGACGTTGAATCGGGCGTGGATGCACGGACGTGGGCGTGTTCAGATTCATGGTCGCAGATAGCGCGTACATTGGGTAGATGAGCATGAGCAGGGCGAGGGCGATGAGATAGAGAAAAAGTTGGCGACGGACCTGGACGCGGGGAGCGGAACGGATCGCTCCCGAACGACAAGTGCTGCGGCGGGCCACTATCGCCCTCCGGAACGTTAGGGCTATCGTGCATGGTGATAGGTACAGTTGAAGTCATGGTCTTGAGCGAGCGGTGAGAGCGGCGGTGAGGATGGAGTGGGATGACTCAAGCGACGGGTCGGATGGCGAAGAGGAGAGAGAGGGGAGGGGAAAGAACGCTGTGTACGCGAGCACTGAGCACACCGACACGTCGAACAAGACTTGAGAGATGGTGAAGGAATGTGCAGACGGCAGATACGATGATGAAGCCTCTTGCGTTCGATTCGGAAGCCGTCGCGTGTATGTCACCGCCGTATCAATCCTCCTTCGAGCGGTCTTCTGGCGCAGCGGCTATGTACGTATACTCGCAACAAAACGAGGTGGTCGGGTGGAATGTGGAGATGGATTACGATGGTAACAGCATCATGGTCCGACCACAATCGCATTGGCTTTTGTTTGGTCGCCACTGCAGGTAGTCCTCCTCGAGGCGAACCATCCTTCGTGCTGACCCCCTCGACGTGACCGTCTTCATTCTTCTCCTTGGCCTACACCTTCCCTGTGAACCCTTGAGATTGGCCTGGCGCGGGTCGACCCTCTGCTGCGACATAACTGTTTCATTATTCCCGATCACAGCTTGGCATGTTTTGGGGATCTGGCGGGTGGGATGCTCATGGCAAGGTACTGTATGCTGAATTGTCTAACGCTCTTCTTCTGAACCCACGATATTCTCTGCAGCACGTGTATATCACAGGTGGTAGTTCTGGCCTCGGACTGGCTTTAGCAAAAGCCCTAGCAGCCCAAGGTGCCCACGTCTCCATCATTGCCCGCAACAAGACCAAGCTGGCCGATGCGTTGGCCGACATCGAGGTACATTCGCGTGGTCGACTCGGACGGCAAGTACCATAACTCACGCCGCCTCAGAAACTTCGCAAATACCCCTCTCAGATCCTTCAGTCCTTTTCGCACTCGCTCTCGACCCCAGACGGATCCCGCGCTGCACTCCATGACGCCGTCTCGACGCATGGCGGGCTCGCACCAGATACGGTATTCCTCTGTGCCGGACAGTCGACGCCGAAGTTCTTTCTGGAGTATACTGATGCGGAGCTGAAGGAGGGGATGGAAACCTCTTACTGGGCTCAAGTATGGACAGCACGCGTGAGTCCTTCGGACTGTCATCTTCAATCCTTACGGAACTCGCATGATCATCACCCTCCATTCGTCGACCCACCTATTTAAAACACGACCCCTCCATAGGCCGTCGCAAAACTTATGGTGCAGCAATCTCGCACAGGCAAACTCATCTTCATCTCCTCAACATTGGGCTTGATGACGCTCCCCGGCTACGGCTCCTACGTCCCCGCGAAGCACGCTCTGCGCGGCCTCGCCGACATGCTATCCGTCGAGCTCATGCTCTATGACATTGACGTCCACATCTACTTCCCGCCCACCATGTACACGCCCGGCTATGAGGTCGAAAACACGACCAAGCCACGGCTGACTCTCGAGTTCGAAGCCGACGATACGCCGCTCACGCCAGAGGAGGCCGCGGACATTCTGATAAAAGGTATATAGAGCCGGAAACATGCATCGTCAGGACCTGTGGTTGATCCAGGTCGTGCTGTTACAAGGTGTCAAGAAGGGGCAGTTCCAGATCACGGGTAACTTCATCACGGAGTTGTTTCGCGCATCGAGCCGCGGAGCAGCCCCCCGACGGAACTGGCTCCTCGACGCCCTGTTCGACTTTATCGCCTACGTGCGTGCGCTCCCCGTTCTTCTGGCTTTCGTTTCTGATGTAGTGCGTACGTAGATCGCGGTGCCTTTCTGGATAATGTTCGTGGGCAGAAAAGTCCGCGCGCACCGCGCGGAACATCTACGGTGGCTTCGAGAGAGATCAATCCTCGAGTCGTCCAACACTCTCCAAGAAATTTCATCTTCGACGTCATGATGTGGTCCTTGGGGCATTGCGGTGCTGGTGCCATATTCTCTATGTTCGACGTGCCCGCAGTTTCACGCCTCTCTGTGTTCATGATGCAATGTCGATTAATGCTGCGCCTAAGAGTCAGTTCGGTGTCTTACTTCACAGCAGCATTCACCTTGAATCCACTTCCGCAAAGTGTTCCCGTCGTCGTGCCTAACATCTCCTCCTTGTCTCAATTGCATACCTGGTTGATGGATCTCGGGTTGTGCCAGGCCGTGCCCGCAGATTGGTGTTCAATTTCAAAGTGGCCTACTTTGAGCCGGACCATGACCGGCACTTTCTCTTTGCCGGCAGGATGAGTTCTCCAATTTTTTTTTTGACAAGCGCCTCGTTTCTCAGGCTAGCCTTGCCACAAGCAAGGCATACCTGAAACATGAGGAGTATTGAATGGGTGTGAGCAGAGCAACGATGCCCACGCTTTTCTCCGATGAACGATCGCGGGTCAAGTTCAAGATTAAGAAAACCGACACAATTTATCTACTCATCAGTGGGGCCAATGGATATCTAAATGTCGTAGAAGCCGATTCTAGCAAGTATGATGCGTTTGTGATCGGAGTATCAGAAAGGATTCGTAACGGGCGGCATCCTGGACAGGATGACTCACATCTGGTAGGAAATCGTTGTACACTAGTCTGCCTGGGCAGTGTGTTCAAAAAGAAAAACATAAATACAAGCATCGGGGTTGTCGCTAACAAGAACATAGATACTGATGCAGGCAGGAAGGCTGGCCCAGCCTGTGACCCTGAGAGGTGCCTATCAGAACGTTCGTGCACTCCTGTTCTCCCACATTATCCAGGAGAGTCTGACAGAAAAGAAACAAGTACATACCCCATCACGATGTCAAGTGACAGAATATCAATCAACCATCACAGTCGTCGCGCTTCAGCCCTCATACTGCCACTGCACAAAATCAGAGTCAGAACCCTCTCTTCCCATGCCGACCTGCACGGACACATCTCGCTTCCGCCAGGATCTTGCGCCTCCTCGAGACTCTATATCAAGCGAGTCTCTATGCGTCAACAGGGACGCATACAGATGGTGGGAATCAACAAATGGGGCGTCAAGCGGTCTGTCCGATTTATGTTTCTCGCGCACAGAGGTCGCTTCGGGAGGATGAGCGCTGTTGACGGTCGCTGCCATGGGTTGGAAATTGATGGTAGTCACGGTCGTGCTGGGTGGGAATGTTATGAAGTCAAAGGTGGTGTTGAAAGGACGACACACAAGTTTGGCTCCGGCGCGCAGTACTCGTTGAGCTTGCGATGTATGCGTGCAGTGCTAATCACCCTGGGAGGAAGCGAATATTTAGCATAAGGAAGAACTACGGTGGGAGTACTTACATGATCAGGACTGGACGCGAGTCAGTCAGTAACATATGTGAATCTCCAATCTCAAAATCTCTGCGACGTACGATGTGGGGTTTGTGCAATCTGTGCCGATATCCTGAAATTTGAGAGTACGCGAAATTTCGAACTAAGCGAGACTCACTAGATTCATGACATCTGTGTGGTGAGAGGCATACAGATCGATCAGAGAGCTCTCAATCGGCGCAAGAATCGTCCAAACCGTTCAGATTCAGGATTAACAAAGTCTAGATTTGAAAAGCCTGTAAACACTGTCGAGATCCTGACTCTAAACTAGATGGCCACGCACATTGGATGGTACCACTGCGAGCACAGAGAGCAGAAGCCAGAGAATACCCTGTCAGGAAAGAGACTCGTTCAATGAATGACCTCACGCATATATATGAGCATCAAATAATGCAACGCACTTGATGGTACAGCACACGCCACAGTCCGTTCTCCGAGCGCATCCGAAGGACGCCGACGAACATGATCACGAGCAGCGAGAGCTGGCATGCAAGGTCGACGATCATCGTGTCTCGCTGAAGCACCGTGTCCGTGATGACACAGATTTGCAGGATGGGATTCCATTCTGCGTGTGCCTTTCCAGAAGAGGGGAGGAGTCAGCAGACTTCGTGCCGCCCTCGATCGACGGTCTTGTACTTACTCTTGTCACGCCTAGATTTGGAACACCTTGAGCAGGCATGAATAGTAGATGAAAGAGCATACGTACCGAGAATAGCCCAAGATATATTGAAGAGTTGGATGCAGATGACTGTGATGATGACGAGCTTGGTAAAGCGCCAGATGGCAACGCTACACAACAAAGCCAATCGAGATTAGACCGTACATACGACTAGGTGAACGACTCACGCGCGAAGGGCGGACAACACAGAGGTACAGATGAGGGCAGAATACGAGGTGGCCTGTCGTCGATGTTTAGCGTTGTATGTCCCCATACAACCTCTTCGTCGGATCAACGTACGATCATTGACTTGAACACCGCCTTCAAACAAATTATCAACACTTAGTTCCAGAGATGTGAAATCGGCATACATTGCAATTGATCCCGGTGAGTGAATCCAATAGGATGTAGACACAGACGATAAAGGCGAGCGTGAGCCATCTTGCACCGATGTACAACTGTGTGCATGAGGCAATTCACCAAGAGTGCTCTCAATGGTGCGGGTGGGGGCTTGTGCGATTCGCGGACGCACCAACATGGTCCATTTGAAAGGCATCCTTCGTCGGTAGAACTGCCATTCGTAGTCAAAGGTCGTGACAAACTCCCAACTTGTTGTGCGTAAGCGCTCATCTCATGAGAGCCTAAGAATATGCACGTACATATACAAGCCGCTGAATGCGTGCAGGGATCGGTCAAATGCTTCTGTAGGCACAAATTCGAATACCGAGACCCTGTCAACAAAGAGACCAAAAGGGAAAGGAACACTCACGGAGTTCAGTAGCGATTGTCGCAAGCTCTTTGAAGTTGACCATGATGTCTTGCTTCAGGGTTAGAGCGAGAGGCGCAGCATTTAAAGCGGGATGCTACCTATAAGCAAAGTAGAGCTAAAGCCTTCCCTGATGAACAGATTATTTGGGCGTCGCTGTTCATCGTCTGATGTGGTCCATACTCATTCACTTCGCCCTGACACACGATCGTTGATCATTAAGCGTGGGGACCATCTCTCTCCCAACACATACCCAATGTTCGTCATTTTCGGCGGAAGTCATAGATGCCGTGTCTGAATCCAGATATATGCACCGAAATCTCGGGGAGGGAGGGGGTGGGGGTATTCTGACTAAGTTTAGCCCGTCGTATCGAGGTCGCTCGTAAAACGTTGTTGCACATACGCTGTACTATGATGTGACGCGAGAATCAGAAAGGAGCTCACGACGTGAGACTCACAGCATCACTTGTTCGCCGTGTAGCACGTACCTGATGTATTTAGTTCAGCTATTCTCGTCGTTTCAGCTACCGGGGCAAAGATTCGAACGACACATACTGATGATTACATTTTTGCAGTAGAATTCAATTACAGGCTGCAGCTGAAAGGCCTGTAGAATATGCCCCCAAAATAGTATACTATGATTGCCACACCATTCACGCAACATCAAGCAGAATCTCATATAGTCAAGGGACGACGCATAGAGAGAGATGCACATTGCACAAAGCGGGCAAAAGCAGGAAAGATGTTGACAAAGGGAGGGTGTACTCCCAAATAATCGCATTGGCGATGCTGGCACTCTGGACAGCTGACCCTCAAAGAGCCTACCTACAAAGATATCTGTCAGATATCGCACAACTCATGATCTGAATAAAACACGCACCTGAAGACTTTCTCCGGCGATCGACTTCTCGACCTCAAAGATGTCCTACCTCTCCCTACAGCACTGCCATATCAATATACAGGTTCAACCTGAGCTTAGGCTGGCAATAAATGCCAGGCGTTAGTGTGGATGCGCGGTGCTCTTCAATGCATGACAGTATCAATCAAGGGAGTCTCGGCTTTAGCCGCCACGCTTGACAGGAGTCGCTTGACCTTACCAGCCTCAACCTGAACTCATGGACCCAGACACAATCTATGTTGAGATGCATGCAACGCACGACTGCATCCTGCAGGACCCCCTCGGCGACCTTTCATATAGTCTAGCTGCATTGTAGGACGACGGCATACCAATTTCTTATATCAAACTTCCAGAGCATGGCTTGCATGGACCTCCTGGTGATCAGCTGATCCGGCAAGTTTCTAAGTACATTGTCATCATGTTTCCTCTAGCCAGCTAATGCCATCGACACCCTCATCATCAAGAACGCCGTCGTCGGCTACGATGAGCACGTCCTTGAGCTCAAGCGCTTTGATATTCCACACAACTTCGTGAAGATAGACAGGTATCAACCATTTCCTGATCCACCGGCGCGCCCGCCTTCCAAGCTCCCACCAAAGGGGAGCCTCACACTGTCATGTGCGCTTGACGATCACATCGGTACGGGAGCAGCGGTATCGTCTTTGGTACGGAAGCGCTAGATCTACAAGCCCCTGCAGTCGGCGCCGGTCATGGTCATGCACTTCCACCGTTGGTCTTGAAGATGGGCAGAAAAGAGCGGTGTGCAAATCTCGTCCGCGAGGCCTGGTTCTACTAGGAGATGGAATGCCTGCAGGGCGTTGTTGTCCCGCGGTGCTACGGCCTTTTCTTCGTCAGGATCCCTGACCGCGAGATTCGGTCGGGCCTTCACCCGTGGCAGGGGGAGTACACCGGCGACTACGACCCAAAACCAAATATAACGCCCGACGATGACGACGAGGCAATGGCAGAGCTTGTCTGGAGGCGGAATATGCACTTCGTGCTCGTCCTGGAATGACTGGAGGGGCGGTTGCCTTTATCAGCAGAGCCAGTCAGCCATGAACTCTCGTGAGTGTTCAGAATTGTCTACAGTCAACTATCACTTACGCTTGGTACAGAGAAGAGCTGAAGAGCCTCTATCACGAGCTCTCGTACATGAGAATCGAGAACTATGAACAAATTCGCTGGCAAAACATCCTCCGTGCGCTGGATCCACAGCTCGGTAGTGCCCCCAGGCTTCCTTCGCCCTACACGTCCAAAGTCTATGGGTGGTGCATGGTCGACTTTGAATTGGCAACTAAAACGAACGCAACGCCAAATCAGATTGACCAACTACATCATCCCATTCTTGAGGACGTGTTGAGTAGCCTGCCCAGTGGAATGCCATACGAGTTGCTTTGAGACAATGCTTCTTTTTTGACGCTAGATTCCAGAGATAAAGGTGTCGATCTAGTTAATACGTTAATACAGGTTGATAGATGTCGCAGGGAAATACCATAGGTGTGTATGTGACTTCATACAAGGCCCTTCTGCACAACACATCGTGTGACGATTTGAGCACTCGCTTTAGACACGCACACATGTCTGCTTGCCGTCAGCGTGTTGTCGCTCTTCGTACGTACCGAACGTCGGCACGAAACCCACTCTATCTGATGCAGCGTGTCCAACACGATACATATTACCCCATGTTGCCTCTGCTGCCCTCATCGCACCTTTAGTCTCCCCACCATGGCTCCCATCTCCCAGGCGTATGACCTTATGGTAACTGAACCATCTACTCTCATTACGAATGCTGCTCACCATCTGGTGTTCAGCCCACAAATGCTATTGATATCCTCGTCATCACCGGCGCCTTCAAAGGCGAAGACGAAACCCCTCTAACCCTTCATCGTATCAAGAAGGAAGAGCGCTCCAATCTTGTTCACCCATATCCAATACTCCGACCGGGGGAAGTCCTTTTACCGTCGCAGTATCTGCCTGAACGGAAACCGCCACAGTGCCCACCGTCAGCACTACCTCCTGACGGCAACCTCACACTGTCTTGTCCTCGATGAGAGTGTTGGTAACGGAAGTAGTGGCGTGGTATATGGGACTAAATCTCAAGAAGTGCGAGGTCCTGATGGGGCAGAGGTCCCAATTCAAGCTCTGCCGAGTGAAGACGGTTACAGGCTTCCACGGTTGGTGCTGAAGATGGGTAGACAACAGCGTTGTGCCAACCTCGCTCGCTCGGCCTGGTTCTACGAGGATATGGAGTGCCTTCAAGGCGTTGCCGTCCCACGGTGCTACGGTCTCTTCTCCGCAAAGATTCCCGCCGCGCAGCAGTCCCTCCTTCACCCATGGAATCATGAGTCAGCCCGCGCTGCTGACTTTAAGCCATCCCTGAATTGGCGGGACCCCCTATTGGATTCCCGGCTCCGAGCCCTTCTCAGCGAGCATGAAACACTCTACGTCCTTGTTTGGAAAAGCTGGGTGGGAAGCTGCCGATCAATGAGCCCATGAGCGATGATCTTACGTGAGTTCACAGTCTCATAATATTACAACTTGACCGCGCATATTGACACTCTCATCTGATCCTGCCCACAGAAATGAGGTGAAAAGCCTCTACCACGAGCTCACGTATCTCGGAATCTTGAATTATGAGCAAATTCGCTGGTACAACATCCTTCGAGCGCCGGATTCGGGTCCGCAGATGGGCGGCATAGCGAGTTTGCCTTCACCATATACGTCCAAGGTTTACGGATGGCGCCTGATCGACTTCGAGGTGGCGGACAAAACGATTTTTAAACAACATAAGATCGACGAGCAACATCTTAACACTTTAGAAGAGTTGTTAGAGGGACTACCCAATGGAGCGATAGTCGAAATACCTGATATCGCGCGATGGGGGTAACCATGTACATGTAGCACCGCTCAGGAAGCACACAGAGAATATGTACTCTTTGCTCGGACATCGAGCGTCGGTGGGGAAAAACACCGGCGGCTGAGGATTCTCGTTTCAAGAAGAGGCTACAGCAGCTAACAGTTGAACGATCATCCACAAGGAATACATATAGAGTACAGTGACGAGAGGGGTCAGAGCGAAATGGTGCAAGTCAACGGAGAACATTAGAGTCAGTTGCTGATATCCCATCCACTGTAGGGCTGGAATTGCCCAAGATATCTCGAAGCCGAAGACTCTACTGTGTTCACCGTCGTCATGTCGTATTGAGACAGGTCGTTCAAACAGTCCTCGAGAACCAGACCCTCAAGCTCAAGTTCGAGCTTAGGGCAATTTGAGACCGAGGTCGATAGATCATGGCTCTGCTGTTCGTTCCCATACGAAGGGGTGAAGGTGTAGAATGATGTCTCGGGCAGTGGCTGCGTGGTCGTCATAGACAAAGGATAGGCCGGCGCAGGCGCAATATCGAAGACCCCAGACGAGAGGTCGGCGCATTCAGGGTAAGCAGCGTCTATAGTGGGCTAGCGGGCTATGAGAAAATCGACCAATGAGATGTCAAGGCAAAAACGACGCACCAAGTACATATCATGGGTCCAGGAGGTACATTCAATTGATGCAGCTGTAAAGTCCGAAAGAACCATCGACTCGGTGAAGGCTGCAGTCTCGACGTCGACAGTGACGCCCACAGAGCTCGGTCCAGAGTTCTCGGGCTCACATCCAAAGACGTTCGCAGTCGACAGATCGATCTGTTGCTCGGCCACCTCAACGGCCCTCGTCTCGCACTCGTCTCCACTCTCCAAGCTCGCGATGTAATAGTCGTGCAGCATTGCCGTCGCAATGATCTCCTCCTCCGGCCTCTCCTCCCGAATCATTCGCGCCAGCACCTGTACCTTCTCAGCCTCTGCCTTCCCGTTCCGCTTCGTCCTGCGCTTCTTCCGCTCCCGAGACACAGGCGTGAACTTGTAGTCCGGGTACTTCTCGGCGTGCGCCACCTTCTCCGCCTCCGACGCCGCGAACCATGGCCGCCTCTCCTCCATCGTCATGTCGCGCCACATCTCACCAGCCATCTCGCTGAGCTTCCGGTGGTCCTTCTCGATCATGTCCAGCATCTCTCTCCCCGCGCAACGAACTGGCGGCGGAACAGCATGAAGGCATTCAGCGGACGCTTGATTCGGTTCGGGTCATTCCGCGGCAACGCCTTGTGCCCGACCTTCTTCGGCGCTCGCTTTGCCTTCGTAGTCTTGCGTGCGGAGCGGGAGGGAGAGGGGGACGAGGCATCACAGACGGTCGACGACGGTGAGTAGACGAGGGTAGCAGCATCTGAAGTGGCGGGAGAGGGAACAGAGGAAGGTGGGTGGGTCAACTGGAGATCGTGGGAAAATGGCTCTGAGGGTGAGGAGACCTGGAGAGATGTGAAGGCAGACAAGGGGATGCCTGGCGAGGGAGTGAAGGTGAAAGGGTGATTGACGTCATTCTCGAATCCCTCAATACCACTGTACTGAGTCTCGAAATCGACCTGGGAGGAGAAGGGAATCGCGTTTGCGGGGTAAGGAGAGTACATAGCGCTCTTTGGTGACGATAATGCTTCATTTTGGCCTCCTTTTTATACCGCTGTCCCGTCGACGTCGCGCACAGCGAGCAGAGGCCTTCGACGAAAGTTACCCTTCGCTATAAGAACAGCGTGACTTTGAGAAGGATGGTTTGGACGGAATAGGCAATTGAATTTCACCTGCCTGTCCTCGCCTTCTGCCAGCTTCCCCCAGATATCACTCGGGCAGTACATAGCAGCACGGCACGAGGCGCACAGAACCGCTTGGCACGGGTTATTAGGTGAGGACGATGGCTCGTGTATGTGAAAGATGCCTTTTGGCCGCGTGACCGCCGCTCGACCTAGAGACTGAGAGTGAAGCCCTTGCGACAAAAGATCCTGAACAGAGGTTGGGACTTACAAACGGGATCTACTGGCTGGTCGACCCCTCAGATGCCGTTCAATGACATGTCGCTCGGACAGAGTTACGCTGGCCCTGCGACATGATTGAAACACGCGTGTGCTCTGTTGAGAATAATACGTGATAAGGCGATGGCGTGAGGCTCCATTATGGGAGAGATCAAGTCAGCGCTATGACATACAAAAGCGTGGGATGTGAACAGCAGAGAGATGTTATAGAAAAGGTAGTCAATGGTGTGGCGAACGCACCTATCGCTTTGAAGCCCTATGATTGTGAGTTAGTAGTCGAGAGGTTTTTCAGGCCGTAGGCACAAAGTTGCATGCTCTATATTGACTGTAGGAGCACGTACGATTCATGATACACTTCTGGATTCCTATGGAGGCATCGATACTTAGCGACGTCATTGCTTTGTTGTATACAAACCATGAATGGCTGGCCATTATCTGCCCCCCATGGCGAAAGTGTTCTTTGACATAGGTGTAGCTCACGTGGAAAGGAAGTCAAGTCTATTTACACGAGCAGCTAACGAGAAATGGACATTACTGTAGCTGCATCAAGGAGAGTCCTAGTGGTAACGCCGTCTGGATTGAGCTCACTATTTAAAGCGTATGGACGGGGGCCGGGGCGACTAGAAGAACCATCCACGTAGCAACTTGAAGTACTGGGAGACATTGAACGTGACGCTGTCTGTACCGACGTTCCCACGCTCTCCCCGCGTCGTACGGCCCGCCGCCCGCCGCTCACAGCAGCCTCGCACACTGACTCAAGCTAGCAGAGTGATTCTCCCTTTATTGTATTGAATGGAGACCAAGTTACACGACCCCGGGGTGGAAGCTCAGGTCAGATACGGACGTAAAGAGTCACCGAAAGGATTGTGGCAAGCTAAAGCTCCAAGTGACGCAGCTCGTTGTAGTACCCCTGAACAAACGCGTTCTATCCGGAGACAGTCCCGCTCAACCGCGCGAGGACAGCATTCCAAAGCCGTCTGCTCCCAAGTGCAGACTGCAGCCTACCACGACCTCGCTCGCCACCGCCTGGCGGCCCTAGCCCTCTCGCCGCCACTCGTCCACAAAATCAAACCGAAGCCTCCTCCCCCGCGCCGACCTGCACGCACACGTCCGCATGCGCCAGGGCTCCGCCGCGCCGGCGCCTCCACGTCCGGCGGCTCGTCGCTCCGCACCGTCGACAGGGACGCGAACGGCGAGCCGCCGGGCCGTCTGTCCAAGTTTGATTTGCGCCGCTCGTGCGCGCCGGGCAGGTCGAGCGTCTGCATCTGGGCGCCGTCGGCCATCGAAGCCATAGTGCGGAAGTCGAGCGTGGTCACGGTCGCGCTGCGTGGGGAAAAAAGGTTATGCGGTGGCTGTGATCGGAGGAGTACCGGGAAGGAGGGGAGGAGGACGTACAGGTCGTGCTCCGGCGCGCAATACTCGTTCAGCGAGCGGTAGATGCGCGCGGTGCTGATCACCCTAGACGACGCACAAAAGCGCACAGCTCGCACGCGCACTCGCTAGGGGAGAGGAACGTGCTGGCGACACTCACATGATCATAACTGCATCACAGTTCGGGGGAGCGTGAAGTGACGTCAGCGCGCGCGCTCAACGAAGAAAATCGCGACATACGGTGCGGGGTCTGTGAAATCTGTGCTTGCCGCTTCAGCATCGAGTGCGCCTGCACACGGTCAGCGATGATGACGAGGGGCGGGACGTACCAGGTTCATGGAATCTGCATGCATGCGTACATGCCGAGCAAGCAGCGTGCGAACAGATCAGCGCGCGGGCGACCAGCGAGAGTGGAGAGATCGTCCCGACCGTTCAAGTTCAAGATCAACAAAGTCTGTTCGCAGAGGGGCACTTCAGTATCGACTCTGGTCGCGCGCGCTCACTTCACAAGACGGCGACGCACATTCGACGGCACGAGCGCGAGCACCGCGAGCAAAAGCCACAAAATGCCCTATCCGTCGCGATCCGTCGCGTGGGAGGAAGAACGTCCAGTGAAAGACCCTCTGTCGGTGGAACGCGAGCACGCACCTGGCGGTAGAGCACGCGCCACAGCCCGTTCTCCGCGCGCATGCGGAGGACGCCGACGAACATGATCACGAGCAGCGAGAGCTGGCACGCGAGGTCGACGAGCATCGTGTCGCGCTGCAGCGCCGTGTCCTTCACGACGCAGGCCCTCTGCTCGGGGTCCCACGCCGCGCGCGCCTGTGCAATTTCACACACGCACGCCCCGGTGCGCGTCAGCATATCCGCGCTCGCCGTCATCGTCCGTACGCGGGGGACTCACCCGTGTGATGCCTGCGACCGCGGGGGCTTGAGCGACGCGTGGAGAAAACGATGGGATGAGTGTGCAAGCGCGTGCGACGCACCGATTATTCCCCAGGCCACGTCAAGGAGCTGAATGCTCGCGGTGGCGACGACCACAGCCGTGGCAAAGCGCCAGATGGCGATGCTGGACCATACATCTAGTCATATCGACCCCGGCGAGAGAGGCCGAACGAAACACTCACGCGCGGAGGACAGACATTGCAGAAGTGCAAATCAAGGCAGAATACGAGGTAGCCTGTCGGCGACGTAAGGCACGTATGCTCATGGACTCTCCTTCGAACTGACGTACTATGAGCAGTTTGAACACCGCCTTTGGGCGATTTTCGCGGAGCACGAGTCAGCGGCAGGGGCGCGAACCAAAAGCCAGAACGGCGCACGTCGCAATCCATCTCGGTGGCCCTATCGAACAAGATAAAGACGCAGACGACGAAGACGAGCGTGAGCCATCTCGCGCCGATGTACAGCTGCATTTGTGCCGAGCAATCCACAAAAGATCAGCGGCGCGCGGAAGATTGTGCACACGTGATGCGTTGGACGCACCAGCATGGTCCACTTGAAGGGCATCCGGCGCCGATATAGCGCCCACTCATAGTCGAAGGTCATGCAGAACTCCCATCTAGGCTGCGCGTGAGCATGGTGTTTAATTTCCACAGGCTGACGGCGCACGCACATGTACAAGCCGCTCAAGACGTGCATGGACCTGTCCAGCGCCTCTGCAAAAGAAGAATAAAAAAGGTTACAGATGGGGATTACGGCGAACGGGGCAGGGGGGAACACGTACGACGGTCCGCTAGCATCGTCGCGAGATCTTGGACTTCGGCCATGGCGTTGATACGCAGTGCTGCTGCCCCGAAGGTTCTGTGAGGATCGAGGACAAGGCTTACCGACGCGGGCTCGCTATAAAAGCCCCAGGCACGGCTTCGCGACGCAGATGGATAAAGTGCACATGTGCGCGAGTAAGGCGGCCGCTGCGGCCACTCTCCCTCTCCGGCGCCATCCTGCACCGCGGATCACACCAGCGGCGAAGGCACGCAAGTGCTCAGCAGGTGCACATGCTACACACCGCAGAGCGGAACATTCGGAATGTCTGCCTCCTCGAGTACCAACCGCCCCTCTTCCGTACGAGGTTCGGAGACGGATCCCCGCGACAGACATGCGACTTGCGAACGTGGAGTCGTCGCCGGCTGCCGGCTTCGCTGTCCGAAAGGTGCCCTTTCTGAAGCGAGTAGCTGTGTAAGCCCGGCTAGGCGTCGCAGCTACCATACTTGCCCTGGTGCTTGAATCCAAATTCAGGCTGCAGGAGCCTGACCATATATGAAAACCCCAACAGAACAAACTGTCCATTGTGTATTCCACACACAATTCAAGTAAAAAAATTAAACGGAGTCAGAAAGTCGAGCACGAGAGTAAGATCTACACACGATGGGGCGCGTGGAAATATAGGTACAAACAAGCGAGGGGGCGATCAAACCAAAGACGGGTGGCGATGCTCTAAAAGATCGCGTGGATGAGGCCACTGCCAACAGCCGATCCTGTCCATGAAGAGCGCCGTCAGTCGCGCAATCCACAACGACGCCAAAAAAAAAACGAATGAAGCAAATTGCGAAACACGCACCTGCACCGAAACCGACACCGCCAGCCGCCGACGTTGCGAGCTGCACAGAAAGAAAAGACGTAATTAGAGCCGCGAGCACAAGGACCTGATGCGATCACACTCACAGTCTGGCCCAGCCCCCCGAACTTGCTCGGCTTGGGTTGCGGCGCCTCCTGCTGCTGTACTACCTGCTGCTGTTGCGGCGGCTGCGGCTGCATCGGCGGGCCCATGTACGGGTTGTACGCCTGCGGCGGCGGGGGCTGCTGATACTGCGCGGGGGGGCCGGACTGGTACCCTGACGGCGGGGGCGGGGACTGCTGGTAGCCCGACTGGGGGTACGCGGGGCTGTACGAGGACTGGGGTGGGCCGCGGGTGTCCGGGGGCGGGGAGAACGCGGGCGGGGGCGCGTAGGAGGAGGTGCTGTTGTCGGAGAGCTTCTCGACGTAGTTGGAGGGGAAGAGGCCCTGGCGGCCGTTGATCTTGCCGGTCCACCAGTCGGCGTTGGTCTCGGCGACGATCTCGACGATGTCGCCTGCGCGGAAGGAGAGGTCATTTTGCTCCTGATGGCGCGAATCGGGATGTGATCGCGATCGTCAGCGAGCGGGTTCGGTGATGGTAGGAGGTGGTTCGGGGAGCTAGGGAAAGCTGACCTGGCCGCTCTCGTTGTAGCCCCACAGGGCCTTGGCGCGGGGGTGGCGCGAGGGCGCAGGCGGGATGCCGCGGCGGGCGGGCGGGCCTAAGTCAGAGACGGAGGGCGGAGACGATGCGCGCACGGAGGGCTCGGGGATGGTGAGGCGCCTCGTCTGGTCGGCGAGGGCGAGGACGGAGGAGTCGGAGGACGAGGCGGGAGGAAGCTTTGCGAGGATGTCGTAGCCCGCGGCACGGGGGATCTCGTTCTGGGCGATGAGGAACTCGACGTTCTGGCGGGTCTGTGCGACGATGTGGGCGAGGAGGGCGTTGTGGTCGGGCATGGCGAGCACTGGGGAGGATGTGGGTGTGGGTGTGGGTGTGCTGGCGGAGGCGGAGGCGAAAGGCGTCGAGAGGGCGGACTGGATGATGCCGGCGGTTGGATGACCACAGCCGCGGTGCGTCAGCCTAGACGCTCGGCCTTATATATACACAAAAGCGAATCAGCGCCATCGTTCTCCTTCTCTTGCTGGCCTTTCCTGTTGTAAAACCATCTGTACTCGCCGTACAAACCGATATTCAGCGTCTCCTCAGACTCGCACTCGGCCTGCCGCTGAAGATGCCGCCCGGCAAAGCCGATGACCCCGCACGACACCCCGCAATATTCAGCCTCCGCGCCGCGTCCCTCGCCCGCGCGCACACCGTCCTCTCCCTCGCCGCCTTCGCTAGCGCCCTCGTCCTCGGCTGCACCCTCCACTTCCGCAAAATCGTCAAGAATGGCGTTGCGGGCTGGCCCCAGGAATGGTTCCCCAGCGTGTCCGCGACGTGAGTGCCTCCTCCCGATCCACCCGTGAATGCCCGATCCGCAGAATTAACGTCGACGTCGCGACACGTGCTGCGCGTGCCCAACGCGGTGCGCAGATCGGGGACTGGTATCCCGAGCGCAACATCTTCCAATCCTCATCGCTCTCAACTCCGGTATGTCCCCGCTTCGTTTCCAAGCTACTCCATCACCCACACGTGACAAGGCCCGCGCTTCATCGTTCTCCTCCTCACCTACCTCCAAACTCACTCCAAGTTCCCGTCCTCGTCCCTCCCGACTCTGCTCCTCGTAACCGGCGTTGTCCGCACCCTCAGCTGCGGCGGATGGGTCTACATCACGTCCAGCGATGACCACGACGCCCACGACGTCCTCATGATTCTCTATATCGTGTGTAATATCCCTGGATGTGGGCGAACGCAAGATTGGCCGCTGGAAGGGCGCGCAGACGCAGGTAAGTACTCTCAACAAATGACGCGTCGTAGCTTTGTCGCGAGACTCAAGCACGCGTGTTTTTTTGTGTATTGTAGGATTTGGATCGCTTCATCGTGAGTCGGACACGTCTATTTTTTGCCTCATCAATATCATACAGACTGACCGCTGTCCGCTCAGATTCTGGCTTTCCCTCATCCCCATGGTATATTTCTTCATCCAACACAAGGTGCACCGCGTCCCCGGCGGTCAGTCTTCCCTTCGTCTCCTCATTTGTTATACTCACTTTCGCGTGCCCGCACTCGTGCACACACAGCATACACGCGCTACAGTCTCTTCGAATGGTCGCTCATCCTTTTTGATGTGCTCTACGACGCCACTGCCGAGCTCGAGTTCCGGGACAGTGGCCTCCAGGTACGCCGAACCGTCCACCCACCACCCTTCCTTCGTTCTTCCGAGTGCGCAGCGTTCGCTAGCGTTCGATTGAGTTAAGCTATTAGGACTGATTGTATCCGCGCCGGTCAGATCTCTATCGGGGCGGCGCCTACTGACCTCACCGGAGATGGAGGGAGGTATGACGAAACGTACGCCCACGCCCACCGTCTCGCGTGATTGTTCTCAGGCGCAGTGCTCACGAGCACTTCTGTTTCTTTTGTCTGCCCCACCTATATCGTGTCGTGCGTGTATACCATACCACATATATATAGACATGCATCTGTATCCAAGAACACGCAAGACGGCACTGCTCCCTCTGTGCTGGTAAGCGAAAAGGTAAAGTCTGTCGGTGCGACAGTTCTAGAGGTGGCAGGCACACCAGACACACCGCGCGCGCTCGGTGCTTTCCTTTCCGCCCAGCGCCCGGCCTTCAGCTTTCTAGCCGACGTCTATTTCTGTACGTCCCCCCCTCGCTCGAACTGCCGCACACCGCACGCTCACGTCCCTCCGACCGAGTGTCGGAATGCTCTATTGAACACATAACCTAATCTGAACAATACTCGAATCCCACGAGCAGCCTACCAAACCTGGACCGTCCTGACCGCGCTCCCAGTCACCCTCTTCTACTTCTCCGTTTGGAAGCTCGCGCTCGCCGGACCCGAGTTCTCCACGCTCGCGACGCTCGCCCCGGGCCTCCTCGCCTCGCCTCGCGTGCGCGAGGCCTGTCGCACGCGCTGGGGGCGCGCGGTGCTCGCTACTGTCGTGGCGGGCGCGGGGATCGGGAGCTGGGGTGCGGAGAGCGTGTGGGCGCGCCTTGGGGGCGTGGTGGTGGGCACTGCGGCGGGCGTTATCAGGTGGGCGGGGGAGTGGGAGGAGACGGCCGTTGAGGGCGGCGGACATCATGCAATCGGTGCGTTCCGGTTTCTTTCGCTAAGATTGGGACGTACTGAAAGTTTGGGATAGTATTTTTGTTGGGCCTGCTCGTCTCGGCGCTCTCGAAGCACTTGAATCACGGAAATAACCCAGGTTTGTGTCCGACGCGCCGTCTTTTTTCTTCGCAGCTCGGTTCACAGGTATTTGCACCGTGTCGTCGTGTGTAGGGTGGCCTATCGTCGACGAGAAGTCAGGCGGACACCACAAGTCCATTCTCGTTCTCAGCGCCCTCGCGCTCGCAGAATTCATCACCCGGCCCGCGTCGTCTCCGTACCCGCCTGCGCTCTCCCCTTCGTCCTCGCCTTCCTCAAAAAAACAGACACTGAGCAATAACACCGCGCGCCCAAACGCAAACGCGCACGCAAACGCCAAAGCCGGACCTTGGCTCCCATCCGCCCTCGCCCTCGGCGCGCTCCTCTACGCGCTCCATGAGCGCCTCACCGACCCGAGCACGCTCGTCGCATGGTCCTGGACCGGATACCCGCTCACCGGGCCGCATCCGCACGCGCACGCGCCCCTCACGCTCGTCGCGCAGGCGCTCGGCGTCGCCCTCGCTCTCTCCGCGTCTTCGCCTCGTCCGGCTAGCCTCCTCGCGCACCCGACGTGGTGCCTGTTCGGCATGGCGAGTGCCTGCGTGCTCTACGCGCGCAAAGACTGGGCGGGCTACCTCGGCGCGCTCGCGCACGCCGTCTTCCTCGTGTCCGTCGCGCCGCAGGTCCTGCGCGGCGCGGGTGCGGCTGCTCGGGGCGCAGGAGGAACCGGGAGGCGCACCGCGCGCGTGTTCGTGGCGGCGTGGGCGACGTGGGTCGTGCTCCTGTTCGCGGGGACGTTCACGGTCGCATACGCGTTTGTGCCGGGCGCGTGGTCGTTCAGGGAGCGCACAGACCTGTGAGTGCCGTGTCGTGTATAGTGCAAGTAGTCGCGCCTTCTGCTCGAATGGCTGATTCGGCTTTTTATTTTTATTTTCCTCGTTCGTGTAGCGTCCTCGCTTCGCAGCTGATCCTCCTGACACCGGCCTTCCACTGGCCATCCCTCTCCCGCCCGCTCACGTCCCCACTCTCCGTCCTCCAGCGCGTGACCTACGCGCACACCTACGCCCTCCTCGCACTCGTGACCCTCCTCGGTCTCCTCGCGCCCCTCACCGCCCATCCGCCCTCTCCCCTGCCCGCACCCGCACCTGCACATGCCCGCGCGCGGCTGCTCAACGCGGGGATCTGGACCGTGCACTTCGGGATCGACGACGCGGGGCGGGACAGCCAGCGCCGCATGCGCGACCTCGTCCGCGACATGCAGCTCGACATCATTGGCCTGCTGGAGACCGATCTGCACGTGCGTACCACCCTGACCTCGCCGTGATTCCGTTGACTTATTGCTACACTCTCCTCCTCGTGCGCGTGCCGCGATTGAACGCACGCAGCGGCCTGTGTTTGGAAATAGGGATCTGTGCGTGCTTTGCTTTGATAGCATCTTTAGCTCGGATCTGAAGTTCGCGGGCGGTTATAGGTCACGCCTCATGTCCGAAGAGCTAGGATATGTCGGTATCCCTGCCTTTGTTCTGCGTGACGCCGCACTCATAAGTGACGAAAGCATGTAGACATCGGTCCGGGGCCGAATCAGCACACCTGGGGTGCCGTCCTGATGTCGAAGGTACGTTTGTTCTGCAATCAACACAAGGACATGGCCTGAACTCCGCGAGACAGTTCCCCATCTTGAAGTCCACGCACCACCTGCTGCCTTCCCCCGATGGCGAGCTGGCTCCCGCCATCGAAGCGATCCTGGACATATACGGAACGAACGTCACCGTCCTCGTAGCCCACAACGGCCAGGGTGAGTGCCTCTATGTTTTTTGGGTCGCCGTCGTGCACGAAAAACCTTTTATTTTGAGCCTCGAGCTGACGGTGTGCTTTTCAGAGGAGACGCCGCTGGACCGCGAGCTGCAAGCCACGGAGCTTGCGCGTATAATGGTTGCGTCGTATCCCGATCCTCTCATCTATCTCGGCTACGTCGTCACGAAGCCCAAGGCTCCACGCCGTGAGTAAAGCCATCTCCCCCTCTATATAAAACCACCGCCCTGATTGTTGTATGCGATATAGCGGCACCGTATGACATCATGGTCACCGACGGCAAAGTGCACGACATCGACCACGAAGACTGGGACCGCTGGTGAGCCCTCCGCCCTCTTCACCGGCGCTCAAGCCTCGGTAGCGGAGGTCGCATGGCACCCGACTCTCGGTAAATGCTTATCACTTTCGTGGGCACAGGTGCGAATACATTTTCTACCGCGGGTTGTACCGCACGGCCTATGCGCGCGTCTCGCGCAGCACGATCACGGACACCGAGCTCCAGATCGGACAGTTCGTCGTCCCACGATACGGCCACGCTGTCGTCAACGACACCGAGGAGGACAGATACCTGCGCGCTTGGAAGGAGCAGCTGCCGGAGGAACACGTACGTCGCGCCTGCCTCTCGCATCGCATCTCGCTCGCCGAGGCTTGAAAAGAGTTGCTGCTGACTGTATGCGCGCGCCTGCAGTGGTTCCCGATGGAGTACTACAGTCCTGGCCAGAGAGGGCATTTTTATCATGTCTTCAATACGGTGTGCCTTTCTCGCTTCCTGCCGCGTGCTCTCCGGCCTGCTGGTTCTGATTCTTGCTCAACAGCCTCTGTATTACGGATTCCCCGATAACACTGTATTATAGAGGGTGCTGTTGTCTGTAACCGCACTGTGCTGTGTGTTTGTCTGTAATCCTGTAATAAGATGGCAATCGAGCACAATTGGACATCACGAATATCGCCGTGGGTCGAGCAGCCGGCTCTCTTGGCCATCCTCCTCCTCCTGCTTGTCCTCTTCTCCTCAGTGTCCTCATCTTCTTCGCTTTCCTCGGGATGAGACCCACTGTGGCCCTCCTCGCCGTCCTCCTCCTCAGGTTCCTTGATTCTTCTTCCTCCTCTTCGCTCTCCGCTTCCTCCTCTGCATAAAACTGATCTAGATCCTGCTATGCTCCCTTCTTCGGCATACTCCCCACCGGTGATGGCGCTCCCGGATTGCAGTGGGTCTGGTTCATTCTAATCTCATTTGGTCCGTTGCTGATCACACTTATAGATCGATCCGAGCACGAACAAAGTCTGCTTCATCCCAAACGAGGCGCTAGGGGTGTATATGGTGAATCATCGAACACAGACCTAGACTTGAAGGTGCTAGGAACAAGCAGGGTGGTGAGAGAAGGGTGTATGATAATAGTAAGAACGTTGCGATGCAAACAACAAAGATTCGGGTACGGATGAAACAGATATCAATCATAAGGGAGAGCAGCCGAGTGTATGTGGAGGCTCCTTGCATATGTGTTCACAGGGGACGGCACGCGCTGTCTCTTCCGAGAAGCATCCATCGTCTGAATCTTCCGCTTGCGTCCAGCAAAGAAATGCGAATTGGGTAGGCGAGAGGCCTGGGCATTAGAGGGTTGCTGTATGGGATTTGGCCTATTGAACAACCAAACCTCAATGCTGGCATCACCTTGCTTTAAGTCGTCTTCCTTTGGATACATGCCGCGGGGGATCTGCGGGCCATTCTCGACGAGGTATTTCCTGATGTTAAGGCCCGCGGCTCCTCGAGGAGTCCTGTTGAAGCGCATCAATGCCTCCACGTTATGAGGATCCTTCGGCCAAGAGGAAAATAATTGTGTGTGGAGGTAGAGTTCAGGGTCTTCGGGGGGTGGATAGTCGTGCCAAAAGACATATGATCTGTGTGTATGGTAAACCCTTGGAGGGGGCGAAAAATAGAGGGTGGGCATGTGCCAGAGGCATCGTTTGCATGTGAAATGAATACGTTCATGGTCGCCTTGGTAGAGACGGTGGGACCGCATATCAAGATCCGGGGACCGGGCAGCGCACAACGGGCATTGAAGCATCATTCCCCAGCACCGATCGAAGCTAGTAGAGTAGGCGATTTGGCGGCAATGGATGATGTCACGAGTTTGTTCATGATCCTGGCGAGGCCCCTTGACTGGAGCACGATTGATAACAATGACAGGGTAAAGCGAGATGACATCGCGTTCCCCAAAGCAATCAACAGTGAGATCAAAGATGCCAGGCGTTGTATCATCCGAAACGAGGGAGATGAACTGCAAGATGGACGGGCATGAGACATGAGCGAGTACTCCATCTCCACCAAAGCCAATGACAAAGTCAAAGTGACGACTGAACGTCATCAGTAAAAATGTCGATGTTTGTGAAAAAAGACGCACGCACTGCTCAACGAGGGAGATTATGCGCTTGAGGTTCTCATTGCGCATGGCCGGGCCGCATGCCCATAGTATCAGACCACGACGGCCAACATGGGCAGCATTGTATACGTCTGTGAGCGCAGGACCAAGATAGAGCCTTAATACCTGTAGGGAAGAGGTGGGTCGGTGACGAACATAGCAAATCAGAGCAGCGTGCATCGTCTACCGGGGAGGAGTGATTTTGGCCTTCGATCTCCTCGTAGATGATACCCGCGCCTAGACTGTCCGCGTGCGAATTGATAACGACAAGCAGGGTTGTCGCACACTTTCGCTGGCGAGTCCATTCAATAAGGGCCAAGGTGTCTGCACGCGTCTTCTAGATCGTGGCGTTTTGAGGCTCCATAACGATGTCGCGGTAATGAAGCTTATAACACATATAGTAGAGTGATCGGAAATGCATCATGAAGGGTGCCTCGTACGTGGGCAGACGAGACGCACTTGTACGCCATCTGTGTACCAAGCATGCTTGACCCGTAGACCAATGAGGGCGGATGCAAAGAGAAAATTGAAACATGCGGACTCTCAGGGTATTGTTGCCATTTCGTGACCTGTCTCATCACGGTGTACTGGCATTAACAACGAGTCAGAATAACAGATACAATCAGGATCGTGAGATACATACGGGAAAGGGACGAATGTGCTTTAAGCAGAGAGGACACCTGAACTTCTCGACGCGCGACCCGTTCAGCCTTACGCAGCCATAATCGATGGTGGGGTCGTACAAGCACACGCGATGAGGGCAGCCGGGAGAAGTGCATGGTATGATCGTTCCATGGTCCCCACATATGGTGCACCTCTGAGGAAATAAGCTTGAGATGGCTTATGTCAAGGTAGGCGCTGGACACTTACGGGGAGATCAGTTTCGCTGTGGTCAAATTCGATTGACGGTGGAGACTGGAATGGACCCCCGTCGTCCTCGTCACCCTCATCTGAGAACTTAAACGTTAGACATGGCATGACGGTAGCAAAAACAAGCAAGGATACACGCCTGCTGCCGGAATATCAATCTTGGTGCTGGTGGACGCGGTAGGCTGCTTTGGGTTGCGACGCTTTGTCTGTTTGCCGCCTGCAGCAGTACTCTTAATTGCGGCCGGTTTTCTGCGCTTCGGTCGACGTGTGGACATGGTGGTCGCTGTGGAGAAGGCCGCGACGGTCACGAGGAGTTCACGACATGACAAATAATCGTGCTCCTGTTCTCGGACGAGTCTGGGAAGTGTCTGGGAAGTGTCGGGAAGTTTTCTTACGGCCGCGGCTCGCGTAGGCTACGCGTTCGTGCCGTGTCGCGCGTGGTCATTCAGGGAACGCACAGACCTGTGAGTGCCGTGTCGCGTATATATGGCCGCGCAAGTTGTCGCATCTTCTGATTGAATGACTGATTTGGATTTCTATCTTCTCATTGCTCGTTCGTGTAGCGTCCTCGCATCGCAACTGATCCTCCTGACACCGGCCTTCCACTGGCCAGCGCTTAACGCTTGACCTTACCTCTTGTTACCATCAATATGTCGACTCAATCTAATCCTAGCATCGTCACCCGACCATTTGCCACGTACCGCAAGAGCCTTCAGAAGCTTCTGCATCCCTTTCTGCGTCGGAGAGGGTGCTGAGGGCTTTCAAAGGGGTACCGCAACAGCTCCACCCTCGGTGGAACCTCTCGGCCCCCGTATATGTCAGTTACTCTCATCGCAGCGCGTACTCTGTCTTACCGTTGTTATTACAGTCGAGGGATGAAGTGGCGATGGCTCCACCCATGCGTCATCTTCCTCAGGTTCTTCTACCCAAACCCGGTAGAACTCCTCCAAACCTCTTCTATGGCCTTCCTCTATCTCTGGAGAAGATGATTACATTGGCCAGGTCATGCGAACCAGACATCCAAGTTATCACTCAACTTGGAGTCGTCAGCCACAAGGTCAAGAATTTGGCTGCGAAGTGTCTAACTGAGACAATCGGCTGGCCAGTGTATGTGGAGAGTGCGCTGAACGCACCTGGAACACCTTTTCTTCTGTGTATGCTCGACAATCTTTCCATCGAGGGTTGCAAGGAGTTGCCCACAGATGACCACATTCGTTCGTTATATCTTTGATTTCGCGCCATTAGGAGCCGAGCTAACAATGTCTAACATTATTAGGTCGAATGAAAAAAGGTGTCGGGGTTGACCCGGAGATTATGCCACTGTGGTACATTTCCGCTGCGTACTTTCAATGGGAGTTCGATTGACTGGCCTCTATATGATTGTCCCGTTCTTTCATTGTGTACATTCATCCTTGCGGACTTGACCTTCCTCCTATATTTCAGAGCCTACATTTTACTATGAACGACACTTATTCCTAAATCATCGCAATAGCCATAGCGTATGTAGCATAGCATAGCATGCGGCTTCCCGCGACAGGGGCGAGGTGGAACGAGTTTGAACTTCGAACACAGCCGAATACATTGTCCTGCTACTACATACAGGTTTACAATTTGACAATGTAAGTTCCCAACCAGTACTCGTGTTCACGATGCCCAAGGTCATCATCAGCCCCCACGGGTTTGACATGAGCAGGAAGCGGAAAGCGTCTGGTGCATTTAAGTCTGTCCTGCCTCGTTCCTTCACCTTGCCTGTTCTTGTGGTACCGATCTTGTGCTAACTTGCCCTTTCCAGACCGGTCTCCCTCGGTGTACAAGCCCTCTCGCTTGCCAGCGACCGACCCTCAATCCATGCCTCCACCATGCAATGCAGATTGTGTCAGTCCTGGCATCGCCTCTACCGCTATTGTATACACTCACGACCGACACCTCGTCACTGCGAATAAATCTTCAGGCGGCACATCACGAAATAGCTGGAATGAAACAGGATGAGACCCGCTCCCTACGGAACCAGGAATAGAGTAATGGCAATTGAACACATTTGGATATCACAAATATCGCCGTGGGTCGAGCAGCCGGCTCTCCTGACCTTCCTCCTCCTGCTCCTCTTCTTCTCCCTCGGTATCGTCCTCTTCTTCGCTTTCCTCGGGACGAGACCCACTGTAGCCCTCTTCATCCTCTTCGCCCTCTTCGCCCTCTTCGTCCTCTTCGTCCTCTTCGCCCTCCTCCTCTGAGTCTTCTTCCTCCTCTTCGCTCTCCGCTTCCTCCTCCGCATAGAACTGATCTAGATCCTGCCACGCTCCCTTCTTCGGCACGCTCCCCACCGGCGACGGCCCTCCCGACGTCACAGGCGTCAACACCACCGGCCCACTGGCAGCAGCAGCCGCCATCGCCCGGGGCGTCGCGTAGTTGCCCAACGCCGTCGGCGCCGGCGCGGACGCGGGCACGTCGTCCTCGGCATCGCGCAGGGACGGCTCGGCGCCCTGCTCGAGCCAGTCGGGGAGCAAGCGGTCGCCGCGCATGTCGCGGCCCGTGATGAGCGTGAGCGTGCCCAGCATCGCGCGCTCGTCATCTACACAACCACTAGGATCAGCATCGTGTCCCAAAGCAACGATACATTCTCCATCGAATGAAAACAAGGCGGGCATCCGGCTTACCTGGACCCCCGTCGCTCTCGACGACGCCTGCCTTGCCCTCGAAGAGTACGACGCGTATCTGCTCGCGCCGGAGCACGACACCGCCCCGTGCACCGTGCGCGTCCTTTTGGTCCTCGTCTGCGCCATCCTCGCCGCCGTTGGTGCCCTCGAGGCGCAGGCTCGGTACGATGCCCGCGAGGAGGGCGTGGAGCATGCGCGCACGGTCGCGCACGTCGTAGTTGAGGTCGTACCGGGCGAGGCTGAAGGCATAGCGCGCGAGGAGGCCGAGCGTGCGGTCTGTTGGTGCGAGGACGAGGAGCTTTGCGGCGAGTGTTATGACTTGCAGTTTTACCAATGGGGTCTAGAGAAGGGTGAGCGGCGCGGGCCATGATAGCGTGAGTGCTGGACCAAGGAAAAGCATGCAAGAAATATACAGTGGAGCCCGCACTAATTGCAAAACAAAAACAGAGTCGTGGCACGACAAATAAGGATGAGACGCACCTCTTCGCAGAACGACTTTGTTGTTCGCCGCAACACATCCGGCGCCCACAATGCGACGCCTTCGACGCCTCCCGTCCCCCTGCCCAGCAATGAATCCGACCCCTTTTGGGTCTCGTCCGCCGCATACTGCCCCACGAGCCACAACACGCACGCGCGCGCCTGAGGGTGACGGATCTCGTCGATCCTATATGCGAGGCGCTCAACGATCGTGAGCGGCGATGCCGACGCCGACGCCGCGTTGTAAGTCGATTGCTGGGAGGAGGGGTGCAGTTGAGCTTGGACAAGGGACTTGAGGACAAGCACAGCGTTGGTCACGACGACGTCTGTTTGCCGTGATGCGAGAGGGGTGAGAGATGATATATTGAAAATGAACGCCGCATGGGTAAAAGGTCAGGACTTACCGTGTCTGCTCTTAATAAATGTCAAGAGCGCGTTGAGGCATTGCTGCGTCGACCCCGGCACTACGCGCGCTGTATGCCCTATCGCACGTATCGCACCCGCGACGAGCGCGTCGTCCACGTCTTCAGCGTAGTCCTACGTGCCAACCAAGGTCAATGACGCGATTTCGAGGAATGCGACGGATGGGTGAGAGCATACTCACGATAAACTCGCGCAACAGCGCCTGGTGGTTCTCCGCGTTGACGAACAGCTCCAGGAGGCGTACCTTGTCAGCCTTGACGTGTACGCTGTCGTCCGCGCGCACGACGAAATAGGCGTAACAAGGCGCAAAGAGGTGCTGTTGAATTTGACATGTGGATGAGAGACTTGTTGCACGAGGTGGTGTTCATGGGGAGCAAGCAGAGGATCGACGCACCGGCGATGTCCGCGCGATGGAGAGAATGTACGCCAGCACGACACGCTCGACTTGAGGCGATGAGCCGAGGAGCCGGAGGAGAGGACGCACTAGCTTGGGATGGTGCGGTGGCAGGGCGAGGTAGTAGAACGCGCGAGATACAGACAGAACAACCTATAAGTCAGGATTATGGTCAAGGTCAGCACTAAGCCCTTCTACAACTTGAGTCGTGAACTCGGAGGCAGTCTCACCGCAGGATTCCTCGACTGGAAAAGCGGCTCCGCCGACTTCAACAGCAGCACCAGATCCGGATCAACTTCCTCCTCCTGGCCGTTTTCCTCGCCCATATTCTTATTATCGCTCAGCAGCGATGGGCGCGGGAGCATCGTGCGAGCGTAGCGCACGAGGAGATCCAGTAGGTCAATCTGACCCCATTCATCGACATCGACAAGGAGACGACAGAGACGGCGGAAGTGCGGATGAATAAGGTCGAGGCGAGTTGGGCAGACAGAATCAAAGGCGACGGCGGTGCAGCCGGTAGAGAGGGGGGAGCGGTCTCGGAGGAGGGTGGAGAGGACCTGGATGAGGGAGGGGAGGTGGGAGCTATCAAGGCTGGGAGGTGTATAGTCAGTGCTGTTGTATACTTCTTCGTGTAGGCGACAAGGTATGAGACCAAGCGAACCCTTTATGGGAGTGCGCACCTGTAGCATTTGGGGATGGCGAGCGCCGCGGCCTTGCGAACGTACGGGCTGGGATCAGCAGCGCACTTCTTGATGGCGAGGACGACGATAGCGCCGATGCTAGGTACGCGTATGCCGGAGAGGACGCGGAGGGCCATAGCACGGATGAGGGGAGAGCTGTCCGCGAGGTCACGCTGAAAGGTGTTGATGGAGAGGAGGGCAAGGTCGGGCTCTGCTTCGGCATAGCGAAGGAGGTAGATGTAGACGAGCTTTCGAACTTCGATGTTCGGAACAGCAACGTTCTTGACGACCTGGGCGAAAAACTCGGAGACATTGCGACCCTTCGAGATCATCTGGGACAGAGAGGTCAGGCATAGTGCAAGTTAAGATCGGGGTAGGAGAGCTGCTCACTGCAATGAGGCGCTTCATGGCCTCGAGCTTTTCGCGGTCGCTGTTCGAGTCGAGTTGCTTGCGTATGTTACGCACTTTGTCCTCGCCAGTGTCAAAGTACGCAGCGCCGCCGCCGCGCGTGAGCGCAAGGTCTTTGGTGTGTTCGGAGAGGGTCTCCTGAAGGCGCATCCCCAGACGAGACGCATTTTCCGTCCATGAGTTCAGGTTGAGGCCAGACATCGACGAGAGACTGCGAGGTCGGTGGGCGAGGCTCGCGGCTGCTGTGAGCGTCGACTCAGACGGGCCGCTCGGTGTCTGACGCGGGTCGGGCGTGGGAACGTCGCGTGAAGCACCGTTCGACGTCTGCTGTCCGACTCAGTCGTGTCCTTGCAACCTGAATTGTTCAATTTAAATCATCTAGCCACCCTATCCATACCCCACTTATGGATCGTGGACACAATTCGATGTCACCAGTGGGGCCATCCTTGTCGCAGCTATAGTAATGTCCATTCCTCACCAGCTGCTCGTGTAAACAAGCTTAACTTTCAGGTAATTGGACTGCGTCGACACGCCGTTTGCGACACCGGTCTCTTTTTCTTTCTTTCAACGTGTGAGACGGATTTGATAGTTTGAAAGAATGCTTTCGTCACGGGGGCACATAGGCACTCGTGGTTTGTATACAACAAAGCAATGACGTTGCCAGGCATCGATGCCTCCCATAGGAATACAGAATCGTATCTTGCAGGGATCATGAATCGTACGTGTGCTCCTACAGTCAATACAGAGCATGTAACTTTGTGCCTACGGCCTGAAAAACCTCTCGACTACTAACTCACAATCATAGAGCTTTAGAGTGATAGGTGCATTCGCCACACCATTGACTACGTTTTTATAGCATCTCCCAACTGCTCACAACCCACGCTTTTGTACGTCATAGGGCTGACTTGATCTCTCTCATTTGGAGCCTCACGCCATCGCCTCATCACGTATTATCCTCAACAGAGCACACGCGTGTTTCAATCGTGTCGCAGGGCCAGCGTAACTCTGTCCGAGCGACATGTCATTGAACGGCATCTGAGGGGTCGACCAGCCAGTAGATCCCGTTTGTAAGTCCCAACCTCTGTTCAGGATCTTTTGTCGCAAGGGCTTCACTCTCAGTCTCTAGGTCGAGCGGCGGTCACGCGGCCAAAAGGCATCTTTCACATACACGAGCCATCGTCCTCACCTAATAATCCGTGCCAAGCGGTTCTGTGCGCCTCGTGCCGTGCTGCTATGTACTGCCCGAGTGATATCTGGGGGAAGCTGGCAGAAGGCGAGGACAGGCAGGTGAAATTCAATTGCCTATTCCGTCCAAACCATCCTTCTCAAAGTCACGCTGTTCTTATAGCGAAGGGTAACTTTCGTCGAAGGCCTCTGCTCGCTGTGCGCGACGTCGACGGGACAGCGGTATAAAAAGGAGGCCAAAATGAAGCTTTATCGTCACCAAAGAGCGCTATGTACTCTCCTTACCCCGCAAACGCGATTCCCTTCTCCTCCCAGGTTGTTTTCGAGACTCAGTACAGTGGTATTGAGGGATTCGAGAATGACGTCAATCATTCTTTCACCTTCACTCCCTCGCCAGGCATCCCCTTGTCTGCCTTCACATCTCTCCAGGTCTCCTCACCCTCAGAGCCATTTTCCCACGATCTCCAGTTGACCCACCCACCTTCCTCTGTTCCCTCTCCCGCCACTTCAGATGCTGCTACCCTCGTCTACTCACCGTCGTCGACCGTCTGTGATGCCTCGTCCCCCTCTCCCTCCCGCTCCGCACGCAAGACTACGAAGGCAAAGCGAGCGCCGAAGAAGGTCGGGCACAAGGCGTTGCCGCGGAATGACCCGAACCGAATCAAGCGTCCGCTGAATGCCTTCATGCTGTTCCGCCGCCAGTTCGTTGCGCGGAGGAGAGAGATGCTGGACATGATCGAGAAGGACCACCGGAAGCTCAGCGAGATGGCTGGTGAGATGTGGCGCGACATGACGATGGAGGAGAGGCGGCCATGGTTCGCGGCGTCGGAGGCGGAGAAGGTGGCGCACGACGAGAAGTACCCGGACTACAAGTTCACGCCTGTGTCTCGGGAGCGGAAGAAGCGCAGGACGAAGCGGAACGGGAAGGCAGAGGCTGAGAAGGTACAGGTGCTGGCGCGAATGATTCGGGAGGAGAGGCCGGAGGAGGAGATCATTGCGACGGCAATGCTGCACGACTATTACATCGCGAGCTTGGAGAGTGGAGACGAGTGCGAGGCGAGGGCCGTTGAGGCGGCCGAGCAACAGATCGATCTGTCGACTGTGAACGTGTTTGGATGTGAGCCCGAGAACTCTGGACCGAGCTCTGTGGGCGTCACTGTCGACGTCGAGACTGCAGCCTTCACCGAGTCGATGGTTCTTTCGGACTTTACAGCTGCATCAATTGAATGTACCTCCTGGACCCATGATGTGTACTTGGTGCGTCGTTTTTGCCTTGACATCTCATTGGTCGATTTTCTCATAGCCCGCTAGCCCACTATAGACGCTGCTTACCCTGAATGCGCCGACCTCTCGTCTGGGGTCTTCGATATTGCGCCTGCGCCGGCCTATCCCTTGTCTATGACGACCACGCAGCCACTGCCCGAGACATCATTCTACACCTTCACCCCTTCGTATGGGAACGAACAGCAGAGCCATGATCTATCGACCTCGGTCTCAAATTGCCCTGAGCTCGAACTTGAGCTTGAGGGTCTGGTTCTCGAGGACTATTTGAACGAGCTGTCTCAATACGACATGACGACGGTGAACACAGTAGAGTCTTCGGCTTCGAGATATCTTGGGCAATTCCAGCCCTACAGTGGATGGGATATCAGCAACTGACTCTAATGTTCTCCGTTGACTTGCACCATTTCGCTCTAATCCCTCTCGTCATGTACTCTATATGTATTCCTCGTGGACGATCGTCCAACTGGTAGCTGCTGTAGCCTTATGATTCCTTCTTTACCTTCCTTGTACGTTTGCTCAATAAATTCGACCTATACTCCCCACCTCTTCTTGAAACGAGAATCCTCAGCCGCCGGTGTTTTTCCCCACCGACGCTCGATGTCCGAGCAAAGAGTACATATTCTCTGTGTGCTTTCTGAGCGGTGCTACGTGTACATGGACCAAGCTGGTTACCCCCATCGTGCGATATCAGGTATTTCGGATATCACTCCATTGGGTAGTCCCTCTAACAACTCTTCTAAAGTGTTAAGATGTTGCTCGTCGATCTTATGTTGTTTGAAAATTGTTTTGTCCGCCATCTCGAAGTCAATCAGGCGCCATCCGTAAACCTTGGACGTATATGGTGAAGGCAAGCTCGCTATGCCGCCCATCTGCGGATCCGAATCCGGCGCTCGAAGGATGTTGTACCAGCGAATTTACTCATAATTCAAGATTCCGAATACGAGAGCTCGTGGTAGAGACTTTTCACCTCATTTCTGTGGGTAGGGTTATATGAGAATGTCAGTATGCGCGGACAACACATGAGATTTGGAGATTTGGCATGTCACACTCAAACTCACGTGAGATCATCGCTCATGGGCTCATTGATCGGCAGCTTCCCACGCAGCTTTTCCAAGACAAGCACGTAAAGTGTTTCATGCTCGCTGAGAAGGGCTCGGAGTCGGGAATCCAACAGAGGGTCTCGCCAGTTCAGGGATGGCCTAAAATCAGCATCGCTGGCTGACTTATGATTCCACGGGCGAAGGAGGGACTGCTGCGCGGTGGGTATCTTTGCGGAGAAGAGACCGTAGCATCGCGGGACAGCAACGCCTTGTAGACACTCCATATCCTCGTAGAACCAGGCCTCACGAGCAAGGTTGGCACAACGCTGTTGTCTACCCATCTTCAGCACCAACTGTGGAAGCCTGTAACCGTCTTCACTCGGCAGAGCTTGAATTGGGACCTCTGCCCCATCAGGACCTCGCACTTCTTGGGATTTAGTCCCATATACCACGCCACTACTTCCGTTACCAACACTCTCATCGAGGACACAAGACAGTGTGAGGTTGCCGTCAGGAGGTAGTGCTGACGGTGGGCACTGTGGCGGTTCCCGTTCAGGGAGATACATCGACGGTAAAAGAACTTCCGGTCCGAGGGTTGGATATGGATGAACAAGATTGGACCGCTCTTCCTTCTTGATACGACGAAGCGTTATGGGGGTTCCGTCTTCGCCTTTGATGGCGCCAGTGATGATGAGAACATCGATAGCATTTGTGGGCTGGACTCCAACGAGTGAGTGCATCGCAATAATTTGAGTATGATGATTGTTTTACCGAAAGATGTTCAGTCTGAGACATTTGCGCAATTGTTTTGAGTGTGTGGGGTTGAAAGCGCAGTAGAAATGGTTTTAGGTGGAGACTGACGTGTATCAAGGTTTTATATATCCGAAATACACTGTGATTGTTAGACGCTCCGGTGTGCCCTGTTATCATACAGTGATGACCATGAATCTACGTCCAGGGTCGGATACGGATACGATACTCAGTGTTTAAAGGCATAGAGGAATCTAGGTGGGTGAACTGTGGGTGATGATCGATGATCGATGATCAATGATCAATTATCATCACCAGTAGATGCCAATTTCTCCGCTTGTTATAGCTTGTTATCCGCTCCCGCGCTGTCTGGATCTCAATTTCAACGCTCCGATCAAGTCCTCTTTTCCGAAGCTCGATGATTCTGGCTGGAATAACAAGGAGTGAAAACAGATGAAAACAGCGCCCGCTGCGGCAACATCTCACTGCAATTAGTACTGGCCAAGGTTACTGTCTCATTCTCATTAGCGCAGCCTGGCGGAATGTGAGACCAACTTTCGCCAATATACCATACAGCACAACAGGGCTCAACGTTCAACGCTTCCCACGCGTACCCCGTCCAACTGAGCATCAGTACAGGCTGTGACTTAGCATCGCTGTCCACTCGCTGTCCTTATTCCTTATAGTTTTGCCAGGTCAGTGTCTGTATTTTGATATCGGCTCATCTAAGTCTCTAATACCCTGTAATCCGCAGAATATGTCAATAAAATGCAGTCTAGTCAGCTCATCATAATTGTAATGTACAAAGACGAAGCCTGTCATTATAACCAGGATAAAATGGGTCTACCGAGGACGGGGGGATACTAGCATCACATCCTTTTACCCATTTTCCACACTTGAGCATGGCTAACGACTTGCAACAACCAGGTTACCCGTGCCTTATCCACCCTACAGACTTTATCGCTGGTTGGGGATATGAACGACTCCCCTTTACTAACTTGGGGCAAATCAAGGACTCAACCAGGTCCCTGCTCCCCTTAACAATTTCATCCCTTACCCACCACCTATTACTCGTTTTGAGAATGGCCAGGCTATCCACGAGATTGTTGGTCATCTTCGGATGCACGACCTTGTGATGGCGCCCCGGCACACGTCAGACAGCAAGACCAATGTTCGACAATCTCTTCAAGACATACCCTTCGAGGTGCAGGTTCACAGAATCAGGTTCTCGTATGTGATGTGGGACAGAGTGAGTGAGTATGCATTAGGCCCACAACAACAGCTCCGAGACATCACTCCACGAATGGGGCCATCATACAGCAACAAACCAGCAAATCCCCTGCCTAACATTCATCAGCTTCCACCAGTTGAACGATCTTGGACGCATGGATTTCCACTTCCGACTGTTCAGCAGCAAGTACCCCATGCTTTTCGTGCAGGCGTTTGGCTCCAAAGTCATCTGCTTCGGAATGCCAGATTGACCAACAGCGAGACCAAAAATCAAGACTATTTTTTTATGCTGATGCTTGAGTACATCAATATCATGTTAGCGGTGCATATTCTAAATGTCCGATGTTTAGATAACAATTCTCAACGAGACACTCATTCATCTCAGTTTCGTTTTCCCTCTGAGATCAGTCACCCCTCTTGGGAACGAGCATGTTTCCGTGACCATATTGAAAACGCACCCGGCGGCTACGACTCCATGGCAGGCCTACCTGATTTTCTGTTACAAGCACCTGGGGGACAAAACGTACACTATGCTTTTGGGGAGGTCAAGACTGCGTGGGCTTACTCTAATAACTGTTTTCACAAAATCTTTCAAATGGTGGCAGAGCAAGAAAACCCCGGGCATTTCCCATGGGAAGTTAAATCAGCCCAGACCGCGATAGTAAAGCAGGTGAGTCTCGGCATCAATATTTGGGTTTTCGATGATTTCTCAGCTTCAAATGGAGATCTGGTCCGAAGTCTGCCTTTACGGTGCCGAAATGGGACTGTGGACCAACGGCAAGATCATTTGCATGGTCATGAAGACTGGCCCCAATGAGCTTACATTCTCATACACAAAGGACTGGGATGACCCCGATCTGCACGTCGCATTGGCTGGCTTCAGCTTTGCGGCTTCCAATGCGGCCTCGGAAGGTCTGACAATTGAAGGGATCATCGATAATCTCTGTCCGCCCGCATCCAGGGAAATCCCTAACGCACAGCTAGGGATAGGTGGACAGCACCATGGTGGAGAGGCCTTGATGGCTGAAGCCCAGTGAAATTCATCCCGTGTAGTCAGATCAAATGAGAGCAAACAAGTACATCAGGAATCTGGCTAACGACTTCAGGAAATTGGAAGGGCACGGAGGTACCCGACACTCGGACGAGACGGATCAGACAAGAATAATAGGACAATGGTGTGGGACTGCAGCGAGACGATACAGAGGAGCGGTTTGCCTCTGCCTCGACTGAGTTTTCACTGGGGAATTCAAGCCCGTTGTACATCCGTCTGTTGCTGTTCCGATTCCTTGCAGTTTGGGTTAGCGCATATATTGAAAACTATGACATCAGCCTGTCTGAGCCTCGAACACGTTGTGGTATTCTCAGATCATTCGGCTGAAACAGGGTTTCCTATAAGTCAGTCTATCAGAATCGGGACGCATCAGGTTCAAGCTATCAAGCCTGTACCAGGATAAATGGCCTCGTCGAGGTTGGGGCCTAGCCAGAAACTCACATCCCCTCGCCGATACCCAACCCTCCAAGAATGGAACAACCAGATTACTGGGGCCTCACCCACAAACACCCTGCGATATCCAAGCAGGCAAGTCTTCCTGGCCATCCACCCTTCGCGTGTGCAACCACGCAGCCCAAACCCAAACTCTGAAGCTCCTGTCCGCACTCTCTCTCCCCGGCCCCAAAACAGAAATATGGATCGACGGCAATGTTTTTAGCGTGGCCACGAAGACAGGCACCGACGAGCTCGTGTTCTCATCTCCGATGCCCCGGAATGACCATACCCGCGTCCTGGCTGGTCTTAGTCGCAGCTTCGCTGCCCCACCGGGCCGCACGATCAAGTGGACGGTCGACAACAACCGTCCGCCCGAATCGAGCGAAGCCCCCGACGCACAGCTACGAACAGGCAGAGAGCACCATAGTCAGGCAGTCTCGTCTCAGCAAGAACAACTCCTGATGACTCGTGGCGGAGGAAACGAGAAGCAAGCGCGGGTAGCGCATGCCAAGGGTCGGACGTTGACCGTCGAGGTCGGGGAGCGAGGTAGACATCGTCAGTCAGTCGCGTCTGTCCTCCTACATGATCAAATTCCCAATGACACACGCAAAAAAAATCGTCGCTTTGCCAGCGGGCACGGTTACTACGGTACTCACAGAAAGGCCCCGCGACTCCCCACGTCGACGCAACGCGCAACTCCGCGTGCTTCCCGAGCGGCACAAGAACAGTCTTGCGATCACCCCGACGGCACGATATCACCAAGGCGGCCTCAACATCGACTTGTCCGCCCACCCAAAGTCGACCCTGCGCCATCCACAGACCTCGGACGCTGCATGGCGATGGCAAGCCTGCCTGCGGGTCTGGATCCGGCGCGGCGCACAGGATATCATGCCAGCGGATCTGATACCTGTACCTGTGCCCGTGGACCTCATACCGCTCCAAGATCCCGAGGTACGTGAGCTCGTGGTAAGTTACCAGTAGAGGAGGCCCTTCAGCTCGCTCCTGTGTGCAGAGAAAGCGCCGTCGTGATCTCGGTGAAATCCACGAGTCACCCTGCAGCCCACCTTAGATCCAAGCATATGAGCCTCCAAGCATTCGAATCTCGAGGGACCCGCAGCGCTGACACGCACGCACGCACCAAGATCACCCACAGCCGCAGCCGCAGCCGCACCCACAAGAAAAAAAAGAGGATAATAAGCGTATTATAGAACGAGCCACATACATCCCATATCCGTATCTATAACCTGTCCTTTCCCCCTCGTCTCCTCTACTCTCCTCTACTGTGTTCCTCCTCTGGGAAAGAAACACAAAGACGCGCCGGACGAGAAGCGCGCGGGCGCGGGCGCGCGCTCAGTTCTTGTCCGCGAACATTTTGTTGATCGCCTCGGTCGAGTACGACTTGGGGCGCTCCAGGGCTGTGCGAAGGGGCAAAAGGCGCGGACAGGAGCGCGGTCAGCGTCAGGTCGGGTCGGGTCCGAAAAGCAAGCAAATAAATAAGCGAGCAAGCGCGCGAGCGAGTCGGTCGCGAAGCGCGGAACAGCACCCCCCGAAACGCGAGAGAAACGCGCGCCGGGTCCAAAGCCAAAAAAACAAGACGAAACAAAGAGAAAAAAGGGGGAGAAGCAGGAGAGACACTCACGAGCGCCGAGCGCGCGGTCCCAGATGAGCTGCGCGGCGACGCCGAACGCGCGCGAGACGCCGAAGAGCACGGTGTAGTACTGCATCTGGTCGAGGCCGTAGTGCGTGAGCAGCGCGCCCGAGTGCGCGTCCACGTTCGGCCACGGGTTCTTCGCCTTGCCCGCCTCGAGCAGGATGTCCGGCACGAGCTTGTACACCTGCGCGACGAGCTTGAACAGCTTGTCCTCCGGCAGGTGCTTCAGCGCGAACTCGCGCTGCGCGACGTAGCGCGGGTCCGTCTTGCGCAGCACCGCGTGCCCGTAGCCCGGCACGACCTGGCCCGCGCGCAGCGTCGCCCAGACGTACTCGCGCACCGCCGCGTCGTCCGCGTCCGCGCCGAGCTGCGCCTGCATCTTCGTCAGCCACACGAGCACCTCCTGGTTCGCGAGCCCGTGCAGCGGACCCGCGAGCCCGTTGAGCGCGGCCGCGTACGAGAGGAAGGGGTCCGAGAGCGCGGAGCCGACGAGCTTGCCCGTGTGCGCGGAGACGTTGCCGCCCTCGTGGTCGCTGTGCGTGCGTGCGTGCGTCAGTGCGTGCGTGCAGTAAGAAACGAAGCGACGCGGGCGCGCTCACCTGTGGATGGTGATGTAGAGGCGCATGAGCTCGACAAAGGCGGGGTTCTCGCCAAAGCCGAGGAGAGTGGCGAGGTTGTGGGAGTAGTCCTTCTGTAGGTCGATCGGCGGGAGCTTGCCCTGGCCGTAGACGTTGCGGTAGATGCGGCCCGCGATGTTGGGCAGCTTCGCGATGCTGGGCGGACGGGGTCAGAGGGGGGTTACGGAAGAGGGAGAGCGAGTGCGCTCACAGGTCCATCGAGTCCTCAAAGACGGGGCCCCAGTAGTCGCGCTTGTTGATGCCCTCGGCGTAAGCCTTGGCAAAGGCCGAGTTGTGGTTGAGCTGTGGGGGAGACGGGTGAGCGAGCGCACGGCAGATAGCGGGAGGGGGGGCGCGTGCGTACGGCGGTGACGGCGAGGGAGAACTGGCTCATGGGGTGGAGGGTCGGGGGGCACCTGTCGAGGATCTCCTCGACGAAGTCGGGGATGGCGGCGCGGGCGGCCCAGTCGCGGGAGAGGCCGGCGACCTGCTCCTGGGTGGGGATCTCGCCGGTGACGAGGAGCCAGAAGAGGCCCTCGGGGAGGGGCTCTGAGCCGCCGGGGGCCTTGGGGAGCAGGTCCTGGATCTCGGGGATGGTCTTGCCGCGGAAGCGGATGCCTTCCTCTGTGGGGTGGGTGGGGTGAGGTGAGGTGAGGCGAGGGAGAGGGGAGGAGAAGAACGAACCGGGGTCGAGGACGGAGCCTTCCCAGATGAGAGCGGGAAGGCCGCGCATGCCGCTGGAGGGGGGTATGTGAATGAAAGCACGCGGCGAGGCGTGCGAGTGGAGGACGCACCCATAGAGCTGGTCGACGAGGACGGGGCCGAAGGATTTTTTGCCGTGGGCTACGCGGGCAGCCTTGACCTGTGTAGAAGCGGGGTGAGTGAGACGTCGGTGGGTCAGGGCAGAGCACGCAACTGATTCCTGGGCGGCGGGGATGAGCTGTGCGAGGCGGTCCTTGAGGGTGGGCTGGCTGGCAGCGGAAGAGGCAAAGCGGGCCGAGCGGGCGACGGGCGACAGGGACTGAATGGGCAGGCGTGGGCGTGGGCGTGAGGACTACAACGGTGAGGACGTGCGCACCTTTTTGAGAACGGAGCGGATGGGAGCGGCCATGGCGTGGGCTGGGAGGGACTGGACTGGGCGAGAGACGGGAGAGGTGGAGAGAGCGGCTGACCCGGCGACGGTTTTTTAAACGGGCGCGGGAACGGGAAGGCCCGGGTCCCTCTCTTACTCCATCAACATGGCGAAACGCAAGCGTCAGCCAGACAGCAGCAGCAACAACGCAACCTCCCTCCTCCCCCAGGTCCGTGCCCTCTCCGCCGCCCCCGCACCGTGCCCCGTGCCCCGTCTGACGCCCCCGCCCCCGCAGAAAAGACACTACCGCCAGCGCGCACACGCCAACCCCTTCTCCGACCACGCCCTCCAGTACCCCGCCGCCCCCGCCGCCGTCGACTGGGCCGCCCACTACCCCGCCTTCGCAGCCACCCGCAACACCCCCGAGTTCGCCGACATCGGCTGCGGCTTCGGCGGCCTCCTCGTCGCACTCGCCCCGCTCTTCCCCGACGCCCTCATCCTCGGTCCGTCTTTCTCCCGCGCCCCGACCTCTCTTTTGATCGAGCGCGCTCACCGTGCCTCCCGCAGGCCTCGAGATCCGCGTACAGGTCTCCCAGTACGTCGAGGACCGCATCGCAGCCCTCCGCGCCTCCGCCGCCGCCGCCCCCAACGATGCCCCCGCCGCCGCCGCGCCCACCCCCGGCCCCTACCAAAACATCTCCATCGTCCGCGCCAACGCCATGAAGTTCCTCCCCAACTACTTCCCCAAAGCCTCCCTCCGCGCCCTCTTCCTCCTCTTCCCCGACCCGCACTTCAAGGCCCGCAAACACAAAGCCCGCATCGTCTCGCGCACCCTCCTCGCCGAGTACGCTTACGCCCTCCGCCCCGGCGCCATCGCCTTCACCGTCACAGACGTCGCGGACCTCCATCGCTGGATGGCCGCGCACTTTGAGGAGAGCCCGCTGTTCGAGCGCGTGGGCGAGGCGCGGCTTAGGGAGGAGGGGTGGGGGGAGGTGCTGGAGGCTGTGATGCGCAATACGGAGGAGGGGAAGAAGGTGGAGAGGAACGGCGGCGATAAGTTTTTGGCGTGCTTCAGGCGCGTCGACGTCCAGCGCGTCGACGACGACGACACGGCGTCGTGAGCGTAGATGTATCCCTGTGTATCTCACACGCTACGGCTTTTGTATCTCCTACTCGCATGTACATCCTGCCCCCTAGTCGTACACCGCCAGACAATAAACAAAAAAACAGTGCTCTCAATCCTCCATCCTCTCCTCCCCTCCCCACCTCCTAGCCTTACCCCGCCCGCACCCGCGCCCGCCTCCATAGCCTCCGCAAGCGCCCGCGTCTTCTCCAGCACCGCCGCGCGCATCTCGCCCCGCAGCACCACCGCACCCTCGCACGCCGCCCGCAGCACATCCGCGAACCGGTCCACATGCAGCCGCGTCTCCATGCTCACCAGCGCCAGCCGCGGCTCCTGCTCCCGCTCCTTTCCCGTCCCCGTCCCACGCATCGACGCGGCGGGGCCAGGCGCGAGCGCCACGACGACGCTCGGCACGTCCGCCTCCTCGAGCGCGCTCAAATCGAGCAGCGCCCCGCCCGCCTCCTCTCGCGCCGCCGCGCCGGGGTGCGCGCCTGCAGACAGCGCGGCGGGGAGCCCGCGCATGGGCACGCCGGCGGCGGCGAGCGCGAGCGCGGCGGCGTTGGCGCACGCGGGGAGGACGCCGCCGTCTTGCTGGAGGACGTGCACGTGCACGTCGATCTGCGCGCGCGGGAAGAGCGCCGTGTGGATCGTGGCGTCGAGCACGCTTTTGAGCGTCGCGGCGAGCTCGAGCGCGCGTCTGCAGGGCGAGGCTTAGCTGAGTAAAAATAAAATAGAATAAAGGGAGGAGGGGGAGGGAGGCGGCGCGGAGGGGAGGGCAGGGAGGGACGGGACGCAACTTGTCGCCGCGCCCGCGGCGGCGGCGCTCGCCGGCGCTGAACGGCGCAAACGCGACGTCGACGACGACGAGCGCGCGGTCGTGCAGCGTCTGCGCGCGCACGCGGGCCTCGCGCGGGCCGAACACGGCCGCGCGGACGTGCGTGAGGCCGTGCGACACGGCGGCCGCCGTCCGCGCCCGCGTGGGCGGCGAGGTCGAACGCGGTCGCGCGCAGCTCGGCGGGGCGGCGCCCGTCGGAGCGGAAGCCGCCGTCGTTGAGGATCTCGATGCGCGAGCTCTGCGTGGGGTTAGAGGCGCGGCAGGGGCAAAAGCGACGGGCGTACCATTGTTTTTAGGGGTGTTGTGGCGGGAGGTGGAGTGGAGGGAGGAAGAGCGGGGGCACGTGCACTGGCGGGGCGTCGGCGACGACGATGCGACTTGCTTATTATTAGGTCCCCGTCTTATCTATCGAATATTTATTGCCCTCGCCCTCGTCCACACTGCACTGCCGCGATGGACGCGGACGTGCTCCCGCGCTCGCTGCTCGACACGGATCTCTACAAGGTCCATTCACTCGTTCATTCCGCCCGCAGACACCCGCTGACATCCCCGCCCCCGCCCCCGCGCGCGCACAGCTCACGATGCAGCAGGCCGTGCTGCACACCTTCCCCGCCGCGCGCGCCACATACCGCTTCACGCACCGCGACCCCGCCGCCCTCTTCACGCGCGCCTGCGCCGCCCGCCTCGCGCGCTCCGTCTCCCGTGCGTCCCCCCCCCCCTTCCCCCTCTCCGTCCCCTCGCGCGCGTCTTCCTCCGCACCGCGGCCCAGAGCTCTGAGCCCCCGCGCGCCACGCTACAGGCTTCTCCGAGCTCGCGCTGACCCCCGCCGAGCGCGCGTGGCTCGCGCACGCGTGCCCGTACCTCACACCCGCCTACCTCGCCTACCTCGCCGCCTACCGCTTCGACCCCGCCCAGGTCTCCGTTTCCTTCGTCCCTGCCTCCCCTGCCTCCCCCACCTCCCCCGCCCCCGTCGACCCCGCCGCCGATGCGGACGGCGACGCGGACGGGGGCGGGGACGGGGACCCCGACGAGCGCGGGCGCATCGAGATCGCCGCCGCGGGGCCCTGGGTCGACGCCATATGCTGGGAGGTCCCGCTCATGGCGACCCTCAGCGAGATATACTACCGCACGGCCGACACGGACTGGTCCCTCGACGGCCAGGACGGTGCGTTACTCCCCTTCCTCCCTTCCTCCCTTCCTCCCTCCATCCTTTCCTCCCTCATTCCTTTTTTTTCTACCTTTTTTGATTTTTTCGATTTTTTGATTTTTGATGTCTGCGCTTCGCGGCGACACGCGGGGACCGCACAGAGCTGGCGTACGACAAGGCGCGGCGCCTCCTTGCGGCAGGGTGCGTCGTCAGCGAGTTCGGCACGCGCAGGCGCCGCGCGTTTGACGTGCAGGACACCGTCGTCGCCGCCTTCGTGCGCGCCCAGCGCGACCTCGCCGCCGCCGCCGACCTCAACGCAGGCGCAGGCGCAGGGACCGGGAAACTCGCGGGGACATCGAACGTACGTGCGGGCGTGCGGGCGTGCGGGCGCGCGCGCCGCCCTGTGGTGGACTTGGCTCTGGATCGTGGATGCTGAATCGTGTGACAGGTGTATCTCGCGATGAAGCATGGTATAGCGCCGATCGGGACCATCGCGCAGTGCGTCCCTCCATCCCCGTCCCTCACCCCCGCTCTCCCGTCTCCCGCCCGCCCCTTTCTCGCCGAACATGCATGCTCACCCGCGTTTCCCCCTCCCAGCGAGTGGGTCATGGGCGTACGTCGCGCCGCGCTGCGCTCGAGCCTCCTCCCCGCTGACCTCTGCCCTCCCCGCTGACCTCTCCCCTCTGCCCTCTGACCCGCCCGCCGACCGCACGCCCCCCGCCGCAGGTCGCCGCCCTCCGTGGGTACGCCCACGCCAACGCGACCGCGATGGACCTCTGGGAGCGCGTGTACCCCGACGCGCTGCTCGTCGCGCTCACCGACACGTTCTCCTCCGACGTCTTCTTCGAGGTACGCCGTCTCCCCTCCCCTCCTCACAATCCCCCTCCCCTCCCCTCCCTCCCTCTCTCGTCCTCTTTCCTTACAATCATCCTCTCACCCCTCTCGCCGCCCCCGCCCCGCTCACCAACCGCCACCCACCACGCAGGACTTCACGCGCGACCCCGCCCGCGCCCGGCGCTGGCGCGGCCTGCGCCAGGACTCGGGCGACCCGCACGCCTTCGCCGCGCGCGCGCGCGCGGCGTACGCGCGGGCAGGCGTCGACCACCGCGGGAAGACGATCGTGTACTCGGACGCGCTCGACGTCGACAAGGCGCTCGCGCTGCGCGCGGCGTGCGCGGCGGAGGGGTTTGCGCGTGCGTGCTTCCGCCTTGGCCGTCGTCGTCGTCGATGACGTTGACATTTGTTGACGATGGCGGGGTTCAGCGTCGTTCGGGATCGGGACGTTCCTGACGAACGACTTTTGCACCGCGTCGGGCGGCGCGCGGCGGGTGCGCAGCCGCGCGCTGAATATGGTGATCAAGCTCGCGTCTGTGGACGGCGTGCCGTGCGTCAAGCTCAGCGACGACCCCTCCAAGGCGAGTCCCGCCCCCTCTCTCCCTTGTCCCTTTGTTTCCCATGTTTTCGTTGTTTTCCTCGTTTCGTTTGTTTCGTCTGTTTCTGTTGATTTACGCGCCCGCTCGCTTCGCTGTGCTGACCGCGTCGACGCCGGGCGTGCAGAATACCGGGGACCGGGAGACGGTCGCGCGGGTCAAGGAGCTGTATGGGCTGCCGTAGTGGCTAGGCGGTCGTGGAGCCTGGGCTTGCATGCTCTGAAATTGACGTCGGCGTTGGCGTCGGGAGGCCATCGCGTGCTGGACGATGTAGACTTTCTTGTTGTTGTTGTTGCTGCTGCTGCTGTTGTTGTTGTGCGATCACTCTGTATTCGTCGCTCGTCCGCGGGTCTCGCGGTTTCAATAGATGGGATGATGTTCCATGTTATGTAGCTTTTAGCGGCGAGTGTGAGCTTGCGTTTGGAACTGCAGCAGTCGGATCGAGTGCGCTATTCGGTTGCCTATTCTGGAGGCCCCGTGACGCAGAACCCAGTAGGAACTTGCTGCATCGAAGAGCATCAGGCAACCTCCTGGACGCTTTCGAGTCCAAGCGTTCGTCGGAAGGTGAGCACACCGGCTGAAACTAAAGCACTGAGCTGCAGGCATAATTTCGTGTCAATTCATCGCGGGATCGAAGGGCCCGGGCCGACGGAATGACTATTGACGGGAACCAGCGCATCTCTCTCAGGCTCTTTCCCTCTCAGATGCTACTGTCAATCATACCACAGCCCCTCGAGCGCAACCTGTTCCCGTCTGGCTGCCATTTTCACGGTTGTGATTAGATGCTACATGTTCCTTTCCAAGTCCATGAACTCAGCATCATCTCTCCCAATGGACAGTGTATTTCCCTTCATGATTCATGCTCCCGCATCCAAAACACAAGGCACTGATGCTTCCTAGGACCTACACATCACGTCGCGACATTTTGAGCACGCGTTCCAAACTTGCTCAGGTAGATACCATCTTGGTTGCATCTGATGCGCGAACTGCACCTCATTCGATCTCATAAAGGTGGCTAGTATAGGCTATACTAGCCACCTTCTCTGTCTCCCTTCTTTCCTCAATGTGCTCATTGAAGTCCCAAGCGGCCACTCCCACAACCATTTCGATCACTGTCAACCCAGCATCAACTCATTTATGTCTTTCCTTGGGCTACCACCGTCGGTAGCGCGCTTTTGCTTCCTGCTCTCATCCTTCCTCCGTTTCTCTTGTACAGCTGCGAAGCTCGTCAATGTCACGATCGACGACTTGGGCAAAGATCCAGTGACCGGCGCCCTGGTCCAATATCTACCCAACTCTACTTTTTGGCATGGCTCTGCAGAGACTTGTAACACATGCGCAGCGCATCCCGATCCAGCACAGGCATTTGATGGCACTTGGCATGATTCTGCCTTCGATCCAGCTTCGAGCAATACAGTGACTGGTGCATATGTTCCGTTCACTGGTGCGTCGTGCGTGATTGCTACTTGCGGCCGTTTCAATCTAAGCCAAGTTTTCTCCATGAATCAGGCACCGCAATCTATGTTTTTTGCATCATCGCACACACCTCTTCTTCACCTGATGGGAATACCGATCTGCAGTTCTTTATTGACAGTCAACTTGTAGGGGAATACCGACTACAGCCCACTGGCAGCACCATCTACGACTATAATGTCCCTGTATACGTGAACGAATCCCTCGCAAATGGGCTCCACAATCTCACGATACAGAATGGTCAGATTGGTGGTCTGTTTTCTTTGATACTGCTAGACAAGATCATGTACAGGTAAGCGTTCACGATCTTGGGATCGACAGGTCTACGCAAGTCACTAGCATTCGCTGATTGCAGTTGAATCGAAGTCAGGATGATGGTCAAGTTGTATCAAGCACCGTCGGTTCTGCATCCCCCGCAAGCACTGACACTTCGGCCACTTCGAATTCTTCCAAATCCGTCAGCCACGCACCTATCATTGGTGGAGCTGTTGGTGGACTCGCATTCATCCTCGCCCTTGGAGGACTCTTCAGTTTTCTCCGTCGCCGAAGACAACAACCATACTCTCGAAACACCGGCAACTTCCCGGTTGACGAAGGCCCATATCTAAGTTCTGGTCCCTCCTCACGATTATTGTCCCAAGCATCTCGCCACAGGCCATCCCTTGCCGACCCATTCCGCATCGACCCAATGCTCCCAGACACCTACACACCTCCACCGGGTCCCTCAACGCTTCCTCGTCCATTCACATCCACAGATGCTCCCATATCTTTTACAATTCCCTCCACAATCCATTCAGGCTCACATCATGGCGAAGGTCATCCCACTGCCGACTCCACGTTGCGGAGTCCCGCTATTTCGAGTTCCTGGCCGTCCGCGTCAGACGCGCGTAGACCTAACGCGCGAAGCGGCGCGAGCCTGGCGTCTACTTCGACGCCTGCAGCAGCACTTCCGTCGCCTCCGCGACAACGGCCGCTGCGGGTGTTCACGCGGAAACGGCCTCGCCCACACAATGAGATTGGTGCTGCTACAGAGGATCCAGAGGCACCGCCCGCGTACGAGGACATTGATCGCAGGGACAACTCTGCGCGAGTGGGCCAAGCCCCGCTGACCAGGAGAGTCATATAGTTCAAGAAGTCGCAGAGATCGTCTGTATATCTTGATATTGGAGTACCTGTCGCATGAAGTGATAAACCATTTTGGAAAGCTGATTTTTGTCTGAAATCGCACAAATTAACACTTGTTGTGCGAGCGCGACGCAAAGGGATCCTGTGATGCAGCTATTTGGCGATACTGCTCTTTTAGATACTGCTTTATTTCTCGCATCACGCGTCTAACACGTCGTTTCCGGAACCACCATCTGAAATGAGTACATGTGTTAGAATGCGTGTCACCATCAAGGGCGCAGGCTAGCTTCAGCTGCCCGTCGAGTTCTCGTCTCAGCATTTCGTTGTTTGCGCCTACGTCACCGTGATAGAGCGTCTTGATTCGAAAGGCATTGTCAGAGGTGACGTACGGCTTTGCACAGGTATATTATGATTCATCTGCTCCATCCTGAAGAAGTGAGTTTGTTGTGCCAGCAAGTTCTCAAGCTGAGTCCTGCAATTGCACCTAATTCTGATATTATTTCCTGTTGAACGTCCTCCAAGGAGCTTGCATGTGTCTAGTTGTGTGGGATGTTTGGGGCATTGGGGGAAGGAAAAGATGAATGCATGCCTCTAGAGGTTGGCATCTGATGCTGAATGTGTGATGTATGCATTTATTAGCGCAAAACTTCACTGTCCGGATCTGCAAATGGACGACTTGTTCTCAGACAATATGAACCTTTGCCGTATCTAGGTCTACACAGTGAACCTCGTGACAAACGCGTTCAATCTATCGTGAAGAGGTGAGCAGCTCCGAAAAGCATGTTTCAGAGAAGGAAACGCGCACAGTAGGGCAAGTCCGCTCTACGCATCAACACGAAGGCAAACGACCCCAACGCACTGTCCCGGCAGCACCGTCAGCGAGTGCACAGTAGACTTCACGGCCAAGACGGAATCACACACGATTAATGGGTCAGATACAGCCGCCCCTTCTCTCTCCTCCGCGCCAGGATCTTCCGCCCGCCCACGCTCCTCTTCCTCGCGAGGAAACCATGCCGCCGTTTCCGAACGCGCTGCGACGGCTGGTACTCATTGCCCCGTGCGCGGAAGCGCACTTGCTGCGCCAGTGGCGTAAAAAATGGCGACGCGTGCGCGGTGCCCAGCAACGAGGGCACAATGGGCCCGAGGAAAGCAGAAGGGGACCGTTGGAAAATAGACGATGGGAACAGGTGTGATGACGAGGCCTTGAGCAAGGGAGGCACGAGCGGTGCGGCGATGTCCGCTGGAACGTGGCGGGGATGCTGGCGAGAAGGCGCGACAGTTGGGGAGGCAGACGAGGCATATTGCGTGGACACCGTACAGAGCCTTTGCAAGTCGAAGTGAAGTATTTAGGCTAACTACGCTTAGTCATCCTCTGCCCTCTCGGTTTGTTTCTTCAATCGCTTCTTCAGCCTTCCCCTCGCCGACTTGGTCAGTTTTCGCTTCATTGGCCGCTGGTACCTGTGGAATTTGGTCTTCAACATGCGTCGTTCCTCCAACTTCCCAATCAAAGGCTCACGTTGCACCGTTCCCGCCTAAGCTCGGGATTTCTTGCCGGCATAGGGTCACCTTCATGTATGCCGTCCTTTTCTCCCTCACACTTCAACGTGTTCAGTCAGCCCGTACCGTCAAAAGCAGTGGGCACTCTCACACTCACTTTTTCGTCCCTCCCAATGCCGAAATCAACTCACTCGCCGATCTTCCGCACTCTGTTCTTGGATCGGATCGTTCCATTCATCCATGTCCTCCAGACAACCGATCTCATTGTATTGGTGCAATCCCTCCATACCCGGCCACATCTTCTCGTTCATCATCTTCAAATACTCTCGCTTGATGATCTCCACGACGGAGATAAGCCGAGGGATCGTCGTGGTCGGAAGAGAAACGTTTCTCGTGGGTCCCGGTTTGGACGTAGCAGGCACTTGCGCGTTTGTCTCGTCCGTAACCTCTTTAGTAGTCGGTTCTGTTTCTGCAGCTACCTGCTTGATGGGCAGAGTATGCAATACCAGTGCTTTTGCCTCATTCGCCTAACGTGAAATATACAATGTTTGAGTCAAATAAGGTACCACGACAAGAGACCCGGCACACCTCGAAGAACTGAAGCGCAAAGTCCACCCATGCTTTGATTTTACCGTGGTTCGTTATGCGCATCTCATGAAAGTCATAAGCGGGCTCCGTGGCTTCATTGGACACTGCCGGGGAACCGCGGATGCCATGGAACGGGTTGGACGATACCTTGGAGCAATGCGCTCCGCCGGCGTGCGCGTTGTGGGTCCGGAAAGCAAGAGGCACTTGATGCATGCGCCTGCTGCAGTGGCAGTCGCGACTTGGCTGAATCTCGATCGTCTTGTTTGTCCCCATGCCTCTCAGAATCTATGTTCCATTCTCTCCGTTGGCACTCATTTCCTTGTTATGTGGGTGTCCCTTCCGCTTCAGTCATCGACATCTTCGATTTATAAAGCGTCAGTGACACAAATCATGTTTGTATCTGCCCCAATCACGCAACATCTGCATCCACTGTGAGAAGATAGGCGAGTCCTGTGGGATACCGATTGTTCAACAACGGTTTCTCGTGCTAACAGCCATCATACTCGATAGTTCACCATGTCTACCCCGATCGTAAAGAAGACGTACAACGCCGGAGGCCTTCTCGTCCACATCTACTCCAAGCCCGACCTGCTCTCTGACTCTGGGGCCTCAAAGGAGATCGCAGCTCTCTTCCTTCTTCATGGAAGGACAGGTTCCGCAGACGATCCCTACATTAGAGGGACTGCGCAATCCGCCTTCGACTGGGCAGAACAACACCCTGGTCAGCAGCGCGATTTCATCGTGATCGCCTTCGTGAGCAGTCCTTATTTCCCTCGCACTCGCGCCCATCTCCCAGGGCACCACCAGTTGTCAGGCTTATATCTTTGTTAACATTGGGTCATAGGACCACCGTAATCACGGACATAGACTGGTCGATGCACTCGGTAACAAGGCATGGAAGAAAGACCAGAAATCGGAGGATCACAATGAGCGCCATGCGCAAGTATCGCGTTTCCTCCACTATTCCGAAAATCGGACCAATGCTCATTTGCCTCGGTTTCGTCTCCAGAGTTGACATGTATGCCATTCAGAGTAATTATTCGCCGCATCGTGTACCGCCTACTTTTGTTGACGTTTTCGCAGCCGGGACAGCCAGGGATGTATCATTCTTGATCGACTTCCTCCCCTCATATGTAATTCCACGCGACGAGCGCACCATCGTCGAATGGGTCGTTGCGGGCATCAGCCTCGGTGGGCACTCAACCTGGATCGCCCTCAAGAACGGTACGTCTACTCTACTTCCTCCATCTATAATCGAAGAGACCAGGCGCCCAAACTTCTTCTATGCGCAGATCCACGCGTGAAGATCGGTATTCCCGTCATCGGATGCCCCGACTACCTCGCCCTCCTCCCATCGCGTGCCGAACACGCTGGAGTCACTCTCAGCCCGCCATATGTCCCCGCCTCTCTCCTCTCCCTCATACGGCGAGAAGACCCTGCAGCTGTGTCCATCCGCGCCTCCGAGGCCTCTGCAAACCCTTTCCTCGTTAAGAAGATCCTGGTTCTGTCCGGCGCGGCCGACAAACTTGTCCCGTGGGCTGCGTCGAAGGAGTTCGTGGAGGCACTCCATGTGGGTGAGAGTGGACGAAGAAGGTCATGCTTGAGGAGGGTGCAGGGCATGAGTATACAGATAAGATGAAGGCTGAACTTGTCAAGTTCTTCTGGGAGGAGGCGTTGGTGACCGATCCGAAGCCAGCTCTATGAGTGGCATTATGGTGCAAGTGATTTGGAAACTTGGCGTGTGCATTTGTAACAATATTTCTTGCTTATGTATCCAGAACTCCAACTGATCTATGAGTCTCGAAAGGCAAGACACGTTCGCATCTATAACTTGTGCTTTAATCCCGTCTTCTGGACCAGTACCTCCTCCCAGAAGAACTTGATCACCTCGAGCATCATTCCTCGTATACAAATGTTTCCCAGGGAAATGCACGACCTTCTTCCTCCCACCCGCAAGCTCGAGACCCTCCACGAACTCCTTCGCCAAGGCCCACGGCGCAACTTGATCATCCTCCGCCTGTATGACCAGCAAGCTCTTGCCGAGAAACGGATTCTCGGGGCCGAGCGACCGATATGGGGAGGAGACCGTGTCGTGCATGCGCAGAACGAAACCATAGAGTCTGGGATTGCAGCCGGTGGGTCGACGAGTTTGCGATGGGCCGACTGCCCCAGTACGCCAATGACCGCCAGATTATCCGGACATGCGAGGATAGAAATGCCCGTCCTGATGCGCCGGTCTGTGCGGATCATATGTGTTGACAAACGTAGTCAGATGAGGACGTTTTACCAGATGTGACGAAAGGGACCCTGAGCAGCGCACCATCTTTGAACGCGAGCCACATTGTTTGACCGCCCAAGCTGATACCAGCAACAGCCCACTCGATGATGCTGCGTTCCCCGTTGGGGAAAAGAAACGCTGGCAAGAAGTCTATCACGAAGGATATATCTCTGGCTGTGCCAACTGCCGGAAGAAGGAAGATCGCCGTCAGAACGTGCTGTCACTTGAGTGGGATAAACCTACCTTCGATGGCAACCATGTTCATGCTGGAGAGATGGTAGGTAGTATGAGGCAGACGGCAACGACGATAGAGGAACTAAATTTGCCTGTAGCGAAGACTCCGTGGTTTATTGGCTTCCGGGTCTACCGTCCTGCTACCGTGGTTCCTCAGGTCCTACAATCGCAGAGGTAAACATCAGCACTGGAGTAGACAACAAACTGAGGTCGCTGTGAGATAGTAGAGCAACGCCCACCAGAGTAATCACGATGAAGTCTCGTTGCGCCATCCGGCCCATCCCGTCCAACACTCGTCTATCGTCCGTCCACGCAAATGCTGTTCTAGCAGTGGAATCAATGTCTTGTGCCTCAGATGACGATACCCGGCCATGGATCATGAGCAGAGCTGCGAGTGGGGAGCTACGCCTCCCGGCCATTGAGCCCCCCGCTGAGTAAACGTTGGCATTAAGACCACCAATATTTAACCTTTGCTTCGTCACAAACATCGGCACACTATGGAGAGAGGAGTGATATGAAGGCTATAGCAAATTCGTACCTTTGCTTATGCACACAATTGTCGAACAGGGTCATGCAAATGATGACCGGAACCCTTGGGGATCAGGAAGCCGGATGAACCATGACGAAAGAAAGGGAAACATGCATAGAGCAATACATGGCATTGGCTATTAAGAACATATTCTAGAGTATAAGAGTGCCATGTCAGTCTATGAAAACATAATTCGAAGCAAGCCCTCGAGTCCATCACCCAAAGACCAACGGTAGTCGTAGCACGATCGGACATCACGGAGGCTCGGCAGGAAGCAGGAGGCGAACCTAGCTCGCCAAAAGAAGGAGGTCCAGAGACCGACGCGATAAAAAGACAGAGATATCAAGAGAAGGGATGGTGAGATTGATCACCAGCGTTCGTTCCTGCCACCGTATCCTCCGCCTCCGCCTCCGCCTCCACCTCCGTACCTCCCTCCGCCGCCTCCACCACCACGGCCGCGGCCACCGCCTCCGAAACGGCCTACAAAATAAATGTGAGCAAGAATATTGGACAGAACTGCGGTATGCTCACTGCGACCTCCACCGCCACCGCCGTACATTGACATCTCTTCGAGCTGTGGCGGATGTCGGCCTTGGCTTCCCGCAAAATGTTGAGCAAGTCACGGGCAGACTTGGCATTATCTGTGGTGAAGTAAGTGAAGGAAGTGCCCTTCATACCGGCGCGCTATAATGCGTTATATATCAGCTACGGATAATCAACAATGAAGCTAGAGCACTTACACCCGTGCGTCCAATGCGATGAATGTAATCTTCGCAATTGTTCGGGAAATCATAATTCTGCACTCGACAGTTAGCAAACAATATATAAAATAATGAATAGATCGCTCACAATGACGTAGCCTACGTCCTTGACGTCTGCAAGCCGAAAACGTTACATGCAACAGAAAGGATTCGTCAATAACATGGCATCAGCCTCAATACAAGCGCTTCAACATGGCTGTCAAAGGCAGATGACAAACACCGTCCGACGGGCCGCCTCACCCTGACACACAGGATCGAGAGGCGTATCGCATCCAAGCTGCAGACAGGCAAGAGCTCTTGACACGCATTTATCCAATGGATCGAGGGGATCAACGATGGCACGAGAATCCATTGCTTCTTTCCACGACCGCGGCTGTACCAAGAACGAGACAATGTTCGTTGGAATGAGACTTACGTACGACCCTCCTCCAATGAGAGGAGGAAACCGTACTTGAGTCCAGCGGGCCATGGGTATTTAGCAAAGATCGGGAGCCCCCTCGCTTGTTGATGTGCGTGACCTTCCTCGGCCTGTCTCATGCTCCAGACACGAACCCTAGAACCTGGCTGACGAAGTGTATGTTAAGACAAACACATAGGTTCCCCGGATCTCGGGGAACCACATCATACCAGGAACCATCCACGCATGGGACGTCTGCGCCGACGCCGTCCATAACATAACGGTAAACGGACTGTTTGTTACCCATCGCTCTTCGACACGTAGTCGGAGCGCTTGCATCAGTCAAGGAGAACGTACCGAGACCACGAGATGCAACATCAGTTGCGATGAGGATTGGCGACCGTCCGGCCTTGAATTCACCCAAGACCCAGTCACGCTCACGCCTGATATTCAGTTAACAAAACTCGACTTGAGAATTTTGATGAAACACATACTGCTCCTTATCACCGTGGATGGCCAAGGCAGGCCAGCCATCTTGACGGAGGTATTTCGTGATGTCGTCAGCGACACGTTTTGTGCCCACGAAGATGAGAACCTTCGCATTCTCGGCACTGATCTGATCCAAGTGCTTGATCAACTTCGAGCGTTTCTCGAAATCACTGCAAACCTCGACAATCTGTTTGATGTTGTGGTTCGCAGTGAGTTCCATCGACCCAATGTTGACTTGGATCATATCTTTCAGGAAATCCTAGAAGCCCGATTAGAGATGCATGTCAATTTGTGAAGATGAGACGACCTACGCTTGCCAACCTTTGGACGTCCTTTGGCCAAGTCGCACTGAACATCAGGGTCTGGCGGTCAGGCCTGATCTGGCCAATGATTTTCCGAATTTGGGGTTCGAAACCCATGTCAAGCATGCGATCAGCCTCATCCAGCACGAGATAAGTCACGCGGCGAAGGTTTGTTTTTTGAGTCTCGAGCATGTCGATGAGACGGCCAGGAGTTGCGATGACAACTTCAACGCCACGCTGGAGGTCACGAATCTGGGGTCCCTTAGGGGCACCGCCATAGATGGCAGTATTACGAATGCGAGAGTTCGAGCTACTCGACAATGAGACAGGGCAAGAACAAAGCAATGGGAAAGAGACGCACCCGAATTTAGTACATTCTTGCTGAATTTGCACTGCAAGTTCACGAGTAGGGGCAAGTACGAGAGCGATAGGTCCATCGCCGGGGTTTAACAGGGGTTGACTGAAGGAAGATGGTGTTAATGAGAGTGGCAATGGATGGAGAAGGTATCGTACGCATTGATATGCAGCATGGCAGGCAGTGCGAACGAGATGGTCTTGCCACTGCCGGTCTGTGCAATGGCCACAACATCCCTACCGGACAAAGCCATCGGCCATGCTTGGCATTGAATTGGGGAAGGTTCGGTGAAGCCTTGCGCCTTGATGGAGGTCATGAGGTAATCGGGAAACCCAATTTCATCAAAAGAAGTCACAGGTCGAGGAACGTTGTGACCTTGAATCTTTTTTGAAGTCGTCAGTAGGGAAAGTAAGAGAAATATCTATCAAATACTCACTCTGATTTCCTTGAGCTGTCGAAACTCCTCAACCTCGCGCTCGCTACGGGCGGTGACCCGTTTGTCCTCTGTGTAGAAGTTCTTTTCGAAGTGCGTCGACTTCTGGGCGGCCCAGTCAATCGTGCGCAGCCCACCACCCAGACTCGACATTTTATCACCGCCCCAAGAGCCGCTGTCCCTGCCACCGTATGAACCACCTGAACCGCCGTAGCCTCCACCTCCACCCCCGCCCCCGCCGTAACCCCCACCGTAACCTCCACCGTAACCTCCGCCGGTACTGTTGCCGTAATGACTCTGCTCGGAGCAAGGAAATCATGTGGTTGAGCACAATTCAGATGAAGGGATGGAAAAACTAACCATGATGCTCGACTCGTGAAGGGTCTAAAAGTGATGATGAGGGGGAGGAAAAGAGAGAAATTTGGCCTAACTTGAAGATGCCGGTTATATAAGAGCGCCATATTTTCCCACGGGTCCCACGGACCTGTGCCAGTCCTGTGCCCCACATGCTGAGCGAAATGACCAATACAAGCCAAGATATACACCAGTAATCGTTGACAGAGCTATCGTGCAGTTCTATCCTATCCTCCAACAAACCAAGAAAGACAGAGATTAACGAGCGCCTCTAGCGAGAGAAGTATGTAGTATGTCTGATACACGAGAATGAGAGAGCGGAAAGGGTTTAAGGAATTACGGTAGAATGTACAAGTAAGAACCACCGGGTGTCACGAAATCAGGAGAGAAAAGCGTCCTGAGGGCCTTCATTCACATTATGATGCACTTTCCATCCTTGCCTCTCCTTTTCTTTCTGGGACTTTCTGGGGGATAATGCACACGCATTTGCCGCACAAGTTCTTCAAAGACGTCTCTTACATGCCAGTTCCTCTTGGCGGAGGTTTCGTAGAAAGAGAGACCCCAACGCGTCGCGAGTTCCTGAATAGTAGATCTTTGCACTTCACGTTCGTTGATGAGGTCCGACTTCGTGCCCACGACAACGATAGGCACGCCCTATAAGTCCGGGCCGCAAACCTATTAAGCAAGATTCGCTCGCAGATATGGGACGGGGCTTACAGAATTTTCTCCTTTAATCCGGTATATCTGCTGACGCAGATTGTCTACTTCGATGAGACTAGCTTCTTGTATTAAGCTGGAATGAACAGCGGGTGAACAGTCTTCGCAGAAGATCCCTTCGCAAAGTTCGAAGCCCACCTGAAGACAAGGATGAATCCACGGCCTGACTGCAGTCCGCCAATGTTCAGACGAGGAAAAATAAGCGACCAGAACTGCTATTCACCTTGATATAGACCTCATTAAGAGCAGTGAACTGTTCTGCTCCTGCGGTGTCGAGGACTTCGAGCTATAGAAGAGGTACCAATAGAAATCTGGTCAGATAACATAAGGGTGTTTGGTCACATCGCCAGTATCGAGATCCGCGAAAGGAAGAACTCAGACGCGAACCAGTCACTGATGCATGTTGAACAATGCGGAAAGGGGAAGCCTGATCAGGGAGAAGAGGGTTTTACGTACTGAGGATGATATTCCATCAACTTCGACGATTTGACGGTATTCCTCTGAATAGATAGACGAGGCTCGGATGGGCATTGTTTGAAGGACACGGAGAAGCATACGGCTGCGCACCTTCGATAGTGGGGTCGTAGTTCTCTACAAACTCATCACGGACAAAACGAACAGTCAAAGCAGACTTGCCCACACCTCCGGCTAGAAACCGGCGAGTTACCACCTCATTTAAACGGAGAATACGGAGAAATGAGATGCTGACCACCAAGGACAACGGCGTTGAAATCGCGCATCGCAGGACAGACGTTAATTCAGCTCCTGCCAGCGATCGGCATGCGGTCAAATATCATTCGAGGCAGATTGCAGGGAGACGATAGGCAAGTTCAACTAGGCACCTTGAGTTGGGGTTAGGGCTAACCCTGACCTACTAAGCTCCGCCCTTTTCTATTTATTCCCTTCGGAAGCGGCTCGAACACATTGGCCAACCACACCTTCCGAAGTGCCTCTTCAACATGGTCCGACCGCGTGTTTTCATGGATTTCACCATCGACAATCAGCCCATAGGACGGTGTGTAGCATCAGTTGTTCAGTTATTTTTGGCTCACGCCCTCCAGCATCATATTCGAACTGTACAACGATACAGCACCGAAGACAGCAGAAAAGTAGGATACGTCCCTGCCTTGTTCTCGTGAACTCTCCCAATGATATCAGTTTTCGAGCCTTATGCACAGGTGAAAAGGGTGTCTCACAAGCTTCCAATCTACCTTTATATTACAAGGATAGCATCATCCATCGCTCCATCTCCAACTTCATGATTCAGGGTGGAGGTATGGCAGCATGATTTTCAAAGTTGTGAGTTGAATTCCTGACAACTCGGGGTGCCACAGATTTCACAAAACGAAACGGCATGGGTGGCGAGTCGATATATGGTGGCCCGTTTGCGGACGAAGATCTGACACGTCCTCTAGACGCAGAGGCGTAAGTGCCCCTACGTCTTGCAACACAGCCGATAGCAGCGCAGCTTATACTTGTTCAGACTGCTATGCATGGCCAACAAAGGCCCCAATACGAATGGCTCACAGTTCTTCATCACTCTGCGCGATTGCCCCCATTTGAACGGTCTGTCTTGCTTTGCATCTTCATTCTTCCCAGACTTTGACAGCAGTTTACAAACATCACCGTAGGCAAGCACGTCGTATTCGGTAAGATCATTCGAGGCTACGCTGACGTGGTCAAAAAAATCGCCGAAGTTCCTGTGGACGCCAAAGACCGTCCGACTATCCCGGTGACGATATCTAACTGTGGTGAACTCGAGCTACGCAAACCACAGAACTCTGTTCCACGTGAGTTAGCCCGCAGTCGTGTCTAGTGATCTTTCTACACATTGAGACACCGGCATTCCATCACAGTAGCCAAGCAGGAAAACTCTAAACACACTTCCGTTTCTGAGTCTGAGTCTGAGCCAGGAAGTGAAAAGGACCACAACGACGTAAACGCCATCACCGCTCACGCTCTCCAGATGATTCCGACGACGCTAAAAAGAGAAAGCGCAAACACAAATCCAAGCGCAAAGATACCCGCCAGTCCAGGTCTCCTGAACGCGCCCCAGCAGTTGTCGATGCACGAGAGCAGAAGAAAGAGACGGAAGAAGAGTATGATGCAAGGTTAGAACGAGAAGAGAACGAGCGGATTGAGGCAGCACGGAAGACTGAGCTCGAAAGACTTGCGAAGCTGCATGAGCGTGAAACGGAGAAGTCGTTCGGCGGTGTGCGATTCAAGGGTGCGAGATCCCCATTCCATTGACGCCATTCACTGATTCTTTCGTTCATAGGTCGAGGGAAAATGAAATTTGTCGATCCCGAACTTCACAGCAGTCGCTAAGACGGAATACCAGCCTGATCATGACCTGACAGAGCGAAACTATAGCGAAATGCTTTTTTTCTTGTCTAGCTATGTATAGCATGTACATGAGCAACAGAGACACGATACGAAACAAGACAAAAAGACTAAACCATAACCATATAATGTTACTCTCTTGAACAGCCTGAGATACACGATCAAAACAGACAACTGAGGGTGGAAAAGCTGTGGAGGATAAAACGAGGGCTAGATGATTATGGCAACAAACAGTCCACGAACACGAGCGCATGGTAGAGGGAGAGCGAAAGACAGCACGATGGCAAAGAGTGGGGAGGAGGGTGGGTGGATTGCGTTCTGAAGTGTCAGAGGGATAAGATAGACAGAAGATGGATATATTAATGCACACGTCTGTTTCCTGATCCTTTGACTCAGATGGTGACTTCGCCCAGTTGCTCTGTCACGTCTTTGACCACAGGGCTCTCTTCCTTGGGCTCCGATTCTTCGTGCTCCTCCTGGACTCCGAGGCTGCAGCTGCAGCGCGGCAGCGGCCCTCTTAGCACCAGCGGCATCAGCAAAGCTGAAGGCGGGACGGATGCTAGCTACTGCTGATGTCGCTCGAGGTGAGGGAGGTACAGAGTTTGATTGCGGTATCTTGGGCGTTCCGGTACGGTCGGAGCCGGCGCGTGAGCTCGTACGAGACATGGGCTGTTGATGTGCCAGACGTTCCTTTGTCACTTCACGTTCTTTGTCCAGACGCTCAGCAACAGCCTTTTCTTTCGCGCTGACGTCAACGGGTCTGCATTTGATGGGAGGGTAAGCAGGGGTAAGCATTGATTCGAAGCGAGACAAAAGGAGAAATTTGAGTCAACGCACTTGGCTGCTCCGAATGGATTAGCGCGGGGGGTAGTGCTAGTTGCACTATGAGGCATTTTGGGGGAAGCAAGAGGGGAAGGAGAGACAGAGACGTTGCCAGAGCGAGGTAAAAGTTCGAGTTTTCGGCGACCCATTTGAGGGGTAGGTGGGGTAGACGAGTTGGCTGTTCAAGGCGATATTTCATAAATTATGCAGAAGTCACTAGCGAATTTTGACTGAACGTACGAGATGTGCTCTGCCGGGAAATTGCTGCCCTTGGCGCGCTTCTCCAGTCGCTTTCGGCGGCAGCTGGAGGATCGTTCCGTGGGGGCCCATCTCCCCGTCCTCCAAACCGCCCGAACTTGCTACCCGTCCCTTCCTCTCCGTTTGTGCTCGGTTTGAATTTGCCACCAATAGTCCACGTCTCCTCCTTGTCAGCTGCGCTGGGTCCATCCGACGCACCAAAAAACCCTGGAGCTTTGCGCCTCGGCGGAGCTTCTGGTTCAGCACGGGCAGGAGCGCGACTCGAGCGCCAATCGCTAGCATTATCAGAAAGACTAGGAGGGGGACGCTCGCGGTCGCCACCAGGAGGGCCATCAAAGCGGCGCCGAGAGGAGTCACGAGAGTCAGGCAGGTCGGGAAGCGGGCCCTCGCGCCGCCAGTTGCCGGCAAACTTAGCATCGTCACCTCCGAAGCCCCCTCCAAACCCGCCACGCTCCTTCGCTGCATGAATGGAGGACCGTTGAGCAGAGTGAACGGAGAAGAGGGAGGATGTGAATAAACTCACGTGGTTCTGCGACGCTCACCCGGATCGTTCGACCTGATAAAGCCTGGCTGATATGTAAGACAAGACGTCTGTTTGCAAGAGCCTAAACGCACCGAGCCCGACCTAGCTAAGGCATCTTTCAGATCCTCCAAGTCTTCGAACTCAATATACCCAAAGCCCTTTGGCCGTTCATCCCTATCCTTTATCACCTTGACAGATTTTACCTGAAATGCGAGCATTACATAGCGTCCCTCAAGCCCACAGAAGTCTGAGATGCACCTTCAAGGTCCCAAAGAAGCTCTCCAAATCGGCTTCGGTCAGATCGAACGCAAGGTTTCCGATAAAAGCCGTGTACGGAGGCTGGGTGGGAAGTGGCAAATCCTCACGAGGCGGACCCATCTGCCTACTATCCCCTAAGTACAGAAGGCATCAGTGCGTGGAAAATCACACGGAGCTGAGCAAGGAGTCTACACACCTCTATTGGACATGTAATCGTCTCTCCGTCCAGGCCCGTCGCCGTCTGCCCTCAAAGCAGCTAAGAAGCGTTTCGATCAGTTTGCGCCCAAATCGCAAAAAGATAAATCGAGAGTAACTTACGAGCGGTAGGCAAAGCATCCATTTCGTCTGCCCATGATCCTAGAGCTGCGAGCGCGGACGTGAGGGACTTACAAACGTTTGATCTCGGAAGTCGAATCACTTACCACTATCACCCAGGAACTCATTGAGAGACATTTTCTGTCCTTTCTTCGGAGCTGCGTGAAGCATCTCTTAGCATCGTTGTGCACATTGACAAGGAAATCGTGTCCGACCCATTTTTGAAAGATATTCGACGGGATTACCGACAAAGTTTTTGAGAGATGAGTGGGAAGCTGGAAATTCGCTCTGCTTACTGTTATTTGGCCGCTGTGGCAGCCTAATTACACTCTTGTGTCACTTTAGCGATATAGCACTGCCGCCTCGCTTCATCCATACAATATGATCCTCCTTGAAGTCAGTTCTCCTCGCTCGGAGATTTGTTGCTTGGGCTAATGGTGACTTTAGTCCCACAGTGTCATCATTCAAAATACCCTGACAGAGAAGTTCACAAAGTCAGTTCAAAGCCTTGCTTTGCGGTGATACCCCACAGATCTCATTTCGTCGGCACAGACCAAGCTCTTTGGATGTTCAGTTCGTCGACTATGATGGCGTCAGATTCCGTCTTTCCACTCCCGAGCGCAAGACTTCTCTACTACTGTCTATGAACATCCGCTGCTGGGATGAGCTTGTCAAGTTCGGCGCAATGGAAGTGCTCCAGCGTGAATATGGGTCCCTGGTGCAGGCGCAAGCTGAGCCAGATTACAACGTCAGTCTGGAAATTGATTTGGAGAAGGCTCCACCCGAAGGCGGTAAGCATGTCTCCCAATATCACGAGTGATGCGGTTCTAAACCCTGTCCTATGTCAACGTACAGAGGAGCGCGTCAACTTCATTCAGTCTATCTCGCTATTGAAACGCAATGCGTTGGCTGCGCCGTTTGAGCTCGCGTTCAAGACGCAGAAGCAATTGGAGTCATCAGGATCAGGGCAGGGCGAACTGTTGCAGATTCACTATCGCGATGAGGAGGCGATCTATATCCAAGCTGCTCCCGATCGTGTAACCGTTATCTTCTCAACGATTTTCCGAGAAGAGACAGACCGCATCTTCGGCAAAGTGTTCCTTCAGGTGCGCCATTTTGCATCTGAATAACATTGTCAGCGATTCCATCAAGACAATCCTAGGAATTCGTCGATGCAAGACGTCTACCTACAATCCAGAACGCCCCTCAAGTATTGTATACCAATCGCGAACCTCCTCTCGAAATTCGAAACCTTGCGGGCCTCCGAGACTCAGATGATATTGGCTATGTTACATTCATCCTCTTCCCTCGTCATTTCAACAACCCCACTGTCGCGTCGTCGACCATCTCGCACGTCCAACTCTTCCGTGATTACCTCCATTACCACATCAAGTGCTCTAAAGCGTACATGCACTCACGCATGCGGCATCGCGTTGCTGAATTTCAGAAGGTATTAAACAGAGCGAAGACAGAAGTGGCGACTATAGACAGGAAAACTGCCAGGTGTGTCCTGAAAGCTCTTCTTTGACTCGAAATCTATTAACATTCATAACAGTGGGAGGACGATGATGTCCCGTTGAATACTGTGTCATCTCGGATTAATCAATTTGTATCAACAAACACACTCTCTACTTGATCCCGTCTCCTACATCGAGTGTAGGTCATTGGCGGCGTTATACCGCTTGTCAGTTTAAGTGGGCTACTAACTATCACTATGAACATTTAAGCTGCGCTTCGAGTTTATTTGGCATATTTCAGACCGACCATATCTGTTGGCGCCTATCTGTGTAATGATGAAGTCAATTGAAGTCTCCAACATCCAATGTTCGAACGTTCGACCCCACGATATTTACATCAAACAGAAGAGTATACTAGTGCGGACATTTTCTCGAAGAAGTCAGCGAGTAATATAGATGCTGGTCCTGTCCGCCGAGATCTTGCCACCCTGCCCTGTAGTCCACATGCGTAATTGTGACTTCCCATTAGCGATGACTGATATCCGTCACCGTGATTTGCGCCTGAGAATTTCTTTCATGAGCGCTCTCAAATCGAGCATTGTTAGATCCTCCTGTCATGTACACAACAGATCTCCAAGTTGATTTGGGCAGTACATGGTGCCGGCCATGGCCTGTTCTAGCATCAACGAGTGCATTCTGAGTAGACATATCATGATCACCGCTCCGGCAGCACACTCCTGCGATCATGATTCACAGCAGCTCATAGCCTCACGGAGAATGACCGCTGAAAAAACCACTGAACAATTTCGGGTGCTTCAGTGAAGCGAATTGGTTTGAGGTGAGCGTCGTTTATTCTCATCGCTCAATCGGCTCGCGTCGTCGGCTGTGGTGACGTCGTGGCGGCGATCCCCATTCTCCTACACTTCACATGCATTTTCGCTCACGGCCTCCCGTACTTAGATATACGCCACAAGCCGGCAGCGCATGGCATCAGATCACTGTCTTTTTTCGCTGTGCCCATCCTAGCCGCTCACTCCAGTTTCCGCGCTCGAAGCGCCATGACCCTGTGTCGCGTATAAAAGATCTCAGCGTATCCTTTGTCCCGCCGTGCGGGTGTCCTGCATATCGCTTCTTGCCAGCCATGGAGATCCCGGACTTCATCAAGGTCTTGCTGCTCTTCACCGTTCGCGTTTTGTCCACCTCTTCCGCTCTGCTTGCTTCGTCCGTCTTCGTCACGACCCCTACTTCCGCCCCCGCATCCGCCCCCGCCATCTCGCAGTCGCATGTCTCGTTCTCAATAGAGCAGGATCGATGGGTCGATTGGGTCGGGACCGGGGCTCAAAACAAGAATGAGTTCTTCTTCAACTTGTTGAACAATCTGAAGATGATCACTGGGGAGCCTGCGAGGGTGCGGATTGGTGCTGATTCCGAGGACCACACCGACTTCAATTCCGCTACTCAGGTAAGCATGAGAGGGCGGGTTTCCTTGTACTATCGGACGGATTTGGTCCATTCTGAACACAGCGCTACAGTTCTCGGACGCGACTTTTCCATTCCCGAGTCAGGTCGTTCCATATCCAGAGGCTGCGCAAATCGTAGTCGGGGACAATTTTTATCGTCTGGCGTCATTGCTACCCGCAGGTACGTAGATTGCTTCTGTACTGTGCAGGACACCTGATCCCGACGCTAACCATACATAGGTACGCAGGTTATATGGGGCGTCAACCTCGGCATGAACAACCTGAGCGCAGCATACTTAGAAGCGACAGCACTTGCGCAGGCCTTTGCTTCTCCTGAGATGCTGCAGGCAGGCGTGACGCTAGAGGCGATCGAGATTGGGAATGAGCCGGACTTGTATTCGCATCACGGCTTGCGCTGGTACTGGAATCCTGCGGAATATGTCAAAGAGTGTGTTTGCTGCGTGCATCTGCTTGACATGTGCTGATAGCGATAACTAACCGCTTGCACTCGATAGGTGGACGGCCTTTGCGACTAATGTGTCACTAGCTGTGCGCAACGTTCTAGGATTCACCGTTCCTTTCCTTGGGATTTCGTGCGCTGAGTCTACGCACACCGACACTGGGTTTTCTCCACAATCTATGTTCAAGCAAGGCATCCTCAACTCCGATGCTGGATCTCTTCTTACCACGTATGTACCACACTCTCGATTGTTCGTACCGAATGTAATGAATCCTTGCGGCTGCAGTGTCTCGCAACATCATTACAGCGGCTCCTTCTGCAGCGGCAGCAATGGCATTCTGCAGGATCTCATGACCAAGTCGAGCATCCGCAGTAACCTTACTGTCTTTAGCACCGACATTGCTGCTGTGCACGCTCAGGGTCTGGATTACATCTTGGGCGAAACGAACAGCTATTCGTGCCATGGTGCACCTGGAGTTAGCAGTACCGCCGGTGCGGCTCTTTGGGCGCTGGACTATGCTCTGTTCGCGTCGCAGATTGGTATATCGCGGGTGTATTTCCATCACGGCGTAGGGTACAAGTACAACTTTGTGCGTATGTTCCCCATGATGGTTCTCTTCTCGTATATCAACCTTAGACTATCTCTAATTTTATCGGCTCCAGATCCAACCAATCACTCTCAATCGCTCCATCTTAGACGCACACCCACTGCCTCGTCCGTTGCCGCCGCACATCCAGCCCGCGTACTATGCAGCAGTTATCGCTGCGGAAGCTATCGGTGATTCTGGTGCAACGCAGGTCGTCGAACTGGATGTTGGATCCGACCATGTGTCGGGCTACGCGTTTTACGACGACGGCGCTCTTGCGCGGGCAGTCCTCATCAATCTGCGCGCATATACGGGCAGCGCAGGGGAGAGGGGCTCCGTAAATGTCGTCCTGAAATTTGACGATATAGATGTGACGACGAAAATGACCGTCAAGCGGTTGAACATTCCGTACGTCTCGATGGCCGTGACTCCTCCGTGCCACGACCGTCTCTAACTTATCCTGCAGATTGGCCAACGCCACAGCTGGGATTACATGGGGAGGACAAACATACGAGACGGCGGATGGGAGGGTTTCGGGCGATCTCAGTGTTACGACAGTACCCGCCGGCCTGGGCGTCGTTGTATTCGACACTGAGGCGCTCCTCTTGACCTTCCTGTAACACAATACCAAACTTCACATATACCCTCGGATACCCGTAGAGCTAGAAATCAGATAAACCCGGATTCCCACTAATCATTATAGCCCAGCACCATCTAGACGCGCCACGACCTTACGTAGAACACTCTTTGGAGATAATTTATGAAGTCGAGCTTTATACTGTGTGAACTAGCCTCAGGTCCAGACGGATAGCTCAGCCCTGAGTTGCTCAATCGCGTGATTTGGAAACGGTGGAAAGTGAAAGGCTAGTAATGATTAATCACCCCCAAACACCAAGCGTTCTATTGAACTAGAGCGAGTGAATCACGGCTCCAAGGAGGCGGGGAAAGTGCCGTTCTCCCTCTGATCATCCCATCTCCCAATCTACACACATGGCATTGGTCAGTCGCTCGAGTCAAGAGGAGAAAGCAGCCATACCCATTCATCTGGTGAGGAAGAACCTATTTAGTAGCCGATAAGAAGGTAAAGTAAAACGAACGTACTGGGGCAAAGAGAGTGGTAGGCACGCTTGAACTGCTTGCAAGGCGCGAAGTCCTCGCCCTTGGCAGATATGCACTTGAAGTAATCGGTGTAGTTTTGATAGCTGTTGCAAATAATTAAATCATGCGTTGGCGTGCTCCAACAGGCAACAACGCACCAGTGCCTTGTCTGGTTGGTGTACGGGAACCGGGCTAGAAAAAAGCATGAACGACAAGCATGCTATGCCAGCGTCACAGTCCTACTGACCATCAAACCCAGCCGTCTGAAGGACGTATTTGCTGTAAAAACAGGGGAGCGTTAGGGTCAAGTGAGACGTCGAGAGTAGAGCGACGTACCTCTGGAGGTCGGTCTCAGACATGATGGAAGGTGGAAAGGAGGTGTGGTCGCTCGGTTGAAGACGTCGTCGGAACTCGTCGGATGGTCGATTATGTAACCACGCGACCTTCCAGACAACCTCCAGACCGACTCTCGACAATCCACCCAGTTGCCATTTCTCTGTCTATTTTCTCGCACAATATGGACGCTCTCAAAGCTGCTATTCAGACCAAACGCAAGGCACTCGACGAGATGCCGTCGAAGCCCACTAAATACATGCGCAGGGGCGATATTGAACGGTTGAAAGAGGAAGAGGAACGCAAAGCGCGGGAGGCAGAGCGCCTTGCGAAAGAGGAGGCAGACCGCAATACTCCCAAAGCCAAAGTACGCCCATCATTTTCCATGCTTGCAACTCATTCCAATAACACGTAGCTGGAGTCCAGACCCCCGCCTCCCGCTCCCAGACCTCTTCTCCGCATCCTAGTGCATCTCGTTTGACCGCATCACCTCAACCTGACGCTTCCACGCTGGAGGCCACCGCGACGACATTCAACATCTCCAACGATGAGACAGTTCGTCGTCTCCGTGCCAAGGGCCAGCCCGTCCGCTTGTTCGGTGAGTCGGACAAGGAGCGCCGCCTGCGACTCCGCGCCCTTGAGCTCATCGAGGAAAAGGGACACGACCGTGCGGGTGGACAAAACGACTTTCGCAAGGCGCTTGAGGATGTCGAGAGTGCGGAGCGAGAGCTGAAAGACCGAATCTCTGCCTCCGATGCAGGAAAGGGGAAGAAGAAGGGCGACGCAGAAGGTGAGGGAGGTGTGTTGGATTTAGGACTCATCAAGACCGACCCGGACAAGTTATATCCTATAATCTATTTTGCCCTCAAACGAACGTTGAAGGAGTGGGAGGAGAGCTTAGCTGAACGACCAGGTGCGACACCCGACTTTGGTGACAACCCATCGGCATATTGACTTTTCACCAGAACACATTAAACGCTCGACGCAGGGTAAGTTGGCGGCGGCGACGCAGGTCCAATCAGCAGAGTATCTCAAACCGTTGTTCAAAATCATCCGTTCACGAGTTTGTCCTCTTTCTCCTCAGTCGAGCGACGTGCAGTGTTGACCCCCCCATTCACTTCCAGTCTCTACCATCAGATGTCCTCGCACGCATAGCAGAGATCGTGCACCACATGCAGAAGCGGCAGTATCAACGCGCGAACGACTCGTACCTGCGCCTTTCCATCGGCAATGCTCCCTGGCCTATCGGTGTAACTATGGTTGGGTATGTATATCCTTCGAACGTACCTCTATCCATCGTTCTTCTCGAAGTCTTGATGACGGTCCGTGTGAACCGGCGCTCATTCTACAAATTGTTTTATAGCATCCACGAGCGGTCAGCTCGCGAAAAGATTTCTTCTGACCAGGTCGCACACGTGTTGAACGACGAAGTTAGTCGAAAGTACATACAAAGCCTTAAGCGGTGCGTGATCCCATCCGTCGACGAATATGGACTAGACGTTGATCGGCGATTGCCGTGCTTTCCCCTGGTTTCCAGGCTGCTCACGTTCTCACAGACAAAGTATCCTCCCGAAGACGTATCGCAACTCATGGGGTAGGGACACGGCATACACAGCCACAATGCCATCCGCGGCGAGTATCTGCGGCATCTGGCACGTATTCCTTGATGCCTGGCGGCTCGGTCGCATCTTTGATCACATCAATGTCATTCTTTAGTTTTCACGATCAAGCTGTGCTATGTTCTCCAGACCTGAGGCCTGATGTTTGATTCTGCCAGTGTACACACGCGCTTGCTGCATTGTAATAATACCTATTGTGGATACATTGATCTTTCTAGTGCACGTCGGGCCATCGATACAATCGACTGCACAGCGCGACACATGTGAGCTGGCTCCCTCCATCACGCGTCAAGCTACTCCCAGCCTAATCCGTGTCGTGTGTGCCCCGATCCTATAGACTGTCTTCTAACTCAAGCGCCCATCAGCTGAACCGAGGGACCTCAAGGACTTCGATCCTCATCGCCGCGCTTTCGCCCCTTTTTTCTGGATCCGCGCGCGCTGCGTTGACTCATCGGCCAGAGCGTGCCCGGTTTCGTTGATGTGCGCGAATAATTTAGTTTTACTCTCAAATTCCTTCGAACACACGTTACATCGTTGCTAGAAGCGAAGCGAATGCGTCAGCCTGCAGCCTGATACACCACCCAGCAAAAAAGTTGGAGCGGGAAAACAAACCGGTCAAATGACTGGCGAAAATAGATAGCTGGTGCGGCCGAAATAGAAATGGCAATGGCGTCTTGAAACGCATCCGTGAAACACGCCGCGGCGTGGAGGCCGCGATAAAAGGCAGGGTAAAGCGTCCGAAAAGAAAATTAGCTTACAACGGTGGTTGCGGTGGCCTCCCGCTCCTTCTTGGCTGCCTCTCTCGCCCTCCGCTTTTCCTTTTTCGACAGCTGCGGAGGCTCTGTTGGTTGCGAACGCGTGCTATCCGCTTCCCCGCGACCCTGAATTTCTACGTCCGCAAGATCTTGCGAAGCTCCCGGATTTTCAATGCTCAGGTTAAGTTGCCCCTTAATCTCCCGTTTCGACGTCGTCAGCTGGGGGCTGCCGTTCGGTGCGTCGGCAGGGAGCGCGCTCCTCGCTTTACTTCTCCGTTTGGGTTTCTGCTTCTGGGCCGGGGAGCTGTCCGGCTCGCTGACAGCGCCGTCGGATATCTCTGGGGAATTTCTTCCTTGCGGTGGATCGTCAGCTATGATTTCGTCTTGGGACTCGGATGATGGCAACGCTGAGGTTGGGATCTCTCGGGCATCCACATCGATTTCCGCCTCGCCATCTTCACCCTCACCCTCGTCTTCGCCCTCGTCCTCACCCTCGTCCGTGTCCTCTCCTTCGCCGGCCAACCCCAGCTCTTCCTCTTCCTCTTCCATCTGTCGCTTCAACGTCTCTACTGCCTTGAGATGCTTCTTGCTCCGTTCGTGGCTGTCCCATGATGCTTCGCTCCTGAATGTTTTCCCGCAGGCGACACACTCCCACTCTTCGTCCCCACCATTCTCGGCACGCACCCACTCGATGTCGTTTGCGGGTGCGTCCGCGACCTTCTGCCAGTCCTGTTCTACGTAAGACGAGGAGGGCGGAGGGGCAAAGCGTTTTTGAGTGGGCGTTGCTGCGCCGGACGTAGGCTTCGAAGGGGATGGGGTGTTTAGCTGAGCTTGCCGGGCGAGATGGGATTTGTACCGAGGGTCGCGTTTGCGGATAAACATGACGAGAGACTGCGTAGAGACCGCATGTAAATCACAGGCGTTTCATCGTATTGGAATACGAGTGAAACAGACGTACTCGGATTGTCTCGTTGTATTCCTTGCGCGCGTCGTCGCGAGCTTTCTTGTTATCTCTCTCCATGAGTCTAAACGATGGATAAGAAACGCCGAACGAGTTAAGCATCAGGGTCACTGACCTGCGCACACGACGATCTGGAGCCTCAGAAAGATTGTACATATCGCACCAGGTGAAATCTTTCTCGGTGCCAAAATTGAGCCAGTAATTGTAGAACGTCCGTGCGGCCTCCATCTGCTTGTCCTTGGACGGTGCAGTCCATGTCCATGTAGAGTCCCCGAACGAAGGAAACTCAACGTCCGTGTACGGGGCCTCGTCGTGAGCGAGGCGAGCGAAAAGGTTGCGGTATATCGTGAAGAAGCCCTTGATGATCAATCACGCCTTTAGATGTATAGATGGGTGTCAAATTTAGCAACCTACGTTATCGCTGTCGTCCAAGGCAGACCAGATAGACGGATTAAGAAAGGGTGCTAGATGTCGCACAGTCAAGCCGCGATCGCGCGCCCTCGGAGGGGTCGTGCCCTTCTTGATGTCCTCAAACACGGTCTCGACGTCCGGTTCTGGGACCAACGATGCGCGATGCGAGTCGTACCACGCTCGCTCCTGTTCGGGTGCGATCGCGGTGTTCAATGGGTTTCATCGCACGGCCCGACGCAGAGGGAGCATCTCACCTGCTCGTCGCTCAGGACCTGTCCACGCCATCAGCTCTGGGTCATACGTGCGCTGGCTAAGCCACGCGAGCACGAAGTGTCGGCACGCACTTCATACGCCTGCTGCAGCGCCGCGAAGCGCTGCGTCGCGGCTTCGGAGTCATCGGGGTTCTTGTCTGGATGGTGGAGGAGCGCGAGGCGGCGGAACGCGCGCTGCGTCAGCATCCGAGAGGGTGAGCGGAGAGGACGATGTGCGCCAAGGCGTGTTGGTGTTGGACGCACCTTGATCTCGTCCGCGGTCGCAGACTCCTCGACCTCGAGCAGCGCGTAGTAATCCTCTACGCCTGCTGCCGCCCCTGCCCCCGCACCGTCCGACTGCGCTCGCGATGCCCCCGCACCCATTTCAATTTACTCTTCTCAAGATCTCAAGAAGTCAGAGACGCGAGCCGCGGCTACGTCGCTGGCGGAATGATGGATTTGACCTCGACACACCGCAACAGCAGAGGAATCGGACTCATGATGAAATTGGAGTGCTTGAAATGCATCACGTGCGCCGAGGCGGCAAGAAGAATTTCAGTTCCGCGAGCGCTGCCAGCTAGTTATTTGTGGGCTTCGAAGACGACGACGACGACGACGACTATGGCTGAGTTCTTCAAATCCTCGTCAACACCGGCTTCGCCTGCAGGTTCGTGCTCCTCGCGTGGCTGCTTGCGCTTGTCTCGTCTGTGAACACGTCTTTGTAGATGCCGCGGCACGCAAGGAAGCCGTCATGGCTTCTGTCCGGAACGAGCTGGCCCTCGCGAACGCGCAGGAGCTGATGAACGTGCGCACCACAGTGCCCCACCTTCCCCTCCCCGCGCATCTCTCACTCCCCTCGTCTCTGTATGTATGCAGAAAACAAACGAAAAGTGCTTCGCCAAGTGCGTCACGAAGCCGTCCACGTCCCTGTCTGGCTCGGAAGAGGTGACGCGCCCCCTCCTACACGAGTCTATCGCGTCCGCTAACGCCCCGTGCTCACCCCCTCTTCCCTCTCCGACAGACATGTCTGGAACGGTGTCTGGATCGGTACATGGAAGCCTGTGAGTCCTCGTCATATTCGCCATCCCGGCTCCGCCGACTCACACCCGCATGGCGTCCCAGTCAACATCGTCAGCAGGCCTACACGAGCCGGATAGCGAAGGAGCGTGCAGACACTCAATTCTAGGGACCACCACCCCCACGTTTCGCATACCTCCTACTCCCACCTCTCTCGTCTCCCCGTTAGCACCGCTTAGATACGCCACCGCCAGTTTCCCGCTTCCCCGCGTCTCGGCGTCGCGCCTCGTTGAAAAGACTAGGTTCCCATCCTCATACAGTATCCATCTAAGCACCCAATCTCAGCGTCGCGATGACCGCGAATAATCGTCCCCTGAGTGTCCTCGATCCGCGCCATAACTCAGACTCGGAGAATCCAAAGCGCCGTTTGCGCACCGATGAACATCATCAGATGCTAAGATCGACCTGCCCAATCGACGCCCGTTCGAACGTGACAGCCGACCGAGTCGCGTATCTCGCCTTCCTACCTAAGTAAAACGCTTTCCCCATCCCGTATCCGCGTCCCATAAACAGCGCACGCGCAGAAGCAAGTCTTAATACGAATATAACGGGCTCCCCGATCTGAGATCCGGGGCTCCTCGCCGCACAGAACGATATAAATAACGCGCGCCCGAGGACGCGCCCGGACCGCAAGTAATGTAACATATATACAGGCGCATCCGCATGCCTAGTAGGTGTATAGTCCGGGATGAACGATGTCGATGTCGAGTGCTCATGATGAACGTGAATGTTGAACGGTGGGCGTGTCGTAAAAAGCAAAAGAAAAAAAACGCGGAGACAGAGACCAGCAGCGGCTCGTAAAAAAAAAGCGAAAAAAAGAAGCGACTTCTACGCGAGTGAGAAATGTAAGCAGGAGGTCTGGCACGGGGTATCAGAGGCCCTAATAATGTAACGAAAGCGGGGCCGCACGGGGGTCCCCGCGGACAGAAAACACGCTGACGGAGCGGTCAGATCATGATGGGAGGGGGCACAGACGGACCGCGCAGCAAGCCACGCAAGGCCCGCCGTTCCGCCCCCGCGTCGGGGAGATCAGCGCGACGGCCGCGGGAGCGCGTCGTACTGCATCTGCATGGTCTGCAGGTCCGAGTTCGGCGGCGACGGGGTCCCGAACGGCGCGTGCGGGCGCGAGAGCGGGCGCGGCGGCGCGTGCGGCGAGAAGTACGCCGGTGCACTCGGGAACGCGCGCGCGGAGAGCGGGAGCGTGTACTCGAGCATCTGCGCCTGCGCCTGTGCCTGCTGCTCTGCAAAGTCCGTGAACGCAGGCGCAGGCGCCGAGAAGCTCGTGCCGGGCTGCTGTGATGGGCCCTGTGCGTAAGCGTACTGATGCTGATGCGGCTGTGGGTACTGTTGCTGCAGGCCGGGGAACCGAGCGTACGGTGTGGGAGAGGGGTTGCTCGAGGACGCATACGGCGAGGGATGGTTTGATGGCGATGGGATGTACGGCGAGGGGTGGTTCGACAGCGTGTGCGTGTACGGTGATGGATGGCCCGAGGACGAGGACGACGGCTGCAGGCTCGGCGACGCGGCTGCGGCGGGGTAGTCGGGCGGGTTCGGCGCGAGGAGCAGAGGGGTGCCAGAGAACGAGCGCCGTGGCACGTGCGACGGTTCGAAGACGTCCTGTGCCTGTGTATAGTATGTCGGCAGCGAGCTGAGCCCGCCCGCCAGTGCGGGAGAGAGGTCAAGGTCGAGCTGCTGCTGCTGCTGCTGCTGCTGCTGCTGTTGCGGCGGCGGCAACGAAGACGGCAGGGGCAGCGAGGGCGGCGACGTGGGGTTCGAGGAAGAGGCTGGGGCCGCGGTATACGCGGGCTCGTGGAGACGGACCTCGCCGGAAGCCTTGCCGGCGTGGAAAGATGCGAGGACGTGCGCAAGCTGGACCGCCGAGCCGACGAGCTCGTGCCGGAGCACCTTGGTCGCCTGCATGCCCTCCGTCCAGTCCGCGCAGCGCTTCCACACGCGCGCGCCCGGGAGCACGCAGCGGTCGCCCTGCGGCGACGACGTGCCGGCGGGGGCCTCGAGGAAGAACGCGGGCGGGCGGGCGAGGATGAACGTCGCGAGGCCGGCGCCGGGCGCGGCGTTGGCGAACTCTGTGCTCACCACGCTGTCGTAGGCGATTTCCATTTTGAAGCCGTGCCCCGCCGAGTGGATGAACCACGTGAGGCAGCGCTTCGCATCGCAGAGGTACGCGACGAGGTCGTGCTTGCCCACCGTCGTCGCCATCCGTCGCCACGTCCCGATGGTAAGGTCCGTGCAGGGAATGACCGTCACGGCTGAGGGTGAGGAAGGGGCGTCAGCTGGGCCTGGGCGCACGGCGCAAAGGAGGGCGTACGCACCCTCATCTTCGTGAATGAGGCTGTGGAGCTCTGCTTGGAAACCCGGCTGCAATTCTGGGGGCGTCTCTGGGGGCGATGTCGGAAGATGGCTCTTGTTCTTCCCATCCAACAGCTTCGCCTTTGCCCGTCTGAGCGAACCACGCGACGAATTAATCAATGCTCATCAGGCCCCGCGCCCCCTCACATGCGGGGGAAGGAGGAAAAGGGAAGCGCGCGTACCTGTTTTGGAACCAGATCTGTGTCTGCCGCTCCTGCATGCCTAGCATCTGACTGATCTCGCGGCGGCGGGCGGCCGTCGGAGATCTGTCGACGGAGAAAAACCGCTCGAGGTGGATGAGCTGGTCGGGGGTGACGCGCGACCGCTTGCGCTTTTCGCGGTCGCCCGAGCTCTTCGTGCTCGACGTCGACCGTCGGCGGCCGGCGGGCTCGGAGAGAGGCTCCGAGGCTGCGTCGTCGCCGTCGTGATCGTGCGCGGAGGGAGAGACGGCGGCGCTGCTGCCTGGGTCGGGAGGCGTGCCGGGAAGGGGTGATTTGTCGGGAGAAGAGTGTGGGGAAGGGTGCGAGGAGGAGAGAGAGGAGGAGGATGGCATCGAGTGTGGTGGTAAGGGGAGCGAAGGGAGGAGCTGGTTTTGGGACACCTCGAGGGAGGGGTAATTTTCGATGCGTGCGTCCATGGCTGTTAGGGCGGGAGAGCAGGAGCCGATGTCAGACGAAGAATTTAGCGGGGGGCTAGGCGGTGGCACGACGCGCAGGGCACGCGTATTTAGATCGAAGGGGGAGGAGGACTCACATTCCATCAAGGGGAAATCCCAAGTCGGACGGGGGAAGAGTGATACAGCCAGGGTGGAAGCGGGGGGTGGTGGTGGTGGTGGTGGTGATGGTGGTAGGAGTGAAGGAGGAGGGAGAAGGGGAGCGGCGCAAGAGTAGGATGGTGGCCAATGGCGCCAAGCGCGCGGCGACGGGACGACTAGGTATGAGGTGTGTAATGGAAATAGGCGGCAAGCGGTGTCAGTGGGTCAAGGCGTGAGTTTCAGGGACGAGGGTGTGCTTGTGAGTCAAGTTTGGAAGCCGATGATCGGTAGCGAGCAGAACGAGAGGCTCGGACGGGACGTGGAGGCGGGGGATGGGGATGGGGGGGGGGGAGGTGGGCGCGGGAGAGAAGAGCAGTCCGGCGGGGCTTTCAATGAGGAGGGGGGGGGTCGGGGGCTGAATCTGTTGGATGGATGGGCGGAGAAAGGATGAGGAGGGGAGAGGGCAGGGGGGCTGGCGCTGAAAGACGGTGTGTGCGGGCGAGCGGAGCGAATGGCGAGGGGAGAGACAAGGCTCCGTCGGTTCGCAGGAGCGGAGCCTGGACTGGACTGGGCGCTCGAAAAGGGGATGGCAGAGGAGATCGGATCTGCCAGGAACGCACCCCGACATAGAGTTCGAGATTCGTTTCGCTGGCAAGGAAACCGACTCGAAGGGCCCCGCGCCCAGCATGACCCACCGTCCCAACCGAGCTCCTTCCTGTCCCGGATCATCTCGGGGCCCGACGTTCAGTCCCCACCCACGAACACGAACCTGCAGGCGGTGCCGACGGCCTGACCAGCCAGCCATTCAGTCGCGGGGCGATCCAGCAAGCAATGAATTTATCAGTGCAGTTGCCCTTCCGAGCTGAGACAGCCCCACCCCAGCCCCAGCGAGCTGCAACCGTCTGATGAGCCAACAGGGCTCTGGCGTCAAGGCGGCAGCGCGCCTGGAGAGAGCGCGGCGACGGTGGTCGCGGCAGCCACAGCAGCAGCAGCAGCAGCAGGACACGTCCGGTGCATGCCCCCCCGGAAACGTCAGACGCGCACCGCGCACCACACGCGCCGGGGGGCGATCGTGCAGCCCAAAAGCGCCCGAGGGTGGAGGGTTATGCAGCGATGGCGCCGATTGCGATCAGCATGGGCTGAAGCAGCTGGAGCGGAATGTCAGGGTCGGTGGGGCGCTTGTTCGCTGTTAGTAAGGTGCACAGCATGTGTGTGCGGCGGCGTGGCAAGAGCCAACGCGGGTGTCCTGAGACGATGGCCAGCGGGGAGCGATCAGATCGTGGACGAGCAGTCGCCGTCGGTCGGACCCCGGACCTGAGACGTCTCGAGCCGTCGCCCACTCGTACGGTACGGTACAGTACGGAACGGCCACCGTACGCGCCCCCATCACGTCTCCACCCCGTCGCCTCAAGTCTCGCAATCACGTGCACATCCACCTGCGATTCTTTCTTCTTCTTCTTGCCTTTTTTTTGAATCACACAGTCTCGTCTGCAAACGGTAGCGAAGGCTGTGCCGACCATCGCAGTTTAATTAAACAAGATCCCGCTAGCGCATGCGAGTCCCTCGAGCCCCTCGCCGCGGGCGAGCACACCTGGCCTAACGAACCCCCGTGCACGCCCGACTCGGAAGCGGATCCTGTCGCCCAACGGCAGTCCCCACCCTCGAATCCTGCCAAGTTAGGCTCCCCGCCATCTAACACCAACGCAATCTCTGCGGCCATCGCGTGTCCCACAACCCAGCGGTGCAGCCCGCTCCTGGACGTCCGCGTGTGTGTCTATCAGCACAGCAGGCGCCTGAATTTATCGACGCCAGCCGCTCCTCCTAGTCCCTCGCCTTGGCAGCCCTGCTAGCCGCTCCTACGATCCATCACAGCTTCGCAGTCAGACCTGTCAACCTCCTGCTTGACATCCCCGCGTACAGCGTGGATCATCCCAGTCATCCCGAAACGCGCGTTTTGCTCGCTCGCGGCTCGCACGTCCTAGGCGCTCGCGGCCCCTGGAAATCCCATTCACTCGCTCACTCGCTCACTTACATACATGTATGGGCGCGCTATGTAAAGCGCGCCCACACTGCGCTTCCGCACGCTCGGTCGCTTCCGGCGTCCTGCGCCCGTCCTACTAGGCACCTGAAACATTACATACTCATCTTTACATTTTACGCTCTCCCCACCAGAGCTTCTCGGGATCTCAATAAATTACATACTCGACCCAATCGCGCATCGCGAATCGTGATGCCGTCCCTCGACCAGCCACAGATACAATTCGCTCCCCCCGACACGACACGCTTGTCGACATCCCACGATCCGGCACACACCGCGGGCGGAGAGCGAGACGCACACGACGCTCGCTCGATGGCCATCATGTGCCAGGCGCCATGACGCTGCGACGACGACGACGACGACGACGACGACGACGACCGCGAACGCATAGTATAGCTTGCATTATTCACTCTCTACAGGCACCCGTGGAATGATGGCTCAATCGCTGCTGCGCATTCCCTCCGCCCGACGCGCCCCGGGCCTGCAGCTCTCGCTGACAAAGCCCAAAACGCATCTTCGTAAACGCGCCCCCCAAAACAGCCCCATGTGCGCCCGATACCAGATGCGTCGGCGCGGTCCTTTCCTTTCCCGCGGCGGCTTGAGCGTCGGTCTGATCCTTGATCACTTGATCCTTGATGTCCTGATCCTGATCCCACCCCGAACCTCTAACGGCGGGGGCCTGACAATGATCTGATCGCATCAAGGCATCAAACGCGAGAAGCCGCCTGCCTTGACAGGACAAGAGGTAGGGGAAAGACAGCACAAACAAGAAAGGGGGATAACAAGACACGACAAGGACGAGACAGGCGGCGGGTCACGGATCCAAGGGGAGGGGAGAGATCAAACGGACAAGCAGACACACAGCACCGCGACGTTGGAACAAGGTCACCTGTTACGTCACCTTTTCCCGCACGCTTTCGTTTCTCGCTTCTGTTTCTGGGTTTCTGGTTCGGTTCTCTGTTCCTGTGCGAACGTCTGCGTCAACCAAACGGAAATGTCATACTATACTTGCCTCAGCATCACAGGCCATCGCCGTGTAACGTGTCCGGCATCCATAATACTTACGCAAACATAAACACAGAGCGCGCGGCTCGAGATGAGACGACTGAGCGAAGATCAGGGGGGGCTGATGAAACGAGAAAAGCAGAGGGAGGAAGCAGAGACGAGAAAAAAAAATGAAATCGAAACAGCGATAAAAAAAGAGCAAAATCGTGGTACCGAGCCAAACCAAACCCGCAACTTACACGCCCACGCAAACATATACGCACACGCGCCGAGCACGGAGGGCAGCATCATATACAGCAGCATACCTCGACCGATCCACGCCGCGTCGTACCGTCCTGTTCTCGCCGCATCGTCTAGTACCGTGGCCGTTTAGCGTCCCTCTCGTCGAACCCAGAGCTTTCGCGCTTGAGGTCTCCTCGGTACCCACCCCCGAAATCTCCTCTCCCGCTCGGCGGCCCGTATCCAGGGCCCCCGCCCCCGAAACCCCCGCCGCCACCACCGGGAGGGCCAAATCCGCCCGGGCCCCCAGGCCCGCCGGCACCAGGTGGCCCGCCATACCTGTTGGGGGGTGGCCCATCGTTGAAGCCCCCTCCGCCTTGGAAGCCGATTCCACTTCCGCGACTGCCCCTGCATGCGCACACGCCCATCGAGAGTGATCGTGCACACACATGGACATATAAACATGGTTAAATGAAAAAAATGCAAAAAACAAGGGCGCGGAGAGGGACGCGCGCGCCAAAGGCAAGATGTGAGCATGATGGGATCGCATCGCCACTCGCGAGGGCAAAGGAATATCCACGCACCTGAATCCTCCACCGCGAGGCGGCGGCCCGAAGTCGTCGCGTCCGCCCCTGAACCCTCCGCCTCCACCACCACGGAACCCACCTCCTCCACCGCGATCACCAAACCCACCTCCACCGCGACCACCAAACCCACCTCCACGACCTCCGCGGAACCCACCTCCACGATCGCTGAACCCACCGCGTCCACCTCCTCTGTCACTGAACCCGCCTCGAAATCCGCCCCGGCTACTGCTGACCGCCGCCGGTTCGACGGGCTTGGGGCGCCCACCGAGGCCCCCACCGAGGCGGCGGGGCTTCCATCCACGCACGGTGCGTCCCCTCTCAACATCGACGAGGATGCGCTTGCCCATGATGTGCAGTCCATCGGATTCCTTGTAGGCAGCTGGAAGAACATCGAAGCAACAAGGAAGAAGTATGAAGAGCGAGAGCAAAGGACGTCAAGATAGAGTGCAGAAAGAAGTAAGCCACGCGGGAGTCAGCATTGGTTCGTGATACGTAACGAGGAAGACGCAGAGTGAAGTAATGACCTTTCATGTCACGTTCGCGTTCGTACACGATGAACGCATAACCACGCCCGCGTCCCTTTTTATCGCGCACGATGCGTACGCGTTCGATGGTCCCGTACGTCTCAAATTCACGGCGGATGTCGCTCTCAGATGCGCCCTTGTGCTGTGGGAGTGCGGTGTCGTCTTCGTCAGTGGAGCGCGGGAACTAGGAGAGCTGAATGGACGCACCAGACGGGAGATGAACAGCGTCTTGTACGGGTCTCCGACCGCTTCTGCATCCTCTGAGGGTTTATCTGCGGCCCAAGGGGTAAGACACGAGGATCAGCACGCGCGACCTGCCAAAAGCACGCCACACGGAGAGAGGAGAGAAAAAAGGCGTGCACGTACAGCTCTCTTTCGCGATCTTGAACTCCTCCGTCCTGCGTTTCTTGCGCTCCTCCTTCCTGATCTGACGCTTTGTCTGCTCCGCGTGCGTGAACGCGGGCTCCTCGCCCTCCTCCATGCCCTCGCCCTCTGCGAGCGCCGCAGACTCGCGCAGCATGACGAGGAGCGAGCCCACGGGCGAGACAGATTTTTTTACGACGCGGTCGATGTCCTTGTCCAAAGGCCGGGCATAGGTGAGCGGTGGGCGCGGGGCGAAGAGCTTGAGGAGATTCGGGGGGAGCAAGTGGGTGCCAGGCATGCTGGGCTGTCGCTGTCGCTGTGGGTCGGGTCGTGTGTATGTGCCGACGAATGGGCCGGTTTTGTCAGTGAGAGGGAGAGGGAACCTAGTGTAGCGGCGATTTTGTGCGTCGTGAGAGTGAAAGGAGGAGAGAGAGGGGGGTGTGCGCCACGCCAACAAGAACGGCGCGAGCGAAGACGGGGAGCGACGACGAATTGGAACCCCGCCATGCCGCGACGTTCGCCGCCACCGGCACGGCCTCTTCGTCGAGTCCAGGTGCGTACTGTCCGTTCACGAACAGCTCTCCAGGGCGATGCTGGCCCACAATGTCTGCAGACGGCAGCATCGCTGTCTTGCCTCGTCCGCCCGATTTCCCCCGCGCGCGCACGGACGGCTGCGACCTGTGGCCCTGACGCGCCTGTCCTCCACCTCCGCGAGGCCTCTCGACTTCACCTCCTACTTCTTCCACAACGAGCAATGGTCCGCCGACGCCATGCGCCCCGACACCCACCACCCCCCATCGTCCCCTCTCGTCCCCTCCTCGTCCCACCCCTACCCGTCCCTCCCCCTCACCGCCTACAAACCCCTTCCGCCCCTGACCCTCCCCCGCCTCCTCAGCCTCTATGTACAGCTGTCCAAATCCCGCCTCTCCGTGCTCGTCGTCCTTACCGCCATGTCCGGCGTCGCCCTCTCCCCCGCCCCCGTCTCCGTCCCTGTCCTCCTCGCGACCGCCCTCGGCACCGCCCTCTGCTCCTCGTCCGCCAACGCATTCAACCAGCTCCAAGAAATCCCCTTCGACGCCCAGATGGCCCGCACCCGCTCCCGCCCGCTCATCCGCCGCGCGCTCAGCCCCCTGCACGTCGCCGCCTTCGCCAGCGTCACGGGCGTAGCGGGCCCAGCGCTGCTCTGGGCCGTCGTGAACCCGACCACGGCCGTGCTGGGCGCGGCGAACATCGCGCTGTACGCGGGAGCGTACACCTCCATGAAGCGCCGCACCATCTGGAACACCTGGGTCGGCGCCGTCGTCGGCGCGATCCCCCCACTCATGGGCTGGGCCGCGTGCGGCGGCTCCTTGCTCCCGTCCTCCGAGGCGCTGCACACCGTGTCCGCCGCCCTCCTCTCGGGCGGCGCCCCCGGCGACGTCCTCGCGACCATAGCGGCAGCCGCGGACGGCCTCGCCCTCGCGCCGCTCGCGCTGGGGCTGTTCCACTTCGCGTGGCAGTTCCCGCACTTCAACTCGCTCTCGTACGTCGTGCGCGGCGCGTACGCGCGCGGCGGGTACTACATGCTCTCGGTCCTCGATCCGCGCCGCAACGCGGCGACGGCGCTGCGCCACGCGTTCCTGCTCACCGGCGTGTGCTCCGTGCTCGTCCCGCTGTCGGGGCTCACGACGTGGGCGTTCGCGCTGACGAGCCTCGTCCCGAACGCGGTCTTCGTGCAGGCGTCCTGGAGGTTCTGGAAGCAGGGCGGGGAGCACCACGCGCGGCGGCTGTTTCACATAGTCTGTGGTATCTGCCGGTCGTGATGGGGCTCATGATGGTGCACAAGAAGGGGATGGACTGGGGGAAATGGCTTGGGCTCGTCAGCGAGGAGGATGAGGAGGTTGCGGCCTGACTTGATGGAGGGATGGGCACGAGACAACGGATACTTTACATTGTACAAAATACTTGCCCGACCATCGCTCACCACATGTCGAAAAAATGATAACAGCAGAAACAGACAACAAATGAACCGTCGTCCAGTCAACCTACTAACGTCCGATCGACCTTTTTTGCCTTGGCCGCCTCCCGCCTCTTCTTCAGCATCTCCAGCCTCCCCTTGAGCGCGCTCACCCGCTCGTCTGCCTCCTCCTGCGCGCGCTCCTCCTCGACCATGCGGTCCATGATCAGCTCCCGCTCCTCCCGCTCGATGCGCTGCCTCCGCCCCTCCTGCGTCTCCTCCTTCACTTCCGACGCTGCTGCTGCTGCCGTCGCACCCTCCGCCACACCCTTTTGGGCAGGCATGCCCTCGTTCGGCGCCGCGGGTGCGGGCTCCGCGAAGACGGTTGCGCGCGCGAACGCCGCCCGCCGGTCGTCGTCTGTGACCTCTGCGGCGGGCGCGGCGAGCACGGTGCGCTCGAACGCAGCCCACTCCGCGTCGAGTTCTGCCCCTGCCCCTGCTGCCGCCGTTGTGGCTGTTGGTTGTTGTGCGGGCGCAGAGTCGCCGGCGCCGGCTTGACTGCCCTCCATGTCCTCGTCCTCGTCGGCATCGCGCACAGGCGGCGCCCGCGTGGGGTCCGAGAAGAAATCGGCCGGGAACCCGCCAGACTTCGCGCCCTCCTCCGCGCCCTCCTCCTCCTCCTCCTCCCTTCGCTCCTGCCTCCCATCTCCCTCCTCCTCCTCACCCCTCCTCCTCCTCTTCCTCTTCTTCACGCTCTTCGGCCACCCTCCGCTTCTTCGCCGCGATCGCCTCCTCTTCTTCCATGCGCCGCTTCTTCGCCGCCTCCTCGCGCGCCCTCGCGGCGTTGACGCGGTGCGCCTTGCTCCCGATGTGCCCCTCCCACGCGCCGCGCACGGCGGTCCCGCACACGACGCACCGCAGCTGCCCCGCGGCGGTGTACGTGGCATACGGGTGCGAGACGCGCGCTGCGGATTCCTTGCGGCGCGCTTGGAGGAGCGCGCGGGCGTCGGACATGTTGCTTCGTTCGTTCGTTTGTTCGAGACGGTGTATCGGGACCTGGATGATGTGCGCGCGGGGCGCTGGGATCCGCGTGATCAAGGGCAGGCGTCTGTGGGTGCGCGCTGCTCGGGCCCTCGGGTTCGAGGATGCTGTGTACCGGTGTCGGTGGCGAAAGTGGTCGTGACGATCTCGAAGTGGACGCGGATGCGGACGCTGGCCTGCTGCAGTGCTGCTGCATTCAGCGCCGGCGTGCTCACACAATATTACGTGATCCGGTCTCTGGGGGTGTCCCGGGGCCCCTCTGCGCGAGAGCAGCGCCAGGAGGCGCCCGACGGCGGCGCAGGCGGCCTCCTATTTCGTCCCCGAGTGCCCATCTTTTTCGAGGGCTTCGCCGACTCGGAACGCTCGTCTCGCCCCAGGTCAACAACACCAACTCAATCTGCATTGTTCGATCTGACGGGCCCAGCCCCATTCGAGGACATCGTGCATTTCGGCGCGCCGGACGCCATGGATCGCGGTTCGGTTCGGCGCGGTTCGGCGCGGGCTTTGCCAGGAACAAGCTGCGATGGACGGACCTTGTGTCTTGGGCGCAGAGGCGGGATTAAAGCCGCGTTGGACGATGGCATGCTCACGGCAGCGACTGGCTGCGACGTCGGTGATCCGTGATGGGATCACGCCGATGCCACCTTGCCTTGGCAGCGCGCCCAATGCAACGGGTCCTCGCAGCTAGCATTTCGACAGCACCTGCTGCACACTCGACCAACCTATTATCTACAGTAGCAGCTGTTGGCGACTAGCCGGCTAGGGACGCCCACCACGTTCCCGCCCAATCCAGCCTTCCCATTGTCTCCAGCCTTTCTTCGTCGCCGTCCCCGTCGCACCTCTCTACTTGGCCCGCGCCCTTCCTTTCGACCCTGCATCCTGTGTTCCGCCCCGCGCTAGAATCCTCGCCTTGTCTCGACGGGTGCCAGTCGGGTGCCCAGATCTGCCCCTGGCCGAAGCTTCCAGCTTCCTGATCGATGACTCGAGGATCTCGCGGCCGCCGGATGACGTCCTCGCCTCGCCCACCCTGCGCTGATGGCCGACGCCGCGGTGGGTGACGGATGCGTAGGCGGGCACCGGGCACGTATGGGCCCGCTGCGCCGGGCGCCAACGACGTACGGGGCCGCGGGTCGCCTCAGATCATGGGCATGGGCGCGCGTTGGGGATGGGGTGCGGTAACGGCAGCGCCCCGGGCCTGCGTCCACGGCGGGCACTGATGCCGTTCGCTGCACGCGCACTACTTATGTACTGCGTCGCCAGAGCGCCGCGGTGCTTACCCTGGGCTGGTCAGAATCCAGCCCCCGCTGCGATTCTCGATCCCCCGTCGCTCTGCTGCACTTCTACGGTTGGCCCTCGCTCGGATGCGGCTCGAGTTCTACTCGGGCGCGCTCGTCGACTCGTGGCGTGCGCGTGGCGATGCATTCGTCCACGTCTTCATCGGATGAAGACTTGAACTGAAGTTCCACCTCGCTTGCGCTTTGTTCGGTGGTTTGACGGGTTGGAGCTCACAGAGCGTTGATCACTTACGTCACTTCACAGGACGGAGCCAATGCCTGCAACGCCTCATCATATGGTCGACAGCTGAAGAGCCCGTGGGGCGTCGAGCGATCTTTAGGGTCAGTGGTCGTATCTCGAACCACGCCGTCTGAGTTCAACGGCATCCTCCCAGCACACCCAGAGCGGCCTTCCTCGAGAATCAAAGTCTGTTCACGGCGAGCCCATGTCTAGACTATGGGACCTGCAGCCCTGCCGGCCGATACAAAGTGAATCCCGCGGTGCAAACCGCGGTCCATAAGTATCGTCATCGGACACATCCTCCGACACCGACTCAAGAAGCTGCTCGTCGATGGACTCTAGCCCCCAGCGCGCGGGGAGAGGTCGTCGTGCCGGCGGATCAGCCGCCGATCCAGGATCCCCATATGCGCGAGTGAGCTCGTGATGTGGATGCTTGCGCTCGTCGTCCCCGCACACACGCCAGCACGATGGGACGTGCCGAGTGGATCGCGGTTCAGCCGGCGTGCGCGCGCCCGTCCTTGGGCGGCCGGTCTCACAGCAGTTCGGGGCCGAGCACGGCGGACCGCTGGATGATGGCGGAGCTGGGCGCGGAAGCGCGCTTTGAGCGCCGGGAGGCGCTTTATGTCTTCACGGCACCAAATTTTGCAGGCGAGGGCGGCGCACCGCCGTCGACGGGCCACCTGCAGGGCTAATTGTGGAAATTGGCATCTGGCGTCTGGCGTCTGGCTCAGCCTGTCTAGAACATCGGAGCCCTCGAGACGTCGTCCCGAGTCTACCGCGCCCAATTTTTTATGGAGTCCGGACGCGCTCCGTCTCTTCGTGCTTAGCGCCGAGCCGCGTGGCCAGCTTTGGCGCCCTGTCGACGGACGTGACTTGCGGTTGTATCTTTCTTCCCTACCGCTGTACAATCACTTCGAAAGACGTACGTGATATTCATTTATCGACGCGTAGGATAAAGGCGTCGGCACAATATAACCTCGCCCTTGCGCAGGCTCTTGACAGCATCAAGGCCACGTCTGCATGGAAAGACATGGTTATCTCCTTTTTTCTCGCCCTCGCGAGTATTGGTATCTGTAACTTGAGTCTGCCAGGGCATCATCTGAAGCGTCCATCTCTGCAAAGCTACCCGACTCATTGGATCCTCGACAAGCCCATTGCTGCTGGCCGTTGATGTCAAGCTTTTTTCTCGACCTATGCTGTATCCCACAGGGCTGGGTCCCTTTAACGAAGATCCGATATACAGACACGTCACAAGATGTTTATAGAACATTAGAATACATGGGTCATATTCAGAATCAAGATGCCATTACTGCGACAATGAACAGACAACGCGAGATGAGAACTCAGTGATGAAGGAAAATGAGAGAATTGGTCGACAGGGAAATGCTGCGGAGCAATGCATGCGCTTCGCGTGGATTCATTACAGTCCATAATGAACAAATGGCACCCAACGCATGAAGGATCCGTTGTCACAGTCTGAACGCAGCTTGTTCACAGCGAGGTGGAGCGCACGAGCAGCTTCCGTAGTGTCGGGGGCCGAGCCATCTTCATGTCCTTTGAAGAGGTGAGCATAGAACTCATCCGCGATCTTTGGCCCGTCGATGTCATGCATTGGCCTATGTACGGCAAGCAATGATAAGCTCCGGACCAGTAGAGAGAGAATGGCACTGACCACATCGTAGCTACCACTCCGCGGAATCCAGAGAACAGCATTGCCGCTGCGAGGTGCATGGCTTCATCAGGAGCGTTCACGTCTCCCATCGCGGTCTGACTTGCGCTAAGAAACGCCAAGGATGCGTTTGGCAAGGATTGTGCCATGATTGTAGAAACGCTCAAAGGACCATCATCTAGGAGAAGCGCACTCTCCAGTGGATTAGACGGTTTGTGAATTCCATGGCAGGAGAAGTGAGCGATAGATGATTGAGAAAGATGAGAGAGAACCGCCGCCACTGTGGACGGCGGAGCGTCAACAGAGCCTAGCTTGATGAGAGAAGAGGCAGGTACGTGTCTCTCGATTTGACGCATTTCTTCGCGGGCTTGGGTCAATGGGGCCTGGTCCAGTGTCTCGGGCTGTATGGCGACCAGCATCTGGAATGGATCCACATGCGGCACAGGCGGAGCAGTGAGGAGAGAATTCAGCGTCGGGGTGTAGGACGACACCATGTAGTCTGATATATTCTCGACGGTCCCCGGTTTCGTGCCAGACATGTATATGCCAGCTGCATGAAGCGGGAGCAAAGCAAAAGGTCCAGTGGGACACCACCACACACGCGGAGGCGAGTCGGATTTCTGCACCATGAAATGAGTAACAAATGAGTACTGAGTGTGAAAAGGGTTTCTGGTGAAATATTCTTACTTCAAGTTTCAAATGACGAATTACGGGATGGACCACCCACTCCCAGAGCAGCGAGAGAACACAGCGAAGAACATCGTCGGCACTTTCAAGAGGTATCTCACCGGAAGGTTTGTTGATTCCAAGGAGGGTTTCGAAAGAGAGTTTGTGGCGGATCGTGAACGAGGGGAAGTCGGTCACAGCGATGGATAATATCTCGGCAAGGAATACTACTTGCTCCTGCGTTAACTGGGGATGGAGTGGAGCATGCTCTACGCCCTTGGATGTAATTATCAATGCATCACAAGAAGACTCAAACGCATTAAGCAGGACGACGGGACCATGAACTGCCACCTTTAGCATGGCCAGCTTCTTTGGACGCAGAAAGTCTGTAAAATCTTCCAAGGCTCGAACTTCTTCCAATGTCGCCACCCAGTCCTCGTTCAGCCGACGAGATGGAGCAGCGTGCGCCTCCATCGTCATCGCCTGCCCTACCTCAGTGCGGATCGCAACCGACTCCTCGTCAAATGAGTTCCGCTCGAGAGCTAAAGAGATCCCCTGTAGTTTTTTTGCAAGTTCTGGGCAGCCACGGTGAAGGCCATCAATGGAGGTCCGAAGCGCCTGAGACCAAAAAATAGATCTTCCCTCTTCGAGCATCTTAACAGCCTGCTCAAACTGGCCCAAACGAACAGCGCAAGCCGCAGCACTGCTATAGAGTTGATAGCTAAGGTGATCAGCTAGTAGCCGACGAGGCGAATTTGCAACCAAAGTGAGCGTCGTGGCATGAGGCAAGAGTTGTATAGCAGCCTGGTATGCTTCCAAGGCAGATGGATGATCCATGGTATCGGCACGTCTTGCCCATATTTTGGCAGCCTTCAAGCGATTGAACACGGATCCTGTTTCGTGATTGGCTGCAGTACGAAACATGTTCATGGGTACGTCCAGCGAAAACATATCACCCAAGCCAAACTTGACACAGAGGGAGGATGCAAGCGATGTCAGATAGAGGCAGTGAGCAGGATGTGAGGGAGGTAAACACATGAGGGCTTCCTTGTAAAGCGAAATGGCCTCCTCCAGGTCTACCACCTGCCCGGTTTGCTGGAATCGTATTAAGACCGCATTCGCGAGGTTCCTCAGCGACGTCAAACAATCGGGATGTGGAGCAGTGCGAAGTATGAGAGAGTCTCGGAGAAGCGAAATGGCCTCCTCGAGGTCTACCACCTGTCCGGTTTGCTGGAATCGTATTAAGACTGCATTCGCGAGGTCATTCAACGACGTCGAGCGATCGGGATGTGATGCAGGACGGAGCACGAGAGATTCTCGGTGAAGCGAAATGGCCTCCTCGAGGTCTACCAGCTGTCCCGTCTGCTCAAATCGTGTCTTGACTGCATTCGCGAGGGTGCTCAAGGAGGTTGTCCGATGGGGATGTGATGCAGGACGGAGGACAAGAGATTCTCGGTGAAGCGAAATGGCCTCCTCGAGGTCTACCATCTGTCCTGTCTGCTCAAATCGTGTCTTGACTGCATTCGCAAGGTTGTTCAAGGAAGCCGAACGATCGGGATGTGATTCAGGACGGAGCATGAGAGATTTTCGGTGAAGCAAGATAGCTTCCTCGAGGTCTACCATCTGTCCTGTCCGCCGAAATCGCATCTTGACTGCATTCGCGAGGTTATGCAACGACATCAAACTATCCGGATGTGGGGAAGGACGGAGCATGAGAGATTCTCGGTGAAGCGAGATTGCCTCCTCGAGGTCTACCAGCTGTCCTGTCTGCCGAAATCGCGTCAAGACTGCATTCGCGAGGTTGTTCAAGGAAGCTGAACGATCGGGATGTGATGCAGGACGGAGCACGAGTGATTCTCGGTTAAGCAAGATTGCCTCCTCGAGGTCTACCACCTGCCCAGTGTGCTGAAATCGCGTCAAGACTGCATTCGCGAGGTTGTTCAAGGAAGCTGAACGATCGGGATGTGATTCAGGACGGAGCATGAGAGATTCTCGGTGAAGCAAGATGGCCTCCCCAAGGTCTACCATCTGTCTTGTCTGCCGAAATCGCGTCAAGACTGCATTCGCAAGGTTGTTCAAGGAAGCCGAACGATCGGGATGTGATGCAGGACGGAGCACGAGAGATCTCGGTTAAGCAAGATTGCCTCCTCGAGGTCTACCACCTGCCCGGTGTGCTGGAATCGCGTCAAGACTGCATTCGCGAGGTTGTTCAAGGAAGCCGAACGACCGGGATGTGATGCAGGACGGAGCACGAGAGATTCTCGGTGAAGCAAGATGGCCTCCTCGAGGTCTACCATCTGCCCAGTGTGCTGGAATCGTGTTAAGATCGCATTCGCGATATGATTCAACAACGTCGAACGATCGGGGTGTGGAGCAGAGCGAAGCATGAGAGCGTCACGGTAAAGCGAAATGGCCTCTTCCAGGTCTACGACCTGCCCGGTTTGCTGGAATCGTCTTGAGATTGCATTCGCGAGGTCATTTAATGATGTCGAACGATCGGGATGTGGGGCAGAGCGAAGTGTGAGGGCTTCCCGGTAAAGCGAAATAGCTTCTTCCAGATCGTCCACCCCCCCTGTGTGCTCAAATCGCGTCTGGAGCACATTTGCGAGATTCCTCAGCGACGTCAAACGATCTGGATGTGGGGCAGAGCGGAGCATGAGGTCTTCTCGGTAAAGGGAAATGGCCTCCCTCAGATCTATCACCTGCCCGCTTTGCTGAAATCGTCTTATAACCGCATCCGCGAGGTTGTTCAACGAGATTGAACGATCAGCGTCTGCATCAAAGCCTTGATTATCCCAAGCCCCAGCGTCAGGTATTATTTAGACGAGATTTTCTGCTACCTACCTTGCGACTTCAAAGTAGCCGTTGGAGTATCTGTAAACGCACGTGAGAGAGCCGAAGAGAGACATTCTTCATTTGAAATTTACAAGAGTGATCCAAGAAGCCTGCAACGACTAGATCGGGTGCAAAGCCAGCCTGATGCAGATCATGAAGTGCCGTCGATGGTTGCTTGATGTCTCTGATGTAGGGACGATCTCTGGATAGTGGTGAGGAGAGCTCTGAGGCTTTCCATCCATCCTAAATCAAGATAATGATTATAATAATCATATCTGCTGGAGGTATTAACTTGCCATTAGATACCCCTTGACATCGTCATGATGAGCAATCGCAATATCAACTTTTGAGCTCTACAAAACGCTCATGAGTATGTCAAGGCTTTCTAGGGTGGTCATCGTACCTCTAGTATGTAGTCGAGTAAAGGTGCAAGTATGTTTCCGTCCTGAAAACCTCCGGTCAGATACTGTATCATGCAAACACTGCGTGACCTGCTTCGTGGACCTCAGGGAACGATTCGATTTCCAGGGCCTCTTCATCGCCTGACGAGGATGGTCCTTCGCCGTCATCGTGAGCTCGAACACCGGGCTCTACGTCGTCATCATCCTTGTTCTTCTCCAGATCCTTCGGCTCAGCCGCTGCCTTCAATCGCAACCCTGGGAAGAGAGGTCGCCGTTTCGCGCACAACCCTCGGATAAAGATGCATTGATCCTGCACATGATCGTTTCTCTGACCTAAGACTGACGTGGGAGTATCAGATTGTTGACTGCCCAGGGTTGAAACGATCTGACCTGGCCCCCAACTATACTCGACATTTCGGCCATTCTTCCACGAGATGGATGCGCCGATAGCCGCAGAAACTGTACCTCTAAGATCCACTTCGATCGTTGCATCACTCGTTGTGTGTGTAAATGCGGCGACAGCCCACGATGTGGTGAGATGACGTCCAGTTACCAGTAAGATATCCTCCATACGAAGGCCAAGGTACAGCGACTGGGTGTAACTAAGCCACTGATCCACGTTGGCAAGCATGAACATTTTGAATGCATCTATATTGTGTGCATCTGAGCCTGTGCATCACTCGGGAATGCTAGGACCGCGCCTCGCTGTCTGGAACATGAGAATTTAAGTCCGCTACTCAACGACACTGTCCTAAAAAGAGAGAAATCATTATCTAAGAATGTATCAATGGAACTATGATATATATGCTTACGGCACTGATATTGAACCTGCGAGCTCAATCGACTTCACACTATTTGAACAGTATGCACCTGGTCGCAGAGGGCGGGAATATACACGAGACGGATCAGATGACAAGACCTCGAAGCCATGAGGCAAGGTAGGTGATTGGTGTGGATCATCTGGTTGAAGGTGTATGTTGAACAAGCGGTGGAAGCCACCGTCCCGAATGTACCCCACGTCGCCTAATTCAACTTGAGGGCCACTTTGAGGGTCAGGCTCCCAGAGAGCATATCCTTTTCCCAGAGACAAGAGTTCTTGGGTATATATTTCACAGCTCGAGAGTGGCATGAGGAGGGCAAGAGATGAGCAGGACATGTAGGTTAGATCAAGCGAAGCAGACCTTGATATGGATGGCGTTTGTGCAACGAAGAGTCTAAACTTAGACTCATAACACAGCTAGTCCACATGCATGATGCTGTGTACTTGATGTGGACGGTGTTGATTAAAACACAGTAGCTGCTCTAACTGGCCCTGTGCAACAACGTGACCTACGTCGCCTAATCAAACTTCAGGGCGCCTTTGAGGGTCAAGCTCCCAGAGAGCATATCCTTTTCCCAGAGACGCAAGTTTTTGGGAATAGCTCGGGGGTGGCATGAGGAGGATAAGAGATGAGCAACACGTGTAGGTTAGATCAAGCGAAGCAGACGGTGACCTTTATATGGATGGCGTTTGTGCAACGAAGAGTCTAAACTTGGATTCATAACACAGCCTTGGTCCACACGCTGTGTACTTGATGTGGACGGCGATGATTCAAATACAGAGGCTGCTCTAACTGGCCCTGTGCAACGATGTGCTCCAGGAGCACCGCAAACTTAATAAGATGAGGTAGAGCAAGATCAGCGAAAACTGCAAGACAAAGACTCTTATACAAGACACGGACGAAGAGGTTGAGTTCACACATTATGAATCTGTGCCACCACACCGCCAAGTGCAGAAAGTACTCGGTCAAGAAACGATGTGGCTCGATCTGAGATCGGAAGTATCAGATTAAATGATAAGTTCTGTTCGATTCCAAAGTTCACATACCAGTCGAATTCGCATAGTCCACTGAGTCCTCATCAAAGATCGCGAGGCATATCGTACTGTTTTGCCACGATAAGATTGATGAAAGACTTCAAGAGGTACGCTTTCCGCATCTGTTCTTCTGAAAGCCCGACTGAACAGCTAGCCTTTCCAATATTATCTAGAGTACCAATCCCGCAGCAGACGAAGCTAGTGAATAGTGTTCAACATTTACTAGTCACTGTTCGACTCTGAGGAACACATTACCCGCTGACGTTACGTTGTTTCCTGACCGATCCGAAGGCCCGTGGGCGTGACAAACCCATCGAGAGATATAAAACCCGGCCCTGCAGGTAGCGAAGAATCGCCTGCCGATTTGCCACGATATATTCGATGAATTGTCCCGGGACGCCCTGGTTGCGCATTTCCTCCTCCGAGACCTGAACATACTTTATAGTCATCCTCATGAGGATCGGATTTGTATGTTCGTCGGCCTTGCGTATCTTGGCCGCGCGCGTCCGGATGACGCGAATGCGACGGAGAAAGCGGGCGTCGTCTTCCATTGCGATGCTGGGCCGCTGCCTTTGCGGAGGACTAGACGACGGTACAGGTTCCTGTGCTTGTCCACCGCCGACTTCTTCAATGTAGCTATCAGAAACTTTGAACCATGTCTGGCAATGTTTACTGTGCTTACAAAAGAGTAACTCAGCGACCTTAACAGGTTGTTGTCATTGATATCACGCACCAGCTAATTCCACCTTGATATGTTCGGGCACCGGTGTTATCCGTCTTGCAACTAGGGCATGATTGAATGTCGACGTTGTCTAAGTGAAGGACAGCATTCATGACGATTTTTATCCCAGGCTGTACGAGCATGTCCCAAGATGCAGAGTCAATGATTTGGAGTTCATCCGAGAGCAGTGCTAGGTCATAGTCTCCACGTTCAACGTACTGCGTCCCTGCTCTGCTCAATGTTCTATAATAGAACTTTAAAAAATCGTGAAAAATCTGACAATTGTTTCCGGTCAAACTTACTCCCCTTCGATGAGGAAATATCATAACGTACAACAAACGCCTGGCAAAAATCCACGGGTACGAGAATATCTGTCCCAAGCATGTCTGTCAAGACGGTGAGCCGCTGCTTTGAACCTCCTTCCCATGTAAATCCTAACTGCTTTGGGAGTTCTTCTAACCGGCTGTGAATCGTCGAGAGCGCGACTTCGTGCGCGTTCGCACGATCCTCCAGGCGCTCTAACGATTGGCTGGGGCAATGCAGTCAATGAGGTGGTCGGGACAACGAACGGAAATATGACTGACCACTGAGACAAAGCCAGCAAGGTATGTATCGCGTCTATCTGGGCACGAATTTTCGCCCGTGTCTCTCCCAGTTCGCTCTCCTTGAAAAAACCCCAGCCCATCTTTCGCCAAGTGTCGCGTACCATATTACCAGAACCGTTCTTGCCGAGACTGTCCTGATAGCCAGCGATCCTCGCATGAACGTCCTTTAGAAGCGTGTGACCATGGAGAAGGGCGTTCCATAGACCACGCTCAACAGAGGTGGGGAGAGGTGAACCGAGACCGCTAGGAAAAAGTGCGTCCTGAACGAGGCGAACAGTTTGGATAAACAAGTCGAGCTCTTTGACTAGTTCCTGGTATTCGTAAGAAGCGCCGGTGCTACTGCAGAGGACCTTTTGAACCAGTGCGGCAAGGGAAAGAAGGTCGCCGAGGGACCCGAACGTGAACGCGACGACAGGCATTAGAGGGCACCATGACGCCCTGCCCAGTACAACAATATTTAAGCAGATGCTTCATCTCCAAATGTGGAACAACACCAACTGTTTGACGAGGCTCGCGGTTGCTCCGTAGCAGCTCTTGAAAGTGTAGACGTCGCCGCGGAAGCAGGACAAGCGCCGGCGGAGCGGAGTTGGATGGCCGGCCACGGCCGAGCCGAGCGTGACGTTGTTTGTTGTCTGTGCCAGTCAAGGAAAGGAAAGCTCGTGCTCGCTGTCTTTGGCGTCCTCCACGCCTCTCTGCTCTATTCTTCACGCACCTTGCTCGTGGGTTGCCGGATACCTGGAATTGTGATAGAAGTCTGCACTGAACCTGTACTGGCTGACCTGCTCGGGCGAGGTACAAGTTTTTCGAGGGACGCCCAGGCCTAACATAACCGAATCCGTCTCTGAAATATAACTGCAGCAGCTGCGCCCCGATGCCTCGACGCACCGCCGCGCCCGCCACTCCCGCGCCCTCCGCTTCCCTCAGGCCTTCTTCAACTGTCCCCCCTCCCGACGATCCCTTCCACGAGCAGGTTGCCCTCCTCCGACGACAATGGAAGTGGGCAGCGTTCAGCCAATTCTTCTACACATTCGCACCCCTCTTCGCTATGAACGATGTTAATTTGATGGTACGCGTCCTTTTACCTTGAGACCGTGTCGGTTCTGTGCTCCAGAACTCCTTCTTATCTCTGCCACGTCCTCGCGAACGTGCTCATCGTTATCTTCTTCTCCCAGGACATCGAGGATGATTTGACTCGCTCGACATCCATAGTGCTACCACGGATCGTGCACCGACTCTTGTTCACACTGTCGGGAGACAGGAAATTGAAGTGCGTCGTCGAGTCTTCAGGATTGAAATTTTAAGGATACTGAAAGCTTTCGACAGCCTAGACAACTGGCAGACCGTTCTCCGCAAACAGTACTTTCGCCGCGACCCGGCAGCCAATCCAATTGGCCCCGAACCTGTCGTCCCCATATCCACCCCCTCTCCTGAGCCACAATCATTCCCGGCCGAGGACGTGAAGGAACGTTCTCAAATTCCTGCTGCGCATTCTCCGATGCCATTAGGACCTATCAACGGGAGCGTTACATCTGATATGCAGGACCCGGACCCTGCATTTAATCCTGAGCCCCCTGTAATTGAACCCACACCGTCTCGTTCTGGAACCGAACCTCGCTTGATAAAGGACGAGCCTCTTCCTAACGACCAACTTGAGCAGGCTGCTGCAGAAGAGAGCAAGAACTGGCTCGACCTATCCATGCTCATCAAGCTCGACTCACTCCATCTGCTCACCGAATGGCAATTTCAGAACCCGAACCGCCTAAGACAAATAATGAAGGATGACGATGAAACTGCTCAATGGGTACGCTTCTCGATCACAGCGAGGCTTTCTACGATTTTTGACTGTCAACATGACTTCAGCGAGTTGAACCTATCGGCTACGATGCGAAGACCAATGCATACTGGCTCATTGGCCGTGAGTCCCTTTAAACATCCTCCTCGTAATCTACCAAGCTTAATCATCGTTTATCCAGCCGACCGCCTTTGGATACAGCGCGTTCTGCCCAAGCCGCCGCGAACACTGAAACGCAAACGACCCGCACCTAAAGTCAGTCAGAAAACCAAACGCGCGCGCGCCACCGAAGTCTCCGAATCAGAATCCGATCGCGAAGCCCTACCTGCATCCAAGAAACGCAAAGCGCCTGCAAAATCCACGCCAGCCCCTCCACTACCCTCGACCCCCGCGCGCGCCACTCGTACGCGTCGCGGCGCACCCGCCGTCGAGGATCCACCCTCAGCTGGCCGAGGCTCGCGCGCGGCGAAGACGCAGGCAAACATCAAGCTGGACGCACAGGCAAAGGAGTTGGCGGAGTTGCAGCGGCAAGCAGCGGCCGAGAGCAAACGCGCGGGAAAGCGTACCGCAGCAACAGCATCGTATGCTCCCCCCTCGACACACAGTCCGCGCAAATTGGCGGTGGGGACTCGGGTGAGCGCGAGGTTGAGGGGCGCAGCTACTGTCGAGGATGAGTGGCAGGAGATCCCGGCAGAGTGGCTCAACGAGTCGAGCGATCAAGTGGGCGAGGCGAGCGGGCGAGCGGGCGAGGCTGAGAGTGCTGGTGCGCAGGCGGAGAGCGCCGACTCGAAAAAGGCTGAGGACCTCGCGTTGAAAACGGAGTTGGAGAACGATGATGACGCAGTTAGTGAGTTGACGGCGCTCAGCGACGAGACGGATGATCCTGCACCGGTCGAGCCACCGAGGAAACAGGCTTCCAAGCGGAAGGCTGGTAGCAAGAAGGCGGCCAACTCTAGATCGCGGGGGAAAGGTCGGGGCACTGTCCGCCAAGCGCCTGCTCCTCAGTCTGCGGAAGATACAGACATTGAGGAACCAGAACCTGCAGAAGAGCCAGAGCCCGAATGGCACCCGCCGGATAATTTCGTCGAGTGGGAAACGGTAAGGCTCAGTGTACCTTATCCTGTTGAACATCGTGTTGATAGCGTCCCCTTTTTCTCAGATCTGCGTCACATTGTACGATTGGGAGCACATCGCTGAGCAGTTTGAGAAGGCAACACACTACCACGAGAAAGCTCTGTACAAGATGTTGAACGACTTTATCATACCGCCGATCACTGCCGAACTTAGGGTACGTCCCTACATCTGTGCTTTCATCGTCTTCAAGCGCACTGATCCCCGCACGATTCATAGGAAGCTGAGCAGAAGCGCCGCCTGGAAGAGGCAATTACTCGCCGCAAGCGCTCATCTAGACTTGCCATTAAAGAAAGCGAGAAAGAAGAGATACGTCTCGCTGCGCTCAGGAAGGCAGAGGAGGAAGAGAAGAGAAGCCGTGCAAAAAGAATGGAGGCACGCCTGAAGCGAGAGGAAGAAGAGCGGGAGAAAAGAGAGAGCGCAAGGGAAAAGCGGCGGAGAGAGAGGGAAGAGCGTGAAGACAGGAAATCTCAGAAAAGGAAGCTGGAGGAAAGGTGAGAAACAATTCATCCCCGTGCGCCATGTAATAATCTCACTCATTCAATTCTCTCTAGCTCCAGTGCGAGTACTCCCATTGACATCGTAGGAGACGGAGCTTCCCGTAGTCATGTATCAGCGAAGAAAACAGGAAAAACGAGTAGTAGTGCCAGTGGGTCGCGGACACCTGCTGGTGAAGACTGGGAATTAGACTGCGAGATCTGCCACAGAAGGGGTGTGAATCAGGTACGTGGGGCAACATCGACGCTTCTTGGCTGGCTGTCAAACTCAAGCTTCTTGATATTCCCAGGACGATGGCGTCCCGCTCCTGTGTTGTGGCAAGTGTTCCAAGTGGCAACACATCGCTTGCCACGACCAAGCTGACCGGGCAGCCGGACGCCCAAGGCGCAACTGGGATATAGAAGAGTTCGTGTGCCGGCGGTGTCGTTTCCCAAGTGGGTATCCTGGATCAAATGACGTGCAGAGGACGAACGGCGCCGCTGCCCCCGACTATAACAATGGAGTCGGGAGGGCATCCTACCAGGCTTATCAACCCGGTCTAGCGAGTCAAACGGCCTATAGCTATGGGCAAACAAATCCATACGCTGCAAAAGACCCGCGATATGACCAGAGTTCTGCACGTATGCAGGCGATGGGCTCGAGGCCATATCATCAGCAGACAGCCTTCACTTTCACACATTACCAGCCTCAGCAGCAAGGGTTCTCAACGACGCATCCTCAGCCACAAGCATACTCTTCCGGTAGTAATGGACATAGTCATGGCCCGCTAAATGGGTCAATGAATCGGCCTGCGCCGTCCCAGCAGGTACCCCAACCTCTTGAATATTCGTAATAGATCATGTTGGCTGACAAGGATTTTGCAGTTCACCCATCGTCCGTATGTGCCCGCCATCTCAAATAGCAATCACTGGCCTACGGCGGCCGTTCAGGCGCAGCCGAGCAAAGCGGCACCAGGCTACAGCTCAAATCCGATGAATCCTATGCCGACCAACGGCTACAGTCAGTACACCTCGAGCGCAGAACGGTCATCGGTTGGGACCTCTCATGAGCATGGTGGCGTCAACATGAACACCGCTGCGGCTCACCCCTCATGGTCGCAAGCCCAGCCATCATCTTCGTATCTCGGCCCTTCAGCAGGCCAGCCCATCCATACAGCTCATCAGTACCCCCCGGAGCAATATCATTATTCGTCTGGATCTCAGCCTAGATTGTCATGATGTGGCGTGGACTTGTCCCCTATTCGTCTTTTCCAAAACACTTTTTTGCTTGACTGTCTCATCATACTTTTTTTTTCATTTCGTTCAGTTGATTATTCTTTCAATATTGTATATACTCGTGGGTCGGTAATTGTGCCATATGGGGCTCTGCTGCGATCAGCGAGGTGTATAGGAGGCGGTGTGCATAATGTTGTGTGTAATTTATCTCTGCATACCGCGTTTGTTCATTTAGATTCTCGATTCTGACTGACAATGATTCTTCCTGGTTTTGTGTATCCTACTTGCATTGTGTCACCGTCAGTCGAGGTGTTATTTGGATCGGGACTGCAAATGTGGATGGCTCGGACCATGAACTAAAGCTAGAATCACATAGGATGACGGGGCGTCGTGATACGCATCAGCGGATGTGTTCGAACATCTTGAACTTGGGAGTCACGAAGGGGAAAGGATCGTCCCACGATGTCTGGTCTCTACAGAGTATCGCGGCGTGAGCAGGTGAAAGTTGAACCAAGTATGAACGAAGGCGTACTCTATGGGCCCCAGGACACGCATGCCACGGACGTGCGTGTCCTTGCCGTTTTGGTGATTCGTGAGGACGAGAATCTGCAAGATGTATGCGTGCACAGCCTTGCTAATAAATAAAACGCACAAGTCAGCTTCATCAAGGGCTTAGATGGATACTCTTACAAGCCGTCTCCGTCTTCGCTGGGCTCTGTTGACACGTCGAACGTGATCCAGCCATCCGGCTTTTCGAGGGTGATGGCGCGTACTTCCTGGAGATCACCCAGGCCTGTGCCTGCGCGAATCGAAAGCACGGCGGGGGTGTACGAGTCGTCGAGAGGGAAGCTGAGAAAGAGGCTGATTTTCTGGTGGCAGCGGTTTGAGATGCACAGGATGACGCGATAAGAAATGCGAACCTGGATAGCCATCTTTCTCGGGAACTCGATTGTCACGAAATGGGGCTGGGGGCCATCGGAGCTATGGGCAACATGGTCCAGCGTGAGGCCAGGCAACGATACGACAGCGAGCAACTTACTGCCAGAATGTGTCGGGATCATCGTCCTGCAGACACTCAGGACCGAAACCAAACTTGAACGACGAAACAGACCACTTCGCGACGTAGCCTATGTCCTTCCATGGAAGAGGAGGTGGCTTTCTTCCTATTTATCACAGGGGGCTAGTCAGAGATCCAGAAACGAACGACTCAGAATAGCTCAGAGCATCAGAGGTTATGCGAACCTGCATGCACAACAGGAGCGAGCTCATGAGCGCTATAAGAGTTGTTGGTCGCGGAAGCCAACGGGAATCCGGGCACAGACATTGTGAGGACGTGTGTGAAAATGCCAAAATCGATAATCCGGACGATGCAATGACGAGTCAAGTTCAATCTCGGGTTCACTGAATTCGAAAACTCATCAAAAGGCAACTGCGCTGGGTAAGCGAGTAATAGTAAACGAGAGCAAGACAACGCGGCGGCGCGGACAGTCACTGGACAGTCGAGCAAGCGATCGGGCATCGGGATCTATGAAATCATCGGATCTGTCAGATCTAAGCGCGTCGAACTTAAGGTCGATTGTCTACTGATTGTCTCAGCTAATAGCCTTGACTCAATCATCCAGCACAAACGACCATGCAACCGAACACATCAAGTCTGCACCACCTCGACGATTACCGACGGTATGGCAGACAAATGATATTGGATGAATTCGGTCTTCCAGTTCGCGTGTCCGTTTCTTGGCATGCGTAAAAAATTCTTACATTTGTCCCTGCTCAGGCCAATTGAAGTTACAGGACGCGTCTGTGGTGGTCGTGGGGGCAGGCGGACTAGGTTGCCCTGCTCTTCAATATCTTGCAGCAGCCGGTGTAGGTGAGTCACAGGCTGGAGACCTCACTGACCACACTGACTAATACAAAATTACCTTGATCACTTGAGGGCGACTTGGGATCATCGATCACGACGTTGTAGAATTGTCTAATCTTCAGAGACAAATCCTGCACACTGAATCTCGTCTCGGTCTTCCGAAAGCTGATTCAGCCGCTCAAGCAATCAAACAGTTCTGTCATTAGCTTTCCCTTGCCTGACCTCTCCGACCCCTGACCTCTCCATCTCAACCCAGAATCAACTCTCGCGTAGTGGTTGAACCGGTTGTTCAAGCTCTTTCTCCTTTGAACTCAGTATCCCTCTTGAGTCCATACGACATCATCCTTGACTGTACAGACAACGCGCCTACACGGTACCTTCTTTCCGACACCGCCGTACGCCTCGGCAAACCACTCATCAGCGGCGCAGCGCAGAAATTCGAGGGTCAGTTATGCACGTATCATCTAGGCGAGGATGGTCCATGCTATCGCTGCCTCTTTCCAAAGCCTCCAGCTCCTGAGATGGCTGGTAGCTGCGAAGAGACTGGCATTTTAGGCGCTGTCACTGGCGTCATTGGAAACTTGCAGGCACTCGAGGCCATCAAAATCATCACTAGTCTGCACGGTAGGCCCATTTGCGTATGCCCATCGGGCGATGGTGTTAACGATATAATATCATATTAAGAAGGAAAATCATCACTTCTCATATATTCCGCACTCAGCTTCCCCCCTTTCCGGAGTATCAAGCTGCGCACTCGCCGACCTACATGTCCGGCATGTGGGGTTGAAGGCCAGAAGGTGGGCGAAATCGAGGATATTGATTATGTGCAATTCTGCGGTGGAGAGCGGCCAGACTGGTACACTAGAGGTTTAGTGCCTGGTGACGCACAGACGCGAATAAACGCGACGGTATGTGTCTTTTACCTTACCGCCTCGCATACATTTAATTGACAGTGAGAGAATAGGATCTGAAGGCGATCGTGGACGTAAGAGACGTCAAAATCATCGACGTACGCCCAAAGGCTGAGTACGGAATATGCCACTTGCCTTCATCCACATGTCTGTATCATCGATCTTGTATTGCGTCGAGGTCTTCCTGATGGGCTTTTGACATAGGGGCATCTTTAAACGAGATCGTCGCAGATCCTTCAAGAGTTCTGGGTTCCGATGACGAATCATCCTCGGAGGAGATTACGTTGTCTGCCGATTGGGCAACGATTCACAGATTGCTGCAGATGCGCTTCGAGGAGCGAACTCGAAGGCCTTGGTCAAGGACTTGATCGGCGGATTGCAGGCATGGGCACGAGAGGCTGATCACACCTTCCCTGTATATTGATATGAATGCATTCGTCGAAGGTCAATCAGCCCGCAAATCGAGATCCGATGCGTTCTAAGTCCCACTTGTTATACACCTACATGCCATCCAAGATCGTGCGATGAGATACTCTACAAAAAGTACAACTACAGCCTGGAACCGCTTCCGAACGAAACCATTACAACCTAAGACCTCATTTTTCTGTCAATAGCAATTGCAGTGAGACTTGTGCATCCAGCGAATAGGGCAATGATACGCACTTGGACCTAACTTCAGCCACTTAGGAATCTTCTTCTCACCGCTGGATTGAGCAGGTTGACTCGACGCTGAGGATGTATGAGACTGCTTTTGAGATTGCCCCTGGGATTGCGATTTAGTTTGGGGCGAGGCGTCGAAGTCTGGCGGTGTTGGGAGATCAACGGCTTGTTCGAGAACAGATGGTGCGAGAGGTGCAGGGTAATCCGAGTCTAGAAGAAGCAGTGTTTTCACATGTACTCTTGTGTGCGCTCATCTGAATACTCACAATTCAACGATTCGTCCTCGAAGCGAAGTAGCAAGACAGATGATGGGGAGAGCTGCAGTTCTGCCAGTGTTAAATCTCGAACATTGGGATCAGAAACCTTCAGATCTCTCTTGGGAGGGCTCTGATCTATCTCACGGAAGCTATGAGACCTCTTTGGCAAGAAATGCTGAAGAGAGACATACATAGAATAAACTTGATAGGCTTCACGTCCTCTCTCAACGATCCTCGAACGAAGGCATACACAGAGCGTATCTTGTCTGTCGAAGGGTACACTTTCTCCAGCTGTGTGCGGTCCGTGAATCTCACACGGATGGTCGTCTACCATAGATGTCGGGTTGCGATTCTACACAGAACAAAGGAAGGTGATGTAGCAGATGAACGTACAGTGGGCCATCGCTCCCGCTTCGCCTTCTCCGTCTGCTCCCTCAGCGCGCGCGTCTGGAAAGGCGCGTTGACTAGCGCTTGTGTCCGCGAGTGCAAGGCGGCTTGGGCCAATTTCAGGTCAGCCGCTGACGGCGTGAAGTAGTCATCCGGTAAATCACCTGTTAACAGGCAGAACGAGTGTCAGGAGTAGTTTCGTCCGAATTTCGAGGATTTCGCGAGAGCAAGGCTGGTCATCAAATGTGGAGCATACGTACGCGGGGAGGTCGCCGCGGTCCGAGGAGGATTGTACACCTTGAAGGACGGTGGTTCCGGTACAGCTGTAGACTGCTTGTCTTCTGGAGGAGAGTTTACAGCACCGCTCATGATGGTTTGTTTGCAAGGTGGTTTTGGCTCATAGCCACAGTACAGCACTCTGATTCTCAAGATCTCAAGATCACATCTAGTCATACTCCGTCCATAGCCGTCCATCCAACATTCAGCATCCAACGTTGAACTCATATTAAAGGCTATAGCAGAGCTGAAGAAGTTAAAAGGTCACATCATCACGGCTGGACTGATCGTCTTCGGAAAACCATCTGCGTGTTACCGGCATGATACATGGCAGTTTGAGAGAAACTAACTAGCTACGTCTCACAAACTTCACGCTACTCGCAAAACGTGAATGCATGAGGATCGGAAGGGACAGAAATCAAAACAACCTGTAAATAGCCCATCGTTACATAGTGTCGTCGATGTCTCTCGTATCATCACAAGTAAATGGAGCCTGGATAAAGGAAAAATCGTATTTCAGCAAGAGTTCACTAAGAAACGAGAGAGTTCAGTCGAAGTAAACATTGTCTCATACCGTCATCCCCAGGGCACATAGGCATTGCACCCCTTTGGTATGAGGATGACGACGATCGAACGCAAATTACATAGTACACATCATGCGACATGGTGAAGAAACCTCACTTACAGCATTGTGGGAGACATGGTGCATAGTGGTGGAAAACGCGTACATGTTTTCCAGCCAGAAATTCAATTGCGGCAACAAGAGAAAGGACACGGAAGAAAAAACGAAGACGGCGCTTATATAGTCTGCAGGAGTCACGTGGTATTACGCGAATCTCTAAAGTCGAGCTGAGAGTCGGCCCCTTCGTCTAAAAGCTCTCCATGTCCTGAGCCATGTCGCACAATCACAACCACAATCATGCTAATTGCAGCGACGAGAGCCACGGCCATGGCCACGACCACGATCATTCGGATCAAGAAAGTGGTCCCCGAGACAACCTTTTCATCCATATTGACCGCTCGAATGTCGTCGCACTGAATGCTATAGGAGAGGGATTGGCAGTCATCAAGCCATGGAATAAGCGGCTCGACGAGGAAATAGTAAGTAACTGAAATTTGACCACATTGGCTCATAACGTCATGCGTTTATGCCTCTTATCAATCCACCCTCTAGTTCCTCGAATCCGACGCAGATGATCAGTTGTGCGTCTTCTATTTTGCCATTGCACTCACAATTGATCATCCAATCGATCGAGGTAGGATTATACGTGTCCCTTTCACTGGATCCGTGAAGCTTCGATCGATTTTGCTAAAAACTGGGCCTGGAGACCAAACACCTGCGAAAGTGTCTCTGGTCTGTGATCGTCCTTCAAACTGTCCTGTAAAAATGACCTTGTGAATATTTGATCTACTATCACAGTTCTCCAATGAAGACAATCTCGACTTTTCCGACGCCAATGAAAAAACACCTACTCAGGAGTTTACTATACCCCAGGGCAGGGAAGTAGGAGAGTACACAGTCAAGTAATGTCTTTCCTTTATCCTTTGGAATGTCGTACAATAAACCCTTGCATTTTGTCTAGGCCCTCGAGATTCCCCAATGTCTCTTCTATCACACTTTTCTTCCCATCGTCTCAAGGTGCAGACAGCACTCGAATTTACTACGTCGGCTTTTTGGGACATTGGAGCGAGGCATGTTCTTCCTGAACTTTGCCGTTTCAACTATAACTTACATGGGTACGCGCTGTCCTCCCGCAGCGCAAAACAGAACCGGTGATAACCGTGTACGAGACACAAGCCAATCTGGCAGACCACGAGAAAATTCCGGGCACAGAAGGTAACCTCAGCGCATCCGGAACTTGAATGGACATAGCAAGGAGAAATCAAATGCACCATGTATCATATCATACCTCTACGCTCAAGTATCAATCTGTATCAACCATGACCGTTCATTCCCCCGTTTGCCTGTCGCCTTCAAAAACCAGTATCTCACACCAAGAAAGCATCATCAAATTTTTAAGCCAATAAACACGCTTTCGCTGCGTTGCATATGTTTGCCACCGGTCATTCTTCGTTTCGATTGTCGTTGTGCTCATGCCACAATTGCACCTGCGAAAACTTGATTGATACTTATGCAGTCACAATCAAGCGATCGATTCCATCGTAATATTCCGCGAGACCTCCGATACAAAAAGACATCGAAAACAGATCCAAAAAACCACGAAGAAAAACATATAAGTTAAGCTGATACCAAAAGCAAATTGACCGTCCTAAGAAGAATATCGTTCATGCTCGCGTCGTTCATCGATGCATCACGCATCATCAACGAGCCTGTCCTTGTGGTGCCGCTCCGCCCTCATTTCGTTGCATCCAAGACTGTAGCATCTCTTGAGACACCCCGTTTCCACCGCCTGCCGTACCAAGATTCATTCCTCCAGGCCCACCAGCATTCATACCTATCATACCCTGTTGCTGTTGTTGTTGTTGCTGCATCGCCTGCTGCATTAAAATGTTGTTTCCCATTCCTGACATCTGGCCCGCGTTGAGGAACCCGTTGATGGCATTATTGGCCTGCGCGCCTGGCATGAATTGATTCATCCCCGCTTGTTCGGCGTTCATCATCATACCAGCCTGCTGCTGCTGTTGCCGGTTGTTGAAGGCTTGCGAATGAGGTTGCTGAGAAGGGATTGGCTGTGGCGGGGGCTGCTGTAGCGCTTGCATGCGGCGATGAAACATCTGTGAAAGGATAACACGACGCTCTGACTCAGGCATGGCACGAACATGCTCCGGCAAAGAATTTGCTAGCTGCATCATCTGAATGCGCTGCAATTGCTGTTGCGGCGTCAGCGTTGGCGCGGCCTTCGATTGAGGCAACTCTGGTATTGGGCCCGTAGGAAGGACGATTGCAATCAGGCGATTCTCGACGGGCGCAATGATGAGTCTGTTTGTGGGCTGTTGTCCAGGGAGCGCCCAAGTAGCTATAGCATACTGCAATGAACAAGTATGTCAACGATGCCGCAGTTGAGTAATACAAAGGACGGGATAAAACATACGAGGTTTTTTTCATGCAAAAGCGTTACTAAGGATCGATAGTAACCCAGATTAGTATTTGCTTGGTTAGGATTACTGCCTGGAATGGGCTCAAATGAGGCCGTGGGCAGTTTGTTTCGCTGTACCCATTCGTCTAGCTCTTGGATGGAACTCGCTATGCTCTGAGTAGGGATAAGAGTCAATGTCGGAGGCCAAGTATCTGCTTTTCTAGGTGATAGTACCTATAAGCACTTTCAAAGGGGAGGAAGGGAAATCAACACTCACATTTCTCCGGCCGTTGCATTTGCCATCACTGCTGTTTTGACTTCCTTCCTCCCCTGTGTTATGGTGTCTTTGCCTGACCAGCTGAGCATTCCATGCCACTTAGTGGGCGTATTGATCACCCGACCTGACCCAGCGAGGTTTGGCGCCATGTTCTGTAAAGCGCCTGTCGGAGCCATGGGCTGCGACACTGTTCTTTGAGGGTTATTCTGCTGAGGCTGCTGTGCGCGCTGCTGCTCCATGAGTTTCTGCATCTGTGCCGTGATCTCAGGCGAAATTTGCGGTGGCATCTGATGCCCTGATTGAGAAGCACCAGCGCCGAGTAGATTTTGCGGCTGGAGACCCCGACTTTGCATGATCCGAGCGAAAGCTTGTGCGTCAGCTATCGCATGCTGCATTGGGGCTGACATTACTGGGGGATTATTTGATGTTGTGGCCTGCTGGGGAATAGGGGAAGCGTTATGCGGTACTAGTCCAGTTGCTGCTGCAGGAGCATTCGCGACAGTAATCTTGTGATTTTGAGCTTGTACTTGGTTCTGGTTCTGAATCTGGTTCTGGTTCTGGTTTTGACCAGAACTCTGAGAGTGTGCAGCGTTTACCACTGATGCGTGTTGCGCTACTATCATCTTCTGTACCGTATTCTTGGACTTCGCCAACATCAAGGCCCTCTGCTGCGCCTCTTCCCTCAGCCTGTTGGCTTCCTCGGTGCGGCCCGCCTGGAAAGCCTCATTCGCTGCGGCTCTAAGCTGCGATATCTGTGCGTCCAGAGAACGGAAGTGATCAAAGATTTGTTGCAGCTTCTCATGAGTGAGGGCGGGTGGTCGAACTGCGTGGCCGTTGGAACCTTGAGCTTCGGAAGAGGACGCTTGTGGTTGGAATTCTGATGGATGCTCGGAGATAGATTGGGACTGTGAATGTATAGATGTGGCAGATGTAGAGGCGGTCATAGGAATCGCCGCGGGTACAGGTCCTGCCATCACTGGCGCGGGTGCGGGTGGCACAGCCATGGCGGAAGAAGACGCTGGAAGGGGTGCTGGTGCTGGTGCTGGTGCGGGTACTGGTGCTGGTACTGGTACTGGTACTGGTGCTGAAGCGACTGGAGCGGTGGAAGTAGGAGGGGGAGCGGGAGCAGGAGCAGGAGCAGGAGGAGGGAGCAGGAGCAGGAGCAGGAGCATTGCGAGGGCTTGCATGAGGAGGGTTGTTCGAGGGGCTTTGAGTGGACTGAGCGGCATTGGAATTTGCTACTCGAGACCGCTTGGCCACCGGGGAACGGTCCGGATTATTATCGCTGTAGCGCTTGCCTGTCGCTGTGTGTGAGCATAGGAATTATAGAGGTTGTGCTGAACTATACCTTTACCCGTCGGGAAACCAGATAACAAGCATGAATGTTGAGGTCGTGTACTGAAGATAGGGGGGATACGAGGGCCAGTATGTACCTGCTCGAATTGATCCAATTGAGCGTGGCGCGAATTACGAAGAACCTACTTTGGAGAACAACTCAACGAGTTGGGGTATGGGACGTAAAAGGAACATGTTGACATGGATACTTCGCTGTACGAATAGATTGATGAGGACGATGGATAAGCACGTTACTTACCATGAGCTGCATGTTTTTCTGGACGTACGTTTCGTAACTCTGTTGGAAGGGTCTCCCACGTAAGGGAATCCAGGTCGGGGTTATCGTTCCATAACGGTTGTCGAGAAACGTCAGGGGGTACCGCAGCCATATGTATGATGTATGATGAAATGGTTTGCGGATCATTTTGTGGTGAGGAGTTGAGAGAGCGTGGACGCAGAGGTTTGTATTCGTCCCTATTTCGCAGAAGATCGAACATCTATCCTTCGCCATCAGCTTGAGAGTGAATTCATAGAGGAGGGATTCACTTCGATCACAGCTGCATATCCGTCGAGGATGGCTATACCTGACGAGCCGCCCGCAGCTGTTGTACCAAGACAAAGTCCCTTGGGCTCCTGTAGCTCCAGAATAGCTTGTTGTGGTGTCCCAAAGAACCGTTTGGCGCACACAGGGTTCGAATGGCTATCTGCGGGACCACATGTTACCATGGCCATGCGAACCTGGGGGGAATATGAGGGGTGAGACGTGTTACAAAGGCGAGAATGAGCAACGCACAGATTGGCCCTGATGAATCTCGGTCAGTCTGCGTAGAAAAGGTGTTAAGTATTCTCCCAGAGCTCTCTCCCATTCAGATGCAAGAACAAGGCTCGTGTCGACGAGGCAGGCCACAGCTATAATCGGATTCATTATGGCAGGGGCGACTGCGAGCGGCGGAAGGAGAACAGCTAGCGCTAGGATGGAACTCGGCAGTCTTGAGATCTAATATCATGACCACATTCAGAAGACTGTCTGCCATCTGTGTAGGTTCGTGTTTTACTGCCTCCTGTGTCTGATATGAACAGGTGCAAATAATCGTAAGGTATCGTAAGGAGTACATGGCCGAGGAGAGATAACAAAATACACATCACTGTCCATGGGGTTAGTAGAGATCTAGCTATAGCAATACTAACGCCCGAAAATATCCGCCCTATCATCTAAGGTCCGACTACACTAACACCAACATTGCACCTCCAATAATACCAGCCACGATGATGACAACGACACCCAACGAACCCGTCCCTGTGTGAGACAGAGCTGCTCCTTGGCTCGCAGAGGCACCGTTCAGGCCAGTCGTAGCATTGCCGATCAGGCCGATCCATTCACTATAGTCTAGAATAGTGCCCGTCGTTGTGAGCACTGGTAGCTGCGTCGCGGCGAATGTAGGGGTAAAGATGGCGGTGACCGCGGTATAATCGCCATTCGCATCGGTCGTCGTGTAGGTATACGGAGTCTCTCCTTGGTTAGGGGCTGTGGCAGCAGGCTGCCCCACTGGTCCCTGCTGCTGGGTAGTGAGAGCGGCGATCGACGAGGTCGGCAACGTAGTCGCACTTGTTGCTGCTGTTGATGCTGCTGTTGCTGCCGCTATACTTGTTGTCCCAGGTGCAAGCGTTTGCCTGCAGAGACAAAATAAGGCAAACTGGCATCATCGTGTAGAAAAATACCAAAAACTCACAATACGGTGGTAAGTAAACCAGACAAGTTTATGCCGACGGATTCTACGATGGTGTCGCCAAAGCTAGATAGGCGAAGATCTCTGGATGTCCAATCTATATCGGATGTATATAGGGACTTACGCGTCGGACGTTGTGATGAGCAATTGACCACACACTGCAGCGATTAAGGATGCGAACACCACAATGAAGACATGCATCGTGCCCATGATGCCTCAGAGGCAAGAGGCTTGCGCGTAAAGACAAGGCAAAAAGGGATGGAGAGTGCAGGTACAGGTGGGTGAGAGGCACAGCTACGCATCTGCACTGCAAGTAGCTCCATGAAATTGCCACGCTCCAAAAATACTTGCATCTGACTCAAGCGCCGGGAGACCCTCATGTGGAAAGCAAAGTCCACCTGACATTCACTGTAGTCTACCCATTGTCCACGTATAAAATCAATATTCATGGCTCAGAATATGAGAACGAAGATGGTTAAACACCTGGCTGCGGGAGATTTCTTTCTAGGAGCACCTAGACCGTGAGAACTCTATCCTATTTTGTCGACTATTCCAGCTCCGCTTCTCTTTCCAACTCGAATTTCTTTTTTCGATGCTGATCGATTGTCTACAAGCTTGCTATTCGTTCACCGTCCCCCCCCTTCTTCCCGCTGTACATTCCACTTCTGTAGATACTTTTCTTCGTCATCACCTCTGTCAGTCAAGAAAAGGATGCCTCCTAAAAAAGCACCCGTCCAGGAGAAGAAGGTCATCCTCGGCCGTCCAAGTAACAATCTTAAGATTGGAATCGTAGGTCAGTCCGAAATTATCGTCGACTCGTTTGACAGTCTGACGCGTTGTATCTAGGTCTGCCTAATGTAGGGAAATCGTCGTTCTTCAACCTTCTCTCCCAAGCCGGTGCGCGCGAATGACTTCTCAACGGTTTCATCGCGTCTTACCCATGTCTATCGTGGTATAAAGAGCTTTCACTCGCAGCGAACTACCCTTTTGCTACCATCGCGTGCGTAAATTCGAAAAAAATATGCTCAACCTGCATGTTGAATTTTTTTTGGCAGACCCGAGGAAGCGAGGATACCCGTTCCAGATGCCCGATTCGATTGGTTATGTGATCTGTACAAGCCAAGTTCACGAGTGCCAGCTTTCTTGACAACCATCGACATTGCTGGTCTTGTCTCTGTAAGTTGATAAAACTCTCGGTCGTCTTCAAAATGAATTTGATTTCATGTATCTAGGGTGCCTCAGCAGGAGAGGGACTTGGGAACGCTTTCTTGTCACACGTTCGTGCCGTCGACGGTATCTTTCAGGTTGTCCGCGCCTTCGATGATGCCGAAGTCATACATGTAGAAGGGGACATCGACCCTATCCGCGACATGGAGATTATCAAAACGGAGCTACGACTCAAAGATATCGATTGGGTGCAGAAAGCTTTAGAGGGCTACAAGAAGACCGGCCGGTCCTTGGGTAACAATTCATTGGCTGACAAAGCAAAGAAGGAAGAAATCGTAAGGACTCTCTTCTTGTCCTTAGTGGTGTATTGACGTGTCTATAGGCCACCGTGGAGAAAGTCTTGAAATTGTTGACCGAGGACAAGAAAGATGTCCGGAAAGGAGACTGGACAAATAAAGAGGTTCGTCCATCACTTTCATGCTTCTGCTTGCTCCCTGCTCTTCTATTTCACGATGACAAAGAGCTTTCAGCTCGAATTAACCCAGCTCGTTGAGGCGGGAGTAACGCCCCATATGCCCATGAGATAATTGTTTATTCTGATCTTTGATTCCATCCTTATTTCGATCCCTAAACCCGCATACTGATACACTGCTCCTCCAGGTAAACTTGGACTCCGTATTCTCGCCACCCTTTACAATCTTCCTTTGCAATTGCATGACGATAAAGAGCTTGTTGCTCGAACTTAACCCAGCTCGTTTAGGCGGGAGTAACGCCCCATTGCCATTGAGATAAATTTTCTTCTGAACCAATGCCACGCTTTTCCCTCCACTCAATGACATCAAGCTGTGTACTAACTGATTTTTCTTTTTAGGTGAATGTTATGTACAAAACTAGAATCGCAGTGTTGGTCACGTCCACTTGCATGACGATAAAGAGCTATTTTGCTCGATTTAACCCAGCTCGTCGAGAAGGGAGTAACGCCCCAGATCCATGAGATATATCATTATTCTGATTTCTTATTGAACTGTCGCCACGATGTTTGGAACTCTTTCTGATCATTGTGTTTATCGCAGATCGAAGTTGTCAACGGTCTCTCATTATTGACCGCTAAACCTGTGACGTATCTTGTCAATCTCAGCGAGAAGGACTATATCCGGAAAAAGAACAAATGGTCAGTCCCTTCTACTGTATCATCGCACAAGGTCTGAACTTGTGCTGGAAGGTTGGCCAAAATCAAGGCTTGGATCGACACCAACAACCCGGGCGATATGTTGATCCCTTTCTCAGTCTCTTTGGAGCAGCGTTTGGCAGACCTTGCGACGCCAGAGGAAAAGGCAGAAGAGGAAAAGAACATCGGTGCTACGAGCGCGCTTGGTAAGATCACCACATCGGATATACCAGTCTTGATGTACGCCTATCGTTTCTGTGCATCGTGTCTCAACTGACTCGTACAATTTCAGTTGATTCGGTACTTCACTTGTGGTCCGGTCGAGGTCCGGGCCTGGACAATTCGGAAGGGCACCAAGGCACCCCAGGCGGCAGGTGTCATCCAGTACGTAGCTCTACATCTGAAGCTGGGGTGTCCGTGCGCTGACGCCTTTGCACAGCTCCGACTTCGAGAACAAGTTTGTCTGCGGTGAAATAATGTCTTTCGAAGACCTCAAGGAGTATGGCAGCGAAGCCGCGGTGAAAGCTGCTGGCAAGCTACGACAGCAAGGCAAGCCTTATGAGAGTGCGTATTCTTCATGATCTGCTGTAATTTCGCTGATGCTTGCTGGATCCAGTGGTTGATGGGGATATTGCATACTGGAAGGCGGGTGCTTAATTTTGGAGGGGATAGACATATCACTGTATTTTTCGATTTTCGTCATGCATCAACATACATGATGGATTGTATCAGATTGTATCAGTTTTAATGTAAATGATTGATTTGGGGTGCCTTGGTGAGGCCAACTGGTGACCGGGACCAAGGGAAGAGGGATGACATCATGCAAAGGCCACGTGCTTATCTTATCTCAATTGCCCAGCTCAGTCCACCTGCCAAGCGACGGCAACACGTTACAGTGCACAACGCCAACATGACGCCGACCACCAAGGCAGGCAGAGGACTTCCGTCACGGCTTATATCTACGGGAAAGCACTACATCACATTCATATTCAATCGGTTTCAGCTGCTGCATCTTTCTGGAAAGGTACGCTCGGATGACCATGTGCGCCATTCGTCGCTCAGTATCACCCCATAGATCCTCGTCTGCCTCTTGCTCCTATTCTATCTCACCCTTGGACTCTTCATCATTATCGTCACTCCAGCTCGTATCGCCCAGTTTCTGTACGATGGAGCTCAGAAACTGAACAATCTACCGTTCGGATGGGTGTTAATTGGATTGGTTATCGGTGACGTTCTCCCCTCAATATGAATGTACCTGCTAGAGCTAGATTATGCTCATGCTTGCCTCCTTTTTCTTTGACGCAGTGATCATCTCAATCCCACCCATGATCGGGCACACAACGATGCTCCATGTCTGCGGTTTTGCTTATGGCCTCAAGGGGTTTCCACTAGCAGCGGCTTCATCCCTCATCGGCTCTTCCGCCGTGTTTCTCGCCTTGCGCTTCTTGTTCGGCAAGAAACTTCGTGCTTGGTCTTCAAGCAACGACAAATGGCAAGCTCTCGAGACAGTCATTGTTTGTCTTGAACTTCCCTCCTTTCGTTGCTTACCGTGACAATACTTCGCTAGAACGCCAAGGGCCTTCCATTGATTATTCTTATTCGGGTCTCGTCGTTTCCTCCTTGGGTATATTCGAATACCCTTTTTGCAGTAAGCTCCTTGCTTGTCATTTTATAATGCTTTTTTTCACAATGCTCTCTCAGTCCATCCAAACTGTGTCGATCTGGCAGTTCGTGATGGCTACCATCTGTATTTTTCCAAGATTTCTTTTGTATGTCTTCATCGGATCACGAATGGCTGCTTTGTCCGATGGAAATCAGAGAAACAAGATGGATACTCGTGAGTTCTATCTATGTCGTCGTGGATTGGATCCCCACAGTCTGTTCAGAAACCAAGGTCATCAACGGTTCATGATCGCAGGTGGATTGATGATTGGCGTCATCGCTAGCTGGTAAGTTCCGCAACGAAAACAGCGTGTTCGGCATCTTATGACTCTCCTCCTAGGATCGTCTACACCCTCATGCAGAGGCAGCTAAGACAGTTGTCTCCCGAGCTCGATGAGCGAGTTGAAGAAGCCTTAGAGGAAGCAGACGAGGGCGCTCCGTTGTTGCAAAGCTTGTCTTGAGACTCCTTACTCGGCGATGTGTAGAATGAGTTTGGACTTGACAACTTGACAACATATCGCACAGATTGAATCATTCATCAATATCACCGACATTCGATGTCCTCGTGGTGTAGGAACCTGTAGAAACAGTTCGCACATCGATCATGTGGTCGTGCTGCCTGTGTATTGTATCAATCTACTCGACCCAGAGTACATCCCGCATATTCAGATTCTTAGAGAGCATCATACGACACTGTGTTGATTCCGATCTTTTTCTGCATCTAGGTTATATTCGTGAAGTCCACATTGAAAGACAAATCCTATCGAAATCAGACGGGATCGTTCGACAATACCCTCTTTCCTGCCATTCCTAGTTCTATGTTTGGGTCTTCCGCATACTGCCTTTCGGTATGTGTCCTGATTTCTATCACGCGAGGCGAGTTTGGGTATGTCGATTGTCCAAGATGCGACGTAGATTGGAAGACACCACCACTGCCACTCGACTGTTGCCTGACCGCATGCCAAAGTGGTACCTCACTTGCAGGATGATCAGACAGAAGACTATACCCTGAGCTCAAAGACATAGTCGGACATCAGCCTCCCGAGTGGAAATCGAGCAGACTCACTACTACCGGAGTTATCAGATCGAGAGGAATGGTTTGGCCGTTGGAGTGACTAGACGCAGCTTCAGAAGGCATGTGCTTCTGAATGTCAATAAGACAAACCTCAAAAATGCCGACAGGAAAATGATAAGATTAGAAGTGTATATTGCACCACTTTCTATGATGACTACATGACGGGTACCAAGTTCCCAAATACGGGAAGAAATCGACCCGTAGAGTAGATTCGCCAAGAAATAAGAGCTGACCGCAGCTGATGAGATGGGGTGCCTCAAAAATAGAGTGAAACGTACATGTGCAATAGATGTTGATGGCCATGGTCAGGACAAAGAAAGTCGTGATGAACTTATGTGCAGTCTCATACACCGTAGCTCCCCGAACGAAATGAGTGAATGTTCGTAGGATGATGATTCCAAATGCTAATTTCATCGGAGAACCGAGATGACTTTATCTGAGTATCCTCTGAAATATGATCTGCAAGCGGAGTACACACCAAATGCAGCGGCGAAAAGAGTTGATGGTAACAGGATGACTCTATAACGTCTGTCATAGACAACATAGCACCGCCATATCTCGGGATCGTGAGCAAAGCGGCGTCGCTGGAATGAAAAACTTGACACGTACGATGACGCTGTCCCCGAGCATTGTCTGAACCCAGTATAACGTAGTTTTGACGACGAAAGTCGGATCAGCAAAATTGCTGTAGTATAATGCGATGCTCTTTGGGCCTTCATCTAGGTGAAGTACATAGGCATTGAATGCTCGAACGAAGTCTATGATTATGTGCTAAGCGAAGTTAGTATGAAATGTGAAGTAGACGAGAGAACCACAGACTGTGGTGGCTATGACGAGCATGACAGCTGCAACAGGGAGCAGCGTACGCTCGGTATTTGTGCCATGGTGGACGCGGAGAAGGAGGATGATTGTAATCACGCATAACGTGAAGAATATGCCTAAAAGAGCGATCAAAAACTGGACAATATGGTAAAGTGAGTAGCACTCACCATACATGAAGGTTTGGAGAAACAATGAGATGAACTCAGCTTTTACGACAGAGATCGCCATTGAGTATGCTGTGGAGGTCGTGAGGTGAAAAGTGGCCCATCTGAGCAGTGAACTACGCGCGGTAATTATGGGGTCTCTGCATGAGCGTAATGATGCCCCACCCAATAGCCAAAGTAACTTCAGTCCTATACAAGGCCTCCGATTGACACACAGTGAGTGATCCTATCACAACTTGATCATGATGAGTCACGACAAGTGGATGTGCTAGAACCCAACTATGGTCTCCCGCATCAGTTGACTATCATCAGGTTTTGGTGTTAGGTGTGTGTAAGGAATTCGGGGATCGCGACGATATTTGGAAGAGGCATAGATGCTAAGCATCCACAAGGGGAGTTGACATTTTCGGCAGTAAACCGAGGGAAAGTAGCGCAGAGGGGAAGGTCACAACCGGTTTGTGAACTATCAATACACCAATCACAGCGCCGTCCCAAGATAAAGCGGGTACAAATGGGCACTGTAGAATGAAGATCAGTTTCGCGCAGTGCTGTGGCTGAAACCTAGTTGTGAAATGTGCTTTGTCCGTCAGAGTTAGCCCCATATCGCCATCTCGAATCTAAAGGCAACGAAATAAGAGCTTGTGGAAGCGCTCAAGCTATAATGAAAGCTCCAAGTTCCGAGAGAGCCCACATCGCGTGATAACGAGCAACCCGTAGATCAATATCCCAGTGTAGATGGAAGCTGTGGAATTGTTAGACCTTGAAGCTTGATAAAGACATAACACAATCACACACGACAGGCTCTGTGATTGAAATGTCAGTGATTTCTTAGAGGAACCAATGGGGCCAGGCATTTTTTATATCAATCCTCGCAGGCCGCCGTGACTTGTCAGGTGAAATGAAGTTCTTGAACTTCATGGGCCATCACCAATTATGTCGCGATTGACGGGGAATCACTCACCATATTCACCATCTACACCGACGTCAGGAGATATTTCTACTGCATATCAACAGAACGCATCATAACTAACCCGGTAGGATCATGCATATCCCCGTGTAAACACGTAGCATCCCAAGGGCAGTGAACCCCTCCAGTTAACCATTGTGAGGTGCTCGTCAAGCATTGAACCCGCAAAACCCGATCGAGTCTATAAAAGCCAAAATCGAAGCGCGGTGAACGCGTGCACGAGTCCGCAGTCAGGTCGAATCCTGGCCTAGCGGAGAAGATCGTGAGAGAGGGAAACATGATCCTTGTCGAACATCTTTCGGGTGCCTGTGGGAGTCGAATTTCTAGGATATTATTTATAGATTCAGCTGAGAAGGTGGTAAGAATAAACATACCGCGAAATGACCCTAAAAGTAACACGGCAACATTTGGGAGTCAAACCTTGAAGGAAGGAAGCTTCAGAGATCCGTCACGCTCCTGTAGAAAACCTACGGTCTTCGCCATGCGGAGGTGTCTTCATTCGGGCCTTATTGGGGATATCTGGATGGAGAAAACCGCTATGATGTTCAATCGCCGCACGTTTGAACACAGAGTACGCCGAAAATGGACGCGATGCTAGAGAGAAGACAAAGATAGAGTATGACTGAACGAGGCAGGGCGAAACCCGACACCGCTCATTGGAGGAAGGAGACAGAGGTGGACTTTCGTTCGATGGCGAAAACGGAGTCGCGGGGTGGGAATAAAATACGCGCCCGAAGTTCGGAGAGAACTGCGCGCTTCATAAAGACCTCAACGCGGTGCCGCCATGCATATATAGCCTCGTAGACCATCAGTCTCCTCTTCCGGTTTCCTTTCTCTATTCATGTTTCCCGTGACCTGCACCTGAACCTCCGTAACCACCTCAGTCTCAGTACTAGCTCAACTGACCAGGTCATACTCTCCACCCCGTCGGACCCGCCACTTCATACAGCTCAGCAGCTTCCTGGCGGTGCACGACTTCCCACCACACACGCGCCACCGCTAAATGGCCACGAACGACGGCACCGCCCCCCCAGTCGAGGGGCAGGCTGAAGCATTCGCGCAGGCGTTCACGATGATCATATTCTCCGAAATCGGCGACAAGACCTTCCTCATAGCCGCCATCCTAGCAATGCGACACCCCCGCAGCGTCGTCTTCGCCGGCGCCTTCGGCTCTCTCGTCGTCATGTCCATCCTCTCAGCGGCGCTAGGCCACATACTGCCCAGTCTCATCCCGAAGCGGTGGACGCAGGCCGTGGCGGCGGTGCTCTTTCTCGCCTTTGGCGTGAAGATGTTCTTGGAGGGCAGGGCGATGAGCGGCGGGAACGAAAAGATCCAGGAGGAGATGCGGGAGGCAGAGGAGGAAATAGAAGGAGACGAGGCCGAGCACGATGGGACAGGGAGGGTTGAGAACGGTGGAAACGTCATTCCGCTGGAGGAGATTGAAGAGGGCGGGCGGGCGGCGAATGGGGTCGCGAACGGGCACGCGAGGCGGAGATCTATCAGCAAAGAGCCGGTTTCGAACTCCCCGCTGCGGCAAACAGTCCAGGGCGTCCGGAATCTGTGCAGCTACATCCTGGGTCCGGTGTTTGTTCAAGCGTTCGCGCTGACTTTCCTCGGCGAATGGGGAGACAGGAGCCAAATCGCGACTATTGTACTTGCGGCGGCACATGTGAGTTTGCCTTGTTATTGCCATTCCGGTGACGGGTTCTGAGACGTCGAGGCGGACAGAACGTTTACCTCGTCACCATCGGCACCATTGTTGGCCATTCATGTTGTACGGCGCTTGCAGTCGTTGCAGGCCGTTACGTTGCCACCAAGATCTCAGCAAAACATGGTACGCCCCTTTTCTGGGCTTCCATCGTTCCCGCAAACAGCTCATTACCATCACGACCTCATAGTCACGCTCGGCGGAGCTGCGCTCTTCCTCTGTTTCGGCGTGATCTACATCTACTCCGCCTACCAGATGACGGACGTGGAGATGCACATACCTAGTGGTTGAGCGGACATCTCTATGGATTTCTTTTTGTGATATATATTGTAAACACTTGTAATCAACGCGCTGCGAATCCGGACTCAACTCTGATCAGGGACTGCCAGAATCGACAGATGACGCAACACCGATGCACGCACCTTTGTGACGTTCAAGTGTACGCCCTCGACATTTGTATTCGAAGAATTCCCTGACTTGAATCAGCCACGATGTACAGCAGACACTGAAGGTACGAATCAAGGCTATGTCATAATTTCTTCGTAGACGAAGTGTATAGCATACAACTGAAGGCTGACCATCGTCGTGTCGTAACAAGGAGACCATAAACAAATAAAAGAAAACCATTCGAGAGACGCAAGATCCGCTGATAGAACACCAGCAATTTAGGAGAATAGCTCGTAAAGTAAAACCTCGATCGAACAAGACGTGCGATGCAAACTTCCAAAACACAGTTGAAACGGGGGGTATCAAAGCCAACACATAACACAACGATCAAGTCCAAGTGCAAAAGCGGCGCGTCACCGTCACCGCCGCCCGAAGCTCGCTACGCTTCGGTTCGCGTCGTCCAGTCCCCCAACCCCGCCGGGCGAGTTCTTGCTGCTCGCGATCCCGGCGCCGACGGCGTACGCGCCCTTGTCCTTCTTCGAATCGAGGCCCATCATGACAGGCATGCTCAGCCGCCTTCTCCAGCCGGTCTTCTGCTTTTCAGGGGGACGAAGGCTGGGCGCAGGCTCCGCGGCATATCGCGCGACGGTGCACGCGGGGCAGGTGCAGTTGGGCGGGTGCACGGGTTCGGGCGAGCGACGCATTATCCGCGGGCTGATCGGGCTCGGAGGCGGGAGCGACGAGTGGCTGCTGTGCAGGTTCGTGGTGCTGTGCGAGTACCGGGAGGTGAGCGATGGCGGGGGCAGGTGCGCGCTCTGGACGGTGCCCTGCGAGTAGGGCCGGTGGGCGAGCATGGGCTGTCTCGATGGGGACGTGTCGCTGGCGTATCCGTTGTCTGCTCTGCCCCGAAGCGTTTCGCCGGTACGGCCCCGGTCCCGCTCGCGCGCGCGCAGATCCAGCTCTCGTTCGCGCGCGCGCAGTTCGAGGATCTGTTCGCGCCGCTCCAGCTCTTCCAGCTCTTCGATCCGCTGACGCCGCCGGGAGATGTCGTCCAGAGCAGCCGAGGTCGGCGTCCCGGGCGTGGCGAGGGAACGGTAGTCCGCGCGCGAAGGTGTCGGGGGCGGCAGGATATCAAGAGATTGCCGCTGATCCGTGGAAGGTGACAATGCGCGCTTTTGCGGAGACGGAGGGCCCGAAGATTCGCTGATCGTTTGGTATTTGCTCGCCAGGTTCGTCACGCTGAGAGGCAGCCGAGGGACATCGCGCGGCGGAGGAGACGCGGGCCCCGTCTACAGCCAAGTCAATCCAGGATGGAAGCGCAGGAAAATCTGACAGCACGTACCGATCGTGCGTACTTTTCCCGCATGGTCGCAACGACGCTTCCGCTGCTCTTCATCGTATCCGTCCTTTCGACCCGCCTCAACTGAGCGGCGTCTAGACTCCTCGTCTTCATCTGTGCGTCGTTCCCGCCCTTCTCGACGCCGAACTCTTTTTCGTCGAGGTAATCGCCTTTCTTGAACGTGTTCACCACGGTGTAGGAGCTTGCACGGGAGTTGCTAGGCGCCGAAGCCTTGTCCGTTCTCTGAGGCACTTCAACCTGGGTTGTCTGCGTAGCGTCGGCAGGGCGTTGCATGGCCTTCGCCGAATCATGTTTTTCTTCAGCCATGGGCGATTGCAAAGGTTTCTCATTCGCAGATACACCGATGCCTAATCCCACCCGCCCCTGAATCTTCTCTTCCGAGATTCTGGCAGTAGTATTCGACGGCGTCGGCGGCACCTCTCGAGGAGTCGCAGGGGAGGACGAGCCGTCCGTCAGGGCCGGAGTCGATCTTTCATTGACCTTTTCCTCGCGGGGAGATTCGACCACCCTCGGCAAAGTACCGCTTGCACCTGCGGCGGCGGAACTGGAATGAGAGATGTCTGAAGACGTTCGAGACTGGGGTTGTGTTGGTTGTCTGACGGATTCAGGAGGGGTAGCGATATGCTGCTTGATCGGAGACGGGGGAACTGGAGAAGGAGGGCCGCTGCCTGACACCGGGGGCAGCGGGAAGTGCGTGGGAGGCGTCGGGAAGGAAGCGAGAGACGCCAGAGAAGTGAGCGAACGATTCCATTTGTCTCCCTCTACGGAGGGAAACGGCCTCGAAAGAGTGTCTGAATTTGTTTGCTCCATATGTGGAGCACGTTGAGGCAACAGAGGCGAGGACCCTGGATCATGCATAAGCGCATATGAGACTTTCACGAGATCAAGCAAAAATACCTCGTTCTTTGTCGGAAGGCTCAATAGAATAAAGGCGGTCCACCGTTTCTGCTGGTCTTGGCTGTGTACGCTCCGGGGGAGCACTGACATCCGGCAGGTCACCCGGGAGGGCGCTAGTCCATCCTGCTTCACAAAGAGTGCGCCATTCACCCAGAGGACCGACCAAGGGCGAGAACCGGCGCACGTCCTCAGTCGAGCGGAGCCATTCAGCGTCGGCGACCCGCGATAGACACGCCGCCACACTGTATGTGATGGCGGTGTTGCGCTGACTGACCATCAGAGAATGGTTGCTGCGGACACCGTGAGCCGCGTCCGGACGACGAGCACGATCGACCTACTATTTCTCCTGCGATACCTCTGGCCCGATCGACGTGAGCAGGTACATGTAGCGCGCGTGCTCCTCGACGGCATCATAACTGTTCTTCTTGACTTTCTTCTCGTACAGCTGACCTGTCCGTCCCAGATTCAGCACGTCGTACCACGGCCGTCCGAGAGAGAGAGAGAGAGAAAGGTACCAGCTTGTTTGATCTTGGCGTTGACATTCGTGATCTTCTCGTCGTGCAGCTTCTCCTCTTTCTGCCATGCCGCGCGGACGCCCTCGTCACGTCGTGCGCGCGCGCGGAGGAACGGGGAGCACTCACGGCGAGCTTCTTGAACCACTTCTTCACCTCCCCGCTAACGGCGTCGCACTCCTTGTCGATCAGCTTCGCGAACTTCGCGTCCACGTCGGACAGGACCTCGAAGACGCTGGCGCTCGTGCCCAGCGCGTTCGCTAACCCCCAAACCCAAAGCGCCGCCGCACAGCGTTCCGCAGTCAGCATTCAACACGACCGCCGCCCCGCCGAACGGAATCGCCACGCACCAGCGACCTCCCCCGTGGCCTTCAGCCCCGCGGCGTCCTTGAGGGCCTTCGAGAGCTTCTTCTGGAGCGTGACCACGGCGCGGGCGGCCTCGCAGTAGTCGTTCAGGAGGTTCACGATCTCGAGCGACCTGCAAGACTTGTGTATCTCGGCCCGGTCGGCGATGGCTTGCACGGACGCGGGGCTCGCCATGGGAAGGAGCTGGCGTCAAGTCGTCGCGTCGTGAATATGGCGGGAATCTGGAGCACAAGCTGCGTTATGTCGAGGCTTGCTATCGGGAGTGGTCTTACGCTCAATTCAGGGACAGCGTTTGGTACCTAGAGTATCCCCTTTCGGGAAAAGTCACCAAACTTGCCTATTCATAGACTTCGTGAACTCAGCACAGCTCGGCACTCATCAGCACCATCGCCCAAAGCAAGAAATCGTATATATGGTGCTCGTCGCATCGAGATCGTATGTGCTGTACATCCGTATACAATAAAATTAACCGAGAATAATAGTATACAAACCCGCCATCTAATAACCAAATAGATCCTCCGCATAACCGTTTTGTACATAGCCGTCTAATCATACACACGCACCCGTCCACCTCCTGCTGGCTCGACCACACAGGATTCAGACCGCGTCCGAGGACCCGCCCGCAGCCACGACCGTCGTCGCACTCGTGCTCGCGCTCGGACCCGCCTCCAGCACGCTCGCCGCGCTCTGGCTCGCGCTCGGCCCGTCCCCGACGTGCTTAACCGCGCGCGACCTCCCGCGCTCCGGCTCCGCCTTGTCCACAATCCGCAGCTTCCCGAGCTTCGCCTTCGCCTTGCCCTTGCCCTTCGCGCCCGCGGCTACCTTCGCCTTCGGTCCGGCGGCAGCGCGCTGCGCAGGGTCGGCGCGGATGAGCAGGAGCATGGAGAGCGAGAAGACGACGAGGCCGCAGGCGAGCACGAAGATCGCCTGCGGGAAGCGCGCGACGGTGCTCGAATAGATCATCCCGAACAGAAGGGGCTATAAACAGACAAAACGGAGAGGCGATCCCCGCACGAGGCGTTCAGCCGCGCGTAAAGATAGACAGATAGACAGATAGGCAGAAAGCGCCAGGAAAACACGCACCCCGAGGATCATCTGACCGACCGCCTGCAGCGCGCTGATCGCGCCGAACAGCGCGCCGAGGCCCTCCTCGCCGAACCCGTTCCGCTGCATGATGCAGATCGCGAGGCTCTGGCCCGCGGGGAGCATCCCGGACGCGAAGGAGCTGATGACCGTGAGCCCGGTGAAGGATACGGAGGTCGTGGTCAGCGGGAGCGAGACGAGCGTGTGGGAGAGGATGTCGAGGAACAGCGAGGAGCGCATGATCGCGAGGTCGAACGAGATGGAGTGCTGGAGGTCTGCGGAGGAGGACCCGGAGGAGGCGCCGGATGTCGCGGCGGGTGCGGGCTTGAAGGCGGATATGAGCCCTGCGCGCAGTAACAGGGTCAGATCAGTTGTGGCGTGGATGAGACTGGTGAGAACACGAACATGGCATGATGAAAAGAGATGAATCGCGCGAGCGCCCCCGACGAACGAGATGTAGTAGCTCAGCTGCTCAGCACCCCATCCGAAGACATGTTCGGCATACAGATACTTCAGCTGGAACACTCCCTAGATATCGCCAAACAATGCTATCAGTACCGTCCTTCTCGATAATAAAAAGAAACCAGCCGACCATCGAGAGCATATAAGCAAACAAAGCGCATCCCAGCCATGTCAAGCTCCAATCCCGTCTCTTCGTCAAACTCTTACCTCCCATATCCGTCTTCCTAGGCGCGAAGACCATCAACGGGCTGAAGAACCCCACCACGAAACCCACCACGCCGCCCCTCGGCTTTTTACTATCGCCCGAAGGCGAAGCCCCGTCATCCACGGCGGCCAAAGACGCCGAAAACGCCTTCCTGGCAGCCTTCAACTTCGCCTTGCCCAACGACTCGGGGAACACGAACGCCGAAAGGAGAAGGTTGACGCAGCTACAAATGATGGCGATCCAGAACACAGTCGTCACCGTTGGCACGCCCTTTGTGTCTGGGTGGCCGGCGGAGTCAGGGTTGAGGAGAGGGTGCCGGATGAAGAAGGCGCCGAGTGTAGGGCCGATGGCGAATCCGAGGTAGAATACGCCGGTGAAGCGCGAGAAAATATGCGAGCGAGGGACCCGTCTGACGTGCAATCGGACACGTAGGCGGACGTGGCGCCTTGGAGGGTCGACCAGCCCCCGAGGAGGCCCTCAAAAATCGGAGAGAGCAAGAGGAGCTTGTGGCCGTGGTGAGAAAGCGGCGACGAGGGCGTCGAAACGAGAATAAAAGCCAGATCGCTGCGTCGGAAGAACCAGACTGAGCGCCGAGACGGGACGAGAAATCATGGGGACCTACGTGAGGAGCAGGCCGAGCGTCGAGGCAGCGAGGACCGTCGTTCGGCCGTGCTTCTCGCCAAACCGACCCCACCAACCGGTCGTGACCGCGCTCAGCACGCCCATGGTAGTGGTCATGATTGTCTGCAGGCGCGCGGCACCGGCTTGCACTGCGGGATCGGATAGGCAGATCTGTGATGGAAGGCGTCGAGGGTCATCACTGTCGTCGTCCTCGCTGCTGTCATCCTGAGCGCCAGTCGGAGGAAACTCGATAGGGAGGGGCGTAGGTGGTGATCCGGACAAGGATAAATTATTCATGAATAGACTGGAAACTTGGTCACCGGAGGTGTGATTATAATGATTGTGTAGTGCGTTGCATGATAGTTGTGTGTAGACTTCGACGCGGGGTGCAAGTGTCATTCCTCGCTGGTGAACGTTAGATATCGACTCGTCTCAAGAAGGAAGAGCAAATACCGAAATAGATGCAATGATTGCGAACGGGACTATCCTGGGATGGGACATTAGCAAAGCCAGATCACGTAGCAGTCAACCCGAGTGGCGAGTTCTAGCGAATAGAAGGTACAGGAGACTATTCAAGGGACACAGGATGCATGAAAAGGTTTGGGCTTTCCGGAAAGAAGATGCTTTCGGGTGCCAAAAATAGCCACTCCATGGGAGAAGGCATCCGAACAGCACTCAGACTTGCCTGCCATAGCGAGGTGATTCGTGGCAGGTTGGGACTGAGCGCCATGCACGCCCCCATCAGTCACGACGACTGTCACTACTGCGCGTCGAAAGGATGCCTGCGCTCCACAGGGAATGGGGGAGTGCAGCGACCGCAGGTGTACTGCAGCACAGCGGGAGTAGCATGTTCACCATTCTGAGATTTAGCCGCGTACACGTCGACTTGGACGGTATGTACGCAGCCTTCTCATCTTATGGCTGAGCCAAGGCATACAAGGAAGAGCCGAGGGAGTGAGATAACCCGCGGCTGATAGCAAAGTATGCGTTCACCACGCTCGGCAAGGATAACCTGCCACAAGACGACAGCGAGTTGGGACTCACCATAGAGGACGCGGACGATAGAACGGTTTCTTCGCACGGCGTTCACTGCCAAGCAAAGGGTCCGACTCTGAGACTGAGCGCGCGCGCTCCTGTATGGGATCGTCCATGGCACGATGTGCGGCGGTGGAAGGCCTTATCTGAGAGGCTGTTGTGGATCTGACGCGGGAGTGAGGGTGAGAAGGAGAGAAAGTAGAGAGATCTGGGGAGATGATGGGGTCGAAAGGGCGAGCGAGGTCGAGCTGGTCGGACGTGGAGTTATACATTGTGGGAACGTGGCCTGCGGGAGGCCAAATGGCGATGCCAAACGAGCGGAAGGAGAACCGCTGGAAGCCACCGTAGCCTGATAAAGCCGTAGACTCGAACGCGTGTGGCGCCCCAGCTGACTCAGCGCTGTCCCATCTGCCTCCGCCGGACCCGCCACCCACGCGTGCCGGTGCTCGGGCCGGGGAGTTGTGCTGATGTGAGAGTGGCCGGCCGAACGCCCGACTTGAGCGCGGTGGCACAGGCTCAGTCACGGTGCCTTGTCTCGTCATTCCTCCTCGCCGGCATGGACGTCGACGACCAAACCATGCCTCCCCCGCCCGCCGTGCACACAAACGCAGTCGCTGGCCCCTCCTCACACCCGCACTTCCCCGTCCTCTATCTCCCTCCGCCAGGTACGCTTCACGGCGCCGATGTCTCGCTTAATTAACCCTTTCCGCCGTGGTTTGTTTTGCGCGCAGGGGCTCCACAACCGCCTCCCCTTCTCACGAGCACACAGGACCTCATCTCTCGATTCAACCTCCTCCCCGCGTACGATAAGTTCGTCCGCCCCTTCGCCGCCCCCGTCGATGGCCAATCTTCCAACCACCCCCCAACGCCCGCACCGACCGCCATTGCCACGGCACCAGCGCAGGGCAAGGGCAAGGGCAGAGAGCGCGAGCCAGAAACACCCTTGCCCGCAAACGCCCCCACCCCCGGCGCACAGCCCGACGCAGACGACGACGACGGGAAGGACGGGAAGAAGAAGAGGAATAGCTACAAGCACCTCATCAAGGGCATCCCTGGTGCGTCCGTCCCGCCCTCCCTGATCCCCGATGTTGATCCGCGCCACCGCCGCTCCCAGGCCGTCACTCGATGAAGAAGGACGACTTCTTGTCGGACATCATCCAGGTTCCCGCCCAAGCAGCGCATCGCAATCGCCCCGTTCGACTTGCGCACACAGCGCGATGCCTTCTCCGTCTCGCTGGAGGGTCTCAAGGGCGTACGTCCTCCGCTCTCCCTTCTGCGTCTCGTCCCTCTCATGCCCCCGATGTCAGTGGAACATCCATGCGCTTGTTTTGGAGTCCACGCAGGCGCGCGAAGATAGGAAGAAACGGGTGCGTGACTCTCCTCGATCGTCGTCATCCACCCTTCTTATCGCGCCTCCCCCTACAGAAAGAGCTCAAAAAACTCGCCAAAGCGCAAGGCGCCGCCGCACTCGCCAATCCCATATCTACCCCCGCCGCCGCCGCCGCACCGACACCGCCCGCACCAGCCCGCGCGCGGAGCAGCACGCCCCATCGGGCTTCGACCCCCGCACGCCCACCGCCCCCAGTCCTCCCTCAGCAACAGCAGCAGCAACAGCACTATCAACAAGCGAGGGGCGTCAAGCGCGATCACGAGGAAAGCATATCGCAGGCGAACACCCAGGGCCCAGGGTTCGCCACGAACGGCGCGGGACCGATGAAAAACGGGTCGGCGCCGCCACCCGTGGGGGCCTCGAAAGCCGGTGTCCCGGGCGCGAGGCCGCGGCCGGTGAAGAAACAGCGCGTGGTAAGTCTTCGCGTTCTTCGATGGCCGTTCCATCGATTGTCTCGGTTTTCTGCGCGAAACGTCTGGGCGGGCCAGAGAGCGAGCGGCGATCGCGCTCCTTGTTATCTTGCGGTCGTACGCCTCGAGTCGATGCTCACCGCGCCGCGAATTTGCAGGATATCCAGGGCCAGGCGAGGGACATGCATTCACACCTGCCCGTGCAGCAGCCGACGCCGCAGGGGGTGTAGCTCGATCGCAACGCTTGATACAATGCAACGATACAGTCCGCCGTGCCCGCCGACCGCCCGCAACACTCATATTTATTGCGAACCCGAAAATGCGGCTGATCCCCGCGCGCACCGTTTGGCGACCTCGCTTGGCCTTTCTTCCTCCGCCCTCCTTGAACCGAACTCTCTTCGCCCCTGGTGGCCGCGCATCAGGGCATGTAGTACGCTTTGCCCTGCGTTATCCGAGTATTGGCTGCTATGGCTCGTCTGCTCCTGTCTGCGTCTAATCGCAGACTCTCACCCCATACCTAACACAATGCGTCTGCTCTCTCTCCACCTCTCTCCGCGCAATAAGATAGGCATCATGATGCCCCCTTCCCATCCTGTCCCGCCTCATCCTACCCATCCTCGAAACCCTGCCTGCTTGTCCCTCTCCCTTGTCTCTGTGTACTGTACTGTCTGCCTATCTCCAACTGTCCCAGGGGGCATCGTCACGCTCGACTCGACTTCACTTCACTCCACCCAACCCACCCAATCCACATGCATACATACATATAAGCACATCCAGCCACCCATCGTTTGGTTATTCCTCTTCCCTTCTCTTACTTTTTTTTATTTCTCGCTGCCAATCCAGCTGTTTTTGTTCGACCGAGCGTCGGTTGGTGTCTTCTTTTTTGGGGGCGCTCGTTTCATTTGATGCGATTTTTGCAAGTGGGCTGTTGAGCTTTGGGTGAAGGGGACGGGCTTCAAGAGGGTGGTGTATGTTTTTTGAGGGGTGTTGGTACTGCGTACGCAGGGGTGCGCACCGCTGCGGTTTGAGTGAAGGAGATGTACGTTGCGGGTGTATCGTTCAAGGTTGAGTGTTGCGATTGTGCAGCTGCAGCTGCTGGTAGAAATGAACGTGAAAGAGAAAGCCTGCCGTTCAATCGAGTCTCTCGGCGCATGCTTCATGTCGTGTTTCGAAGTGATGATATCGACGAGCGAGACAACAGACTGACAACAAGCATTGCATTGAACAAAAGACGCGATACAAAACTAGCTCTGGGCGGACTATCAGCATCAAAAAAAAACCCCAACCAAACAGTAAAGCAGAAAAAAATACGTTCCAGATGGACGGCGACAGCGGCCTGCTGCGTGCGTCACGGTCATGAAATTTCGTCACCGACCCCCGCCCACCCCCGTTCCGCTCCTTCGACCCAAGTAACTTAGTAGTACCGCGGCCGATAGCGCTACGCCCCCGACTTCTCCCGCGCGGCGCCGCCGTCGTCGACCTCGAACCGGTCGACCTTCTCGCCTGCGACGAACGCGTCGAGCCCGATGCGCGCGGCGATGGCCGCCTGGCGCTCCATGTCGCGCGCGGAGATGCCGTCCGCGTCGCCGAAGACCTCGTCCATCTCTTCGAGCGTGAGCCCTTTCGTCTCGGGCACCTGGTCGGCGGTTCCTTAAGCCGGCCAAACTACGGTGTGGGAGACGCGGGGCCGATAGAGGTGCTTACGAAGAAGAGGATGAAGACGCCGCCGAGGAAGGAGAAGACCTGCGGGGGCGGGGCGGGCGATCGTCAGCGGGAACGAGGAGCCGCGCGTTTGAGCCTGGTCAGTATGTGCGCACGTACCCCGAAAAAGACGAACGTGCCGAAGCGGAGGTGCTTCAACATCGTAGGGGTCACTTGGCCGACTGGAAACCACGGCGCGATTGTCGGGATCGTTCATTCATTAGGACATCATGAGCAGAGACGCTTACCGATAAAGTTGTTCATCTGCGAAGCGGGTCGTCAGCGGTCGAGCCTACAGGGCGCCCTCGCGCTCGTTGCAGGCAATGGCAATGCTCACCCAGTTGGACGAGGCGCCGATGGAGATGCCTTTACCGCGTACGCTCAAGGGCCATATTTCCGCGACGAGGATCCAAGCGCAGGGACCTGCACAGAACGCCCCATCAGCAGCTAAACGTAAATCCTGATAAGTGTGCGGATATCGCACCCCAGCTGTAGCCGAAGCCTAGGTCCTCGATCGTCAGCCATGCATAGAATGCGTTCTACAGATTCGCAGACACACCCATGGCGAAAATCCAGACCATCACACAGGCTGCCCACCCAGCAGCTAGAGTCGCGCATACCGCCAGTGAGTCATCGTCGACACGAAGTAGCCTGAATATTCGACGCACCGCGATGACTACATATAGAAGAGCGCCTGAGTGCCTTTGACAACAGTAAGAGGATAAACCGGCTCACTTGACCCAAGAGTCTTCGTACAGACCAGTCAGCACGGCGACGATGAGATGGCATCTGCGCGGTCATCAGCCCGCTGAATGACGGCTGCAGAGACTTTGTAGATACTTGCGCGGCCATCAAGAAAGCGCCGGAGATTAGCACGGGCTTGCGACCTACTTTGTCGACCCAGATGACGGCTGGAATGGTCGCGAGGAACATCCTGTCAACAGCCTCAGCAGATATCGCAGAGACGCGAAGAAGTTGGAGAATGCGTACACAATCCCCACTACGCCCGTGGCGAGGAGAGAGATGGTGTTTCCTGTGAGCCCGAGTGACTGAAAGATGCTCGGGGCATAGTATCTGATGGAGCATGAAAACGTTATTGAAGAATACGGTGGAGAGTATGACCCACAAAATCGCATTGACTCCAGTCCATTGTTGAAAGAACATCGTCCTATTGCGGAAGAATGAGCGTGATACCAGGGAAGAGAGGAAGCAATGCAGACAGGGTCGAAACGGCAACACGGTAGAACAAAGCTGAGCGGGGGAGAAGCATGAAGTCTCAGATATCTTGCGAAAACAGGCATGGCTGAAAGACAGACTCTTGGTTCTGAGCAGACTCAGATAATCGTAACAGCCAAGCTTGAAGTTGGACGAGAACGAGCCATCCTGCCAATGCGGGTACTTGATTGCGGAGGTCTCCTGCTCAAACAAATGCTGGGCCTTGATTTCACTGCATTCCGTCGACCATGAGTTCATGAACTGCAGTCGAAATGATGGTACTAACAGGAATTCGATTTGCACAAGGTCGTCGTCCGTAAGGAGGTTCCTTGCTCGGCTAAGAACTACTAGAGCCTCATCTTCACGACCTTGGTTAATAAGCCACCTGGATGCGAGGAAATAAACGCGATCGGTATCTAGTTCTTGATCAAGAATTGTGCGGCCGTACCTGGGCGAAAATGGCATGAAAAGAATACCACATCCCAGAATTATCGCTGGAACCAATTGGAGCGCGATCGGAATGCGCCACGCTGCCTCGCTCTGCGTTGCGCCAGTGCCGCCGATGTAGTTCGTGCCGTAATCAATCCAGAAGGATATCATGATACCAAAGGTGATCGCCAATTGTTGCAGGGCGACAAGACTTCCGCGGACCTCTGGCGGCGCGAGCTCTGCACTGTGGCAAGGTCGAAGCTATCCCTTACCCGTGCAGTCTACGTTGGAAACTCACTTATAGAGAGGTACGGCCATACTGAGAGAGCCAACACCCATGCCAGTCACGAAGCGCCCTGAGTGGTACATGCATGAGGAATTAATCTTGGTCCAAGGGGCAATCAACACGACAAACGCACCTCCATATATTGATGACGGTTTGAATGCCGCTGATTGGACAATGACGCCGACGCAGAAAACACATACAGCTTTGTAGTAGCGGCACAGAGATCCTCAGTGACTGATGGGAATCGTGAAGTCGAGGAATGGACGCACCGAGAACGATAGTGTACTTTCTCGAGAGCTTGTCGGCAAGATAGCCTGTTACCAGCACGCCGAACCAAGCCCCTAGTTCGAGGATGGAGACGAGCCAGCCTTTCGTACCGGTGTGAAGGACCGCGGAGGCCATTCTCTGGTCGAATGTGGACATTCTTTCGCAAGGTTTAAGCATCATTACCAGAGAGATGAGACGAAAACGCTCACCCCAATACACCGGAGAACACGCCCTGATTGTATCCTTTATTGAGAACAATACATTGTCAAGACGAAGAAATAACATGACGGCTGGGGCCAACCATATAGTCTGACTACAATTTGAGTAATCTTTCCGAGATTTGACCAGTTCGAAGACTTACAATCCACCGAGGGAAGCAAATACAGCTATAGCGAAGACTCTCCGGTTGTGAACAAGCCCCGCCTGGGAAGAAGAGTGTCAAGACTGCTGCCGACCTGTCTTCATTTTGACTGTCCTAGACTTTACTTACCCAGCCAGACTGGCCAGCAAGGGCTCTTCTGTGTTTTGAAGCGAGTCCAGAGTTACCCATATCTGCGCCCCCTGCCATGGTCAGTTGATCAGTAAGAGAGTGAATCGTCACGGATGAGATAGGGACGTAGGCCGCGCTGACTGTGTTCTGCACCATTATATACACCTCTGGATCGGTCGAAATGGAGGTTCTGCGGTCATGAGTCACGGAAGTGTCATCCGATCCCATTCACACTCCTCACACATTTAGAATGCAGGAGCGCGCACGGGCTGTTCAACCCACAGACCTGTCATGATAGAGACCTGGGGTAGGTTAGCTCAGGCGCGCAGGCCTTACTTTCCCTGAACGATTTGGCTGTCATGCATGGGCGTGCATCGTTTACTGTTGTAGTTCATTCAGGTGATGGGTCCCAAGTTGGAGAGCGCTGGCCCGCCATCTGAGTAGTTCCGTAGATTTACCGTCAAAGACAGACACGGTGCCGAATCAGGGAAGAAACTGCCCCAATAGGACGACTTGAGCCTTCACATGGTCGGTGAGCGGTAATTGACTTTGATGGTGATTCGTGAACAGCGCTTGTCACCGTTCACACAAGGACTATATGATCCGTCGAAAAAAATCATAATATATGCGCAAACAACAGGTCGTTGTCATCTACAAGAATGGCTCCAGAGCTTGAGGCAGGATCTGTGCGATAGCTGGGCCACTTGGAGGCTCTATCGATTGATAATACTGATCAACGGTAGGTGAGCTGTCGTGAATCCAGAATGATGCTACTTACATCTCCCCACCAGGGCCCAGCAGCCCACCAGAGAGCACCAAGCCAGACGCCGCTCTGCTGCATCGAACACAATGCACCTTGGACAGCCGAGATGCAGTCAGCTGATCAAAAGTACATCCACGTCAATACAGCACCTAAATTCGTCTAGCAAATACGAACCGTTTGAACCAGCGCCTATTTCGCCTAGGAAGCCTTTGAGGTTATTAGCCTGGAGCCACGAGGTCGCGGCGGCAAGGCGTTCGGCGCCAATGGTGCTGGAAACACAAGTGGCGGATGTGCCTGAGCCATCGGAGTCCAGGTACTGATGCATTTCTGCATAACCTTGAGGTGAAACTGTAGATATACGGAAAGCCAAGGTACGTACCGATAGCTATGTTGTTCAAGGGGTCATGGATGGCACCGAAAACATCGCTGTTACCAGATGTGGTCCAAGCTATATGCGATGGGTCAGCTGTTCCTGGTATGCGTGGGGAAATGACCCACTCCATGCACCAGTCCAACTAGTACCTTCTACAAGGATCAGGTTGCCAGCCCCAGTAGATCGGACACCATTGACAGCAGCTTGCATCTGAGCGAAGTCATGAGACCGGTGGCTGCCTCACGAACAAAGACGCTCACTAAGTTAAAGACGGTTGAGGCGGGTATATCATGAGGCTCGTTCATGAGGTCTTAAGCCAGTAGATTTCGTCAACTGATATTTCATGAAGAAGGAAAGTGGCCCACCGAAGATGACATGGTCATTGGATTTCTGGCATAATTGTCAATATAGCGGCATATATGTATGTCATAAACAACCTCACGAATTCGTTACTAAGGTTTGTCCACCCTATCTCACAACGGCATCAACAAAGATGCATTCGTATGAAATGAGACATGTACGAACAAGTTTGGAATCTAAGATTGCTATGGTCAAGATCAGCCGATAAAAATTGCTAAAGATTAACTCACGTAGAAGTGCTTGAAATGGCAGCACCATTGTAGATCATGAAGTTGTGAGCTAGAGAAAGAAATTTGAATCGGTGAGAATATCTGAACGTGCAGAAATACTCTTACGATCTATAAGTGCAAATCCTCCCTTGCTGGTAATATAACTGACGATCTTAGGTGAGATTGTGAGTACAGTGCTACATTCAAAGCTGAAAACGAGGACGCTACCGTTTTCAAACCACTCAGATAGGTGGAGTTGAAGGATCCAGTCAAACCAGTCGCAGGAGGGCTCAACCGTTCCATCAGGAACGGAATGCGGAATGTGTTGAACCCTGCACTTATGAAGTACTACAGATACACCCAGTCAGTTCCCGCCCTTGTGCTTCAAAGAAGCCTGAGAAATTGCGTACATCGACACTGCTAGGGGAAGGCCAGGTATAGTCTTTGCCCAGGGTCCCCGGGACGACAGTATTTCCAAATTCAGCACCAGACTCGTTGACGCCGAAGTACGCAAACTTAGTGCGCGACCCAGAGCAGACACTGTCCGCAGAGGAGGGTGCCGAACTTGTGGTGGACGGTGAGCTGGGTGTCGAGGTCGAGCTGGGTTGGCATTGCGAGTAGTCTGTATGGCACGGACGTCAGAGACAGGCTTCTCGAGCAAGCAAACGGTTTTCTAACGTTCGTTCAAGGTAACGCAAGCAGAACCGGCGTCGCAGGCGGCGGATCCAGAGTATTCCAGACCCTACACAGATTCTGATTAGCCATTGGCATACACGAAAACGGACAAAACGCACCCCGCACTGTCCCCAAACGGAGACTGAGAGAGCAGGTGTGCTCAACGCGAGAGCGAGAGCGACGGAAACCAAAGACTTCATCATGTCGGTAAGGGCGAAGAGTGGTCTTCGTGCCCAAAACATCGCTCCCCGCCCTGCGTATTTATGCTCAGAGCGGTGTATTACGGATTCCACCCCGCCTATATCCCGATATACACCCTGCACATCTAACAGAGAGCGTCACATGCTCGATCGCTCAACCAGAGCGAAGGGGTGATGCGCCGCAAAATTGAGGTCCTTCTGGGCTACTCTTGGACTGATGGTCGGGTTGCCGTCTTTGCGAGTGCCCGAGGAAGCCAAGACACGCAATCGGGTTCCTCCATTCACGAACATCGTGGCAGACTTCGTGCGCGTTCTGTGTAATTTCGGTGAGGAGCCGCGGCAAATTTCATACGCATGAAGAGTACGAACCATCGTAGTTCGATCAAAAACAGACACCGATAAATTTCCGTAAAAAAGACTTACCATTTCGGACTACTCGATGGTCAAGTACATCGAGAGCGAACCGAAAGCGACAGGAGCAGATCGTCCGGAAAATTATGGTGAGATGAGCCGTAGAATTGCATGTGCTATGTACTTGGTCACAGGGTCACAAGGAACTAGCTAACTGCATAGATGTGTGATTAGAAAAGTCCGTAATTCAGGAGAAACGAAATCTCACATCGAAAATTCCGACCAATGTCCGCAAAAATCCTCCAGGCATCATCTTACGTTCGATCCCCCATAGCCTGTGCTCCGCCTTATGGAGCCGAGATTCGACGATCCTTCACCTCGATCCTCATATGACCTCGAAGGCCGCATGCCTGATGATTGAGGAGTGCTAGATGACGGTCTGTTTCCTACAAATCGTTCGCGCTCCCGATCATACTGTCTTGGTTCACCTCGCCTTGTGCGATTATTGAGCATGTATGTACCCAGACCGCCGAGCGCCATGCCAGTCCAAAAGCCTGGGCCATCTCGAGTAACAGGGTCCGACGGCGAGGAGTTGTCGAATATTTGCTGTATGGGGGCGGAGGATTGTCGTGAGGACGGGAGTTAACGGCATCCAGCCATGACCCGACGGTGGCGGTGGACCTGGACGTCGATTTGTCCACGAGCCTAATGAGAAGTAGCTGCTCAGGCAAGGCTTCAAGATGATGTAGAGGACACAGATGAAAATGGCGTAGAACGCCACGGTGAGGAAGTTGTCCACTGCGACCCGCAGCGTTGAGTTCGCCGCCGATATATCATAGACAGAGAGACCACACCAGTAAACCAACTGCCAATTCGGGGCCCACGTCCGTCGCTGATAAGTCTTTCGAGATCTCGAGGAGGCGATACTCGAGGGAGCAGGAGCCTTCAAAAATATGTATGTCAGTCCAAGGCTCGCAGAGACGACTTGAAATCTCAACACCACCTTTGAGGATATTCGAATCTCCTGGGCCAGACCAGCCTTCACAGGAAACTTGCACCCTCCCTAACCGCAGCCTCTCAGGAAGATCCGTCTCACACTGAAAACAGATGCAGCCGAAGCAAATCAACGCAGCGAAGAGCCGCGACAATACTGCGACAACGCACCTTCCAGTCGACTTCACTGCCCCGCCCGCCAACATTGAGGCACCGTACAACATCGGGGGTGAAGAGGTTGCAGGCCTTCCCTACGCACACAAGCTGAGGAAGAGCGGATCCCCGCCTTGACATAGTCACGGCGTCATTGTAGAATGTGAGAGCTTGGATGCTGTCAAGAGCAACTTTCGACATTTTCCTTGAGCCGTTGTCGTCGAGGGAGCGACTCGCAGGGCTTGGAACACTTTCTAGTAGAGTGAGAGTGGTGCGGAGATGGTTTTGGAAAACTCTCGAACATTATGATCAAGGCGCCGTCACCCGTGCGTCAGAGCAAGCTGGTGGACACGTTGACAATCAACGTGTACATCTCACGTCTATTCTCAGCACGCAGCTCCAAACCCTGCGATCTAAGTATTATAGCTGTCCACCGCGGTCTAATGGGGTCTAGTATACAAAACATACAGATCGAATATTGCATAGCATAAAAAAAGTCTATGATGGGCATCCTCCACACATCCCGGAATCGCAGCCCCAACAGCTCGCGGCGCCGACACCGAACGTCCGCAGTATCAAGGTCACAACGCTCACCACGCCCTCGCCCAATACGAATCCGCTAGCTATGACAATCAAGCGATGTCGCTGCTCCCCGAGTTAGCCACCCTCGTATGGTACACGTACTCGACGATGCCGCCGACAAGACGCGCGAGGGAGAAAGACGGCGTGTTGAGGAATCCGATGGCGAAGGCGACGCCGGAGGGTATCCATTTCGCATACCACAACTGCCGGCGTTGGGCTACGGTCTTGAAAGCAGACACAAGACCGAAGATGATGCGAACGAGAGCATGAAGACCCGCTCTTCGCCGGCAGCTGCCCGTCGCCTAATAGATGCATACATCAACAAACCGTCTCAGATCCTGCGAAGTAAAGACCTACGTAGCAATCGCGCCAGACCAAGCCATACATAGGCAGTAGGTGCAGGGAACGAAGGCCCAGGTATAGTATACGCCTTATTGTACAGCGTGTATGCGGTGACAGTCACGAAAATCGACAGAGTTGAACCAATGATCTGCCCGTAAAATTGCGCCCTAGGCGAAGCCTGGATGAGATGCCCAGTCTTGAGGTCTTGCATGAGATCTCCAGCTCTGTCCAAGATCAATATTGACACGATACGACATCTGTCCATGATCGACATACTGTTGTGCACCTGCTTCCGCTACACCGCCAGCAATGATATTCGCCACAACATTTCCTGGCTGTATGATGGCAAACAACAGTTGGCTGATCTTGCCCAGACCACTAACGGGATTAAGGTCCGTTTCGCCAAGAGCACGGACACTTCAGAGAAAAAGTGAGCAATCAGACGAAATCTCACAGGGGGCTCAAGGATCCTCACGAACCCTAATATACTCAACAATGCTCCCATCAGGAACCCAACAAACGTGGCCCAGGGTTTGATACCCTCATCTCCAAATACAAACCATACAATCACGATACCGACGAATACGCTCCCGCTCAAGCCCCAGAGGACCCAGCGGTTAGACACTAGCCGATCTTCTGTCTCGAACTCATTGTCGTCCTTGTCACGATCGCTATCGCCCTGCAGCATGGGCGCATTTCGACCGCGGACAATCTTCTGCGCCGATTCCCACATCACGGGGACGAGCGATACCACGCTGTCGGAACACATAATTGCTAGTGATGTCCAAAGAATCCAGCCACGAGCGCCAGTCGTCATGTCGCCGACAGGGCCGGGTGCCCAACCGAAATTTCGAGATATGGGTGATAAATTCCCCAACCTACTAACATGCCCTGTTTGTTTTTGAGCACAACACGGAGCCGATCCTGAAACAACATACCAAATTCATGCTCAAAGTAGTTGGGAAACCCATTATAATCCCTGTGATTTTCAATGAGCGTGCGGATTTCCAGAGATTGATGATGAACGAACCTTGACCCACATAAGACAAGCTAGGAGTGAATGTCCACAACCAATGCTGAGCTACATAGGTACCAAATATAGGTATTGCAAACACAACAGGGAAGAAATAAGCCACAAGCTGCATGGCCAGTCAATCGTTGATGAGAGAGGCTGAGACGATGATACTAACCGTAAGACAGCCAGAAGCCAGAAAACTCCAAGACAATGCCGCCCATCCCTCGCTTTTGACTGTCTCAGCCATGTCGTCCGTGGGATGTCGGAAGCGCTGGTTCGTGGTGTATCGGGGATCGGCTGTTCTGCATCTTCCTCAGCCCTGAGTTCGCTGTAGCCCGTGCGACGTCGCAAGCCGGTGTCGGGAGGTGGGACCTTGTGAAGCACGGATATCAACTGTGCAGTAGCCGTCCCTGATGGGAACGCAAGCTGCTCTTCGATGATCTGTGTCGAATCTAAGGATCAGTGTTCATGCCTTCGTGCTGCATATGACACATGCACAGACCACTTGTTTGCGAATCGGCGGTGACATGAAGACTCTGGGGAGGTGAAGCCTCAGTGTATGAATATCATGCAGGATGAGATCTGTCCACACCCAAAGTATGCGACGGCGCATGACCAGCCAATGGCACCGAACCAAGATAAATTTACGGGGAGCGTGCCGTCTCTCTCCTTGTCGAGTAGTCCCAGAGCAGGTATGATGCCGACGAATCCCGCTGCTAAAGGCATCTAGTCATAGAGGGAGCTCAGCCTTGCACTTCAACGCCGAAAGTAAACCCGCTGACCGTCCCTGTAGCTACTGCAGTTGTTTGCACGACAACATTCTCCTGGGGGGTCATAGGCGTCGGCCAAAGGCGGGCTAAGAGGAAGCCAATCAAGGCCGACTGCAGAGACATCCTGCGAGATAATGCGTCCATAAGACAACGCCCTGGTACTGAAGGCGATGAGACTCACATGCTGATCCATCCCGTCTGCAGCCCGAAGTATAGGTTCGTGAAGCATAACAGGCACCCGATGAGCAGGCCTAGCAGGACCGCCCGAAGCTACCCAGAGTGGGCGACTATTGGACAAAGGCTCGAATTTGCGATAGTGCTATATACACGCACAGTGAATTCTGGATTGGCCGACGCGTCAGCCGCGAAGACGTCACGGTGCTGGCTGAACGCCTTCGTAGCCGAGCGTCTGCAGATATGGGCATCAGCAAGGGGAGGTGTACGAGAAGAGAATGTATGCTGTGCTCACCGAAGCCATGAACGGGGACCCATGACTTGTGGACGACGTAAGAGAGCAAGCGAGGCGGGCAGCGGGGGTGTCTGGACGGGCGTGTTGTTTGCGCTGTATTTGGGCCGTCCTCCTGAATTGGCTCACCTCGGGCTGATAGAGCAGCTCGAGTCACATCGATCCTGACTTATTCACAAATCCGTCATCCTGCTTCGCCACCAGCTCTCCGCTCTCTCCCTGTATCATAGATCCCGCTTCAAACCCATCCTCCCGAGGCTCCTCGCCACCATGGCCCAGAAAATACGTTCTACAAACGGTTTGCTCAGAGCAATTCCAGATCCCGGCCAGAAAGTCGTGTATGTCATTTCAAAGCACCAGCTGCATCTTCATCCTGATCGTCTCGTGTGCACGGTGCCTGTGAAGCCTGCCGAAGGACGGCGAGACCAATATCCTAATCACATCCGCCCTTCCTTACTGCAACAATGTTCCCCACCTCGGTACGCTTTCCCCGTCGATCTGGTGCTCTTAAAATTGATCATTGATTGTAGGAAATATCATTGGGAGCACTCTGAGCGCCGACGTATACAGTCGGTACGTGATTACTTTAGAGCTCATCGCCTTCGACTACTCAACACATTCAAACGACAGATACTCTCGTGAGTGGGATGCACTACCCCTTCCTTGTTTTTTGTGATCGAACGCAACTCATCTGCAGGGACACAAAATCGGAGGACCCTCTACGTTTGCGGAACGGATGAGTATGGAACGGCTACGGAGACGCAGGCGTTGAAAGAAGGCATCACTCCACGGGAGCTGTGCGACAAATATCACGAACTTCACGCAGAGACTTACAAGTGGTTCAACATCGGGTGAGATTACCTCTGCCTATTCATGTCGCACCTGGGTCGTTGATCTTTCGCTTCCAAGTTTTGACTACTTCGGCCGCACGTCTACACCGCATCACACTGAGTACGTCCACCATCGACTACGATGACCACACACCTAAACGGGAGGAAACAGGATCTGTCAAGAAATATACTTGAATTTGGCAGACCATAGCCTACTAGAAAAGCAGACCAAGGAACAGACTTACTGCGAAGGCTGTCAAAAGTGGGTGCTTCAATATTTGGGGTATGGTAATCTCATCAAGGCGTAAGGTTCCTCGCAGATCGATTTGTCGAAGGAATCTGTCCGCACTGTCATTCCGACGTAAGTTGTTTGATACTCACCAAATCCGTCACTGACGTTTCTTGAAGGATGCACGGGGTGACCAATGCGACGCTTGCAGCCGCACTCTAGATGCCATAGAGCTGGTGAAACCTCGGTGCCTCATCGACAAGACACACAAAGTTGTCCCTAGATCTTCTGCTCACATGTACGTCAAGTTAGACACGATCCAGTCGCGCACAGAAGAGTGGATCAAGCAATCCTTCAAGGCAGGAAAATGGTCCCCGAACTCAGTGATCAACAGCGATGGGGAGTTGGTCGATGACCGTTTGAGGGCCGGACTCAGACCAAGTCCCGTCACGAGAGATCTCCAGTGGGGTGTGCCCGTCCCCATCAAAGAAGGAGAGGACGACCAGGGAATGCGGGGGAAAGTTTTGTGTATGTCGCTCGATGCATACGTCGTATTTGGGATGACTCAAGCTATATTGGTTTCTCTCTAGATGTTTGGGTATGCCTTGGTTCACTCATTTTTCAGAACTTCGGCGACTAACCCGGGCTTAGTTTGACGCGTGTATCGGTTATCCAAGCATCACCTCCAACTTGACGCCAGATTGGAAGCAGTGGTGGTTCAACCCCAAGAACGTCCGTCTATATCAGTTCATGGGCAAAGACAACGTGTACTTTCACACGATTTTCTTCCCTTCGATTCAAATTGGTGATGGGCGGGATTGGACGAAACTCCACCATCTATCCACTACAGGTATACCCTCTGCACATCGGTCCTTTCTTGTCAGCTCACAACGCTCTGTCTTTTCACAAACAGAATACCTTAATTACGAAGGCGGAAAGTTCTCCAAAAGCCACAATCGCGGAGTTTTTGGGCCCGCAGCGAAGGAGACAGGTTTACCAGCGTCGGTCTGGCGGTATTACCTGCTTTCGACAAGACCTGAAACTGCAGACGCTATGTTCTCCTGGGCAGATTGTATCGCAGCAAACAACAATATCCTGCTAAACAAGTGAGTTTCTCTCTTCTACGTTCTCTGTCGAAAGCACTGCTTATGATTTGCATCAGCTTCGGAAACTTCGTTAATCGCGCTCTCAAATTTATCTCATCTCAATATGACGGCGTTATTCCCGATGGCTCAGACGTCCCAGGGCCCCTCTCTCCCAACGACGAAATAGATGCGGAATTCGTGTCGGATGTGAACAGTCTCATCAAAGACTACACGGAAGTCATGGACGCCGTCAAGTTGCGCCTCGGCCTGCAGATCGTCATGCAGCTTTCCGCCAGAGGCAATCTATACCTCCAAGCATCAGGTCTGAACAAGGCCTTGATGGTAGAGAACCCCACACGCTGCGCGCAGGTTGTCACGCGCGCCGCCAACCTCATCTACGTCCTCTCCGTCCTCATCTATCCCTTCATGCCCGCCACCTCCGAAGCCATCCTCTTCCAGCTCAATGCGCCCCCGCGTGCGGTACCCCCCGTCTTCTCCGTCGACATCCTCCCCGGCCACCACATCGGCAAGCCCGAGCACTTGTTCAAGAAAATCGACGAGAAAATGGCCGACGTGTGGAGGGACAAGTTCGCCGGGTCGAAGCCCGCCGTGGTGGCGGAGCCAAGCGCAGACGCGATACACGTTGCGCCCGCCATGTCAAAGCGCAAGGCCGCCGCGGCGAAGAAGGCAGCACAGAAGACTTCCCCTGCTGCGAAGGACGAAGGCCCGAAGTCTGCGGAGGTGCTGGCGTGGGAGGCGAAGGTGGCGGAACAGGCGACTGTGGTTCGGGAACTGAAGGGTCAGACTCCCAAGACAGAGGAGCTAGATAAGGAGATCGCGGCTGCTGTGGACGTCCTGAAGAAGCTGAAAGCCGAGTTGGCCGCGCTGCCCAAGTGAGCAGGACGTTTCGTTGGTTTATTTGGCTTGCTGGTGAATGTGTAGCAGAATACGGTGTATAGGAGCGTCTTGAATTGACTTTGACAGCAGATCTGCAGCTCAACCTGCGTACAAATTTGAGTGAGCGTTGCTGGCAACATACAGTGCACACCATCTTAGTGCTATGATGATTTCGTTAGATTTCTGTGGGCTGGTGTCCCGGCCTGTCTCGGATGTTTCCGAAACGGCAGGGTCCGAAGGCAAAATCGTGCCGTGCCAATGCTGTGCCGACTTATCTCAACCTCCAGCCTGAAATACGTATACGGTCCAAATGGCGTTGGAAGGGCATTTGGAACCGGTAGAAGCTGTTAACGTCATTGTAAGCACCACCATCGAAGATATGTTCCGTCAAACATCTTTGTTGTGCCTTACTTCCAAGTAGGTCAATAGGAAAAGAAAGCGACCTGGTTTCCAAGAGAGAACACTTGTCCATTCCCTTAAATTCAGTCCGTCGCCCTCGCAAAGCTCTGATATAGAATTCTCGGATGGCCCGCGATCAATTTACCCCCTTGACGTTGCGCATACAACCACCTCGTCGGCAGTTCCTCATCTCGAGGATAGCGAACACTGCGTCCCTGACATACACAAAGCCGATCTGAGCTCGGACCCAATCAGTGCACCAATGCTCACCGTTAATAGCTTCCTCAACCAGTCTGCCAGGGGTCGTACCGCAAAGCGATATGGTCGAAACAAAACCCTTGCAACAGCCCGGGCACCAACTGGTCGCGACTATAAGCATTCTGATGGTCTTCCATTCTCTTCCCCCTTAGCCTCTGCTTCTGCCGACAGGATGCTACCGCCTCGGAAGAATCAGAAACGCTTCGGGAAGCCACTGGCCCAACGCTTGCTGCAGGCTGCTGTGTACTCTCACGTCGAATTGCCCCAGTCTGATTATGTGCAGGATTCAGATTCTGCGTTAGCGACTGGTCGGCGACCTTTGTCTTTTGTACCCGTCTCGCCACCAGGAGGTATTCGAAAGCGAAAACCATGTCTTGTGGACCCTCGAAGGCACGCAACCGATTTGCCCTCAGCTCGTTTCGTTTCTGGGGGCACCTCTATAGGCCGCCTACATAGCACCAAGCCTCTTGCGAACCACTCAGGGACTAGAAGAGCGAGGAGTCGCTACCGGACAGCCCTGCCATTTCACAACACGGATCAGGGTGTTCCTCGCAAGCCTCATCTACCTGTCACTTCGCGCTCGCAACAGACTCATTACCCTCCTCTCCTCTTGGTCCCTCTGACTGCCCACAAGGAAGCTTTGAAGAACAAACGACACTCATCGAGGTCTGATGTCACATCTTCTCTTTGCGATTACTGATACTGTCGTTGACATGGTATATGTACCCAGTAGCATACGGGTTAATCCAAATTTGGCCCTTGAAAACAATGAGAGTACCCTGCATGCGAACTCTTCACCAGCCCCGATATCGACAAATGCTGACCCCCTTGTTAACAACCGACATTCATCCCCGTATCCATATGAGCCCACCTGTTTACCTTCAGGTCCCTCCAATCAGCACAGTTCCTTCAACAATCCAGTGATGAAGAACAGCCCTCGGACACGCGACCCAGAGAAGCCGTCCCCTTCAATTGACCTCCTTCATGGGCCTCCTCAGAGGACTGCGCGAACCGTCACTACTACGATGGTCGAACCGAAGCAGCGGAGACTTGTTACCTGACCTTTCTACGATACATCACCTGCGACCTTGAGAGCTCTTTAGGATACACTGACCTGTCAGCGTTGATGTCTCGATCGGACTTCTCCATGTATTTGAATACAAGTGAGCCGTACATGCTGTAGCACCAGGCTTTCATGTTACAAGTACAACATTGTTCGCAACCATAAAGGTCAATGCTCTTACACACAATACAAATAACAACCAAGTGAATGGGACTCAAAACTGGCACACGCAACACAGGGTCCTCCCGATCGTCTGGCACGTTCATGATCCATCGACGGGCCTGGGCTTTGTGCGTACGGCACGCATGTTCGGATAGGTGAGCATGAGACGCTGTTGATCTTTTGAAGCCCGGACTTCTTCAAACTATCGAAGGTTTTGAGAATCAAGAATCTGACACACATCCGATGAAGGTGGCTCACCTTCGTGCCCTCCGGAAGAGGGATTGTTCTGCTGAAATTTCTTCTGTTCTCGATCTCGCAGCACCGTGCCCTCTTCCATTCGCTCCGTGACCTTGACGGTTTGCCATGTCACAACTAGGCATTTACCCTGGTAGCTGACGTGCATGTCTTGCTTTTTGACGCCAGGAAGATCGAATACGGCCATGACCTGACGGAGATACGTGAGATTGAGACATGTAAGTGAGTCAGACATAGAGATATTGTACTTTGCGGCCATCTTGAGACTCTTTGAAAGTTACACTAATACGAACCCAAGCTCTTAAACTCGTCTGCGACGAATCGAAGTGAAACACTCACGACTTCCGCCTTTTCAAGTGTGGCCTGTGATCCGCGGGAGGGGAGGATGGTATGGCTGGGGATGACTGGTCGCTTGCTGACCATACCTCGAGGGATTTAATCTTCGAAGGCGAGACGACCATTGCACGTTCCTTGTTCTTCCTGACTTCGCTCCAAATGCGATCTAAGGAATCAGAATCAGGAGGCGTCGAAGGTCCAGCAGTACTCGTAGAGGCATGGGAGTGGTGGGGAGTGGAGAATGGTTCAGGCGCCATTGGACGAGTCTGTATGCCGCGGGAATAGGACTGAGCGTCTGGAGGCCGACTAGGTGTAAGATTTCCTGGTGGCACAGGCTGGGTGGCAAATACTCTGTCGAAGGCTTCCCAGGAATGCAAGTAGTCGTCGTCGTCTTTGACGTTGTGGGAGCCTGCAGGCATGGTCGAGGCGAGGGTTTGTTTCCAGATGGCGTGTAGCGGACAAGGGTGACTTGCTGAAATTGGAGCACTTTAAAGGTCCGAAGCTGATATGCTATCTTGGTACAATCAACAGTGAACGATCCTGCACATAAATCGTTGTGAAATACCTTGCATCAAGTTCTCCGCCTTATCGTTAGTAAACACGAGTCTTGTGAGAAGAGCTTGAGTGTAAGACGACCGAAGGCATGGAGGAATCACAATCAGTGGCCTCATCCAAATAAGATAGCAGTCATATATATCATGAATCCACAGGACGGAAGTGAGTAAGCGTGTGGTCACATAGTGATTCGCTTGCCTCACGGAAACCACGAGGCAAAGTGATACCCTGGATGGCAACTTGAAAGACACAGTGTAGACGAAGCGGATGAACAGCCCGTAAGCCCAACAAGGACGAATATATGCATAGCAAACAAGCTTGTGTGGTACCAAGACACCAAGAAGCTGGAGCAGCGTTCGCTAGAACAGGACGATGTTCAAAACACCAACTAGAAGAGTTTCCTCACTCGGTGTTATGAAGAACGCTGAGTAGGTGTATTCGAGCTCCGACTCCGGAGTTTCAAGACAGAAGAAAACCTTCCGACTGTCCCATGTCCCCCGACGGCCAACTCAATTGCAGTCCCATTTTCATCGTCTGCATCGCAATGGCCATTGATATGTGATACATCTATCGACTAAGGACAGACGGGTCTTTGCATATCCGTTTCCTAATGTTTGGGCGGGTGTTCATGTCAGGTGTGTATCCGACTCCCATTATCATTTTTTCCATGATGGGCCTCCGGGCTGTTAGTCAAAAGCATGTTAGACTACCAATCCCTCTTCGAGGATGTGGATACCTTTCCGACTCCTGATTCTTTCACACAGTTTCACCCTTGAACTGGTTACTAAAATGCGATCCCTCATTCAGTTCCGATTAGTCGCGTTGCTTTTCGATGAGAGGGCCAAGAGGAAAAAATAGTTGTGCGTGTATCGATTTCATGATAACATCTGCTACATCAGTGTCGAGTATACGTTGTGGCAAACCTAGGTATATGTAATTAAACAGGCGTTTTGAATTTCTTGTTAGGATATTCAATCACAGGCCGTCCCATTCCTAGCCTTCGCTTGCTTCCATTGACGAGGCCAGTTGTGCTGCCTACAGGGAGCTCCGGTGCTGAACTGACACTTGGCAAAGGTTTTGGGAAGCTGGGGAGAAACCCATCATTTGCGGAGGTCGGTTTGGTGGGCCATGATCGTGAGGCGGTCCGGTCAGACAAGTTCGTAAAGACAGGTTCCTTCGCGAGCGCTGATGTGGAGCCTCGTCGTGGTGGTCCCACGCTAATGATTGATGGTTCTGGCTTGGTGCTTGATGGTTTCGATTTCGTACTGGGTGGTTTCGATCTCGTACTGGGAGGTTTCGACTCGGTACTTGGGTTCTGATTCGTAAGTGTTGAATTCGCTGGCACAAGAATATTCCTCGAAGCTGTAGAAGTTCGGATCAGAAGTGATCGTGACGTGCCAAAAAATACCGTGGTACTTGTGAAGGCCGCTGAGGCTAGAGGTTCTGCGCGAGGCCATGGTCGAGCGATATTAAAATCCAACTTCGCTTCTGCCTGGCGGGTCTGCGCCCCGGTACGCTCCCTTGTGAAACCATCAGAGGAATTCAATCTAGAGGCTGACAAGCTTACCACTCGAGCATACGTTTTCGGACTTCGCTCTGATCAGGGCATGGTCTACCCAAAACTGTTGCTATCGCATCAAGGTCAGTGACCGATAACTTTGGTGGACGGGACGAAAATAGATTCTGACAGCATTATCAGTGATGGTTACAACAACACAAAGACGTTCGTCGTACCCAATTATCTGCCGTGACAGCTGAAATGAAGGGCGAAAGTTCCCTTGGCTGATTGTCCCCTGCGACGCCACGGCCAGTTGTGTGTTGCAGATATAGAAGACTTTGCGCCCGTGTACAAGCCACGTAGAGAAGACGTCTACAATTTTGTTTGATTGCACTGTCAGTACGCAGATGCGCAAGCATCCGATAGAACTCGCCTTTCTTCTTCTGCGTCTTCCGACCGGTAGAACGGAAAGATATGGCTTTCGACTGCGAGCTGTTCAGCTGCGAGGAGTTTAAGACAAGATCGCAGAACTACCACCAGGTACCATGACCACTGGCCACTCTAATCCCTTTGCCGAGTGGCAAGTGGATATGGTCACTTTCTGTTCGTCAGGTTAAAGCGGGTTCTCCGTGACTGTTGATCTTGCCTCACCTCATTTGAATCATCGTCTGTTTCTTCAGTGTCTGTCGATAGCATTGAAGCCTGAAGGAATGCTCGAAGGGGGGTCTCTCTACAACAAGATAGTAGATAAACCAATGCAGACGCCACAAAGAGAACTAAAACCAAACCTACATTGGTAAGTCTGGTGCCTTCTCTTTGCCTTTGGCCTTCGCACTCTTGTTTACCATGACAAACCCCTCATGCTCTAGTTCGTCTCTTAATCATCGTCTGTGTCGTGCGATTGTGGTAGTAGCTGGTCGAAGTCTATGTCCGTGCTGAGGCTTTCATGAGTTTGGCTAGCAAAATTGATCAATTCCTGAACATTTTCCCATCGGCTCGCCCAGTCTTCCGTCTTCTGGAGGTACTGTCCGTATTCAATCAGATCAAGAAGGCGACGAATTAGATCGGGGGGCGATTCTCGCTGTCACAGGCCAACAACATGAGCCCAGAAGGGATCAGACCAGGAAAATGGTCTACCTCGTTGTCATATTTGCGGAGACTGCGTATAGTCATGACAAAGGACCCAATCTTACGCTTGATACGCGGCTTGATATCTGGGATCTTGCTGTCATGAATCTGTTCCACGATTTCAAGGGGTGAACACTTGGCCTTCTCGGCACGCCCGACAATCTCTGCAACAGACTGCGATATGTAGAACCATGAGGATGTTATGTATAAGAACTTGGTGAAATGCTTCTAAGCACCCACCTTCTTGCCTATACCTCGAGGGGGGACATTGATGACACGCATGAAGGCTGGCACGAACAACGAGTTGTCGACTACTTGCAGATAAGCGAGAAGATCTTTCACCTGAAAGCCGTAGGTATAAAATCATATCGCCCAATGGTCAACGAAACATGCATACCTCCATTCGCTCGAAGAATTTATGTCCTCCTAGGACTCTGTTGGGTATGCCTTCCTTTTGCAATGCTGACTCTATTACCCGAGACAGTGCATTGAAACGTACTGTGATGCAGGTGATCAATCATGTTGAAATTTGGGACTTTGGCACAAAACACGCACGAAGGATTGCAAAATCACTCCACTTGAACATGCCTCCGCTAGCGGCGACGAGGCGTTTAATCTCAGTGCCATAAATATAGCTTCGTTGCTGTCAGAGCCAAAAGACTGCAACACAGGGCTGACCCTGCCGGATGTGACGTTCGGAGAGATTTCGAGATGCGGGACTTGTCTGCATAGCAGATGCAGTTGAACGAAAGGAACATAATTGTGGCATGTCGACACACCTTTGGAGATGATAGCCAAGCTCACCGCCAGAATTGAGGCAGTTGAACGATAATTATCTTCAAGAAGAATCTGGAAGTAGCGGGAAAGTCTTGATGTTTCCAAGGAAGATGAGAGATCAACGACCATAAGCACAAGACGTTCCGGATCGTAATACCTCGTTCCATGTTCTGGAGATTTGTTATATCTGCAGATCGCCACCCATAAACTTGAGGACGGCTGGTGAAATGTAAGTCATGTGAAAAATGTGCCATAGCTCACTAGACTGATCTGGGTCCCCAACGACCGTTACGCAGTGGTGGGACGATGCAATTGTTTTCATAAGTTCATACTGAATACTGTTGGTGTCCTGGCTATGTAGGCCGTGTCAAGACGAGATTTGTGGCATGGTTAAAGCACTCACAATTCATCCACGAGAACATGACGGCACCAAGATACGACGTCAGGATGTTGTTTAAAAAGTTTCGTGCCAAAAACTAGCAAATCATCAAAGTCTAGGCTGTTATTCTTTCGCAATATTCGTTCATAATCTCGAAAGATTTCAGTCAGCACCGTGAGATATGGGGATGCTCTACCCGATTTCGCTTGTCCTCAGCGTGTGACTTTGCCATAACCTCTGGGCTTTGGCCTTTGGACTTCGCCTTCGAGATTGCTGATTGTGCTTGACCATCGCTCAGTGCTATGTTATTTCCTGGATATAATCAGCATAAGACTTCAGGAGCTTCGTAATAATCTTTTGACTGTGTATCAAATGATTCAGTGCGTGCTAGATGAGGAGCGTATATGCGACACCACCTTTCAGCCGCGTCACATATTGTAAAATTACTTTGAATAGATATCGACTTTGCGTGCTGCCTCAAAAATGGAACGCAGAAGGCGTGGAACGTTCCCATCTTCAACATGTTTGTTTGACACTCTCCAATCATTTTTTTCAGTCGCTCCTTCATCTCGTTTGCAGCCTTGTTGGTGAAGGTAACAGCGCATATAGATGAGGCAGGGATCGAGTGCTCCAGGATGAGGTAGGCGATGCGAGATGTTAACACCTGAAAAGATGTACCAAGATTTAGAATGAACGATAGGTTACTGAGTAGAAGGTGCCTGCCTTCGTCTTGCCACTTCCTGGACCTGCTAGAATTTGCAGCGGTTTATTCGGTGGGTGCTGCACCGCTAGGAACAGGGTGAGTAGTTTGACTCAGCAGTAGGTATAGAGCAGTCATTTACCCTTTGTTTGTGCAGCGTTGAGAGACCCAAGTATTGTTAGGGACATCCTGACTTTGATTGAGCACCGGCACGTAGAAGATGGTCGTTGGCAACTGCCAACAGACGCGTCGCACGGAATCGCGTCGCGTCACATCACGTGTCGATGTACCGTGTGAAGCTACCCGGATGCGACCGCCTCTCGCCGGCCGGGGGCGGTGATGAGTTCACTGCGGCGGCTGTGTCGCGGAACTTACCTCGCTCACCTTCAACACCTACAGTATCAAGTGAGAATATTCAAACGACATGTGGAATTATCCTGGACAGTCGAGAGGCCCTTCGAGTAATGCGTATGGAGCTCCGCCAAATGGGTGTGTTCGTTTCAGGTGCATTTCCGAAACAGAGATGAACAACTAATGAAAATCAATGGGCGGCAGGTTTCCCGCTCCGTACGTCAGCTCTAGATCTTCCTTGATTCATATGCCTATGTTGAAATTCAATCAGTGGTGGTCAATTCAACCAACCTGGGTACGCACCTTCGTATGGCCCTCCGCCGGGAGCACCTCCTGGGTAAGAGAACTATGCACCCATTGCGTTACATCAAACCAATACACTATTTTGTTTGCAGCTTTGGTCCTCCATTTGGCCCTCCTCCTCCACCCATGCATAATTATCCAGGCGGACAGCAGTATGGTGGCCCCCCACCTGGTCCCCCTCCCATGCCGTGCGCACCTTGGCTTCATGTAACATATGCCGCCTGACGCGCGATGTTTAGTCATCAAAACAGCCGCCCATATGAGCGTTTTGCTCCTCCCAGTGTGTACTTTTCTCCACCAGAAGATATCCTGTTCTTTACCTGTACAACGAATGAACAGGTGGACCACCCCCCGCCAGGCCTCCGGCAGGCCAGCAGCATTACGGGCCTCAATTCGAAGGCGCGAACCATCAACAGCAGCAGCCATACTTCCAGTATTCACAGTGCAACGGAAAAAAGAAAGCACTTTGCGTATGACAACTTTGAACGCTCTGTGCTCATCACTGCTGACATTCCGCCGGGTGGGGCAGATCGGTATCAACTACGTTGGACAGAGCGCTGAGTTGAAGGGGTGTATCAACGATGCGCGCAACATCGAAAAGTTTCTATGCAGTGAGTTTTTCTTGGCTGCCCCTTTTCAGTAAGTAATTTAATCTGGCGTTCAGCTCGGTTTGGTTACAAACAAGAGGACATCGTAGTTCTGACTGACGATCAGAATGGTCCTCGGTCGATGCCCACTAAGGATAACATGGTAACTTGCACGCCTCTTCAATGGGCACATATCATTTACAAAGTGATAGCTTCGTGCCATGGAATGGCTTGTACGAGATGCTCGTCCTAATGATTCCTTGTTCTTCCACTGTGAGTCATTTTGGTGCCTTAACTACTGGCCCTCCTGAACGAGGTGCAGACTCGGGTCATGGTGGACAGACGAAAGATCTGGACGGCGATGAAGCTGATGGGTACGATGAAGGTTCGTTCCCCCAATCGAATGACACGCAAGCAAATGACAAGAATGGCATACATCCATAGTGGTCTACCCTGTAGACTTCAAGCAGAACGGCCATATTGTCGATGACGTATGCTCATCCTTCTACAGTGGGTTTTCCTGGTTTAGTCATACTGACCAAACTTCGCAGGAAATGCATGCTATCATGGTCCGACCTTTGCCTCCTGGCTGTCGGTTGACAGCCATATTCGACGTAGGTCCTTCTCAGCCCTTCTAAATTCCTTATTCACCTTCTTCAAATCTAGTCCTGCCACTCCGGCTCCGTTCTCGGTACGTGTTGCCTCTATCTCTATCGCGAAAGATACTAACTGTAGTGCTCCAGATTTGCCGTACATTGTGCGTTCCTATGCATGATGGTCATTACTTACAACTCACAGTATGCCTATGCAGTATTCCACGGAAGGTAAAATCAAAGAGCCGAATCTTGCCGCAGAAGCCGGCCAGGGTCTGCTCAGCGCTGTTTCATCGTATGCTCGCGGGGATATGGGTGGCGTGTTCAGTTCAGTTTCTGGGCTACTCAAGACCGCGACCGGTAATGGTCAGAAAGCCAATGATTATGCCAAGCGAACCAAGACGAGCCCTGCTGACGTCGTACGTTCTGTTCTCATCCACTTGGTCGCCTTGGATTGAACTAATCCGCTCTGCAGATCTCGTGGAGCGGATGTAAGGATTCACAGACGAGCGCAGATGCTTACGAAGCTGGCGCGGCGACTGGGGCTATGAGCTATGTGAGTCTGCATATATCTTCGAGAGACGTAAAAAACTCTGAATTGCTAATTGCAACAGGCATTCATGACTGCACTCGGTGAGTGGAATATGCTCGCTTTAACAGGTACGAGAGACTGATTGTTTCGCCCAGGTGAGAATCCTCAGCAGAGCTACCAGCAACTTCTTGGCAACCTTCGGTAAGTATCTTCAGAAAATGGAAGTGTATTCTGGGTTTGCTGATGATGTGTGCTCATATCAGGGGCATCCTGAAGGCAAAGTACAGTCAGAAGCCACAGCTATCGAGCTCTCACCCGATGGTCAGTCCTGTCGAACTCCAGTCCGCAGGTGATTGCGCTGACATTATTTCAGCAAACCGAACTTTTGTTCATCTGCTGAGCACACTATTCTTGACCAATCGCGCTCGCGAGACTCCCGTGTACTTGTATCGAATCGTTGGCGTCTTGTACATCAAACGGACGCTTGACACCGACATATGTGATGTTTGTTTTGTACTATGTTCAAACATGATTCAGAAATGGACCTTTGTATAAGCACATTCTCTATACATCCACCGACGAAGACATCTTCGGACTGTGGAATTGCTGGATCAGAGTACTTCAGTGTCGACCAGATCCTACCAATACATCGAGATTCAAACGATCACTACCCAAGAAAGTTGTAAAGTACGGATGACCAAACATAAAACACAAGAAAAAACTACGCGAACAAGATGTCTTCCGAACCCCAGATCATTAGAAACAACGAGAAAGTAAAATAAGATATACACCCCATCCTCCATGCAACAGTTTCATTGTCCTTGCATTGAACACTGACCAGCCGAGCTTCACCATCGTCGCCAAAATCTATCACCTTCGGCGTCTTCTTAGCTGCGTCGGCCTCATCGTCTTCATCGTCTTCATCGTCTTCATCTGCGCGGGCGACTACATCCGACTTGTGCTTGTGAGCGGCTTCTAAGATCATAGCCGTCAAGCGTCTACCATATACCTATCAAAGTCCGTCTGTCAATGGAGTGCTCGGGACGCAATGAGCATGACGTACACAACCCGAATCTAAGCCAACAGTCCAACGATTGACGTCAAGTCCCCTAGAGGCAGCATGCCCGTAGATGATCGTTGACGGATGGCACCGCAATTTGCTATTCTGACTTTGCGCTGCGGTATCCTTGAACCCCTTGCACTGTGGCATCACCTCGTTCCAAATATCGGCCCATGGTTTGCCTGTTTTGCTAGACCTGAACAACACAGAGTGAGTTGTAAACAAGTTTGGTTGCTGGATATGTCGAACAACAATCATACTTGGTTACTTTGTTGTCCTTCCGCAAGCTTCGCATGTTCAGAAGGACCCAGGGATCCGTGTTCTGCGGGATGTCTTGAATCAAGTTGACCTCCTGCGCCTGCCGATAGATGGGCACAGTGGGTCTCATCCGCACATTCGCGGGCCAGTCTATACCAAGGAGCGAAGAATCGGTGATCGTCTTACTGAGCGAAGGCAGATGGGCGAGCGGTTGTCGACGGTCCGTTATCGAATGCGTGGGGTCGTAGGGAAGTAGGCCCGCGTGTACGATGAAGGTGTGCTCGGAAGGGAGGTGGAGGATCAATGGGAGCGAGCGAAGGTACTCGTAATCCGCTTTCGATATCGCCCTGAGATTCGTCGTGAGATGAGGAACGCAAACGATCATAAAAGAAGATCATACCGCGCAATGTTGTAGTGGTCTGAAAACATCGCCCACCCGTCGGGGATCCTCTCCCACCATTTGCGATCCTTTCCTCTCGCCTTTTTCTTCTGCTTCTTCGTCCACTTCTCTTCGTCTTCGTCCCGCTTCTCATTGTCTTTCTCCCACTGGGCTTCCGCCTCCTGAAGCCATCTCCCACCGTATCCATTCTCCAGGCCTTGCACCCAGTCGAGCCAAGCCCGCCACTCTATGACCATTTGGTCATGGTTCCCCCGCACGCCTGTGACATTGTGAGACGACATATAGGATAAGACGGAGAGAGAGCCGTCGTGTGGTCCTTTCGCGCAGATGTCTCCGGTATGAATTAGAGTGTCAGCCTTGGAGTCGTAGGAGACATTCTCCAGGAGGGCGCTGAAAAGTCAAATGGGTTGTTATATTGCTCAAGAGCGCCGATACTCGAGAATCATGGGCTCACTGGAAGGCTTGATCCATGCCATGAATGTCGCCGATGACGATTGCGCGCCTGCCTCTTTGGTCTGCAACATGCAGGTCAATCGACATAGAATCATAGCATTCTAGCTAGAAATACACACCTAGTGACAGATCCTTTGCAGAAACATCACGGACATGTATGTATTGAGCGAAATCTGGACGATCTGTATTGCAACGAGCCTGGTAAGTCACGGCAGCTGGGGTTGAAGACCAATCGTGAAGTCGGGCCCTACATTTTCTATCTGAATTAGTAGGGAAAAGACTAGCATATTCAGAAAGCTCGTTGCCAATACCAAAAGAAAGGATAACGACGAGGAAAATAAAGACGACGGTAAAGGAGGCCGTTCGACGAAGAGGAGACTCGGTCATGGGGGTCGACAGTTACCTTGGCTCACTGCCGACAGGAGCTGGGAAAGGAAATGACACGTACTGACATCATATCAAACGGTAAGTAGCCGGATCTCATCTAATCTAATCTCCTCTGAGAAGTCGAGGCTTCGTCCCGAACGATGTTTCCTTGCATCTCTATCCTTCTCTGCACCTCTTTGTACTCCTCATTGTCTTTCCCGACCCATTTGTGAAGTTTTTCCCCGATGAAGTCGTCGTACGACCAGAGCTTCGCATCTAGATCCGTGATCTTGTCAATCCAGATGTATGTTTCCGCTGGAACCGCCTCTGCAAGCTCAGACGGGGGTGGAAGAGGAGGAGCTGTCGGCGGCGCAACCGACGATTCTGCCTCACTTGTGGGGACAACGCTGGATGGCAGAGTTACGAATGGTGCCAGTGGGTGCACAAACACCGGTGTGCGTTTATATTCCTTTGACCATAGGATTAGCCGCAGCAGCGATTTGCAAGAGAGAGAGGGCACAACATTGCCTTCGAATAGATCTAACAAGCGGATATCAGATTTGGTCAATCCAATGACCAAGGTCCCGCGAACCGATCGCTCTTCGTAGTTCAGATCACGATCGAACAGTTGCTTGCTCTTCGCGTAAGGAAGAACAGCGGGATAGTCTGCATGCTGGTGCCAGTCGTAGTTCTGGTTGAGAATGCATCGCTGGGGATGTTAATATGCCTACTTTGATGTGGTGCCGCGTGTGATCCTGGGGAGAAAAACTTGAGCGCAGGCTGGAATGACAGCTGACGCTGGCGGCAGAACCGTCTTACCATCAGAACGGCTGGACAGAGTTCGAGATGCCCACCATCGTTGTCTATGACATTCGTCAGAATGGTTGGGTGCAACAAGGTGCCGTAGAAAAATGCGGACGACATGTTGTCTATGATGTTCGACAACCTGGAGTGATAGTATATAAAGCGACTGAGGTCAGGCACGGAGACTAGATACTACATTCAAGATCTTGATAAGAACGAGTCCTTTATCCGAAGCGCCTTCGGACTGTGGGAGCGATCCACTTCAGCTTGTTGCCAACTTCAGTCTGTTCCTGCCTGAATCGTCGTCGCCGCCGGCAGGTCGAGTCAAGAACTGTTGCCCGTCAGTTGCCCGTCCCACATGTGACTCACAAACGGCTGGTATAAGTAGGTGCCTGCGTGCTGCACACAACTCGTCGACATTCTCCCATCCCCACACTGCTCTGTTGCAGCTAGACCCAACCATAACATTCGTGAGCCAACTTCCTCGTGTAGTTGGAAGCCGACTTGATCGAACCCCATTCATCATAGTGCACCATCAAGCGCGTCGCCCATGTCTGCCGTAGATGCATCTGTCGTTGAAAGACTGGAGACGTATAGTGGGACCCCGCCGCCCTTCGGTCATGCTATGCACAAGTATTTCGGGTTCGACCCTAAATATGTCAATCTGAACCATGGTGCGCGCGGTATGATCTAGGATAGGGCATACTGAAATGGAGACCACCGCGTCTTACCAGGGTCCTATGGATCTCTCCCCCTTCCGGTGGCCGCCTACTGCGAAAAAATCGGCCGTCAGATCGAGGCGAGCCCCGATAGGTTCATGCGCGTCGAGCTTGCATCATATATACGCCCGCTCAGGGCTCGCATTGCCAAACTCGTCGGTGCTGAGAGGGACGAGATCGTATTAGTCCCGAATGCATCGCACGGTGTCAGCACCGTCCTCTGGAATATTGAATGGCACGAGCAGGACATCCTCGTTGGTAGTTGGTATCACTTCATTCCCTCTGTTCAGCCTCCCTGCTTGCTTCAATCGCAGAGATCAACCTGCTGACCGTCATCTGATCAGCCTCCACGACCTACAACGCGGTTGAAAGGAACATCCGCTACCTGGGCGATATCCCTCCCCACCCCATAGTCCGAGAATTTCAACTCAACTGGCCTCTCACTCATTCGGCGATTGTGGACGCGTTCCGCGCGCACATACAGGCCCTGAAGGCCACACAGAAGTACGACGGCTCCGGACCGAAGCCAAAGATCGTCGCAGTCATAGACGGGATCGTCGCCAATCCCGGCGTTGCCTACCCCTGGCAGGAGCTGACGAAAATATGTCGTGAGGAGGGCGTTTGGAGTGTCGTCGATGCGGCCCATTGCATTGGACAAGAGGTCGACTTGAACTTGAGCGAAGTCAAGCCGGATTTCTGGGTTTCGGTAGGCCATCTATATTCTACGAGAACCTTCGCTGCTGACGCACATGTCGAAGAACTGTCACAAATGGCTGTATGCAAAGCGCGGCTGCGCCGTGCTGTATGTCCCCAAGCGGTAATTCATCACTCCTGCCTCTCTTATGATTTGCTTCAAAGCTCAGACCGATATTCTCCAGGAACCAGCATATCATCAAGTCTGCCTTCCCAACCCCGCATGCCTATGTCTCTCCTGCCGACCCTGAGGGCGGCCCTGAGGCGCCCAATTTTATCGAACAATTCGGTTGTAAGACATAGAGCGAGTCATGACTGTAATTACCTCTCTTACTCAGTTCAGCCGTAGGGACGGGAACACGGGACTACGCCCCATACCTTAGCGTCGACGAAGGTATGTACAACTATCATAGACTGCCACACTTATCTCAACACGATGCCATCTATCAGCGCTGAACTTCCGTGAATGGCTTGGCGGTGAGAAGAAAATCAACGACTACTGTCACTCGCTAGCGCTCGAAGGCGGCAAACGCCTCGCGGAAGTCATGGGCACGCACGTGCTCGACGAGACGGGCGAGCTCACGCTGAACATGACCAACGTGGAACTTCCGCTCTCCGCCAACGTGCCCAACGACGGCGCGGTCAATGCTTATTTCCAGAAGAAGCTCCTCGTCGAGTGGAACACCTACGCGGCCCACTTCTTCCATAATGGAAAATGGTACCTGCGCGCCAGCGCAGATTTGGAACGAGGTGCGTGAAGCTGTGGTCTTTGCCTTCGCCGATGTGCAGAACTTGAACGTGTTGCATTGCGTGGTCAGATCTCGGACTTCGAATATCTTGGAAAGGCTTTCAAGGCTGTGTGCGCAGAACTTGAAGCGAGCTATGCAAATGGTCCAGGGTTGAAGAACTGACAATTTAACGGAATCGAAGAACGTAGTGATAATTAAAATAAACTCACCGAAGAGAACGTGTCTGTACTGTCTGTTCATGCCGATATACTGCCGATATCTATATATCTGTCTGAAGGTTACCAGTTACCTTTGTTCATCCTGCTTCGATAGTCCCTGGAGCACATATGGCACAGAGCCTTCCGCGTGAAGGCTGTAATGAATCGGCGTTCCCATGGCGGATGAACTGCGCATTCACGCGCGTAGTACTGATCAACAAGCGACCAGCCTCCGAACAATCTGCTAAATTACCGTGGCAGCGTCGCATGCGTTGTCACATTACATCTCACCGTCGTAGCGATCAATACAACCGCAGCTACAACCGTGATCACACCCCTATTATGTTAGACATACCAGCTCTCCACAAGAATGGGGCCAACCTCTCATGCTACAATAACGGTCCCAAACTCGTCCCTATAGACCAGCCACGAATCTCCCGCACGCGAAGCACTTAGAATGGCTCACTGGGGGCCACCTTATCCACCTTCACTTTCAGGGGAGCCCTCGGTCTCTCTCTGTGCGGCACAGAGATCGTGATACCGCTATGCTTCTCTGCGCCGAGCGTCAAGAAACTTGTGCCCGCATCTGTCTTATCTGAGCTGTAGGACAGGTTGCTCATGCCAGTGAGTGTTGCTCGTTTCGGGCGTGAGATGGTGTCGTCAACAAGGACGGAGAAGCGAGGGATGTTTCCCTCGGCGGCTTCGGGGTCGTTTGTGAATGAGGCCGGGGTGAAGTTGTCGTCTGCGAGAGCCTCGAGTACAATGACTGTATGGGCGAAGCCAAAATCAGTAACCGATTGAGCGCCTTTATTGAGGACTAATCAAGACCTACGGTAGTGAGCTAGTCCCTTGCCAAAGTTGAGTCTGCAGAGGGCACCGAGGATAGATGTGGCAACTAAGAAGATATACGAGGTCACCGTCATGGTCGCGAAGAACGGCCAGGTGTTGAACACAAAACGATACAGGGGGCTAAAGAACATGAGTGTCCAGATGACAGTGACAAAGATGCCAGCGCCCAAGAACATCCAGAATACCGGCCGATATTCTCGACGAATAGATAGCCATCCCTAAGATCGACAAGTTCAACCCGCGAAAAATGTTAGAGATACATCAGCGCTCACAAAGACAACCCAGAACACCTCTAGCTATGCAATTCATCAGTGTGACAAGTTCAATCGCTAACATGACTGATAACTTACGATAACAGAGAAAATAAACGCGGCCATGTACAATTTGAGATGGTGGGCAGCCTCACTGATCGCATCTTCAGTGAGCTTGTTGATCCACAGCCCTGTAGCCGCGATGGTGAAGAACGCCGCCAGTTGCAGCGTCATGACGAAAAAAAGGTAGAGTTTGTGCATGCGATTGATTTTAGCAGGAGCTCCCACGCTGTTGAACGACTGGCGCGCGAATCGCTAGCGAACCAACTACGTCAATGATGTTGCAGCAGATGCCTGATTAGATGCTTACTCGATATATCTTGAATGAGAGCAACAGCATCACCATCAGCGTAACACCGTTACCCACAATGGCGGGGATCTGCGGATGGGACGAAGTTTAGAGAGGAACCATCGCTCATTGTAGAGTACGCGTACTGTGTGTCTCAGGCGGTCGTCCCACCAACCGCCAAGAACGTCAACCCCAGCACAGGCGCCAGTTACAACGAATTCCATGTACTCATTCCTAACTTTGAGATAGCTGTGCACATTGAAGCCTGCCCATGCTGTAGCCAGGACGTGACTGGCCAGTGCCGCGATTCTTAAACAAACAAGAACGGTCGTCAGGACCGCGGAAAATGAAGTAAGGTAGACCGTGGAATAGACCGACAAATGAGGAATGGAATCGGAAAGAATCTGGAGACGCTGCATGTGAGTTATCCACATGTTTCCAGACCAAGGAGCATGCATACGGCTGTCATAGACATGATCAATAGCCAGACTTGAAAGAAGATCGTGGCTAAGTCTTCTCGTTTTGCGTCCCGGAAGCTTCACCCTAAATGAGTAAGATCCAGCGACTGAACAGAATGCAGTGCCTACATGTCCAATAACCAAGTCATTGATTGAGCGCACTGATCGGAAAGAAATGGTAGAGCTTCGGTCTGATTTGACGCTGCCAAGACTGGAATTGTCGACAAAATCTAGTGTGCGTCCGACGTCATAGATCCACACCAGCATGAAAAAAAAGAACTGGCACTCACTATATCCTCAGACAACTGAGGAGAAAGTATCCTGATGGATTCATTCAGGTCCCCTGTTCCAGATATCACTGTACAAATTTTCCCTTGGGAGGATACCAGGTCACTGCAGCGCTGTAAGACACCGTCCAAAATGATAGGCAGGCCTGGGAGAATCTTATGTTGTTCAATGATTTCTTCGACGACCGTAACGCCTTCCATGTCATCCATAAGGGTCATGGAATGGAGTACAATCAGACCTATGAAGTATGCCAAGGCGACAAAGAAATAGCATGCGATGAATCGACACAAGAAAAGGCGGAGGCGCTAATTTTCGATGATGGAGAGGCCGAGATGCGATCAGGAGAGGCTGATCTGTCTGAACGTTGTCCAACTCACGAGCTGCTCCACCTTGTACTTCACTAATGACCATGCTCCCATATTGCGGGGAGGAATACACGCTGCGATTTACAAAATGATCGTGGAATCCGCGCGCGCTGCGGGACGATGCGACAGGAATTGAAAGATGGACAGAAATGTCGGCACCGCCGACCAGAACCACTAGGGCTCGGTCTTAGACCTGCTAGATAGGAATGAAAAGGAGAGGAAAGGCGGGGTCGACACAAGGTCGAGGTTGAAGCTCGAGTTCGAACATTCTCCGTTACTTTTGTTTACTTGGCATGCAGCCTTCGCCATGGATACGTGGCTATAGTATCCACAGGCGCCGGTTGCACCTGCGGGTCGCGGCCACCATTGCTAGAGATCCAGAAAATGGCTAGATCGAAGAAAGTTCTCAGGCAGGCAAGGCCCGCGACCGAGTGTGTCGCTGTGCTGTGTATGGTTCTGGAACCTGTTACTGTAACGACACATGTAACGACGTCGCTATAACCAGCGGCGCTGAAAAATCACGGGCGCTCGCGGACGCTTGAAGCTCCAGTCTCCGTGGCTGACCTTACACAGAAGACAGTCGTTCTGTGTATAAGTTGAAGCTGAGCTTGGAGCCGGCCCCCCATCCACAGAAACTCTCATCAAGTGGATATGACAATAGTTTCGGGGCATGCAGGTCGTGTAATATACATAACAGGGAGTTGAGACGATGCAGAGAAGCTAAGTATGTTTGTATTGATAAAATCTATCGGTACAGGCATTTCACCCCACTTCTCAGGACACCGAGATCGACGTGTTTGAAATGTCTCGATGACGTTCGATCTTGTTGAACGTGGTCAAATTTGATCATTGAAACTGTTCAAGTGTTCAACGTTCAACGTTCAACGAAGCCTTGAGGTTTCTGCAGGTCCTTGCTGGATGCGTAGAGATCCTGCGAAGCCAACCAGATACATGTGGTTTCCGAAAGGCTTGGCCGAATTGGTCTACGGAGTGCCGGGTCGTCCATGATCTCCACTCCAGGTTGTACTGGATTTACCTAGACGAAATGACCCTCCTCGATCCAGTCACGATATATTTAGACAGTCCGCACAGATCATAGAACTTTCATCTCGGGCCTGACTGATGATGAAGAGAAAGAGTAGCAGCCGGAATTTCTTTTGTGAGAGCTATAAAATTCAAATTACACATCGCCCGCCTAGCTCAATCGGATAGAGCGTCAGACTCTTATAGGCGGGTATCTGAAGGCTGCGAGTTCGACCCTCGCGGTGGGCTAGAGTATCTTTTTTTTGTCTATCAGTGTTCGTATGTCGCGTTTCATTAGTCTTCAAGGCTCCTCCGAGAACTACGACAGGATAAGGCATGCTGTCATGCATGTGTCGGTGCTCGGAGACCACATATCACAATCTGCAGGTCTACACGTGAAAGGGTTGCCCTTCCAAGCAGATATAGTATTTGATCAGCCGTATCGTATGAGCCTCGTGTGCCAGCCTGAGGACGCGCAAGCAAGCACGATAAATTATAAAAAGTAGCAAGGGCTATAAAAAGAGTATAGACACCGTAAACCTGCATTGAACAGAAGGTCCTACTGAACATTCGAACGTAACGGGGAGCTATAAGAAGATGTGAAAGTCGATGCCGGATCGTGAAGACGTGAACATGCGGGTTGAGAAAGAAGGAATGGCATGGACAAGTCGGGATATAGGCACAACACGTGATGGTCGCGAGTCAAGTAGCAGGGTCGGAGTAACACGGGGAGAGGGGGAGGGACCAGCAGTGCAAAAAGATGGTGGTGAGAGGCTTGAACCGGAAGCGACTGGGGCGGACAAGGTGCGTGACGGATGTGAGACAAAGTTAAAGAGGCCAGAGAAGATCCACCCCGTTAGACAGCCTTGGGGGACGGCGGCATGGGGAATGCGCTCATTGTCTCGTTGTCGGCAGTCAAAAGCTCCGAGTTGATGGACGGCTGCATCGACACCCTGCTCGCCATGTCCCTCTCTGGGGTAGGGGACAGCGTTTCGGGGATGTCCAACGCAGCGATGAGTGACTGCATTGCCTGTTCGTGACCGTCGCTCGTGGTCGAGATTGATCGTGACTTGATAGAAGAGCGGCGGTTACGTCCCTTGACAGTGTATGTGTCTGAGAATGGATTGTGCGTGACGCCAGGCTGCGCATTGAAGAAGGGATTGGCCGCGCTCTTCCTATGCTCAACTTCATCGGCGAACGGATTCTTGCTTTCATCATCCTGTGGGGCCGGAGTGTCGGTGATATCCATGGTCAGCACCTCCGCGGATTCCCAACGGTGCAGTGCAGAAGAGGTAGCCTGGGGCGTCTGCCTTGCCATTACTGTGGTTGGAGATGTCGCTACTACAGCGGTATCCGACATGCGCACGGATCTCATTGATAGGAAAGAGTCATCCCCTACCGTCTCTCCGTCCCAAGAGATGACAGGCGCCCCATCAATCCGACCCATAAAGGGCCGCTCAGGGGCTTTAGCGAACTCTTCCGCTAAATCAGGATGATATGTGGCGAAGTTCGGCATAGTAGACATGTCAAAGTCGTTGTGACCCTTCTCGTCCGACGCAGAGCGCATGCTGGGCGTTTTGTGAAACATGGAGAATTTGTCGCTCTCAACAGAGTGGTCTCCAGCCTTCTCGGCCGCATGATGCATGCCATCCCACCTATCGTCATCGTCACCTAATTTGCTCCAAGGCTCTAAGCGAGACCGGCGACGGTCATCCTCCCCGCGGGCATTATGGGGCGATGATGCCGAGGGGCCACCTTGTGCTCGCCGGCTAGATGTTGGGGCCGTTCTCTTGAGGATCCAGACGACGAATAAGACAAGGACAGCAAGCCCGGCGAATGCGCCGACACAGATGCCAATAACGGTGCTCATGGATATAGAGGAGCTACCGGACGAGGCGGCACCGGCGGCAACGGCGGAAGATGAAGGAGAAGGAGAGATGGCGGCACTCGGGGTTGAACTGACGGTTATGGCCCCCGATGCAGTGGCTATGAGGTTGAAAGAAGCGGACACTGCCTCCGCCGACTGACTAGCAAGGAGGAGGCTGCCAGTGGCGATGACGGGGGTTGCAGCAGCGGTAGTCGCCGAGCCAATGCCGGCTGCAGATGCGACTGAGAGGGGGTCATCCGACGACTGACGTTTGACGTGGTGGTTCCGTGCAATATGCATCTGGGCGGGAATGGTGGAGGGAGGAGGACGACAAATTCGTACAATGAGCGGGAGTGATCAACGAGTGTACAGAGACTGCCGGACGTGCAGGCAGTTGCGAGATAAATAATGCGAGGCGAAAGATGACGGGGCGGGACTCTGCAAGCTGGTGGGGATAGCGTCACGATTCACCATCACGAACACAAGATACAAGGACGGAAATGGTCAATAGACGGCAGAGAATTGAGATGATGCAAACGTACTAATCACGGGAACGATGACATTCAACGACCAGCAAGAAGCGGCGAAAGAGGGTAGCAACGACAGCACTAGTCGGCCAACACCGTCGGAATTTTGTGTTCTATTGTCGACAGTGAGGACGACCTGGCTGGTATTTGGCCACCCAAACACTGCGGAGCAGGGCCGCCGAGGGCCGCCGCTCCCAAATTAGATCACCGAAACACGTGCCCGCATAGCAACAGCGGCTGGAAGTCGCCGTCGTCATGCTCGTTCAGCGTCTCTGCCGTCTTTCAGGCCTCAAGCTCTGCGTACTCAAATGCCGAAAGCTTTCCAATGCTCTCATCGACTCCTATGTCTCCCCTTTCTGATTTTTCTTAGCCTTGCAGCTTGTTGACTTAGCCACACATAAAGCATCTGACGTATTCCGAGTTAATTTACTTTTACACCCGAAACGATCAACAGGAGGAGTAGGCGGACAGTTCATCATGATGAGTGATGGAGGTGAATATCAGGAGCCTGCATATATCCGGCCTTTTTGATCTGCAGGCGGCATGTTTGATTGATGCACTCAGGGGCAACTCCGACGACGCATATTTTGCTTCCGTGCCTGCAGGCTTGCTGCAAAGAGGTTGACTTCAACATACACGACTAGATACAAAGACAGTTTAATTATAACTACAATGCTTTGCTAAAAAGGTCTTCCATCGGTAGACATTTCGGATCTCGAGCCTCGTTGCCGTGCCGTTACATTCCACCCTACATCTCAACGCCTCACTGTCGGTTTACAATAGCCTCTACTTCAGGCTGTACGCTCTCTAACAAGTCCTTGGTCGTCTTGACCGGCTTCCATCCAAGCGCCCTCCCCTGTTCAGCGCGTGCGCGAGAGTTTGTGCCGAGGTAGGCGTTCTGCACAAAGTAACAGAATATTCAGGACAATTCAGCGACAGGAAAAACGTCCCGACGCACCCCAAAGTATTTGACCACTTCCTCTTCTGTGAATGTCGTCGGCTCAGCGGTTTTGGCTTTGCCAAGCCTGACCATAGCTTGCCCAATCGCTTTCGAGATGTCAGCGAGGACGTGTTCGCCATTCTCGCCAAAGTAGAATCCTTCGCGGCCGTGTGCCGTCTTCGGGTCCGCGAGTGCCGCGTTGAAGATGACGACAAACAAGTCCGCCACTGCCATTCCGACATCAGCAAGAGAAAGAAAGATGAGAGTCATCGGCAAGACATTCCGGCGAGAAGTCGCGTGCTGAAGTGCTCACCTTCTCCGATCTCAACATTCGGCCATAAATTCTTACCTTGGCCTACCATGCCTGCTTGGCCTCTGTCGAGACTGGCTCTGATAAGCGCGGGAATTTGAATGGAGTACGGGTTCTGGATCCCAAGATCTACGAGTGGCCCTTGTGCGATTCCATAGATCGTTGAAGGCACCACGATGAATGTGCGCACATAGCCTGATAAAGCGTAGACAATTACAAGACAGTCAACCCGTGCGGAGTCAAGGGGGTGTGAGAGGTGCAAACCTTCTTTATCCGCTTTGACAAGCTCCAGGTCCACGTTCCGATGGAACGCCGTATCGGGTAGGGATTCAATCTCTTCCGGTCGGGAGTCATGGTAGATGGTATCCGTTGTCTTTTCACCGGCAGCTGTGTCGGTCAGAACACCTGCATATCAAGTAAGCAAATATGCGGGAAAAGAAGTTGGGATCAACCGATGGGCACGGCTGACGGGTAGTTAGAGTGATGGACGGCTTACCAGTCCCCGACTGAACGGCAGATGAGAAGCGATAAGGTCAAGACAAGACAAGAACATGACGTGGGAGGAGAGCATAATTACCGTGTGTATATAGATTGGCACCTCAGAAGTATCATCATACCTCTGCTTGATGCCGCTCAGGATCGCATTAGCCGCAGGGAGGTGATCCGCGGAGTCAGCCTAATAACCATTAACTCAACTTATGAAAAGTTGAAGGTATGCGACCTTGATTTACCGTGTGAATGACGACGTTCGCGGCGGAAGCTAATTCTCTGAGCTTGTCTGAGTCGTCTAAAGATGCCACGACTGCCTTGACCCCGATAGAATGCAGCTTCTTTGCTTTTTCCTCGTTCCTCACAAGTCCGGTGATTTGGAAAGTATCCGATTTGGGGTGATCGAGCAGACGCTGGAGGATAGAACCGCCAATGTAACCTGATTGAAAGCCGCAGAAGGTTCAGCTGGGCGGACCGGAAGGCATGCAAGACAGGCCCACCTGTGACACCTGTGATGAAGATGTGAGTGGTTGTGGGTGCCATTTCGGTAACTAGAAATTTCCTTGGCTTGTGTGTTCTGTGAGATATGAGAGCTGAAGGACGAGGGGAAGTATTCGACGCTATTTATCCAAAGTATGCGGTCGGTACAGTCATCCCTCTGTCATCCTTCCTGCTGCTACAGTAAGTTGTCGTCATCGAAGGATTGGTAAGCCCATGGAAGGAATTGTCAGCTCACCTGAGAAAAAGTACAGGCCAGGACAAGACAGGCGTGCTATGTATGTATCATTGTCGCAGAGGGCAAGAAGGTGTGATTGTGCCAATCAGTTGATGCTCTAGCTTGCTCTAGTCGCAGCAGACGCTGAGCGCACATGAGGGTAGTCAGGATGCCCGACAAAGTACCTGGTTTACCCGACCTAGTCAGATGGCCTTCAAGGTTAACAGCATGTTGTAAGCCCATAGGCGCGAGTATGGATGTTTGAAGCCTCTCCTTCCCTGCATTGTGATTCGTGGGGTCGCACGATGATGCTTGATGGGCGCGGCAAAGTTGCGAACAGCTCCAAGAAGGGCAACGGATTGGCCAGAGCATTGGGCGGGATGTGTAGCGCCCGAGCGCTTAAGCGGTGGGGAATGTGCACAGATCCTCTCTACATAAAGATTTTTGATGGATTTTACCCTAAACGCAGCCAGAGATCGTCCACGTGATGGACATGCATGCTTGAGGTTTGCTTTGCATGCAGCTGAGCGTTGAGCGCTTGAGCGCTTGAGCGCTCGAACGCTGATGGGGCTGCGTGGATCTTCACGGTGAGACGATGCTAGTACTTATAGACAGAGGCAGTTTGACGCCCACGTCCGTTTCTTCTCGCTATCGCAACCCTGCCTCCAGCTTGTGCTTGCCTCCAAGCCCCTGCACGATTGACACAGTTCGACAATACTGATTTAACGCCTGGTTCATCTCACAGTAGAGGCGACGGTCTCGAATTACTGTATATTGGCGATCAGTGATCTTACACTGCCCTGCTCACCCCAGTCAACGAAATGTCCATACCCCCTAATGCTTTCGTACCTGACCGGCGATGGGGACAGCAGTCGGGCGAAGATGAGCAGGGCTTCCACCCGTCTGCGCTTCCATCGAATGTCCCATACTCTATCACGGCTGACCAATACCCCACTCATCCTCCTTATACCTCTGTTCAGCAGTCCAGTCCATCGCATTCGCAGTATCAACTATTCAACAGTGGAGAGTATGTGGGACAACAGCCTTCGCAACTATACAGCCATGCCATGGCCCAGCCCGTAGTCTCCGAACCCCATCCAGCCACCAACGCTCCATCATTCTATTCTCAAACCCCCTCTCAGCAGTATCCTGCCCACTTCCCACCATCCATGCTTTCCCGTCCGGCACCTGTAGTCATAGCCAATCCTTTCAGCGCGGGCATACCCTCCCAGCCATTCACCACCTCTCCTGAATCCGTATCTCCTAGTTTCCAATCCCTTGGTTCATCCAACTACTCACCGCTTCATTATAAATATGACTCTTCGCCAAGTCTACCTCAGTCTCAGGACATGAATCTCCATCCCCACAAACGCCACCGGTCGAAAGGCGATTACGACAACGACGGCGAGGATGGAAGCGGAAGCGGGTACTTTGACACAGGCCCCACTTCTCAGATGGAATGCATACCACATGGTCCATTAGACGAACCCAGGCTCAAAAGGGCATGCGTACGGTGCAGAGGTCTCAAAGTATGATAACCTATTGAATCCCCCCATCTTCATCCACGCGAGTCTATGTATACTGAATGCTATATCATGATAGGTACGATGCGAATTCAGAGATGATCAAGATTCGTGTGAACGGTGCTCAAGAGCAGCTCACGAATGTGTGATCCCGGGCCGCAAAAAGAGACGTCCACCACCGTATGCATTTAACCTTATATTCCCATTTCGGAAAACCACTGACTCAGTTTTGACACTCGCTCATCCGTGTCACAGAAAGCGCGAGGTCTTACTTGAGAAGATCCGTGACCAGGCGGCGCAGATAGAGGAGCTAATGTCGCAGCTGGAATTGGTCCAGAACGCGGATCAGCAGACTGCTCGCCTCGCCAACACGCTCACCATTTCGTCGGTCAGCTCGCCTGGCAGTCTCACGCGGACACTGTCCACCTCAGGCGACGGGACCTCGTATTCTCAGTCTTCTGCCCCTGAAGAGGGCCAGACATCAAGCGAGAGCCTACAGTGGATCGCTGAGGCACGAGAGAAACTCATGGCCTTTGGAGGCTTCATTGGCCTGGGCGGCGGGAACATCAGCCGGAAATTATTCACGGAAGAGGATCCTGAGGACGAGTCCTCAAACGATAGTGATTACGATATTCTTGTGCAAGACCACACCGACAGTGAGGACGAAGCGGTGGTTAATCGCATGGAAGCCCCGGTTCAGGGGACGCGGCCGAAAAGGCAGGACACAAGCGGGTCGAGTGGGAAGGAAAAAATGTCGAGTATTCCGACGGAGGCCAGCCCGTTCGGACTCATGGCGACCCTGAGTGTGAGGCAACCAAGGACAAAGCGGTCAAGCAGTGTGTCCAGCGATAGATCGGATGTCGGCGTGGCTCATGAAGACTTCTTTCGATCAAGTCAGTCACGTGCATATGCAGTTGGAGACGTTAGGCTCTGATATTTGACTCTGTCTTAATTCGGCGTTACAGCTTTCGAACCGGATCCGTTCAGTCCAACCAGTGAAGAGTCCGCGCCACCGCTCCTGAAGAAGAACATTATTACCCCCGCAGAGGCCGAGAAATTATTCAATATGTGAGCTATAGCAGCTGATCACCCCTCCAGATTAATTTTGCTGAACCTCTTGCATACAGATACTTCGATTATATGAACGCATCTTGTTCCCTGTTGGATCCTGTTCTTTACACAGCTCAGAAGGTTACATCCGTTCCCCTTTTTTGTTCACCGTCAGTATGTCACATTTTTTCGTCCCCTTTGCCGCGAGCCCAACCTCATCATTTTATTGAAGTCTGCGCAATTGCATCGCGATATTACGACGAGCGCCCAGACCTTTATCCTACAGCCATAGATTATGCGCGTCAAGAAGCTGGCATGGCCTTCACGAGCGGGCCGAAGCGCGTCGAGACTGTACAGGCCTACATCTTGCTCAGCCTATACCCGACGCCCGTGAGGCGTTGGGAAGAAGATCGGTGTTGGATTTACTTGGGCCACGCTATCCGCACTGCGCTTGACATGAATCTGCATCACCCTAACACCGCAAAGCCGCAGAACGAGGAACATGCGCGCGAGATGCTCAACCGCACCCGGACCTGGCTCAACTGCGTAAATCTAGACAGGTCAATGGGCTCCCAATACGGGAAAGTGCCGGTCATCAGGAACACGGACTTCGTCGCGAACCAGTCAGCGACATGGTGGAATTCTTCGGAATTCAACATGGAGAATTTCGATCTTCATACATGCGTGTACAATGCAGAATTGATGTGTATGGCTAAATTCTTGGCCGAGGTCTACAGCGATCCCAAGCATCCCACTGGTCTCAACAAGGTATGGATAGTTATCATTTGATAGGTTATTAGTCTGACGGATTAAAACATGATTTTGTAGGAGATCAACCTGGAACGGCTCGCAATCGAAACAGACGATAAGTTGGAAAGACTGAGGGCCGCATGGTTTGCTCGTCTGGACGAGACAGACAAGACGAATGCCCAGAACCGATATCGTACTGGTCTGCTTAAGCTGGCGTACAGCTATGCTCGCCTACTCACCCTTTCCTACGGATTTCAACATGCTTTTGGCAAAAATGAAGCCGACGACAACCCCTTCTTGATCAGGGTGCGCGCGTTCTTGTTCTCGGCTTCTTTGTCCTGACCTACTGGTTTTGAGTTCAGTGTATCCGTGCTGCCTCTGACGTCGTGAGCGCCATGGTGGACGACATTGGTATTCCTAGTCAGAGTATGAACAACTTTTGTCGGAAACGAAAATATTACTCATTATCATCGAAGGAATCTATCTCCGGCATGGGCCAGAAGCTCAGACAGTCTTTGTCACATTCGGATGCACATTTATGATCAAGGTATGACAACTTTTTTTTTTTTTTGCTTGCAACGACGATTTCTTATGTGTAACATAGCTGCTCCAACCGAAATACACCCGCTATATCACTCCTGACAGACGGAAGGAGATTACAGACATAGTACAACGTGCCGTTGACTTTCTCGACTCCCCAGACATTGCCATCGACGATCGACACGGTCCGCGACTCTACTCGCGTTTCATCAGAGGACTGTTGGCCAGCGTGAGAGACCGGCCGCCTGTTCAGCTTGTGCGACGATCTTCCCGGCGGAATGCAGCGAAGACAAGAGTCTCGCAAGCCGCGCCCGAAGCACCGACAAGTGCAATGCAGAACATACCTGCGGCAGCTACAATCCAAATGGATGCTCCCCAACCTCCTCAACATCCGATGACATCCGATCATTATGCGTCGGCTTTAACGGGACAGGAGCTTTACATGCAGCCCTCATATCTGGGAGAAATGGATGGGCTGGGATTGGCAGCCGCAGATTTTTTCCGGCAGCCAATGCCATTCGAGCCGGAGTTTCTGCAATCGATGCAGTCCATCTCATCTTTGTCGGACATGATGCCCGGTGAGTGCACCTCGCGCGTTAATGGCTGTATCATTTTACCTGAAGTTCTTAGCAGGGTTCGGCTGGATGGGACAGATGCCGCCACTGGAAAGCGCCCCTCAACTAGCGAACTTCCGCTGACTTCTTGGTTTTGCTAGGGTCGATTGACACGTCTGACATGTTGCTTTCTTGCCCACTATTGTATCGCTAATATATTGCTGGTGTATCCTTACAACTATGCTGTTCCAGTCAGATTCATAACGATAGGCCCAAGCTTCGGAAAAAAGGACTTAGTCGGAGCGTTGAATTTAAGATCCAGACAGCGTATGACCAGGGAGACTCAGTAAAAATGGAAATTCAAGTGAACAATGAACATCAAGCTCAGTCAAAAAATTGGTATTTTGTCATGTATCCGTCATGAAAGCAGTGCAGAAGTCGTGTGAAAGTTGAGTCCGATTTTGGCAGTTTATGACTTGTGCATGACTTTTTGCGCCACTTTCTTGACGGATACATGACAAAATAGCAAATTTTTGACTGAGCTTGACAATCACTTGAATTCCGTTTTTACTGAGAGGGAGAGGGGAGCGGACAACAAGCGGAGATATCGGTATCTACCGGACACAGCCAATACATTCTAGTGCCGACACATTTTGCTAAGCATATTTTTTTTTGTCGAGGCCCATCATTATGGATTTGGCTGTAATTCGAAGAGCTCATTTCTTATAGCCAAGTCTATTGTACGGATCATACACGATGCACTGATCTCTCGGCGGTTTCCAGAAGAAACGACATTGTTTAGAAAGAGCGGCATACACGGACGAGGCAATAATATACATAATAAGAAAAAGGGTGCTCTGGCCATGACCATGTTGTGCTGTTGAGTAATCACTGGAATTCGGGGGCCAGACCGTTATATTCAGGGCAAAGCGCGCTGTGGATCTCACGTCAAAGATGGCCTGGACAATCAAAGAATGTCGAAACCGTACGACCAATCTTGTTGCACAATTTGCGATTGATTCCCTGTGAGACTACCGGCAGGGTCTTCGCCGAAAACGACTGCCAGGCCGGCCTCCAGATGCCAGTCAATGTGGCTATGATGCATCAGATTGTATCTGCAAATCACAAATATATGAACAAGTGCGTACCAATGCAAGAACCAAGCACCAGGATTTCCGGAGAAGAAGCGGAAAGTCGTGTTACCACCGTTAACTTAAGAAAGGTCCCGAAAGTTAAACAAGTAAGTCGTGGAAGATAATGTATATCAGAAACACTTACTGGGGACGACGTCACGACGAGGGGGATTGACTAAGTTCACGACGTCGCTGTTTGATACTCTTATAATGTCGAAAGTATGCCCATGCACTAGACTCTACCGTAAGCAGAAGTGAAAAATAGGGAACTCACACAACTTACAATGGAAAGGATGCGCTGAAGTATACCGAGGTCATCATCAGTGTCTCTAAATGATATGTGACAGTTTTGCACACCTCCTGTGCCGGGAATAGACACCTCAATTATCTTGTTGGGGGTAGGACTATTACTTGCTCAGAAGGCAAGAAGTCTGTTGGTTGTGCAGCCCCGCTGAGTATCTGAAGAAGCACTGGAACGGAAGGAGACACATAGGATATGCCATTGATGTCAAAGAAAGGGGGGTTTGGCTATGTTCCGTCTTAATTCCGAAATTCAGATAGCAGACATGGAAATAAATCACCTGTGAGATGCTGAGAGTGATGGCAAAATCGGCGGGGCCATCTCCAAGCTACGGCGCAAAGTCGTGAGCAAGCCTTGGCACATACTTAAGCGAAACAATGCTCACGTTTCCGGGCCCCACTTGTACAATTGGCTGGAAGAGGATTAGTTTCTTATGAAACCGAAATGAATAGACTTTGAAATCGCTCACGTGCATGTCTGCATCGTTCATCTTCACACCCGGCGTAGAGTTTGTGACGGGGTCGACAGCCGGGGCCCCCTTGTAGCGAAGGATAGCTTTCGTCAGGCTGACATCCACTAGGATGCAGATGCCATTTTCGTTAGTGAATTCAAGTCTAAGTTTGGACCGCATGAGCTCACAGTTCGGGTTGCCTGTCGGGCCCCCCACGCCTCCAGTACCGCTATGCACACGTGAGAACGTTTGTTTATCCCATCAGATATGACCGCTCACGGTGCCCTGATCCAATAGTTGTCAACCGGTTGGTTCGCGTGCAGGATGACAGACAACCGTTGAGCTACACAACAGTTTGGTCAAACACGATCAAACACGGCTCGAACGTGAATACTGACCAGCATAGATATCCGCATTTTGCACTTCAACGGGGTCGTGTTCTACACCATCAAGCTCAATCACGGTGAGGTTATGGTTGTCCACCGAGAACGTGTAAAAAGGTCTGCAGGCTATTTGAATCAGTCGCAATCTGAAAGTTTGTCAGTTGGTGGGTAATATTCAACAATCAGAAGATAGACCTATAGCGTTTTCCATGTACAACGTTGATGACTGCGAAAGGGACTTCTGGGCCACCAACAAATCGACCGATACCATTGATCAACCCAGCGTCAGGAATCCTACAAGCTACCCTGTCAGTTAGGGCAGGAATCATGTATAATTTCACTTACGGGACCTTGCCAGTTTCGAAAAATAGCTTCTGAGCATCGGGGGCCTGGTCGTGGTACCAGTCTGCGAGAGTGATAATAGTACTCTCTAAAAACGCAGATGTCATTCCGATGTAATCTTAACTGTTGATATTGATCTTACCGTCATCAACATCGTACAAGTGCTTGAGCGGGTCGTTCGGATCTGTAAGGATTGATTATATGCTCGAAAACTTCATTTTTAGCGGCTTCAAGCTCACCATAGATGATCAACGCCCCACGCAAGCCGTCACAATACTGGGTTGACAAGTGAGAATGATACCAAAACGACCCAGTCTGCTCATTCAATGGGTATTGGTATCTGCTCAGAAATTAGCATTTTAAAGTCGTCCACATAACGCACAACACACAAGAAGGTGGAGTTCGGGGCAATCGGACATTGGTTAACAAATCTGGAGATGACACGGTGAGCAAGATGTTCAGATTGTCAAAGATAGCACGCACGAAGGCCCGTCCATGCCTGAGGTTCGTGCTTGGAACAAGCCGTGCCAGTGCTGTTGATTTCAATTCCAGATATAGGTATGACGGATGAATACCAATACACACGATAGATGTACTCCTCCGCATTGTTGGATCAGTCAATTCGTTATGGACGCTGATCTATATAGAAGCGTGGTTGTAGAAAAGGGACGATACATTGCGAAGCCATAGTACGGACCGCCATCTCGTCGCCTTTAGTGGCTGTCAGGACTAGATAAATATTAGATATGACTTGACGCTCGATACAAATGTGACTACTGGCATACCTGGTCCAGGAAATATACCGTTGACCACAATGGAACTACGAGAACACAAGTTAAATCAAGTGCAGAATCAGAACCTAACTAAGGTAAATTACCTTCGGTCAAAGCCATCTGGTGCAATGACCTTATTGCCAATTGTGAGGTCGAAGTGTCGTGTCACTGCCCAAACGGTAGGAGAGAGTGACAAGCCTAGGGTAAATATAGAAGCAAGACGCGCCATGTCGCAAAGAATACTAAGGTTCATAGACACAGGAGAGAACGCTGGAAATCCCTCCACCTTTTATACCTTTTATATGAAACCCATTCATGAGCAGATTACGCTGCCCAGACACCGAAACATTGAGCTGGGACAGACCGTGGGTGACCACGCATACGCGTGGGGTATCGGATTGAATTTTGGTTGCGATTCAGAGAGTAATCGCTCCCAACCGAGTGGTTCCGCCCTCTCACCTGGTGGTGCTGTGCCTCGCCAAGGCAGAGAAGGATGCCCCAGTTCGTGGTATGTTTCCCGTGGAGTGGTAAGTATGATCGGGGAACACAAGATATTTCCCAGAACCAGAGAGGAAGAACGACGCTTGCGGGCGAGCTGGTGAGAAATTAGCACCTTCAACAGTTGAGAAGCAGTTGATGGCCGCGAAGACAAAAGCTACAAAAAAGCTTGGAACGGGTTTTCGCGTTTTCGGACCCGATGTTTGATTGCTCAGTTCCGCTCATTGAGCAATGGGAGTTCGGCTAGCTTTGGGGAAAAGCGTCGTGAGATTGACAGTCTTCACCCCGGGTGCGCACACATTCGGGATACCAAGTCACCGATTACGCCGTCTAGGATTCGTGGGTTATTTGAACCAAGATTTGGTAGAACAAACAAGAAGCATTGGCATTAAAGGTGACTTACCTGTAAGGAGACTAAAGGTCTTCACGGCTCAGTTTTTTAGAGTTGCGGAATGACGAGTACTCGCGAGAACATGAGGCAAATTCACAGTAGCTTGTTGGCCAAATGTATGCAACGGCCCGACCACATCATCAAGGTTCAGCTGGTTCAGAGACCGTGTAAAGCAAGAAGGCGAAAACAAGCTGAACGTGCGGGCGAACAGACTGCGAACAGATGTTTATTCCCATAGCCGTTGCAGCCAGCGGAATTGCTCGGTATGGAAACTTAAAATCGCTTGACCCCAATGTGTGTGAATGTTATCTGATTATGGTACGATTGAGGGTAAATCAGATTTCTTTGGCTGTGAATCTTGTATACTAGATTCTGGCTCAAACTCCTTTCCATAAACAGAGAACAAGGTTAAACCGAGCCGTTGTGCTCATAGTTTGTGGGGCGAAGTCAATGCAAGATACAAATACTGGGTATACCTCTCCTTTCATTTTGGAAAGCAGGAAGAGCTCATACTTCTGAGTCTGCCATAAACAGCTCACCGCTCCTCTCTATTTCTTCCAGCGTGATATTGCTTCGATCACACATCCCACGGAAGATGCTATCTTCCTTGACCCACAAGTTGATAGGCGTGTCAAATTCCTGTTGAAGATATTTGAATGAGTAATTCTGTCATTGGAAAGATGGAGAACGGCAAGCGGAACATACCGCGACCTGTCCTTCGTTGAGAACTAAGATACGGTCATAAGATATGATTGTTCTCAAGCGATCTGACACGAGGTTAGCTTCCTACTATGGTGCATTCATGTTAAAGATAACACACGAGCTATACACAGGAGCGTGCGATCATGGAACTGCGTCTGTATTGTTCTCTGGATCTTGCTATCAGTTTCCAGGTCTACTGACGCACTGTGTATATAATGATCAATTGCAGACACATTGCAGGAATTAGACAACCCACGTGGCCTCGTCAAGCACGACCACTTGACTGTCTTTCACTAAAGCGCGAGCAAGGCTGAGGAGAGACCGCTCGCCAACGCTGAGATTGGCGCCCTCGCCCTCAATCACTGTGTCCAAATCAATCCGACTGACACAGGCGAGAGTGCTTTCTCCTGTTGACACATTCTCTACAGAGCTGTAGTTGCTCGATGTGACCAAATATGATCTGCGAAGCGCATCCCACAAGGGTGCATCATCGTACAGAGAGAACGGGTCTAGATTGGATCGAACGGTCCCTAAGATATCACTACGTGAGTCTCAAATTAGGGCAGCGTAGTGTCATTCAAACGTACCACTGAATAAAAGTGGCTGAGTATGGCCAAGATGAATGACTTAGTGATTATTCACCATCAGCGAGTGCGTTACTCACTTCCTGAGGAATAATGGATATTTTTGAACGCAACTGTCTGAGCCCAAGAGTCGAGATATCGATTCTGGAAGGAGTGTTGGTGGTGCACGGCCGGTAAAATTACAAAAAAAAACTCACCCGTCAATGCTAATCGACCCTGAGTTGAGTTCAACGATGCGAAATAATGCCATCATCAACGATGATTTTCCGGCTCCCGTCCTGCTCTCCATCGTCAGCATTATCCATGAATGAGTGTAATTACTTACCTGCCGACCACGCCGATCTTCTCACCGCCTTTGACATTCAGCGAGACTCCGCGAAGGACGTTGGGCAAACCTGGTCTGTAGCTCATGACTACGTTTTGGAATTCGACAGCCCCCTGCGAGGGCCATGTGGACGGTGCCTGGACGTCCGTTTTTTCATAAGCTGCTTCTCGAGGGACTTCATCGTCTTCACTATAATGTACCACTGTGATTCAGTCGCTAGCATCAGCATTAATTCTTTCTTTTCATAAGCCTCGGATAGACCTACCTCTTTCTACGGCACTCATGTAATTCTATGAATCGTCGCCCGATCAATAGAATTCAAGAAAGGGGAACACGGTTTCGCTCACTTCGACCTCAGCAGATTGGCGCGTAAGCAAGCTGCAAAGTTGCGTCAGCGTCGCTATGAAGGAAATCAGCGAGCAGTGTAGGCAGATTTTGTCTTGAAACTCACTAGTGTAGGTCAGAACGAGACCAATTTGGGCAGCATTTAATGCAGAGACACCGACAACAGCAAAGAGAGCAACCTGGATTATATATTAGAAAGCCGAGAAAGAGAGACTATAAAGTGAGTGGATGACTGACTACGAAGACCACTATAGCACCGAGAAAATCGAGTCGAATTGCAAGCCATCTGTTGAAAACTAATGATCAGATGCAGGCATCTGTGAAAGGAAAACATCATTGCCTTTGGTTCGTCACAGTCAAGAACAGTGCACGGTTTTCCAAGTCGATATAATACTTATTATCACGTAGGAACCGAGGCAACTCGCCATAGCTGCGTATGGTCGAAAGCCCGGTCAAGGACTCCGAGAAGTGAGCGTAAAGAAGAGAACGCAGCATAGCATCTACGGCCATATTTGTTTACTGAACAGAAAACAGATATCAAAGAACACTTACCTAGGCGCTTGAGTTCCCGTGCACTCTCTCGATAGAACCCTGCAAAATAGCCATAACCAACACAGATGGCGGCGGCAGCAATGACTGAGCCAGATAAGCTTTTCAGCGCAGACGTTGTGAGCAAGCAAAGCTTACTGAAATAGTGTTCCAAAATAGTGATGATGATGATGGCGCCCAGCACGTTAGCAAGAGTGATTGCAACTACGCGAGACTTGTGAATATTGTAGCACATAAAGGGTTGTGTTCTGCTTACACAGCCGCATAGATACTGAGTGTACGCTGGAAATCAGATTGGGACGTGGTGACAAAAAAGCGGTGCATACCAGGGAGCTGATTGTCGATTGCTACGAGATGATAATACGTCAGCCTGCCTGTCTCTTGTCCTGAGCCGATACGTACAATCGAAGTCTTTTCCAAATACATTTACGATTCGACCTAGCGGCTACGACTACAATTAGAAAAGTTGTGATTTGAAAGAGGCGTACTTACTCTGGTATCAAAGAATGACATTGGAGCGAAGAAAATTTTGTTCAGAGCATCGCTATGCAAGTTCTGGGAGACGAAGAAGGCTAGCATGTCCATGGAAAGACCCCTATGCCAATTGTCAGGCACAGAATGTTTAAAGGAGAAGCCGTAGACAACCGTACAGAGCAAGGGTGAAAAGCGTTTGCGAGACACCAAGACCAGCGTAAAGTATTTGGTAGAAGGATGACGGGCGATTAAACTGGCTGCGGAGCGTCTTGAGTTAGATATCCCATTGTCAATTTCGAGTACTCACTTAGCTGGCCACCACACCAAGGTGTATGAGTTCATGATTTGGCTCCCTTGCATGAGGATCATGAAAAGGACGATTAGTGGGCCAGTCACGCGACCATTGCCCGCCATGAGATAGGTCCAGTTGACTGAGAAGACCAGGCACGATATTAGCATTGCTAGCAACCGTCATGGAGGTGAAAGTTATACTTCGCCAAGGAACGGAACCTGTCTCCCTCGTCTCAGCAACTATGAGTCTCCCTTCCAGTTTACCATTCTTCACATCACTTTTTTCGGCTAGTTTCCTCTTCAACTGGGCTATATCCACGCTGCTGTCCACGTTCCCACCATGATCCTCTTGCTGCTCAGTCCCCCCGCCACCACCAAATTCCCTGTCTAGCCGAGCGAACTCGCCGCCACGACTGACGAGCTCATCGTACGTCCCTTGCTCCGCGACATACCCACCGTTCAGCGCATATATGTAATCACATTGCGGGAGGAAGTGTAGCGCGTGCGTGACAAGAATTACCGTCTTGCCGCGGCCTCGCAAGGCGCCGAGAATCGCGTTCGTAAAAAGTGAACGTCCGACGTGTGCATCGACTAGTTCTCATATGAGCAGATTGAATGGAATAGAATGAGCCCACATACCAGCCGAGAGAGGGTCATCAAAAAGGACGATGTCCGCGTCGAAATACAGAGCACGAGCAATATTTACCTACCACACATCGGTCAGCTTTGAGAGAGGACATTGATAGGAAATTAGACTTGCCCGTTGCTTCTGGCCACCGCTCAAATTAATCCCCTTTTCCCCGATCTATAAATCAACATGGATTGGTGTGATGCATGTTCGGATGTGCAGAATCAAACTGACCTCAGTCATGTCTCCGGCAGGAAGTACATCGAGATCTGGCAACAAGCATGAGTGCTCGAGTACTTTCCAGTACTTATCTTCATCGAATGGCTGGCCAAACAGAATGTTGTCTCGCTGATAAAAGAGTCAGTAAACTCCTCGAATAATGGAAAGATACAAACTGGGCTCACGAGAGTAGCATTCTGCACCCAGGCGGTCTGCGGACAATAACCGACCCGACCACCAAATGAGACCTTCCCGCTGACAGCCCTCATCTCCCCGATCAAGCCTTGCAGCAAACTCGACTGCACGCTCAGACAATTACTTGAGTTGCACCACAATGAATTTCTTTCTGCAAAACGCGTACCTTGCCGCTGCCAACAGGGCCTACGATTGCAATAAGGGTGCCCCTAGGAACATCCATCGAGACACTTCGCACCTGGAACGGCCTCCGCTGGACAGGTAGCGTCTCTGTCGAGGAATCACTGCCATCGTGTCCCTTGCCGTCCTTGCCGTTCGCGTCTTCTTCGATAGCCCGAGCTTCCTCCCACTCGAAGGTCGCGTTTTCAACGTGAAGACCGAGTTCCTGGTCAGTGTCCACAGTGATAGGAGCCTCGGGCATCGTCTCGGCGCGGAAGAGATGCGCAACGCGAACGAGCGCGTTATTGGCGTCTGTGATGGCAGAGAGCGCACGTGGAAGGAACATCATAGGTTGTCGGAGGAGCTAGAATAATGCAGCATCAGGAGCAATATGGCGATATCATAGAACGGCAGGAGTGTGATATTTACCTGAAAGAGACTGAAGGACGAGAATATGACAGCGGGGTCAAAAGAATTAGTAGTGAGCGTGTAAGTAATGAATGACAAGCTGGCCGCAAGCACAGGAATAGAGTAGGCGAACGCGATGCTATGTCATCACCGATGCGACAACAACAAACTTTCAGTTGGCATTCCTCTTAATTCGAAATGTGAACTTACTTCGCAGAGCGAGCGAACTGGATCTTACGCACGCCTTTGAGCTCATTCTTTCGCGTGTCAAAAATACGCTGTAAGAATGGCATCTCGTACGTGAAGTACTTGACCACGCGCATGGCGCCTTATCGTGCAGATCGCATATTTAGAAACTGCGCCTGTCGAAGTTGAAAGGCACTTACCAAGAACTTCGAGAAGTAATCGGGCCCTGCGGTCCGTCCACTTCATCGACTCCTTTCGAATCCTGAATTGCATCGCCATGACACGTTGCTGAAGGGGAGCTATAAACAAGAAAAGGGAAAACCCTGCTAAGGCGGAGGGGCCGAGCTAGTTGCGGAGGGTGGTATATGAGAATTAAAACTGAAACAACGATAATAGGGCTGACCTGGATCAAAAGAATAATAAGGCAGACTGTGACTTGAATAGGCGCGGTCCACGCTAATTTCGGAAGTCAGAACAAGCTCGAACAATCGCAATCAAGCAGAAATGACAAACCAGCATGCTAAGGTCAACACCAATACGGAATCTGTTACCTTTCCGGCAACTGGTTTTCGAAGAGAACAGCACTCACGAACCACTGCGCGCACGCGTCAACGCGGCTAATCTGTAAGGAATAATGGTATTAGCATTGCGCCCTATCCCCAGGCGTGACCCAAAACTCCGAAACTCACATCGGACGAGATATGATTGACGATCTCAGCGTTAGAGAACTGTGTCCGCGATTTTGGCGTGAAGAGCACACCACGCTTGTAAATGGACGATGTCAGTGCGCCGCGGGCTAGGACACCGGTCGTCATCGAGCGCCAGAAGAACTGCAAGTTTGTAAGTTACCAGAGTAGGTTCAAGTTGAAATCATTGAGCAACAATCCAGACGGAGTTCGAGAGGATATCAGGGAGAATCACCTGGTGCTGACAGACGCTCGTAAGAGCTGTGAGGAAGAACAGGCCGAGCGCCATCCCGACTCCTCGTCCAATGTTTGGTGGCTTCTCGCCAGCATCCTTCGCGGCAAGGGCTTCTTTCCCGAAGTTGATGATCGCCTGAGGGTTTGGGGTTAGGGCCAAGTTGGGAAAACAAGTCACCAGGCATACCTTGACGAGTAGAGGACCCATCAACTGCATAACATCACCCGTTACCTGCACAGAGAATTCCGATCAAGCTTTTAAGTCAAAAAGGAGATCAAGTACCTTAAACAGCCCGCCCACCCAGAATGACCATCCGAACGTATCATTCAGCGCCCATGCGAGGCTCGCCTCCTTCCTACCAGCACTCTCTCTCCAACCCGCCTCCAGACTCGCGCGCCGCTTCTGCCTTCCCCGTCCACTCGCCAGCGCACGTACGTTCCAGAGCGCGCGCTTAAGTACACTTGCATTGATCTCCCCACTCGCAAGGCGCGTGTTCCACTCATTAGCCTCCTGCATACGTCGGGACCATGCCTGGTCGAGCTTTTCTGAAAGACCGTGAACTTGTCGAGATTCGTCAAGTTTCCACAGATCTGTCGCTTGAAGTGTCCGCTGATAGCCAAGGACCTAGACAGGGCCGAGTCAGAAGCCAAGGCATCGAAGGAGATCATTATGAAGAAGCACCATGATGTCGGTAATCCATGTGTAGGTCAATTGGGAAAGAAGAGATGCGTTCGCGAGTGGGATGAACTGTGCGCGTGGTTGAAATCTTCTCTCAGAACAAGAAAGTGAGGAAGTCTGAATTGAGTACGCACTTTTGCCTCGTCGAAAGACAAGGGAGCCGGGGATGGGGGATCTTTCGGTAGCCTGGGAAGAACAATCAATCGCCGGCACTTCGTGCGTGTCTTCACGATCGACTACATGGCAATCAGCTCACCACAGCTGCCACCAATGGCCACGGAATCGGGCGCGCTGCACACCGGCAGCCAAGTGAACCTGAGGAGTGGTCTCGTGGATGGGATCTGGCGGAGCAGAGTCGCCTTTTTTTTCCTCCATTCGTGATAGTTTGAAAGGAGAGGGATGGGTGAGGAGGACTTAGTCGTCGATAGCAAGGGTAGGGCACGGCCCTCCGAGCGTCCCGAACTTAAGTAAAGAAAGTAGTGGAAAGGTGGATTCGCGTAATCGAAAAATGCATGGTGATGTACGGCACGTCAAATCATCCTCCCCGAACAAACATAGCAAGGACCGCGCAGCGGAAGGCCCGTCTAAGCCGGGTAGCGTCGTGATGTTGACACGAGGGAATGCATTCGCGCCATTCGGAGAAAACCGTTGAGGAGACCACACCGGTAGCAGGGGGAGGAGATCATGAGGCTTCTAGAGCATGAGAGAGGGATCTGGTGAGCGATTGGGGAGCAGACGGTGAAATGAATCTGGAAATGGGGCGACAGGGTCCGAGTGAGAAAACGTATAGGCTGTGTGATTCGGAAGAGGAGCTTGTGGAAAGAACGTCGTCGCATTCCTTGCGCGCTCACAGCGTGGCTGAAACAGCCGTTCCCCGCCAAGCACGCCCGCCACCCTGGCGCGTCGCCAGCCGTGGCCTCGTCCTGCTGGCCCTGATCAGAAGTCGAAGCACGATAACCATCTTATCTGATATGATTATTCTGATCGCCTCGCGCTCGTCATCTCCCTCTCTTGAAAGTCATGCCGTTCGTGCCCATTCTGACACCCATCCCAACCCCCCACAATGCTCTCACTCTCCTCGCTGCCCCCGCCTGAGCGCGCTGCCTTCGCTACCACTGCGCGGCTCTTTTCCTGCCTCGTCACCGAGTCCCTCGTTCGCGCCCTCTACTTCCCCTTCGCTGGCTTCGAGGCGACCGGCGTCACCATCATTCTCTCCGGCAGCACTTCCGCAAAGTCTCCCAAGGAATGTCCGGTGTACGCGTCAGATGACGTGCTCGCCGTGATTCCGCTACGACACGTCCCCGTGTTCAAGCATGATTCCTCTGACCCACGAGCGCGCGAGATCGGATTGTTAGATCCCCTCGACATGCTACCGTTGGTTTTCGAAGTCTCTCAGTCCAACGATGGGACGCTCGATCCTGAGGTACCCTTCCCCCCCCCCTTGGAGGCGAGCTGATTTTTCCTGACTGATTTTACTTGTCGCGCAGCACGCAGATCTGTCAACTGGGATACTGCGCAAGCTTGCCGGACCTGGATGGAAGCTCTCAGACGCAACAAGGCTTGTCGTGTCTACCAGCCCGGTCTCTCTGTGGGACAAATTTGCTCTCAGCATCGGCCTTGAGGCCGATCTACGCGTCGACATCGCTGAGGAGCTCGCCAGCTCTGTCGTATGGCAGACTTACTCCTACGAGCACCCTCCTCGGGCACCATCCCTCGATCCCCGAGCATCGATTGGGAACAGTCCATCGTCGAAGGCCACCCTACGCACCCCGTATGTCTGCTTATTTGTCTCGTAAATCTCCGACAACATCTCACGGTCCACAGATGCACAAAACACGGGCTTTCTTACCCCCATCACGCCGATCACGCCTGGGAGCTACGATCTGTACACTCCGCGTGTTCGGCTCATTGCCCTCCCTCGGACGAGCCTGGACATCACCGGCGACTTCGAGAACTACACGCAAGACATACTTGACGGCGCTGCAAGGAACGCGCAAAAGCCGCTCGAGGTACCCGAGGGATTTGTCGTCGTGCCCGTCCATGAGCTGCAGGTGCATCACATCCAGGACAAATTTCAGGAAGCCAAAATATTTCCCGAGGAGTTCAGCGTAGCTGCACGCGCACAACAAAGCATACGGTATTACCTTCTCCGTCACAGCGCCTTTCAATTTGTTGATGTGAACGGATATAGGTCTATGATCCTACCGGGTACACTCACGGATACGTCGCTCAAGCTTGGCGTCGGAATCAAACTGACGTCCGCCGTCCGCACGATCTCCCCAGCCTCCGCATACCTTGGCCCTCGCTTCTCCTCGCAAGTCGTCCCGGTGCTGAAGATTGACCGAAGTATTTTGACAGTCGCGCGAGAGCTCGCGAGCGTCGTGCATACCCACCCCAACGGCGAGATCGCGAAGCACTGCGCTACGATCGTGCGCGAGTGCCACGAAAATGTGAGCGAGGCGCGCGGCGGCGAGCGTCTCATTGTCTGCACGGCACTGGTCGAGAGCGGCCACGCGGACGCGCCCGACGGCGTCCCAAGCGTCGTCCGCGTCTTCAAACTGGACACCGAAGCGAAGCGCATCGCTTGGCTCGACGAGTACGTCATACCCCTTCCCGTCTTCCTCCCCACCCCAGTTTCCCAGTACACACTTCCTTCTATTCGTCACGGCCACCTCTAATTCCGCTCATTTTCAAATGCTGAGTCCTCCGCCGGTCTACACAGGTTCGTGCGCGTCTTCTTCGCGGCCTTCCTCCCACCGATGCTCGAGAACGGTGTTGGATTTGAGGCGCACCCCCAGAATACGCTCGCGCGCTACACGTTGGCGGAACCACCCCGCCTGACGGGGTTCGTGATCCGTGACTTTGGCGGCTTGCGCGTGCACCCGCCGACTCTGCTCGCGTCCACGGGGGTCTCGCCTGACATCGCGTCTGGGCACTCGATCATCGCGGACTCGCTTGACGATGTCTACGCGCGCATGTACCATACCGTCGTGCACAATCACTTCCAGCAGCTCGTACGTGTACTTGGGCTGCACTACAACGGTAAGGGATGGGCCGTGGTTAGGGAGCGCTTGAGGGAGGCTGTGCCCGTTGGTCATCCGTTCGAAAAGGCGTGGTTGGACAAGGACGCGAAGACGGTACCTGGAAAGTGCTTCATGAGGATGAGAATGGTCGGGATGTACAGACACGTCAGCATCCCTATTCATTCTCTGTCTCTTCGACGGAAACTAATGGCTCTTGATCCACAGCATCTCCACTACCCCTTCCCGAACCTCCTTCAATATACCAGCGCGGAGGAAGAGGCATCGGCGTAACTTGTGAGGAGAATCGGAGTAACTTCAATCGTGACGAAGGAGAATTTCATCCACTCAGCTTACGACAGGATTCGTCGTCTTTGTGATCGGATATAGTAGTCTGCTTGGCATAAAGATTCTACTGTGTGTAGGTAGTTTGAACAACGAACTGGCTTCCTAAAAGGAAACGGGGTGCTAGGAGGCTTCTTGCCAAACGAGAAAGTGGAGCCAACAGACGTTGCGAGTTGCCGAAGGCGTCGTAGCGGATGGTCGCGGACATCATAATTCGTTCCCGATTGGGCAAGACGGAGTGCTGCACCCGGCCGAGCAACTTAATCTGACAGAAACGCTCACAGAAAATATGATGGTGCTGCGGATCCTCATCGTCATTTCAGAATTTGGAGGTGGTGATGACCTATGCAGAATGAGCGCCCATGGAGGCCAATAGGCATCATAACTCGGGAAGTCAGAAGAAATTTCCGTGGACATTCCTCCTGGCGAATCGGAAACAAGAACAGTTGCTAGTAGGTCACCATTAGACGACTCCAGCCGTACTCTGTTTCCAAATGCTGCGCTTAATTCGGGTGTGAGCTAGAACTCAAATGCTTAACCGGAACCTTGCGTTTAAGCTCGGTAGCTCACGGCGGCCACCCGATTCAGAGGGCTTGGCAGACCTTGAATTAAGACATGACGATCTATGGAGTCGGGATGTCGTGTACGATCTGGTCGCTAGTCAGAGAAGCGGCGTAAGGTGAACTCGGGCGCAGCGATGCAAAGAAGCAGGGTCAAAAGTGTCTTTTTTCAAACAACGCCTTGTCCACGTTTGTTCAGGGGTGGGTTCATTTTCTGCGAGGGTGTTCTGATGCAGCCTGAGGACCGAGACCAATGAGCCATCAGGCGCTCAACAATGTCAAGTTGGACATTTTCATCAAACTTTCGTCATGCATTGAGTAGGCACGGCGGGAATAGATGAAGGAGCTCCGCAGACTCCATCGAGATTCTGAGTACTCACCGGCTGGGACCTGAGGCGACCGTATTGCCGTAGAGCAGGAACGCTTGAATCTGCCGCATCGTCGTGTTAGCACCTTACCGTGGCGGCGGACTAGTGAGAAAAGACCATTGGAGCACCGCACGCACCCCTTGTTGGAAATGACGCAAGGAGAAGAAGAGTATTGTGAGTGCACTACCGTGTCCACGGGACTGGGCACAGTGCGACAGTCGTAGGACTGCGAAGTTCGCAGGAATGCAAAAGAAGTAAAATTGCGAGGGAAACACAAACCGTGGGCGAGGGTGGTGTGATACTCGATGCTAATACTCTCTCAGATGACTCCACGTTGTCACTGGTCAGTGAGGGACGATGACAACCCTTGGACACCCTCGCGCGCCGAAAAGAATGTGATAATGCGCAGGCAGATTCTGATTGATGCGTAACGTGTGGAAGCACGAGTGACGAGAGGCGGAGAAAAGAGGAAGAGACGGAGCTAAGAAACGGTGGACGACGAGGGCCAAGGAGGGACAGCGCGTGATCTAAGCGAGAGCCGGTGGGAAAGATGATCAATCGCGGGGCGAATAGATAAGATGGAATCTTATCAGATGGGAAAGTCGCGACCATCTGAGATTTGCGCGGGCACCATGGCGGATCGATGTTCTCCAGTCCAGATGTATAATTACCCCCTCTTTTCGACCCATGCTCGCTACCTATCCTCGCCTCCTGTGCCTCCACCGTTCCTCCGACGACCCACGTTCGTCACCCACATCATTTATTCCCCGCCTTTTGACACCCATCACATCACTGCTCCCCCCTGTCTTGTACCTCAGCTCTACGCCCACTGCTCTCATAGATACCCCTCGCCATGACCGTCATCATCTCCAACCCCTTTCCCGCCGCTCACCTCGGCCCCCAGAAGGCCATGCTCGCGCTCGATGCACTGACTTTCAAGAAAGATTCTGTAGGGCTGCGCACGGGAGCCGAGCTGACGACGGCCTCGGCCGCCGCAAGCCTCGCGCCCGCCGACAGAGCCGCCTTTGCAGTCACCTCGCGCCTCCTCGCCTCCATCGTCACTGAGAATCTGCTCCGGGCTTTTTACGTCCCTGTTGATGCAGAACACTTTGCTGGTGTCTGTGTCATCCTCTCTACCCATGTCATTGGCGAGCGTTCTGTGCTCGAGCGGTCCCTCCGACCATCTGATGTCTTCGCCATCATCCCCCTTCATCACGCTCCTGTGTTCAAGGGCGAAAATAGTGTCCACGGTAGGCCCGTATGGCTTCTGGACCCGCTCGACATGCTGCCTTCAGTGTACGAGCTTCGCGACCGCCAGCCCAATGACCCCCTAAACGTAGGCCATATATCATCTACAACGACCTTGGCACTCACAAATTTCTTTTCGTAGAACGACCTGCACACGGCCATACTATCTAGCCTTGCACCCCCTCCTTGGGAGCTAGGTACCTTCACGTCGCTTTCTCAAGCCCTGGACCCTCTACACTGGTGGGACAAGTTTGCTGACACCGTCATGATGGGAGACGACCTCCGTGCAAGCATTGCCGGAGAAATATCGAGCTCCTATGTCTGGCAAAGTAAGCCTAATTCTCCATGCCAGTTCTGTTTACCGTACTCACCTCAGTATATTATAGGAGCTGTCTATCAAAACCCTCCACGCTGCCCAACGCTGTCTTCCCCGTCAATTGAATGGGAGCAATGCTTGGTAGAGGGCCACCCGACACATCCGGTAAGTCCAATATAGCATCGCTGTTGCCGCCGGTTGTGTCAGCGAATAGCCTATTAACGTTCTTTGACAGATGCATCGGGCGCGCCGCACACTCGCCCCCCTGCCGTCCCTGACACCAGAGACGCGGGACTGGTATCATCCTCGCATCCGATTCGCGCTCGTTCCGCGCGAGCGCGTTGACGTTCTTGGCCCTTTCGAGCAGGAGATCGCTGCGCTCGCACAAATCGCCGCAGCCCGAAGCGGGACAAAATGGCCCCTCGAGGGCGCGGACGACCGCTTGATCATGCCCATCTACGATCTGCAGGTGGCGAATCTGCAAGCGAAATTCGATGGCATCGAGATGCTGGACGAGGCTTCAGCTTGGAGGCTCTCGGCCAGGCTAGCATCCGGTACAGTTTTTCAGCACCATTGTAAACGCAAAGAGAGTTGACGAATTGGTTATCTTCTAGAACGGTCGTGATCCCCGAGGCACCGCACTTGGCACTCAAACTTGCCGTCGGCATTACTGTCTCCTCGGCATTGAGGACAATCTCGCATTTCACGGCGAACCTGGGTCCTCGATTCTCGGAGATCATCCCCAAACTCCATGTCGACACCGACCTCCTCCATCTTGAGCGCGAAACCGCCAGCGCAATCTGCATGCGGGACGCAGCGGGTAACACAATCAGCCCTGACACCGTGAAGCACTTCACAGCCGTCCTGCGAAGCCCATATGTTCCGAAGGAGAACGAAGCGGTGATCATATGTGCGGCGTTGTCGGAGACTGGCCATTGCAACGTGCCAAGCGGCGTCTCCGTAGTGCAACACATTTTTGACCTGAACACGGATGAAAAGCGGCTAAGTTTCTTCGACGAGTTCGTACATCGACTTTTTCTATTTGGGAATAGATGCTTACGATGCTTCAACAGTTATGCTCGCATCCTCGTGGACGCAGTCCTTCCTCCGCTGCTGCTCGACGGCCTCGCCTTCGAAGCGCACCCACAGAACACGCTTGTGCGTGTCTCGCGCAGCACAGGCAAGATCACCGGCTTCGTCCTACGTGACCTCGGCGGGTTGCGCGTGCACCCACCTTCTCTGGCCGCCTCCATCGGTGCGCCTTTCGAGTTTCTTCCGGAGCACTGTGTTGTCACGGGCACGCGCGAGGAGGCCGCGAAGAAGCTGTATCACACGCTCGTCCACAACCACTTGCAGCGCCTGGTGCGCGTTCTCGGCCTGCACTACGACGGCAGAGGCTGGGAGATCGTGCGCGGACATATGGAACGACACGTGAAGCAGGGCAACTGGCTGTGGGACGTGTGGATGGGCGAAAAGGGCAAGAGCGTGTCAGGCAAGTGTTTGGTACGAATGAAGATTCAAGGCTTGTACCGTGACGTGAGCCCCTCTCTTCCTCTGTTCATTTTGACAATGCTGGTCCTCACATTGTTTGTCACAGTCGGTCTACGAGCCGTTCCCTAACATGATCCACTACCGTCCGCAGCAGAAATGAGATGGTCGAGGGCTTTCGGCTATGGCATAGATACCCAATGAAAAATCGTTCGTTGTCGACTACTACCAATGAGCGGAATGTGGAGCACACTTAACTGTACTTATACTTATTCATCTCAAAATGGAAGCCTATTATCACTGTTTCTGAATCACAGAGACCGTTTTGCGGCAGTGTTATTGCTTGAATTGCTTCACGCTTGTCCATCGGCTTTATACTTCAAGGTTCGAGGTACCGATGTGGATTGCACCATCAATGCTAGCTTGGAAATTGAACACGAGTATCGCAACACCATACATGCTACGGGGATCGTTTGGAGTTTATGGCTAGTTAGGGTATACGATGATCCTGTCAAGATCAGCAGCGTAGTCTATAGAATATGGTCAACATGCGGGAGAATAGAGGGATGAGGTACACCACAGGTTTGTGTAAATTGATAGATGCTCACTGGTGCCAGCAGAGCCGAATGTGATCGAGTTACTGCCCGACCGCAAGGTCAACTTCACGGGAACACTGATGATGACGTGAGTGCCGCCAGTGTTGGGCTGGTCAACAACGACGCTCGATCCGCCGTTCACACTAACCGATACTCGATCAATAGCCCATGTTCCACGAGTATCAACGCAAACGCACCTGACTGTCGTGTTTCTCCAAGAAGAATCAGCATTGGCATAATACAGAGCCACCCATTGAGCCGCGCCGGTGCCTTGGACATTATTGAGCGTCACGGTTCCACCGTTTCCTTTATCAAACGAACGTTCATCGCCGTTTGCTGAGCAAATAATACCACGACCCACCAAGGTACCCGACAGCCCCGCCCCCGGAGAACGAAGGATCCGAGAACAACACTGCGGCCCCACCCAGTGTACCGTTCTCTGCCTCGTAGCTGGTTCCGCTGATAGTAGAATAGGTGCCTGCGACCAGCATAAATACTAAATCACATCAACCACCTGCCAATCCGTGACTGACCGGCACCGAGGTTGACTTTCCAGACGTCAGCATGTACGATCTGTGGGCTACCACTCGACCAATCGAGCGGGTACCATATGTACCGGCTGCTGCCGAGTAGACTGGGACGCCACCGGTCGCCCATGTAAATGGCATTGGATCCAAGGGGCAGATCATAGTTGTTTTGAGAGAACCAGGTGCGTGTGTTCGAAGGTGCAATATCCGCCTGGGCAGACCAATTGCCAGACAGAGACTGCAGGACAAGGTGTGAGTGCGAAGATGGGAATGTCCTGCGGATAATGAGTCCTTACCGAAGAAAAGTAGAATTTATTAGGGTTGGGATCCCAGCCGCTTGTGTGGGAGGCGAAGAGGTAGTAGACCTGTCAAATCCGTGAAAATCATCAGCGACAATGGCGACCTTTTCCATCGATTCACGCACGCCGTCCCTCTTGACAATACCAGGGGCTTCCAGAGTAGCGCCTTGGAGGAGATGGGCCGTTCATACATCACAACCCAAACAGTTTCGTTCATAACACACCTGTAAGGACGTTCACTTGTGTCGTCGCATTGTAATAATCAGGATCCAGTTGGGTTATCTTGAAGTTCTGATTATTGTCGGACGCATAGAGAAGGTATGACGTCTGCGCAGCTGCATACTCTGATGAGTTCACCATTCGCGGCAGAGCTGGAGATGCTTACTGTCATCTGGTTATTTCGTCAACGTATATTCGAATCAATTGAGGCATCACTAAAATATGAACGGTTAACACACCATCTTGGAACAAGCCCATGTCACGCGAGTCTTTGCCGAGAGGTTTCCAACTTGACTTATATGTGTAAGGACCACATGGCGAGTTGGCTGTGGCCACTCCGACCATAGCCGCACCATAGCTGCAGAACCTTGAGCATTCACATAAAAGATAATGGTGACTCCGTTCTCACTTGCTCGAGTCCGAATGGAACCACATGACGTATTCAGAGTTCTAGAGAGAAAGGACGCAACATGAGGCGATGAACAACATGTTCAATGGCGAGGGTATCACCTTGGCATTGTACAGGACTGTCACGAGTAATGGTTCAAGGTTTGCTCTGGGAGGTCATCTGCACACATACCTTTGGGTCTCTCCACGATATCGGACGTCGAGATCATGGTGCCATCGACCGGCGTGAGTGCATCATTCTGGCGTGCCCAGCTCACCAAGTCCGTCGACTACAAATACGACAGGGATCGAGATGTCAGTCTTGGCAGATAGGCTCAGTTTTGCGGCAATCCTTCTGACCGAGTAGCACGACACGGCTTTGAACAGTGCACTGTTGGCCGACTTGTCCTCTCCGAACCAATAGTAAGTGCTCCCGACCTAACGAGCAACGAAAGTGGTCAGAATGGCATACACGGGACGAGACAGGTGGCACTCAGGCGTACTTTGAGAATCCCACCACCATGGGCCTGAATAACATTCCCACTCGTATCGGTCCAAGTCGCACCAGGAACGATCACCTGAGCGGCCGTGAGCGTAGAGGTGATGAGCAGTGTCAAGACGCCTCTTGAAAATAGCGAATTCATCATTATAGCTGGCATCCGACCACCATGACGTCCAGTATGCAACGCTTATATACAGAGCCCGCTCTTCTGAATGCGAAGCGTTACCGGCCCTCGCCCCGAGGCTATCCCATATGGCTCAGCATGGCCGAAGAAGAAGAGTTTCAACTTGCTCAGTACAAGCGCTCCTGGCAGGCTCGAGAGTACCATGGGATCGTATCACAAGGGAGGATTGTGACCGGCGCATAGAGATCTGCAGACTTCCAAGGTTCAGGACAGGTACCTGAAGGCGTGTCCTTTCGTCACGCAGAGGGAGAGCGGCCCGTCATCGGAACATCGTGTCGTTCGTCAAGCAGCGTATCCTGAGAAGATCGCAGCACCGGCGCATCACAGCGATGCATAGAAGTGGGGTTTCAGCTATGAAAAGTGACACCTACCAATTTCATGAAGATTATCCAGGATAAGTCAAATCCGCCCGTCTTCTTCAGTCTTCCACCGAGAGTCGGGGCAGTCAACTGGCAGTCACCACGCACCGCGTCGGCCCGGTACACGGCACGGTGGAGCTGGAGCCTTGAAGAGCGAACAAAAGTATGCCAACAATCATATCAGATATGATTTAGAGAAACACAAGTATGCAGTCGAGACCTTGGAAGCTAGTAAGTTAGCTTCCAGTGCCGGAATAAGCAGGAAAAATTGGAGCAGTGAGAAGTTACGTCATCGATCAATGTGCCTAATTTGCCTCCGCTGGGCTTTCTGCTTAGGTTTCTTGAGTGTTCTTGTCCTTGTAGGCAGCCCGGAGGGTAATAAACTGGTATTAAATACTACTGATAAATAGATCTGCAAAATATTTCGCACTATGAAAACATAAGATTTTGCGAGTAGAAATCACCCTCGAGACCTCAAGAACCAAATGGTTTCTCGCAACGCTCGTCAAATAAATGCCAGAAATAAAGATATACCTCATCCCTCTTTGAACACGATGCATCCCTACCATGCACCAGGCATCCCAATTCCCACAGGATGTCCCCCTTGCCTCGATTGAGAAGCGACAGGTCCCGGATCCACCACGCCTAGGTTCAGCTCCATATCTAACTTTCTAGCCAGTTCTGCGTCTCGCTCTTCTTGTTCCCTGCGAATATTTTCTTCTGTATTTGGCTCAGGTGCAGGATTCGGCGTATGAACGGGTTGTGGAATGCCCGGTGAGGGCACATGGCGAATGTCAAAGGGTGAAATGTCACGTGGGCGGTGGTGTTTACTTGCACAGGCGGTGGAAGCGGGAGAGGAGACTGGTAACGGTTTAGGAGGTAAGGATCTGGAAGATCTCTGTCCCTATCAAGTGTTGATTGAGCTGTAGGGTGTGAGTAAGGAGAATATTCGGGTGCTTGAGGTGTGGGGAACGAGAACGAGGAGGAATATGGCACATTCGCTGTTGCATGCGGCGTCGAATATGTCGATGGAGGGGGGTATGATGATGCAGTAGGCGCCGGAATTGATGTCGAGGGATAGTAACTAGTCGCCTGGGGAGCGCCGTAGTTAGGCACAGACGGTGCAACATACTTAGGCGCAGAGGGAGAGGCGTAGTCCGGCACAGAGGGCGTAGTATAATGAGGTGTATGTGCATGGGGAGGGCTGTAATTTGGCCCAAGGTGTGGCGGATGTGGAGATACAGAAGGCGTCTGATAGCCACCCGAGAATGGTGGGGGATATGGAGACTGGGATGGTGGTTGGCTGGTCAGAGACTGGCTATGACGATGACTTGATGAGGATGCATTAGGCGGCTGAGAGATTGTCGACGAAGGATAATATGACGTGGGACGTTGGGAGGGCGCTGCAGGAATTCGTGGAGTCTGAGTTGGGCGCAGGCTGCTTCCTGGAGGTGAAGGCGCCCGGTATCCACCAGAAGCGGGAGAGACTCCGGGTGCCTCTAGATACCGTGAATAGATTGTTGGGTCAGGAGGCACAGAGCGAATATCTCCAGCGGGTTGAAGTGCCCGGGGTGGCCCCGCCCGCAGGATAGAAGGAAGAGGCTCCGGTTTCTGTGCAGTGTCTTCAGGAAGGGGAGGTAGAGGAGCCAATTTCGTATGGGGCGATCGGGATGGACTGCGAGACTGGGGTAGAGGGAGGAGCTGGGAAGGTGGAGAATGCGAAGATGTAAGCTGAGGAGATGTAGATGCTGAAGAGCTTTGCAGTCTTTGTTGAGGAGGGTTCTCTGGTATCTGGTTGAAAGCGGGGAGGCCGCCAGGGCGCGCAAGCCTCTCGTTCGGTTTAAACTTGGATTGGCGCCGGTTAAGAGGCGCAGGACCAGCAGCGAAGAAAGTCATTTCAAGGTAGACTTCTCCTCTCTGAGCGCCGTTGAGCGACAATGGAACCCAGTCTGTCGTTTCACAATTCAAGCTCAATATTAGGGTGCGGCATGCTTGCTAGAAGCCACGTACCATCGAATTCCCCTGACTGTAACGTCGCGGCAATATCGACTCTGCCCTCACCGAGCAGCTCATCCTCTTTCTTCTCCTCGGCCCAGCAAGATATCTCGAGACTCCTGGTCTTCACCGAAGTATCCCTTGAGATCGGAAAGCGAAACTCAGCATCCCAAACGGGGTGCTGACCACCTTTTGGATCAGCCTTGGTCCTCTTGACCGTACCGTTCAACGAGATGCGGACATAAGGATCCTGTTTGTAAAACGTATGATTATCGATCAGATGCTGAGCTTTGAGGGCGACCACGACGAGGGTTCCCAGAATGTTCTCGTGAGACATGCCAGCGATGATGGTCAAAGTGGTGTTGATCTAGCGCCTGTGTCTTGATGCTTTTGTAGATGTTTGTTCCAATTTCGCCACTGCTTTTTTGCTGTGTTTGGCGCATATTATCGGTCAAAGCTGTGCCTGGCGGATCAGTGCAATTTGCTCTTCCCTGACCTGCCTTCAGCCTCTTCGCCACGTCGCCCATCGCGTCCTCACTGCTCAATTCATCATGTGTTCTTCGTGTTGAAACCCTTGCGCCTCTCCATGTTCTCCCAGAACATCCTCCAAGCGGCTCTATCTCAATCGTCTGATTCCTAGACTCCCTTGTGCGGCAGTGTTACAAAGTCATACAGCTGTTCTGCAGATTCCTGTTCCGTCATAGTACATCCGGATTTTCCTTCGCCGGCGCTACCCCACCGCAAGGAAATCATGACGGTGCGCCGCAGTGGTTTTAGCGCTGACTCAGACAGTCAGACTGACCGTCTTCAAAATGCCTGCGCGTCCCAAATTTTCTCCAAGACTGCTATCTCAGCTGGCAATGATGAATTGATCACAGCGACGCACACATCCAGGTCAGTTTGCTCATGTGCTCCGTGCAAAGGACACATTTCTCGACTGTGCCTCTATTCAACTAACGAAAGGACAGTTGCCCAGAAAATAGGTGAGACGTGGACTACTCCGCTGTTTGCCCTCCTTTCAAGCTGCAGGCTACATCTCTGTGCGCAGTAAGTAGTTGATATCCATGATTACAGGATCGTGGACCTTGAAGCAATGACAACTTGCGAGTAGGCAGTGGAAGCATTACATCAGTCGCGTGCAGATCCACAAATATATATGTCCGTAACGTTTGCACGTCTAGGTCTGACCATCTTCATCAAATCATACGCGACTCATCTCTGGTAGCCGACCTGGTGTCAGCCTTTCACGCGACAACTCGCCTCGATGGCGATTCTTCGACAGTCTGAGGTCGTAGACGAACGATAGCAGGTAAAAGGTGAAGCCGAAGCCGATGATCCATTCTAAGATACCTGAACATCATGGATGAGTCGTAGGCGATGGGTTTGTCAGAAACGTAGGACGTACCGCCAACATTCGTGTTCTTAAAAAGCGTTATCCCGAACGCGATGGCTAACGCGATGAGGGTGAGGGCAATTATGGCCTTCGCAATGTAGGCAATCTTCAGTGCTCTCTGATCGGCATAGCCCTTGCTCAACCATCGATACTAGAAATAGCAAGGTGGATGTTGCGTTTGATGAAAGGCGCAGCATAGAAAATGGGCATACCTCGGCAATAGTGAACAGAGCACTGAGCGCGACGCCAACTATGAATACGAGCAGAAACACGCGGTGCAGCGAAGGATGGCGCTTCGTGTCAAAACAAGAGAGCAGGATGAGTCCTGCGCCGCTGATAACGGAGCCGAGGATTGCGAGGTAAGAAAACGCGAATTCGCGCTTTCGCATGTCAGGATGCAGCCTTCCGGGGAGAAGACAGCAATTATGGCGTAAATAGTATCAGAAAGATTGACGTCACGCACCTGCCCGTGTGTCGTAGCAGTCGCTCAACGCTGAGCGAGAGGATAAACGAGACTGCTGTGACGCTGCATCCTGCTACGAAGAGAGGTTTTAAAATGTCTGCCCCGATGTCTGAGATGTACGGTATGGTGCCGTCCTCAGAAACATATATCGGCCGGCCCTGACCCACCCATGTCAAGATCATGGAAAGTAGCGTGCCTATGGATGATCAGCTCTCATCACTGTCCTACGCCATGGCATACTATTGACACGAACCGAACCAGATGAACGCTCCAAATGCAGGAATCCAGACATATGCCCAATGATGGTATCGGTGCGCAAAGAGGGCCATGTTCAAATTACTTTGATGTAAATAACTCCCTACCGTGTGGTCGCTTGGAGAGGTGGGTGTGTAGCAGGCAGAGTTCACTCTAACCTCTCACCTACAGTATCAAAACATTCAGGCTGTGTCTGAGCTGCACGCCTGAAGCGGAAGTCTGCCTGACGTCATTGACCGGCTCCAGCACTGCCTATGTCCCGCCACACATCTTTCGGGAGTTTGATTGCTTAATCAGTGCGTTCACAAAACATGTCACGCAGTAATCGATTGTGTGCAGCGTTCTGCTGGTAAATGAAACAGAGGAAAACAAGAGGAACGTAAGAGATAGTGGATAGCGGCATAAAAGGACAGTGATAACAACAAGAGGAACCAGAATAAAGAAAAAACAGAGAAGACGGCAATAGAGGGTCGCAGATGGCAAGTAGTTGTAGCCGCTGACCGAGAGAGGCAGATTGGAGTGGAGTGAGTATGGAGAATGGGCGAATGCACGCAGCACGTCAAGCGGCAATAGGCACGGCGATAGGTGTTTCCGTCTGATGAGGATTTCCAGGTATCTGTGCAAGCTTTCTGAAGATCTGTAACGAGGAAAATCAGGCAGACATCCAACAAAAAGCACATGTAGCGTACCTTGACAAAGACGTCCGCCGTTTGACCACCGCTGACCGCCCATTTGCCATCTATGATCGTAAAAGGTACGCCAGTGACACCCTTTTCGCGGGCCTCAGCGACCTGCTGCTCAACCTGAGCTAGACATTCATCGCTCTTGAGAAAAGCAACCGCCTAAAGAAAATAGGAAAGTTCCAGTCAGCGCACTGACATCATATCTGCTCATGCAGGCACGTAAGGCTAAAGGGAGACGAGCGCATCGTGTAACCTATCCTGTGACGCACCGGCCTTACTAAGAAAATGAAGACATGAACAATCACCTCGTTCTTGGACATCACGCCTGCGCACTCCGCCATCTCTGAGAGATTCCCAATATCGGCAATGTCTTGCTCTTCCTCCATGTAGGCCTTGAATATAAGCCGTATCAAGGCTTGCTGTACAGACGAACCGCCGACTTGCATGGCTTTCATCGTGAGCCGGTGCGCGCGAGTCGTCTGACTAACTTTGCCGTTGAAGGAGCTATTCGGAGGGATCATGTGAGCGAGGAAAGGGTATCGTAGCAAGAACAATTGTCTGTGGAAATGGAAGGAGCTAGGGGTCTGATGGGTATGGAGTCCTAATACATGCATGAGTCATCCCAAAGGAGATACAGGGCAGGACGACGCCTGCTAGAATGCACCGACGGATGCTAATTCCTGGTTGCAGGCTTGTGAAGCGCCACATCATACCCGAAATCAAGACAAAGGGGGAGGGGGGACAACGCAGAAGAATCGCGCTCACAAGTTAATCCCTGCAGTCTCACCTCTCGCCGTCGCCATCTGCACTATGGCATCACTCTTCGGCTTTCCAAACTTGCTCATCAGCCATTCGTGCTTGTCGATGGCATCGTCCGTCAGCGCAGGATGCAGAATAAACGGGCGGTATTCGAGCTCGAATAGGACGGGAAGCGTGGCGCATTGTGAGATCGCGGTCTGCAGCTCGCGGTAGCCAACATAACACCACGGACAGAGCTATTGAACCAGATCCAAAAGGGGTGCGTCAATTATCTCCATGTCACGAATGAGCTGCAAGTCGAAATGGCGCACAAAGTCGGACAAGACTATCAGCTTGACTTTGCGTGTGCTCATTCTGAAGGAGCGACCGCTGAATTTGAATGAGACTGAACGTCGAGAATCGTCAATGTGATAGAATGGTGGAAGTAATGGGATGAGAAAGATGATATATCGGGCTGGAGAGTGTGTTTATAATGTGCAAGGGTGTCGGAACATGTACAGCACTCGGACAAGCGCCGGGACTGACGGATTTGGTACGGATTTGTGAGCAGAACACTGACCAGCTTAGCCACGCCGGCACCATCCGATCATCTTTTGGCTCATCTGCCAGGTTGACAGTGGGCTGTGTGATTGAGTGCAGAGCCTTTACCATGCTCAACGAGTGGGGTCACCTGTTCAAGCTTCAGGGCTCTTTTGTCTAGCCCTCAGCTTCACTGTGTCGTTCAGTCCCAGGAACGTCGGATTCGTGCTGCATCTATGTCGATGTCAGCATCGTCTGCATGACTTACCTTACACATGTCACGGGTCTACGACTCCCTACGTCACTTTGTTCTCATCATACTCCGATCTCAATGAATTCCCACACGTTCTCACAGGTTCAGGGCACTCGCCCGATGTCCGATTCCTCAGAAAAACAGCCCAGGAGGATGTAGAAGCGCTCGCGCGAGTAAGATTTCTGTAATTTGGCGTGATTGGCGTGCATGCATGGGCCTCATTGAGCTTGCCACCACTCAATACATTCTTATGAGAGGTACTTATCACGACACCATAGCCAAGTGGTTACGGCGACAGATTCGAATGCCTCTGGCATGATATCTGTTGGGCTCTGCCCGCGTAGGTTCAAATCCTGCTGGTGTCGTTTTCCGGGTACCAAACTTGATTTTTCTAATCAATGTTATTCTTTACATTGCATGCTAAAAGAGATTTTTTCTGTCTCTTCAACATATGGGTGACTGCAGAAGCTGTTACCGAACAACTGCAGACGGTAGGTATAGCGACCTGAGTATTATTCATATTGGTTGTAAGTTATCGAAATTCGGTTGCCTATTGGATGACTTTCTCATAGTCGAAGTCTGCAGTTGAAAGGCCATCAACGATTCGGGGGTTTTGAGATTGAATGCAAACACTGTAGATTGTTCAAATTGGCCCGAGGTTCAGAATTGACGCATACAGAGATGGTGAAGGTGATAATGCAATGAGTGCCACCTTGCGCTCCGTGTGCAAGAACATGCCATGGTACGCACAGGGGAGGTCCAGTATCTGACGGGGACCGGACGGTGGCGAAGTGAAACAAGTGTGAAAACTGAACGAACGGTTGCACGCGGGTGACACTGAGCAGCTGTTTATGAGCGGCACCGGGCACAAAAAAAGTGGGGGACTGCCCCCCAAAGGCGAGGCGAAAAGCATGTTGGCGCTCGTTAACTGCGCTGCAAGCTGCTGAATCTCAAGGTCGAGTAATAATGACGATGAAAGACTTAGAACGGCCGCGATAAGCAAAGGGAGTGCAAAGGGCCATGCGGCGATGCCAGAGTTGGCTTGGACGAGCCGAGCCGCTCGTTGTGGACGGATTCAAAGTCCGCCCACTCGGCGGTCAGTTCCTCGTCCGCTCCCTCACACCCGCTCCATTTCCGTCCTCCCTCTCCCTCCCCTCCCTCAACCCTCCTCTGGCCCCCTGCCTCCTCCAGTCCTTCCAATGACAACCCCACATGTAATCGCGTCCTCGTCCATGGCCTCTCAATCTGCTACTACCAACGGCATCGTCGGCAGTCATTTTCGTGTCGGGAAGAAAATCGGAGAGGGTTCGTTTGGTGTCGTCTTTGAAGGTCGGTTGTTGCGTCGTCACGTTCTTGAAATGACTTGAAAAACACTGACCTGCTTATAGGAACCAACACCATCAACAACCAACCCGTCGCCATCAAATTCGTGAGTACCTACTAGTGTAGTATGTACACTTCTCGAACCATCCGTACTTGCACAGGAACCTCGCAAGTCAGACGCACCTCAGCTGCGCGATGAATACCGCTCGTACCGGACCCTCAATGGCACTCGTAGGTTCTTCTGTTGTCTTTAGAGAGTACTCCTTGTTTCTGATTGCCGCACCACTTCACGTTCACGACGTGCTACCATGCTGTTTCCTTGCATCTCATCAACTTTCCTTGACTAGCTGGTGTCCCGCAAGTCCACCACTTTGGTCAAGAAGGCCTCCATAATGTTCTCGCGATTGACCTCCTAGGCCCAAATCTGGAGGACCTTTTTGACATGTGCGGCCGCAAGTTCTCCATCAAAACCGTTTGCATGGCAGCGAAGCAAATGGTAGGCATCTCAGCTACTACATGCATGTTACGCGTCCACGACCCGTTGGAGCCTCGATGCTGCTGCCCCTCTCAGACTCGATCCTTCTAATGTTTGATCTTTTAAAAAAAAATTCAGGTTACACGCGTTCAAGCTATTCACGACAAGTCCCTCATTTACCGTGACATCAAGCCAGATAATTTCCTGATTGGTGTTCCGTCCACCAAGAACGCTAACACCATCCATGTAATTGGTGCGTAGACCACAAGACATTTCGGTTTCAATTACATCTGCTATGGGCATTTCGTCTTGTTTTGGATAATGGTGAACAAACCGTCCAATGCACAGATATCAATGCTCGACTGGCTCCTGCGTGCTGGCCCAACGTGTAAAGAGGGAGGCCTGGCGGCGTTATAGTATATCATATATATTGCAGGCCTTGATGCGTTCACACTTCGTTGTTACGGTCTTGCGCAAACGCAGAACTGACGTCACATGTCACATTTACAGACTTTGGTATGGCCAAGCACTACCGCGACCCCAAAACAAAGGTTCATATCCCTTACCGTGAGCGCAAATCTTTGTCTGGAACGGCGCGGTACATGTCCATCAACACGCATCTGGGTCGCGAGCAGTCCCGTCGAGATGACCTCGAATCACTCGGGCATGTGTTCATGTACTTCCTCCGCGGCGGCCTTCCGTGGCAGGGCTTGCGGGCGGCTACCAACAAGCAGAAGTATGAGAAGATCGGGGAGAAGAAGCAGAGCACTCCGATTCCGGAGCTTTGTGAGGGTTTCCCAGGTGTGTTCATATGCGATCGTAGACCACGCGTCCGGGCAGTCGCTGATCGCTTTCCCAAAGAGGAGTTCTCGATCTACATGACTTATGTCCGTAGACTCGGGTTCGAGGAAAGCCCTGACTACGATTTCCTGCGGGAGTTGTTCACTAAGGTCCTGAAGAATTTGGGAGAGCAAGAGGACGGAATTTACGACTGGATGCTGTTGAACAACGGCAAGGGCTGGGAGGCTGGACCCGTACGGGTCTGTCTTACGTGTGTTGCTTCGCTTCCGGTGCTGACATTCCTCCTACAGACACCAGCGGCGGTTCTCGCACAAGCACACGCCAACGCAGGCAACCCGCTGCCTCGCGAGCACCGGCAGAGAGAACACCGGCGTGGATCTCGTCAGGCTCTGCAGGATGCTAATCCCAACCAACCCCCTCTACTTGTTAGTCCTTCTGCCGCACACCTGAAGCATTCCACTCGACGGGCAACTCCGCAAGAGTCACGTGGCCCTAGCAGAGATGTCAGCGTGCAGCCACTGGCACCTGCGAGCAGGCGTGCCAGCCAGCAGCAAATGTCGCGCGGTGAGGTCACGCTCTCTCCCCATCCGTATGCTGCGGCGCCGAGCCCCACGGCTTACCGCCCGGGCACGGGATCTTATGCAGGCCCGGGACTGCCGTCAGGGAGCATGGGTTTGGCCAATGGAACCGCTGGAGGGTCCAGCGCCGCGTTGGCCAATGGGAACGGAAACGGAACTTCAGACTCGTTCATGTATGGCAGCCAAATTGCGCACGGAAGAAAGGTTGGCGACATGCGTGACAGCTCTGCGATGCAGCGGGAGGGCAGAGCCAATGGAATGGGTGTTTACGACCAGCAAATGGCACGCGTTGGTGAGCAGGATGAGGAAGGCCATGGTGGAGCCAGGAAAAAAGGATTCTTCGGCATGTTCTGCTGTCGAGGATAGAGGACAGAGCTTGCCTTTTGATTTCTTTCATCTTCTTCTTCATCTTTGACGCTTGACGCTTGCCCTGCGGCATATTATTCTCTGTGAGTTGGTTTCGCGAAAATAACAGTCATTGGCAGCTAATTTCGACGATTTCTAGCCTTGCACTCCGATGTTTTCACGACCAACTTCACGATTTACACCGTATCCTTGCATAACTCGCCGATCGTCAAGATTACACCCGCACCCCATAACCTCGCCACATCATTCAGAAGGGCAGGGCTGCCCTAGCCGCCCACTTCCTGGCCATATATATATCTATGATCGAACATCCGCTCGTTTGCACAATCCACGCATTCCACCACCACGGCATTTCCTTACCTGCGCCTACGCATATACACTGTCAGGGACATCATCAAGCAATGCTGGACACGACGTATACCTATTTCGTTTTATTGCTCCGTCTTACTATTTGTTCTCCGCTTCTTTGATGTATCAGTTACCGTTACCCCGTCCGTCCTCGGTCCATCGTCTCCGTTGTTCTGTTCTTCGAATTTCTTGTCGGTTTTTTCGCGTGCATATAGTAAGTAGATCTCACGTTTCCTGCTGGTCTGTCCCCTGTCGCTTTCTACTTGTCACGCTCGTCTAGGACATGTTCCCGCCACGCGTCGGCGTTGACCGTTGGACGTTATGCGCCGGGAGACTCTGAATACCTACCCGTAGTACACAGGGATAGTATCTTCCGCAGGCCTCCATCACCTCCGCCTTTCCACAGATCGCTATTTTATTGAAGCAGTTGGGTCATTAATCGTAATCGTTCCAATACATTCTTCATGAAATCCGTGAATGCTTCCACAGCCTTACAGGACGTTTCGGAAATGTGATCCTTGTGATTGGCCGAAGCATACAGTCTCGCCGCGAAATTCAAACCCTTGCCCAAGCCATGGCACTGGGCAAAAGTTGCGATGCCCTCAAACTATGGACAGTAGGCAATCATTCTTGTTCAAGTGGTTTATGTTATTGCTGACTTCAATGCATTATAGTCATGCCGACTCCGAGACGAGCCATGCAAGTAGCAGACCAGCTGTCCTCAATTTCTGAAGATTGTATCTCGGCACACAACATCGGACTAATATAAGAAATCAATGAGGCAAGATTGCTCCGCTTTCCTGACTCTCTGACGCCGAAGAGACGCCGGTAAAGGGACGATCATTTGTTCGTACGGTACGCCGTCCCCTCTGATCAGAGATGTGAGCATTGTGATCGTAACACCCCGCAAAAGCCGTCGGTGTTGCTCGGTGTTGCTGCCCATCCCAACGCTACACACTCGATGTTGTGATAACCATAGCCCTAGCCATGGAAGAACCTATAATCCACCTTCCATCGGAAGCGAAAGCCTGTTGACACGTTGACCACCCAGATCACCGCCGTTCTCTTTGTTTATCCTCGGAAAGCAATGCCAAATCGCAGCACTGCAGTCTACAAGCTGCGAGGATGTGAATACCGCGACACCAGACGTCAGCATACCTCAAGCTGCATAGGACCATGCACGCAATCTCAGGCAAGGCCATTTTTCTTCTTCGTCCCTTTGACAGTGGCCGCAGCCAAGGGGAAAGCTAGGAATAGAAAGCCAACAGTCTATATGGTACGTCATTCTACGCGCTTCTCACATCCGTCCGCTGTATCAAGATTTTTCTTTCCTTCTTGGCCTCTTCAGTAGCAGACGCGGAACTTGTCAACTCACAGTTCATTTTTATGCTGTAACGTTCACTCAAGCTATTTCCAAACCTACGTACGGGTATCTGTGTTCTATTAGGCCTCTTCAGTTCCATTTATATCCTCGACGCGTGCCTTCTCACCTCGCGGCCAAGAGCTGCAGTTTGAGCGCAACGATCTAAACATATGTAGCATCATCCGCAGTCGCCAGGCCTCACCGGTTCGGTGCTGTAACATGGTGGTAAACAGCCGGCATTCTCTTTGTCTCCAACCACCATGATGTACTCGAATACCATTCAACAAGACGACATTCCCGGGGCGTCATGTCAAGCAGATGTTCGATATTTTCACTTGAAGACCATTGATGATATGGTCACTGCCATTTACGATCTATCCCCACCAATCCTCGGCACTTCTGTCGAGCTCAATGACACAGGCTCCATCACAGCTGTCGCTTTTGCCACGGAGAACCACATATTCCATCTTTGCTGGGAAAAGAGAGAATCCCATCTCTTCAAATCCAAAGAGGCTTTCTCCACTTTGAGGTCGCTGTTTTTGTCTAGATGCCTCGCTGCATTTGAGATGGGTTATATTGCATGTCTGATTCACGGCGCTCTTGGTTTCCATGTCCAAGGCGTGGACCTTTCTACCAAGATGCTCAAATCGCCGGGAACTGTCATGGCGAAGCTCAAGGGCCTCGGGTTCGCATCCCAACTAGCCATTGATGTGCGCTGGGATAGGCGTGGCACGGGGAAAGACGCACCGCCAGATGTATGTGTCCGTGCATGGTACTCAGCTATGTGTGTTATTCCTGTATCCCTTTCACTCGTCGGATATCTCATGATGGTTTTTGTAGCACCGCTAGTGCAACTAGCCATGTTTATGCTCTTCCGCTGCAGACCAATTCTATGAACAAAGAAGTACATACTCTACCAATGGATGACGGCAACGTTGACTCGTATTCATATAGGATCTCAAAATCCTCCACGAATGGGTCAAACGAATTCAGTTGCTGAATGTCATGAAACCGCGCATCCAAGAGAACGACTTCGACAACATCAAGCTCACAAAGAGCCATGACATAATTGTGCTGAACTCTCGTTTCAAGACTCGCGTCAGACAGAGCGAACAGGTACGCTCGGGACAAACGTTACTCTAGGCGACGATTGAATCCTCCCTCATAGACCTCGGTACAATTCGTGCGTCAAATGGCGATGTGCTCCAGAGTGGAAGAGCAACGGGGGGCACCGGAAAACAGACGATCGTGAGGGCCGTCGGCAAACTCAACGGAAATGTGGCACAGTCCTGCAACACGGTCCGTGTCCATGGTCGTGAAGAGCCAACAAATGCAGAAAGAGCGCAGTATCAGTTTCTGCTGGACGCCCTGCAAGGCAAATTACAGCTGCGTTCAAGTTCGAGCTTTATTGAGCTTTTGTGGCTCCCGAAGTCTGGTCGTAAGAAACAGCCCAAGACGATACGCCAATCTCATCAGCATCTTGTCGACCAGGGCAAGATCAATGGTTCCCAAAGGCGAGTGATCGAGGCAATGTTATCGGAGGAACCATTAGTCATTGTGCACGGTCTGTATGATATCCTTATATTGCAAGGCTCTGCTCATCTTGAATGTTCGTTTTTTGTCTTCCAGGTCCTCCGGGGACTGGCAAGACATCAACCATAGCGGGGGCTGTCAAAGTTTTGGAGGATACAAAGGAGCCTGTGTGGGTCGTTGCGCAATCGAACGTTGGCGTCAAGAATATCGCGGAAAATTTCTTCGAGAAAGGCATCGACTTCAAACTCGTTGTATCTAAGGAATTCTATGTCGAATGGTATGAATCAATCTTTCTCACTTTCGTCACCTTCAGTAATGCTCTCACAGGCATGAAGAAATATACGAGAAAATACAACGGTGTATCATACGCTCTGACGACTTGCCGAGTTACGATAAATCCGGTGTCGCGTTTGGGCGTCTTCTTCTCGGAAGCACTGTCGTGCTTTGCACGCTCAGTATGCTGTCCAACCCAACGTTGCTCAATTGCCGCGCATTCTCTGTGTTGCCTGTGGCTCGGCTCGTCATTGACGAAGCGTCGCAGATTGACGCGTTCGAGTTCATGGCAAGTAACATGCACTATTCTTTTTTCATCTGATTACTTGAGCTGGACTATCGAAATTACAGCATGTCTTTCACAAGTTCAAGAAGGATTTGATCAATGTTTCTTCTTCGGTGATCCAAAGCAGCGTAAGTGATCGCTTGAGTGTGTGGTTTATTGCGTATTTAGTAACTATCCACCGCACAGTCCCACCGTATGGGGCCGAGCAGGCCAAGCTCAAAACCATCTTCGATATCGAGCATCTCTCCGAAACAGCCTATTTTTTAGATACACAATGTAAGACTCTTATATCCTCTCCGATTCTGTGATATTGACTTGCATAGATCGTATGCCTGTGCCCCTCGGCGAGTTCATATCCAAACATGTGTATGACAACAAGCTTCGCTCCGAACATGCTATCAAGAAACCAGGTTGTATTCAGTTCATAGATGTTTCCAAAGGAGAGGAGCGGAGATCGGGGAGTAGCTCCAAGGTACGCAGCTGTGCGGTCAACACAGCACGAATGGGCTTTAACTAACTAACACATGTTTGACCTATAGAACATAGAAGAGGTGTACACAATCGTGCGACTGGTCAAACAGTATTATAACAAGACGGACTTCTGTGTTATCACGCCATATGATGCTCAGAGAGCGACCATATCAATGCAGCTGAAGAAGGAGAACCTGCGCTTTGATCGCGTCTTCAATGTTGACAGTTTCCAAGGTATCTCCTTCCGTATTCATCGCCGTGCCTAGCTCTGACACTCCTGTGAACTGCAGGCAACGAGGCGGACTACGTGATCGTCTCGGCCGTTCGCTCGAAAGGTCCTGGCTTCCTGCGCTCGAAGAACCGGATGAATGTCATGCTCACCCGGTGCAAGAAAGGCATGGTCATCGTCACTAGCCGAAAGTTTCTCCGGGGCGGCGGCCAAAAGACGCTGCTAGGGCTACTCGCGACGGAATATGAGGCCAAGTACGGAGTGAAGAAGACCTGGACAGACTGGAAACTAGTGGCAGAGGGGAAGGCCGGTGGCCCCACGGCGGCAGGCGTCTCCGCATGACTGTTGCATTGCAACTGACCACTTCTGGGGCAAACACGGCTCCCAGTGTCCCTGCCGGCAGTCACGCACGCAAGAACGCTCTGGAGCGCAGAAGGCGTCTTAGATCGAAGGCCGTCAATGCACTGTAGGGGGGTGTGTGCAAAGGATCGTCGGTCCACAGGTTTGCTAGCTCCGCACAGTCTCCACCTATTCTTGATGTATGAGGCTCGTCGACACCGTTCGATCTTGTGTCGTGGCTGGTAATCTGAAATCAGTCTTCACATGTATATGGTTCAGGGCACGTCTGACTATGTCAGCCAGGAGTCTTCAAATTCTAGATACGCGTTCACGGTCGGGATTAAACAACCACGTCTGAAGATCTGAAGACCAGACTGGGCTCCTACAGAAGCTAGATCCAAGAGAAGTTTACGAGCCCAGAACATATACGCGTGCAAGTCTAAATGGGTTTGGGCCTCATCACGAGGTAAGAAAGTTCAGATGTACAAGCAGATTACGAGGCATACTACGGACGTCGAACGAGGTAAACTGAATTAAATATCGTACAATCTCACATATCGATGCAATGCATAAGGGTTATTCTTGGGTCCATGGTTACCTCCCAGGTCAAGTCTAGTGCAACCCGTTACTTTCTGGCCTTCCAGGCCTCTTGGACACCGAGTTTCGAATACTTCTCTGCGACATCACCCACAGGCGGCGGATTCCGACTGCCGAGCTGCCCCTCCCCTTCTTCCGTCGAAGATTCGTCCATCAGGCCTAGGCCTCCATGACTGCCGCCCCGTGTCCCCATCTCTCCTGGAGCGTCACTGTTCCGCACAGCCGCACTCTCGCCTACGCCTGCTTTATTTGTTGGCACTCGCCTGGTGAGGTTTGGATGTGCGAGGTCAGGGCTTGTCGAACTCACTTGGGCACCACTGGCATCCGGTGCCTCAGTCTGGGTAAAGTTGACGTAGGGCAATGACGTCGGGTATGCACCTGCGGGAACCGCGTAGGGGCGATCGGAGGGGTCTGGCTCCGAGACAACGTAGACGGTACCCGCGCCGTGCTCAACCTCAAAGTTGTCCTGGGTCGGCTTCTCATACGATGGCTTGGTAGAAGATGACGAGGGCGAGCTTTGAGAAAGGACGGCGAAGGGGGAGTAGAAAGAGCGCGTCTGGGGAGGGTTAACGCGGAACTTCTGGGAAAGAGAACGGGTGTGTCTGCTGGCAACTCGGAGGGCGTTCATGTTGGCGGCAAGTGCGTATAGGTAGAGGATGAGGGGGCAGAAGAGAAGGGAGGTGTGAGAGGATCATCTGCATCCCGAGGTTTAAGTAGAGTACAGACGTCGTGGGAACCTGGGGTTGTATACGGGGGTACCTAGCCATTTACGTCACTTCGTCCAATCGCAGTGGTTCGGTTCGGTCGCGAACCGCTCTCGCCCCGTTGGGGTTGCAACTTCATTGGCTAGTTTTATATCCTCAGGCCATTTCTTTCCGTCGTTGTCGCCCTCAGTCGAACGATGCGATAATTTCGCTGTTGCTGTCCCCATCGTCTCAGGTATCGTGGGTGTATGCCATTGCATGCCTCGTCCGCGCCGACAACCAGTGCTCCATCAAATTGAGACATACAATGGGCGCACGTCCTTTTACTTGTCTTCGTCTCGAGCAGTCATCGGTCCATCGAGAGCTGACCTGGATCTATATTCTTCATTCAGGATCTCGTTGTCCAGATAGGACTGCACCATCGAGCGATGCCCCTAGCGACCCTTACCCTCCGCCCTCTGCGCAGGGCTTGTCATGATAGGCCCAATTAGAGACAGCATATCGAACGATAAAATATTACAACTGGGGAAATATGATACGCCCATACGTTATCTCTCTGTCATGACATTGAATGTGCTAGGCGAGTCCGGTGTTGCATGTCTCTTGTGTAACCAGCCGCCAGCCACTGTGCTTGTTCAGGCGTCAGCGCTCACCCGAACATTCGGCGACAGCACTGCGCTGGACCGGATATAACCACATACTAGCAGGCATCCTTCCAAGCGCTGTCATCTTGGTCTGTTCACAGACGATCTATCAATGGGTCCGCGCCAAGTGACGTTTCTAGTTCTACGGAGACCTTGGGGAGCACTCAATTGTCCCAGGTTGGCAGACACGTTCCAGTAGCATTACAACTCGATCGCTGCAGGATGGGTATCGTACTTCAATGTTTAGCGTTACCGGAAGAAGGCCAGTTAGTGTAGCCAACAGGCCCAGGTGTGTAAAACGTATTCTGGTCATAAGGGGTCAAGGGGATATCATCCCGGAGCCTCCGCGGAAGATCAGGCTGTGTAGATCCATGTACAAGGTACAAGAGGGTACAAGTTAATTTTACCATCCAATAATCAAAGCTATGACTTACGTTTGAAGTGTATGGTCGTCCGAAGACAACAAGCGTGGTCTGCTCCTCTGCAGCCTTAATGGCATCCTCTCTCGTGTATCCGCCCGCAGTCAGATAAGCCCTCGGGCTCCAGATCTTTCGGAGGGCCTCGTTCGACTTGCTGTTCAGTTCATCACTGCTGAATGGACCAGAGACACGAGGCTCGACGAGGTGAATGTATCCGAAATCGGGATAGCGATCACGGATGGCTGTTATGATGTGCGAGAAGGTCGGTATCGGATCCTTCATCCTCGAGCCTGTGTCATGGCCGAGCGCAGGTCAGCTTCCAGGAAGAGGCCCACAATAAGGTGACTGACTTTGTCTTATTGAACCCCACGGACTGAACCGAATGCCTGTCGCTTTCTCTCCTACAGCCTTCGTGACCGCATCGACAATCTCCAACGAGAACCTGGTTCTATTCTCGATAGATCCGCCGTATTTGTCTGTGCGATTGTTCCAGACATCTTGAAGGAACTGATCTGGCAGATAACCATTTGCCGAATGGATCTCCACCCCGTCAAACCCCGCCTTGTGCACCGCGTTCGATGCAGCAGTCGCGAACAGTTGGACATACTCTTTGATTCCTTCGATGGTCAACGGGCGGGGGGCGGGGGCGTCGCTATTGGCCGGAATATCTCCCGAGGAGACAACGAAGAACGAAGGATCTTCGCGTACGAGTTGCGCTGGATCGGCGGCGCGTCCAAGTGCCCAAAGCTGCAGATATATGAAGGAGCCTTTTGCATGCACCGCAGCTGTCACCTGATAAGATAAACGCCAGCAGATCCAAACAGTATCGGATGAGTGACCACCCTGCGTTAGGAAGGAGTAAAAGGCACACTTTTTTCCAGGCAGCAATCTGTTCGTCTGACCAGATCCCCGGGACATTGGCGAGCCCCCCAGCTTTCGCTGCGATGAAGGAGCCCTCCGTGATGATCAGCGTCCCCGGCACGCTCGCACGCTGGGTGTAATATTCAACAGCCAAGTCGGTGTGGACGTGCTCCGCGTTTGCGCGGAAACGCGTCAATGGGGCCATAACAACTCTGTGTTTCAGCTCGACATTTCCTACTTTAACGGGCTGGAAAAGCTTTGGGGAGGGGTGCGACATAGTGCAGAAGTATGGGATGGGACGGAGATTCGATGAAAATCAGGACGCGTCTGGATCATTTATACTCATTATCTTCTGCCCTTCGATGAGTCCCTGATTGGTAAGGGTCTCGGCTGGTAGTGAACGGCTCCCCGAGGTCCGATATCGAGGAAGGCAACCTCGGGCGAGGTAAGCAAGAGTAATTGTGGAGCTCATGGTCAGGCAAGGCGCACCTGATTCACACGAGGACTGTCGCAATAATTCGCCTTCCAGGGTACTAGGCCAGAAAACCGCCGGTATTGTTGATTTGTTGGATCTCTGCATTATTTCACGACTCTTGTCTGGGCCAGACTGATTTCTCTTGTTGCCTTTTGAGGACATTCTTGTATGACCCATTCAGATGAGGTCGAGGTAGAGAGGACTACGAAAGCGGAGCACGCCGCTAGGTGTGGAGACTGAAGCATGATGGTTGTCACACTCGCAGGTACTGTACATAATACCGCTCCCTACGCGTTCATTCAAACGATTAACATGCCCGCAGAAAGCGCGCGCGGAGGTCCTGGACCAGCCATAGCAAATACCGGTCACAAAATCATGCAGCAGCTCTCAGACTCTCGTCAGCGAATGGCCAATCAACATACCCGGCAGCCGTATTCGTATAAAATGCCTCCCGCTCATACAGTGTCAAAGCAATGCCCTTTTGCAATCTCAACGGAAGGTCGGGCTGCTCCAGGTGTAAGAAACTAGTGCTAGGCTTCACGGAATCATGAACAGGACGCACATTCGAAATGAACATTCTTCCAAAGACGACTATGGCGTCCTGCTCCTCGGCCACCTTGACAGCTTCGTCTTTAGTATAGCCACCAGCTGTGAGGTATGGCCTTGGGCTCCAAAGTTTCCTAAAGACTTCGTTGGTCTGGCCCTCTTCGGGAATGATATCCATAGGGCCCGATATGCGAGGTTCCACAAGGTGAATGTAACTGAAATTGGGGTACCTATCGCGGATGGCAGTGATAATGTGAGAGAATGTGGGGATTGGATCCTTCATGCCCATATCTACGATTGTGAACGGGTGAGTATGGCTGCAAGATATCCAAGCTTAGAACATTGAAATGGCAACAACGCACCTTGAAACTTCCCCCATGGGCTGAAACGGATACCAACTGCCTTCTCACCAACCGCCTGGACAATAGCATCGATGACTTCGAGCACAAACCTCGCCCTGTTCTCGATGGATCCGCCGTATTCGTCCGTGCGGTTGTTCGAGACATCTTGGAGGAATTGATCGGGCAGATATCCGTTTGCACCGTGGATCTCTACTCCATCGAACCCCGCCTTGTTGACTGCGTTAGAGGCAGCGGTCGCATATAGCTGGGTGTACTCCTTTATATCTTCAATGGACAACGGACGTGGGGATTGATCTCTGCCTGTGAGGGGGATATCACCGGCCGAAATCACTGGGAACGAAGCATTATCGCGTGAAAGCAGAGCAGAGTCTGCGGCGCGTCCGAGAGCCCACAATTGCATGTATGTAAATGAGCCTTGTGCATGCACGGCGTCGGTCACCTGGCAGCAAGCAAAAATAAAATCTGTAGAAAAATAGTTCATAACCGCTTCGTACGCACCTTCTTCCATGCGGAAATTTGCTCTTCGGACCAAATCCCTGGTACTTGATCATACCCCCCAGCTTTGGCCGCAATGAATGTTGCCTCAGAGATGATCAAGGTCCCCGGTACGCTTGCACGCTGGGCGTAATACTTGACCGCCAAGTCAGTGGGGACGTGCTGCGCATCTGCGCGGAAACGCGTCAATGGTGCCATGACCACTCTGTGCTGCAGCTCGACATTTCCCACTGAGATTGGTTGGAAGAGTTTGAGTTGGATGGACGACATGGGGAAGTGTGTGGGTGGAATTTGAGATGCAAGATTTGGACGCGCTACATCTGAATCTCCCTAGATGGTGCTATATAGCTTCTTGCTCGCGTCAGCTTGGTAAGAGAATTTGACAATAGCAAGGAATGACAATAGCATGAAAGGTTAGTGGAAAGCTTCCAAAGAAGTGAACAGAATCGGGACAGAGATTCGCACTTACACGCGGGCTTGAGAAATGCTTGAAAAGACTCGGCCCCACCACCGAGCCTTTATCACGACGCAACTGAATCAATCGAATCATGAGACGGCTCTTCTTGTGAGAATGCGCGATGTGACAACGTATGAGATAGTGATAGAAGGTCCGGGAAGATATCATGGGCTGTTGACATAGTAAAGTCTCTGACTTTTGGGAACTCACCGAATCCTATGATACATAAGCAGAGTCATGAGCTGTGTGTCGTGGAAGGACGGAGAGTGGGAAACACATGGACCTACAGAGACTCACGTGGGCCAGGTTGTCGTCGTCCGAGGTGCTTCCGAACACCGAGTATTGATTATGAATGTAAGTCTGCTACGCAAAATAATGATGTCCCGCTGCATGCGAGCACCTGTCAGTGGTAAGAAACGGCGCGGTATGTCACTTTGTCCTTGATGTGGGGTCCTTCAGATATCTAGAATATGGAAGCTTCAGAAGACTTGAGAGCGTTGTCCAGCATTAACGTGAAACTTCTGTGTCAAGATACACAAAGCTTTTGAAGCTCGGGTGGATGGCCTGATCCTGCACAGTCGTGCTAACTCGTAGAGATCAAGGTAGATTTTGATCCAGCATCTGGCGGAACGTACCAAAAGCACCTAGAGCTGCGATCCCGGGCCATTAGTGGTTGTGAAATCTAAATCTTGAATTTCGTGAAAGGGCATTTCTACGGCATGGGTAAAGGGGTGCGATCGAAGCAATGGTATCCATTAAAGATTGATCCCAATTACATCTGACACATACGCAGCAGAAAGCGAAGTAATCAGACCGCCTATCCATGGCACTACAGAGTAGCGGCTTTCGACTCATTAGAGAAAGGATAATCGGTGTAACCAACGGGTGTCGCGCTGGTATAGAAGCCGTTGCGATCGTACTTTGTGAAAGGGATGTCTTCCTTCAGCCTCGTCACAAGGTCAGGCTGTTCGAATTGTGATTAGCCAGTATGCAAATACGACAGCGGGCGTGACCCACGTTCGAAATGAAATACCGTCCAAAGACGATGAGCGCGTCTTGCGCTTCCGCCGCTTTGAAAGCATTCTCTCTCGTATATCCGCCAGCGCTCAGATACGCTTTAGATCCCCAGAGCTTTCGGAAGACTTCGTTTGTCTGGCCTTGCGGGACTTCAACGTCCTCAGCAGCGTTTACGCGAGGCTCCACCAGGTGGATATAGCCAAAGTTGGGGTGACGATCGCGAATGGCCGTGATGAAATGCGAGAAAGTGGGGATGGGATCTTTCATACCCATATCTAAATCATGTCGCAGTGAGTACCGTACTAGAATTCACCAGAAACAACTCACCTTGATATGTCCCCCAAGGGCTAAGCCGAATGCCAACTACCTTCTCGCCAACGGCTTTCGTGATAGCGTCAATGACCTCCAATCCAAATCTAGCGCGGTTCTCAATGGAGCCACCGTATTCATCCGTACGGTTGTTGGACAAATCTTGCAGGAACTGATCGGGTAGGTACCCGTTTCCGTTATGAATCTCTACCCCGTCAAATCCCGCTTTATGCACCGCGTTCGAAGCGGCGGTCGCGTATAGTTGAACATATTGCTTGATTTCCTCCACAGTCAACGCGCGCGGCGTGGTGTCACGACCTTCCAAACGGATATTCCCCGCTGAGACATATGGGAAAGAGGGGTCCTCGCTCGCAAGCTGAGCAGGATTTGCAGCACGGCCGAGGGCCCAAAGCTGTATGTATATGAAGGAGCCTTTGGCGTGCACCGCATCTGTCACCTGATCAACAGACGATGAGCCGCAGCGCATCAGATTTGACGAAAAATCATACCTTTTTCCAGGCCGCGATCTGCTCGTCGGACCAGATACCAGGAACGTTGGGATAACCTCCAGCCTGAGGTGCGATCAAGGTCGCTTCGGTGATAATCAGCGTGCCCGGTACGCTCGCGCGCTGCGCATAATATTCAACAGCTATGTCGGTGTGGACATGCTCCGCGTTTGCACGGAAACGAGTCAATGGGGCCATGACAACACGGTGTTGCAGTTTGACATTTCCGAAAGTCAAAGGCTGGAAGAGCTTAGAGGAAGGAGTAGACATGGGTGCAGAACGTGGAAGATGATAGCGATGCGAAGTGTGAATAGACTGCATAAATCATTTTGAAAAGCTCATTCATATATGGCGATTTCTGAGCTCATTAGTAATAGGTTTAGATGGCGACGATGTCGGATGAGTAAATGATGACTATACTGTGTGGGTTGTAAGCTGGAGAAAGGCTTCAGAAAAGAAGAGTATGCCTACCAACAACTTCTGGATTCTACTCCGAACCCCGTTAGGTATCGGATTGGATAATTGAATCTTCTATGATCTTAATCATCAAGTGGATCAGTCATCCGATTCCGATATACACCCAAATGAAACAGTGCCCGTCGACTCGTCGAGTTAGCAAGCTTTAAACAAATGGACATTTATTGACGCACCTAATATTGACGTTGATATCCACATGTGGTCCTCTGTGCCTAAAGAGAGGTGCAATGTGAAGATATTCCACCTTCAAATTTCACATGAAAGGGACTACGCTTGACTCCTGACTACGCTCGTGGTAATCGATGCTTGGAATCAGTCTGAACAGTCATCAAGGGCAGCAGCTTAACAGAACATTGTTTATCTTGCGATCACTACTAATGGGTTCTGGCGGTTCGGGGGGCAGTGCAACCATAGCTGCTACCATCTCTGGGAATGGTGGATGCAATGATACTTGAAGGGCAAGACGTTAGTGCAACGAACTTTCAAAGACAGTGAACTGACAAGTCGGAACAAGCCGACATCAGATCACTTTGAGGAGGTTTAGGGTCAAATTTCACAAATTGTCCAAAGATTTAGTACTAAGTATTCCTCTTCGAGATGGTGATCCCATTTGGTCATGATCGATTTAATACCTGTTCCTGCTGAGATTCTGAGGGAACCTCCAGAATAACAGGCAAAAATCCTTCAGCGTACGGCACACGTGAGTAATACAGCTGAGACAAGGCGGAACAACGGGTGTCGGTAATTTACAACAGAGTTATAAAACAGCTTACACTTTCACTTCTTTCATACCTGATGTACACCAATTTTTGTTACAAAATCCAGAGGGAAGGCCGGTGTACGACGGAAAGAACCCGCGACAGACAAATCAGACGAATGTCGGAGTATCGAACGTACCCTCGGGATCTGGGCTCGCGTCAGCATTTATCGGTCAATGACCAGAACCATTGCGCTTCGACTCACCTGTCCCGAACTCGTAGATGTAATCCTTGGCCTTCTGCGCCATGTGCATAAACAGAGTGGCAAGCTCGTGGGACCGCACCTGCACCTTCGAGTTGTGCGTTGCGGCGCTGCGCATGGCAGTCGCTGCGATGTGATACCGAGAAGTGTGGTTGGCGAGCATCATCTGAAGTAAAGCATCAACACCAGGTCTCATCAATCTGCCAAGATATAAGAACGTACGTCGAACGGTGACGTGGTCGTGCCCTCCTCCCTGTACCCCTCGATCGTGACCCGGTGCAGATTAGGCCTGCCAAACAGTAGACCCTGAAGCTCAATCGGATAACCATGGTAGTTGAAGTGGATTGGGCGATCGGCCGTGAAGAGGGTCTCAAAGTCGTCATCGGAGAGTGCGTGCGGGTGTGATCCATGGGCACCGAGAATCATTAGATCGGTCACATTCACGACACGAACGCGGAGCTCAGGCATGTGCTTGCGAAGGATGGCAGCAGCGGAGATGACTTCGAATGTCACTTCTACACCAATACCGACAAGTACGCTGGCGAGCAGAAAAAAAGTTAGGGTGACGGCGGTGCCATGCATTTGTGCTAGGAGAATACATACACGTCAGGGTCGATGCCATCGTCGACTGAGGCAAATCGCCAGATCGAAGCACCAGCGATACAGTGCTAAAGAAAAGCGTATGTATAATTCTCGTTAAGTTTAATTTTATCGAACATAGCAACTCACATGCTCAGCCTCCTCAGGCGACAGCCACACAGGTGTCGGCTGTTTACTCCCCACCATCAAATTAATGTAATTCTTCGCCCTCAAACAATGGGCCACCGTCGACAAGAAGCAATTCGCATCGGGCGGAAAGTACACCCTCGCCAGCGCAGGCTTCAGATTCAACACCGCGCCGATGAACGCCGGATTCTGATGGGAAAACCCGTTGTGCTCCTGCCTCGCCCATGTACTGGTTTCGATGTAGTTGAGAGAACCGACGTCATGCCGCCAGGCAGTTTCGTGGGACATCTTGACGAACTTGCTGTATTGGACCATCATGGTCTGAATGATCCCGAGGAACGCTTCGTAAGACGGAAAGAGACCTGTCCTGCCCGTGAGTGTGTATCCTTGCAACATGCCCTGGCAGGTGTGCTCCGAGAGAATCTCAATAACTCGGCCTCCCTTGGCGCGCGCGGCAATGTCCCATTGAAAGTTTCGTCCACTGTCACGCAGGACGGCATCAAGTTTATTGGATACCAGTTCATCAGGGGAGAAAATACGGAAATTGGTAGGATTCCTGACGTCAATCGTGAGCCATGGCGAAGCAACGGGGTGTTGATAGTATGCACACCTCTCGATAACGTCATGTAGAAACTCCCCAACAACCTTCATGCAACTCTGCTGGTCATTTTTCTGGACAGCCATGCTGGTCCACTGAGGGATATCGAGCAACCGATAGTTGGCATTGGCCTCCTTGCGTTGTCCAAGCTTCTTGTCGTCAGTCTCAGGTAAGATACTGAGGATGTCATCCACGGGCACGCCATCCTTATCGAACAGACGCTCGGGATGATAGGACGAGAGCCAGTTTTGTAAAGCGGCCAGCTGCTCAGGACTAGATTTTGCTTCTGGCAGGGGGACCTGATGAGAATGGAAAGAGCCTTCGATAAACTCGCCATGGAACGACTTCGGACCTCCCAAGCCCTGCGAAAAACCATGCCGGTAAGGGAAAACTCAACTTGAAGAAGTAGAGATCATGTTACCTTCGGCGTGCGCAATATAAGGACAGGCCATCTGGGTTTTACAATAGGGTTGCCGTTTCGCGCAGCCTTCTGGATCTTGCGAATCTCAGTGAGAGCCCACTCCATGGATGCAGCAAGATCGAGGTCGATGTTCGGCAAGTCTTCCACGAAGCGAACTTGGTAACCATAGCCGCTGAATGAGCTTATTAGCTATACTTCTTATGTTAGGATGCTTGCAATTATTTCACGCACGTGAAGAGAGCAGTGAGTTCCCTGTTATCCATAGTGCCATAGATGGTCCGTTCTGATATTTTGAATCCGTTGACATGGACAATGGGCAAAACGGCGCCCGACTCGGCGGGATCAATGTATTTGTAACCGTGCCATGCCCTATGTGCGTTGCGATGAAATCTCTGTGAGCGCATCAGTGTCAAACTACACGTACGTTGCAGTTGGCCCGCTCTCGGCTTCGCCATCACCGACAACGCAAGCTACCACAAGATCAGGGTGGTCCATGACAGCACCAAAGGAGACGCTAAGGGCATATCCGAGCTCTCCACCTTCGTGTATGCTTCCCGGAGTCTGTGCGTTGATATGGCTATGGCATATAAAGTTTACATGCGTTTTGAAAAGGAAAACTGCGCATATACCTCGGTAGTCCTCCTGGAACGCTGAATTGAGAGATCAGCTTGGCCAACCCTGCCTTATCTCGCGTATATTGAGGCATATATCTAGATAACGAATTTTCTAGCCATAGGCAGGAGAGTATGGCCGGTGCGCCGTGTCCTGTTGAGGCCATTCATGAGTGTTGATCAGCTGAAAAATAAGATATTTCACACCTGGACCGACGACGTATAGAGCATCGAGGCCAGTCTTGCGGATCAAGCGATTGAGGTGAGCATAGACCATGATGAGACCTGGACAAGTGCCCCAGTGACCGAGTAGACGATTCTTGATATCCTCAGGGGAAATTCTGCGTTTGAGTAGGGTATTGTCCTTGAGAAAAATCATAGCTAAGTCCGATAATCATGAATATGGTTCCCGTGCATGAATGCGAGATTTGAACTAACCAGCGGCAATGTAGTCAGCAGCCCGCCTGAAGGTCTGGACAGCCTTCAGTTCCTGAGGCGTGAGCGCATTCTGAGTGTCGAGCTGGACGCTGAAATCGAGGATGGGATCTGGAATATGAGAAACATCAGGGGGAGGGTTGGGTTGGGCAAGTTCCTGTCCAGGCATGATGGTGCGGGTGGTCGCAAGTTGCACGATTAGGTGGTGTTTTGGAGTGCTCCATTCTTATAGAAAATGTCAATCGGGAAGGACCGGTGACTTGACGCGGATTTAAAGGATAGGAGATATTGGAAGAATTTGTAGAGTGTTGGCGGTCCAGACGAGCCTGTGCAGCCGCGTCGTTGAGCTCAACCAACGCCGCGTGCGTCAGGTGTTTCCTCAGAATGCACGTGCCGGTAACTGGCACGAAGGCTCAGTGAGGGCTCCCGCTCTGGCACTCACCTAGCACTCTCCTACGCGTCCCCAAAGGCATGAACTCATTTTTCCTTGCGTTTCTCCCCCTCTAGAGTCCCTTTCCCTTGAGGTTACTCTCTACAAACGCTTTCTTTTTTCTGAAGGCTCAAATCGCGTCTAGGAATACGATGCGATCAATGACGGGAGCCCGATGTCGGTATGACGTCTGGGCCCTACATCATCTGCACCACGGCCTGTCCTTCATATCGCGCCCAAACTCCACATTCGGCTCACTCAGGACATCCATGCATCACACCGGCTCATATTGCGTCCTGTGCGCAGTATCTTGGTAGCCCTCAGCTGTCAACGGGCACGGTCCAGAGCTCAGACATCGTCACCTGCGGGTGTTTTTTTGCCCTCCTCAAGAGCCTAGATTTCTTCAAGGTCCTTGTGAACCATGTCCGGCAAACCTGCTCCTCGCACGGGCGTCATTCTCTCACTGAACTCAGGCTCTTCTTCTCTCAAGATATCTCTCTATCGTCTATTGCCTTCTGAACCCCCTGAAAATAGCCCTCAGTCAAACCCCACCTCTCTCTTACTCACCTCGGCTATTTCATCCATTCCCTCCTCGCCCACATTCTCATTCTCCATCGTCGACAAGTCAGCGATATCACCATCTACGCGAACAGCAAAGAATGAGCCTGCGCAGGATATTCATGATCACTCGAGTGCCTTTATACACTTTCTGGACTACTTGAAGGCCGAAGCAAGCATCGACCGAGAACAGATTGTCCACGTCTGCCACAGGATCGTGCATGGCGGGGATTATTTCAAACCCGTCATTATCACAGAGGAAACATATCATTATATTGAACGTCTGTCTGACCTCGCCCCTCTGTACGCTATTTATTTTGATAAAGAAGAAATACGATTGACCATGAAGTCCTATATTATTCGTAGGCATAACGGTGCCGCACTTTCCGTCATTGAGGCTTGCATAACCCACCTGCCTCACGCAAACTCCATCGCATTCTTTGACACGGCCTTCCACAGGCCTATTCCTGCCCATATTTCATCGTGTGCCATCGACCAAACCATCGCACAGAGGAAAGGCTTGAAGAAATACGGTTTCCACGGACTTAGCTGTACGGTGCTGCTCATTTTATTTTTGCCATATTTTGATTTCAATATGAAGATGCGTACATCCTGCGTGCGGTCTCCCGTTACCTCGAAAAGGCAAGCCACATTTCTAACCGCCATTGTGCTCTTCGACTAATCTCATTCGTCGCCCCTTTGCCATAGGAGCAGTCCCAGACGAACCTCATCGTCATGCATCTGGGATCTGGCGCCTCCGTCTGTGCGATAAAGAAGGGCCAATCCCTCGACACCTCCATGGGCCTGACACCCGTGTCTGGCCTTCCGGGCGCAACGCGCTCAGGGGCTATTGACCCGACCCTTATCTTCCACTACACACATCGTGCTGGGCGGATCAGCCACGACAAGAGCCTTGCGACGAATGTCGGCGTGACTGAGGTCAGTCTACCTTTGTGAATTCCCCAGCGCACGCTCGCCCCCCGCATGAGATCAGCGCATATATGCATACTCAACAACTTCGGACTTCAGGCCGAGGATATTCTGAATACAAAGTCCGGCTGGTGCGCACTCGCGGGGACGACAGACTTTGCTGCCGTCACAGCGCAGCGCGCGACGCATCCAGGTGCTGCGCTCGCGTTCAACCTCTTCGTAGACCGGATCCTAAATTACGTCGGTGCGTACTACCTCAAGCTTGGGGGCGAAGTGGACGCGCTCGTCTTCGCGGGCGGCGTAGGGGAGCGCAGCATCGAGCTGCGCGAGGCCGTCGTGCGCCAGTGCGCGTGCCTCGGGTTTTTTGTGGACGAGGGGAGGAATAGGGGTGTCGATGGTTCGGGGGGTAAGGTGGTGGATTTGGGGGGTAAGAGGGAGAGTGGACACGGGGAAGCGGGGAAGAGAGTGCTGGTGTGCAGGACGGATGAACAAGTGAGCTTTACTGCTTCTGATCTTTTTTCACGTCTTCGTCAGGCGCTGATGAGGCTCTGTCCTTGGATAGTTGGAGATGGCGCGCGAGTGCGCGCTCGAAACGACATTTTGGGAGTAGGCTCCTGTATTCTGTGATGAGCTGTGATGCATGTGATGACTTGATGAAAATGTTCTGCCCTGGTTGTATATTGTGTATTAGTACTGCACAGCTTGTGACAGAATATTGATGCTCCGTGGCCTCAAAACATCTGAATGAGAGGAAGTTGTTGTAGTGTACGTTCAGGTTATCTCAAATCATAACTTAACCTAAATAAATATTACAAACACTGGGTGATATTTAAGATCTGAAACGATCGGTGATATGATTTGATACTTATGAGGCTGTAAGACTTCGCAAGTAAGATAAAGGTCGAAGACACCGGGAAACAGGGGCTCGACGGAGACTATGCGGAAAAACGAAGACTGTCATTAAGACTCCTCGAGCAAACGCGCACCAACATGATGTACGTCAATCATACACTGCTGGAGGCCAAGGAGCTCGAGAGTGACACGGCCATTACCGACGCACGGCTTTCCGATTCTGTTGAGGACTCCCGCCGCCGGCGCTCGAGAATAAGGAACGAGACGACGACCATGTCCCGGATCTCGTCGGCGCGCGGGTCAAAAAGTAATTGTGCTGGCCGCAGGACAGGATGGTTGACCCCCTGAGGATCCTTCAGCGCCCGCTGAAAGCGCGCGATTGGCTGGGTTTTCGACTCGCTGGAGAAGAGCTTTGAACGAATGAGTAGATAAGTTCTCAGATGTTCGTTCGAGCAGCGGCAGAGCACGCAATAGTGAGCTGCTGACCTGGGGGTAGACTCCTGGAGAGATGTTCTTCCATTTGTATTTCCGACCGGAGCCGTCCTCGAATGTAACATCGCTGTGAGAGGGATCGAAAGAGGGGTAACGACGATCCTTTACGAAGGGCCGCACCTGTTGAAAGGAATGAATGACCTATGCAGCCATGCACTGGCGGGGATCTGCGGCTTGTCTTTGAAGGTCAGCAGGTCGGAACGGACGTCCCGCCAGACCCATTCCGCGATACATTTGCCATACGCGTCGTTTACGCGAGTTGTAGGCTTCGATTCGTCGGTAAAATCAGTATGCACGGCATAAATCTCCACTCCTTCTTCGTTGACGAGCGAAGTGTTGCACGGGTTGTCCGGTTTTAAGGAAAGGATGGAGACGGAGGGATCAGGCATGATCAAGATCGATGAACACTAAGTTCCAAAATATTCCAAGGGCGATTGTGTGGGGTTGGAATCTGTTGGAATCGAGACTTATGAGGCTCACCGGTGTTGGCAAGTTGCGAGGAAGTATGAGGAGCAGATGCGAACAAGGGCGGGCGCTGTGAGAACTCTGCGTCAAGTGTTCGACTACTTATCAATAGGTCAGGTAAGTTCCGGCCGTGGACAGCCGTAAGCCCTGAAAAATGACTGCGCGCCTGAGTATCAGGATTCAGGAGGCGGTCGATTGACAGGTCCCTCGAGGTATCGGAGATCTCGAACCTGGACGTAACTGGCTTACCTTACTAGAGGCTGTCCAGACTGTCTCCTTCAGCTAAAGTTCGGCCGGTGAAGAGAGTACGGCTGTAGAGGGCTGTGCACACGTTCAATGAATCGGGACCAAGAGGGACCCCTGATTTATTGTGTGGTGTCCAGATATTAGGAAGTCTGCTGGACTCTGTTGGAAAGGAGATCATCAAGAACGCCTATGACCAAGGTCTGCGTTATTTGTGTCTGTTTGTCGATCTCGAGCAAACGGCTCAAGCGCTCGCTAGCACCACCAATGCGCTCACCAGTGCTCACCTTGTTTTGCAGTCATCCTACCCTGGGTTTCGTTTGCTTCTGTCGGTTCTGAGAGCTAGGAGATCTTGGGCTTGGGGATTGTCTTTTGGTTCTGGTCTAATAAGTGACGACTCTTTGCTTGGAAAAACTGGGATGACTTCTGCCAACAACACTCGAACAACGAGCTATGTTTTCTGCCTTGAGCTTCTAGGATCACGCGACCCTCTCGTTACCCGCACGTTTTCTATTCCTGCTACGTCTCGTTTTGATCGTCTTCATCACTCAATTCAATTCGGCTTTGGCTGGCGGAATAGGCATCCTCACGAGTTTGCTTTTCGCACTGGCCCTCCTGGATTGTTCGACGACGACGGACATGAACTGTCTGCTATGCGCGTCGGCACGTTACCTGTCAAAGCTGGTCCTGCAGGCCAAGAGGCCCTGCCTGATATTGTTGAACTCGTTGACGAAAGATCTATAAATCTCGGCCATATCTGGGGTCAGCATGGACGTTACCGAAAAATGGCGATGATGGATGGTCGCATCGCACCTTTGTGGTATACCTACGGCTCCGGGGTTAGTAATGTTTCCTTGAATTTATCAGAATGACAGAAAGTTTTGGGGTTCCAGGATTTCTGGGTGATCAAGGTCAACTTCGTCAAATCTGAGCTAGTGGACAGGAAGCGATTGAAATTCATCAAAGCTGTCGGAGGCAGCCCATTGGAGGACTGTGGTGGGGTTCAAGGATGGCAGAAAATCAAAAATGCGTTTAAAATTCCTGACCCCTCAGGCGAACAGCGCGATCTCAAACAGTGGTGCTTCAGCGCCTCTTCAAAGGGCAAGAACTTTCATCCGATAACAGCTCCTTCTGTCGATGAATTGAATGTCCCATTTGTTTTCGTACGTTATGCGAATGCCCATTGTCAGGCAGACTCTGACGAGGAATACGAAGACGACTACGATGAAGACGGAATTGAAAGGTGCGTCGCAGACAAGGATTGTCAGCAATTTGTTAAGTAGTCTACTGTTTTACAGTCGCATGCATGTCGATCTGGACCTCGCAGATGAGCATCAATGCCCAGATATCGTGGTCACAGGTCCCAATCCAGATCTCCCAAACGCCATATTCGAAACAACATCGCGCATGCCCATACCGGAGAGGATGCCTCCCCCAACCATTGTCGGCCCTCCTATTGAGGATGCACATAGGCAATTCAACCTTCCGAAGGATATCACCGACGGCGTCAGCCTCTTTGTGCCCATGATCAACCTTTCAATTATACGTGCACCTCGCTGGGTTTACAAAGACGGTGCAGATCAATACTCTGTGCTCCTATTCACAGCTGGAGCCGTCGTCGACAGCGAGCAGGAGGAACACCGCGCTGGCTGTGGCATCGTATTTCGCCCCGATGGCCAAACGGTCATATCGTTCCCACTGGAGTCGACGTTGGGGTTTGCTGCGACCCCCGCCCGCGCAGAGCTTCGTTCCGCGATCATGGCGTTGCAGCTGCGCGACTGGGCCGCCGAGGGGTTCCAGCGCATCGTCGTTGGCACAGATTCTGACTATGTCACGCGTGGCGCGTCCGAGCACCTGCGCAAGTGGCAGCAGAGACAGTGGCGCACGCGGGAGAGGAAGCCGGTCAAGAACAAGGATCTGTGGGAGATCCTGCTCAACGGGTTGGAGAAGTGGGAGAAGTTCGGCGTAAGCGTGCAACTTCTGTTGGTAAGACGGGAGCAGAACGCGCAGGCGATGGACGCGGCGAAGCGAGGTGCATTGGTGAGATCTTTTTCTCTATTTTGTTCTGCGCAATCCGCACGCCAGAAACGTCGACTGAACTGTACGGCCGATAGTCCGAGGACAACAGATCCTCGTGCTTCAGGAAGGTTATAGCGGTCGCATGCTGAAGACAAAGTTAGAGGTTGGGGTACTGGATTTGGCTTCGACGCGGCCAACGTCGCGAATGGGCGCCTAAAACAAGCAATTGATAGCTGGCTTAGCATGTAGGCTGTCATGCATCATGTCTGTCGTTGCACGATATGAATGTATGAATGAGTCTATATTCGTGTACGTTGTCCGACAAATGGGATGGGTATATGATCAGGACTTGCATCCTCGGGCAACACCGAGAAACAGTTCATACTACGACTGGCCCTACTACGACTGCCCTCCCAGACCCCGTTCGGCATTCTCCCTCAGAACCCTCTCCACGACCTCCTCTTGTCTTGCAAGCCACAGTCCAAATGCCGGGGTACGCAGCCACCTCTCGTAAAATTCCCGTTGTTTGCTGTTCGACCGAAAAGGTAATGGAGTGCCGTGAGTTTTGAGTGACGCGAGGAAGTTGACGTTGTTGAACGGCTTGAGGCGTGAAGTGCGGTCCGACCTCGAGCTATGCAAGGCTTCAAAAGGGGATGGGATGAGCGTGTTGAGATAGCGGTTGAATGGGACGAGTAGTGCGGCTGTACGGGACGAGAAATGGCGTCTCATGTTTGCAGAGGCTGTGTCCACTGACCAAGGACACATCAACATCAGCACAAGGAAAACGAAACAAACGCCTACAGGCCTGTGGACCGCTCCGGAAAGCGTCCTCCATTTGTTGAAGGAGTTGTTGGTCCTTCAATGTGTAGCGTTTGTGTGTTTTGGTTTTCCACCCCGGCGGCTGACCGGCGGCGATTGGAGCCATACTCTTCGCACCTTTTGGGCTGTACGGAATATGTCAAGTAAACGCAAGCTTCATGATACGTACAAACTCACCGTGGCTTTCCGAGACTAAGACTGTGTGGCCAGTGTTGACATGCACGCTCGAAAAAAGGGTTAGTGACTCCCAGCAATAAGCCTGCTTTTGGCCGCTTTTCGTTAACAAGGGCATTGTGTTCCTTATCGTGAATCGTGAAATACGGTCGGAAATCGCCCGGCCACGGTATCTGTAGAACGTTGTTCATTTCTGATGTCTACGACAATCGAAGACGGCGCTTTACCGGACGAAAAAGATCGCGGAGCCACCAGACGGCCTGGCTCGTCATAGCGGGAGAAGGTCCATACACTAGCAATGGTTCGCTGAGTATAAGGACCTCCCAAATGGACCATAGGTGGGAGAATGAAGCCTCGAACAGAAGCAACGGCGGCGGAGTGGGTGGGGGAGCGGAAACGAGGATCTTCGAATAGCTCAGTGTCAACTCTGAGATATCTAATGATGGGCGCTCACATGGGTATCTTGCTCCGTTTGACTATGAAGATGGGCTGTGTTGCTCAGCTGCTGCTCGTCCAGACTCAGGGGTAATTCTGCGTGGAAAACTGAACCAAGGAATCCCAGTTCTATCGTTGTGCTAGGCGCAGGGCTGGGCCTATCCTTCCCAATGCAATGTCGGCCGACTACACAACAAAAAATTGCAACTTTGGCCTACCAGTTGGCTATGTTATGGCACGCGACTTCCAGTATCGGGTCCCCGTGTGCATGAAATAAGGGTCCTAGCTTCGATATGACATGAAAGAATAGAGCGGGGTACGGATAGTGACTGAGTATCACGATAGAGCGCTTCCACAAAGTCAGCGGCATGTTGAGAATAAGTCGTGGAGGATCACCTGTTCATAACCGCGCTTTGAAGAAAGATTTTTGCGCTGGCTGAAATGCGAGTAGCCGTAGATGTATCCATCTGATAGTGATGTCGAGCGAGGCTCGCTAAATGACCCGCGCTTTTCCTGGGACGAGCTTTCCCGTATTCTGAATGAATGGATTTGAGATCCTTCTTCAAACTGAGGGGAGTCGGGAAAAGCAGAAAACGCTCTACATATACCAAGACAGATTTAATACATACGGATGAAAACTAGCGGTAGACATGCGACTGACATGTTTTCTACCTCCGAGGGTGATAGGTGAGCTGGCGGAAATACACAAGTCAGACAGGGCCGAGGTCAAGATCAAAGTTGACTGGAAACTGTGCATGAGCATAGATTGACGAGAAAGGAGATGAATGGCAGTGCCTATTGCCAGCCCTAGTATCCACCTTCGCAAACGCTCCAGCTTAGAACTCTCAAGAGATACGCCCTCCAGCGTGGGGATGCTGGCACGCCTAGTTGGACCCATTCTCAGCGGGAGCGTTCTTGAACGCGAGACAGTTCTCGTGGCTTTTGTTGGCGTGAGTATCAGGTCTGGCGAAGAGGGAGAGCGTGGAGAATTCGACGGCATTAGTTTGCACATCAAAATGCTGTCGGTTTCGACTCGATAATTCGATGTGGACGAGCTGGGGACCGAAGCAGAAGCCAGTGACGAAGATGACGTCTCCTGCGAGGAGAACACCAATCCAATATCGCCCTCTTCGTCCATGTCGCTCAAAAATCGAAGTCACTGTCTCAAAAACGCGAGTGGGCCCTGCTACGAGGCAGACAGGTCTAGACAGGTTGCACAGAGATGAAAGTCAACTGAATTCAGGCGGCACTCCTCGGCCCGGTTCATCTGATGTCGGCTCACTGCTGCATTCGTGTCTCTTTAGCTCCACCAGGTTCCACTGCTCTTCCAAAGGACTCTTGTAGTGATGTGCCAGAGAAATATGTTGACCCTCGTTCCAGGCATGCTGCCATTCCAATCTTACCAACATAAAGCCAGGCAAGTTCACTTTCTGCACTTCCAGGTGCTCAGATCTCAGACCTCAACAAGACAGTAAGGTTTTTGCAGTACCTGGCAAGCTGTCAACCCTTACCACCATTCGCGAAATTCATACCGCCGAATATCTTCTTCGTAACCGCATGTGCTCCCATCCCCAATCAGTCCCGCGGAATACACACGGATCGTGCTTCTGGTGGGCAAAAGCTACCTCGGAAACCAATTCCGTACGCCTGCTTCTAAACTTGCATGCCCTTGGATCTCATGACGATATGATCTTTGGCCTCTTGACACACGCAGAGCGCCACTGGCGCAAGCGTTCTGCTCCGGGGACAGAATGTGCCGCTACAATATAAGTAGCGTTCTCACTCCGTCATGGTCCTCCAACTACGATGCCTGCCCTCACAGTTCCACCTGTCGCTCATTGGGTCCCCGCACCCGTCACAAAGCAGGATAGTAAGTGGATTTTGATGTTGGGCGGCATGAACTTTACCCTAACACCCAGTAGTCGAATTTGCCGATCTCGCGGTCATCGATCTCTCCAAAACTAAGACACCAGAGGGCCGAGCGGAGGTGGCTATTATCGCTCGCGATGCTATGCACAAGCAAGGCTTCTTCTACGTGATTAATCACGGGCTGGACAAAGCAGAGGTTAGTGCATCATTCTATCTTGCTGTTGTGAAGTTCGTACTCACCTTGAAACATCAGGTCGACCGTATGATCGACATCGCCGCTGTGCCGTTCCAGCAAGTAGCAGACGAAGAAAAGCGACGTTATGAAGCCAAAATCAAACAGACAGGCACTTACTACGGCTATAAGCTGCCTCAATACTGGGTAAGAAAACATCTACTCGTATCTAAAAACTTATGCCGACCATTTCCTACAGCACATTTCAAATGGAGTCAAAGACAGAATTGAACATTATAACTGTATGTTCACTACCACCTTCAGGCGTCCACGTTTAACGATTGCCTTGTTAGTTACCCGAGACGTCTCTCTGAGGGAGCACCCTACTGCTCTGCGTCCATTCTTGCCAGAGATCCAAGACTTCATCGAGTTCACTCACAAGAAGGTCATGAATGAAGTCGAGAGGTGCGACACATCATATCACACATATCACGGTTTTAACACATCTTTAGCTTGCTTTCTCTCGGCCTCGAGCTTCCGGAGAATACGCTACCAGACCTGCACCCTTATGACGAAAGCAACCACTCTTTCTGTGAGTCGACATTTGCTCTTATCAGACCGTCGCTTCAGATCGTTGAACTCGCTTACAGTCAGGTTCATGCTTTAGTGAGGCATCAATCTGTATGACTTACATTGGAAGTGCTCATCTGACATCGCTTTGTAGCAACCCTCGCTCCGAAGATGAAGAAGCAAAGACAGGAGGCGTTTGGATGAAGGGACACGCAGGTCTGACGACATTTCTCTTACAATCTCGAGTCTATTCTATATTCACCATCGATTTAGACCATACCAGTCTTTCAGCATTGTGGAGTCAACCTGTCACTGCTTTGCAGATCATGGATCACGATGGCAAATGGAGGTTCATCAAACACATAGACAATGCCTTGGTAAGTATATTGTTCTCTCTTTGGTTTCGTGTTTGTCTGATTGTGCCGTAGGTCATCAACTGTGGAGATTTTACCGAATATCTCTCTGGTGGCTACTATAAGTCCGCCATCCACCGTGTCGTCCAGCCTCCTGAGGATCAGCATGGGTACAAGAGACTCGGCCTATTCTACTTCCATTACACGGCCGACGATGTGCGCTTGAGTCCGTTGTTGGATAGTCCTGTCTTACAGCGAGAGGGCATCACCAAGAAACTCGAGGGCGAGGCACCGACGATGCATGATTGGAGGGTTGGGCGCACGGCCACTTACGGGGTTTCTGAGCTGAAGAAAGACGCAGATCAAGGGATTGAGTATGAGATCGTGAATGGCGCCCGTGTCAGGCATTATAACTAGTTTTCTTATATGTGCAATCGTTGACTCGCTGATGTATGTGTTTTGTTCAAGTTCGGATAGTGACGCACTTGGTTATGTAGGTTTTGACCAGCAACGCCCCGAAAACACGCTTTGTGGCGTTGCTTTTTGCTATGGAACCTTGGTATGATTACCTCAAGCATCGGAGAGCGAGCATAGATCAGAAGACCGTTACTCGTTCGATGGAAAGGAGCCGTCATCAGAGTCCTGGTTCAGAACGTCTTGTTCAAGAGTGGCGTCTACCTATACCTCTACGGCCTGATCTCGGCGTCAACGTCAACGACCTTGATCTCGCGAGTGTTCAGAGCGGCTATAGGTCGGGGCACGTCATAGCGTTATAGGCTAGGTGCGGTCAGGTGTCCCAGATGTGCTCCCATACAGCTTGGTGCGTGGTCTCATAAGTTACGACGTTTGTCTTTTATGAGGCTGCGCCACGGATCGCGAGTGGTGCTTGCCGGCATATGGAACCAACACTCGATGATTCAGTTTGCGATAGCAATGCGTTGCTCAAAGCCCATATAAAGCGTGCTTTCAAAGCTGCCTCCCTCCCAGGCGTATCTTGCTCTCTCAGCTGTTCCGCACTGAGCATCCCACAATCAAATCGTATCTCAAGCACTACATCACAGTCGCGTCTCTGATAGCCTGGATATGCCTGCAACGACCTCTCCTCAGCTCCACGATGGGTGCCGGCGCCGCCCACTAATGTGGATCGTGAGTTCATAATCATTTTCCTCGATATACTAACTGATGATGACCTCGCCTTATATTGAGTCGAATGGGCCGAGCTAGAAACGATAGATCTAGAAAAGGCCAGATCTCCCGAAGCAAGGGCAGAATGGGCTATCAAAGCCCGTGATGCAATGCGCAAGCAGGGCTTTTTTTATGTCGTGAATCATGGGTTAGATAAATCGCAAGTGAGCATATTACATAATGGCCTGTATGAGTAGTGCTTCATTCACGAATGCGTTATGATAGGTTGATCGTATCTTTGATATTGCAGCTGTGTCACTTCTTCAGGTCGAGTTGGAGGAAAAGAAGCAGTACGAAACCGATATCAAGAAAACTGGCACCTTCTTGGGATACAAGCTCCCTCAATATTAGGTACGTATATTTCCGACTACTCCGTAGGTTGGACTTGTATCGAATATTCAAAGCACATCGCAAATGGAGTCAAAGACCGAATTGAGCATTATCGCCGTCGGTAAAGGCCACTTGACTCTGCCGTGTTCAATGCTTATGAAGATCCAGTCAATCGGGACGTCGACTCTACGGCACATCCGGTCCCCTTGCGCCCTTTTCTCCCAGAGATACAATCATTCATCAAATTTAATCATATTGAAGTTGGACAAGAACTCTTAGGGTAAGTGAATAACCTACCGCGCAGCTCGGTCAGCATGGCCCATTTTTTCTTGCTTCAGCTTGTTAGCGCTCGGGCTTGAACTACCTGAAGACGCCCTCGTCAAGAAATACAGCTACGAAGAAAAGAACAATGCTAATTGTGAGTTCAGGAATATATTCAGATCAAGACCTTGTTTCCAGAACTCGAGTCAGGCAGTTTCATGATGTAGTAAGACTTGGTTCTATCCTACAAACTCCAGTCGTCACAGATTGCTGTAGTTACCCGCACCCGAAAGACGAAGAAATACAGACAGAGGGCGTTTGGCTAAAAGGACACACAGGTAATCATTTCGAATCAATGATCCATTCAATATACATACTTACTGGCTGTTCTAGATCAGGGCCTTTTGACTATCTTATGGAGTCAGCCGGTCTCTGCTCTCCAGATTCGTGACGAAGATGGAAAATGGCGCTGGGTGAGGCACGTAGAGAATGCCCTGGTATGTCTTAACGTCCAAGCGATCGAAGGTTTTCGATCTGACAAACCGTTTCTCGCAGGTCGTCAACTGCGGCGACAGTCTAGAAATGCTATCTGGAGATTATTACAAGTCTGCAATCCATCGTGTCGTCCAGCCTCCAGAAGATCAACAGGGCTACAACAGACTTGGCGTATTCTACTTCGGCTACGCTGATGATGATGTTCAGTTGGAGCCTCTCATAGAGAGTCCTGTCCTCCAGCGCGTGGGATTCACACGGCACGCCCCCGAAGGCAAGGCACCTTTCATGGGAGATTGGAGGAAAGCCAGGGCGGCCGCTTATGGCACCTCCGACTTGCAGAAGGGCGAAGAAGAGGGTATCGAAGAGGAGGTGGTGGGCGGGATACGTGTCAAGCACTACACCTGAATTTATGAAGTACTGGTATTCATGTCAGACAGGAGGATATAGTGCAGCCAAGTGAAAGATCGCCCATCTGAAAGCTACTAGTACTACTTCGTTAGCAAGACAAGCTGGTTCTAGATTCCAAGCTGAGAAAAATCGGTGCTCCGTGCGAACATCTCGACACAGATGTCGTCGCCGCTGTCGGCCCCATGTAATCCCGCCGGGTCTGTCGGGTCATGGACTGACCACCTAGCATCGTCGACTACACGGCTAACGAGTCCCTAACGTCGTCGTCGCCTTTGTGTTTCCAGCCAGATTCATAACGATAGGCCCGAGCTTCGGAAAAAAGGGCTTAGTCGGAGCCTCAAATTTGGGATTCAGACAGCGTACGACAGGCGGAGGTATCGGCATCTACCGGACACAGCCAAAATATTCTCGCGCCGACACATTTTGCTAAGCATATCCTTTTTCGTCGACTCTCACGTGCGGAGTGGAGGGCAGACGGAGTGTGTCGGAGTGTGTCGGAGCTTTTTTTAAGTTTCCGTGTCGCTGTTCTCAGCGTCCCAAAGTGTTGAATTCTGGGCTAGCACTCAAGCACATGCATCATGGCGGGAGCAAACTATATGGGCGGCAAGAGGTCTGTATTTTCGTTCTTTTGTGATATTCCATTGCCAGATATACCTCATCACCGGTCGAATAGAAATGCTGCAAAGGCACGCTCTAAAGACCGGAATGGCCGAGCACAGAGAGGTCACTTCACGCGGCAACGCTTGGAGATATTCAGTAAAATCTCAGGGAAGCCTAATCCCAATCTCCCATCGGACAAGAGCAGTGCCATCAACATCGACTTAGCCCATGCTCAAAAAGACATCCTTTCGGGCCGCATAAAACATATGACTCAAGCGCATGCAGTGCGGTCAAACTTCCTTCAGCCATCATCTATTCCAAACGCCCGAACCTTGTCTTCTGTGCCTGCTGACAGCAATCATAATAACTGTTCACCGAGAGTCCTACAGGCCTGGGATACCATAGACTGTAAAGTGTCCCTTAAACCGCTCTGTTTTGTACTAAAGGACATCTGCTAGTCATTCATACGAATACCAGAAGTCGAGTTCTGATGGCCAGCAACCTCGCAGGTCTTCCTATGCGGGCTGGTATGAATCACTCAAACACACTGCAGAAGCCGAGTCGTTGGTCTCGTGATGCTACGAAAGTTGGCAGTCTACCTTGCGATACAAAGGTATTCGCTTATATTAAGTTGAGTCGATACTTTCTGACCATAAAAGACCGCTCAAATACGAGGGAAATCCGGTAGTTCAGATATCACTCCTCCACAAACGATTTTACCATCTCGTCAACAGGTTTCAGGTATTTGAAGATTGGCCCTTCTGTCGCAAAGCGCTAAGAGAGCCTTGAACAATAGATCGCCTTTCTCCAGATCCAGGCTCAAAACAAGGATCTACAGAACGCTTCACTTATTCTCTGGCACTGATGATAGAGACAAGGAAAACATCTTGAACGAAGACTGTAGCTTAGTCGGATCTCGGTCAAGTCCTGTCAGCGAGTACCCGGAAATCAACCGCTTGATCATGTCGCACTAGACGTTTACGAGGACACCGACGAACTGGAGCTTGACCACTCGCAGGTCAACGCAGCTTGGCTTTCTACTCACACGCACGGTACTAGGACGGACGCATCCTCTGACAACTCAGTGATGCCTTATCCGCCCTCCCCACCACACCCTCGCTTTTCTAGCTTCTCTTCTATGGAAAGCCCAAACTCGAAAGACACTGATTTGTCCAACTCATCAAAGAAATCGACCAATATACCTACATCTATCTCAGACCCACTATTTGGCCTCGAACATCGAAACACAGGATCTATCAAGGAGGCGATATCATCTTGTCCCAGCTCTCCAACACACCCTTACCCGTTCGTCATCGAAGGGGCAGCTCAAAGTCCAGGGTCGTATCATGCCTCAAGTCGGGCTTCGCCTAGTTCATCGTCTTCAAAGACTTGCGATGTGCCATCTGCTCCTGAAGATACTTTTTGCTTTGGTCGCCTTCTCGAGGATCCTGATCCATGGAATGCAATTGGCAAAATTCTTGATCTTCCTCCTCTGGATTCTAGCGATGAGAATTTGAAGGCCCTCGTCCTTGGTAGTCCCTTCGCAGTCTTCAAGGCAGACAATCGACACGGAGTCGGATGGAGTTCGCCTAGTCGAGGTCTGGGTTATCAAGTCGATGATGGTAAATCCGAGATTTTGATGGGAGAGGACGGTGCTTTTGAATCCTTGGACATTAATATGGACATGGAGGAAGGGCATGCAAGTCCTGCAGGTCAATCAAATGATGGGCAGTCATCGAGCTCACTGCCTCGCGCGACGTCATCTCCCTCGACGTCTCAAATCATGCACTCTATAGCTCTGACAGCTAACGTCCCAGTGCAACCTTTCCAAAGCGATACAGACACTCGCTCCATGCTCAGTGACCTGTTCATTGACATCTCAGGCTTCGATCTCGATTCAGTTCTGCCTTCCCCTGTGGCTAGGCGTATTTCACCCGACACCAAGCCGCTCAGTAGCTTCCCTCATTCCAATCCATCTCACGGCATTCCCGCTTCGATAAGCAATGTACCAATGCGCGATGTAGATGAAGCTGTTTTGGAAGGCCCCTGCCTTTTTTGGGATAATCCAGAAGATGATAGTCAATGATGATTCCTTCTCCGTAATGGTATTATAACAATGTCCGTAATACTAGATTGCCGAAAGCTTATTCACGTATGTCTCATCTCCTTCAATTTGCGCGAAAAGACCTCACGACATTGATAATGCGTGACTTCGCCTCTGCAAGCCAGTCAGTATACTGCACGAAACGGTCAAACAGCGCCAAACAATTTACCCCGGAGCATGGACCGCAACAACACTATGTCCAATCCGTTTGTGGCATTGAGGGCATCTATGAAGAAGTCAGTCAAGAGGAATATTTTGGACGGTAGGCAGCAAAGTTCGTACATCCGACTGTCGGTCACTTTGACCCTCCTGGACTGTAGGTACATTAGCTTCCTTGCAACCTGCTCGCTGTGTGCTTTGCTAATGCCGCGAAGAACCTTCGTATCAAAGATAGGCGCACGGAGGGCTTCAAGGAGGAATATGCGAAGCTCTTCAGCTGTCACAAGAGGTGGAAGCAGCTGCAAAGTTTCTTCGACGTCAAGCTGCGGACTATGCCTGCTGATCAAGTCGAGGGCAGGGTGAAGGAGGTCGTCAGATGTCTTCACCAGTGGACGAAGGTAGATTTGCAGAAGTGTCAGGAAGATATTACTTGTCTCCGTCCCTGGTTGGTATGTGCGTTTGCAGTATCTGGAAATAGAGCAGTAGAATCGATTATCATCGAACCATGAAAGAAAAGCTCACTCTTCGGCCTTTGTATAATCCTGCAGACGATACACATATAACTCGAGTGCATGATTGTGTCGACCGAGACGTCCAAGTAATATTGCTCTCGCCTCAAAAAAGTCTTGTACGATAGATGTCAAATATTATGTTCGAAAACAACTGAAAGAAGACTTACCATCGGTCGGTAACAGTCCGAACAAACGATCCACTCTATAGTGATTCGTTGTGTCGATGAAAGAGAGGAGTTTGGCATACACTGCCCTCTGCGCTTCTGTAGGCCAGAGATCACTCGGCTGAAAGGTGTTCGCAATCAAAGTCGCTAACCGTCGTCCCCCCTCTTTTTAGCATCTCTCGTCATCTTCAAGTAGAGTTCTGCCAGGCGGTCATGAAACTGAGGTAGTTCTTCCCCACGCTCGTCTATGAGAAACTCAAGATATCGCGCGCAGAATCTGGGATTCAAGCTCTCCAGGAAAGTAGCGACCGGCTCTCGTGGTAGAGTCACTTCTTCAGTTGTAAAGATCTATATGGACATCTTGATAAACAGACTGTATGCATATTAAATTGAACGGTATATACCTCAAACGCCATGTCAGCGTCCTGTTCGAACACCCAACGGGAACACTTGAACGTTTGGTCAATATGTTCAGGGCCGAGTCTTTGCAGGTATGAGATCGATGGTCCGAGTTGGTCCCTGATATCTGTCTCTTGCTCACTGAGCCTGTGATGGGGGATAAATCGATGCCTTTTATGCGGGAGTCAGACAGGTACTCACTTGCGTAGGAGATCTAGGGCCTTTGCATGCATCTTCTTCCCATTGTACAGAGAGATGAGCTCGGTAAATCGCTGTGGAACTCACATTGATCAATTCGAGTGCTTAAGAACCGTCGACCGATTATACCTCTCGTGCCGTAAGAACTTCCTCCACCTCCTCCACCTCACACCAATTTGGGAGGCGGCATAATGACCCCAGTAGACCTGGACGAATAATTAGATACGCCTTGAACAGCGCAGTGTCAACAATTCGCGAATATTGTATTAATTGGTCTGGGGTTAGCGAAGACATCGGCGAGCTCGGTATCTCAAACAACTCTTCAACCGAGGAATCTGATATGCCCGAATATTGATGAGACAATGCCGCGGTGATCTGAAACGCTTCCAAAGCACCAGCGACCTTCTGTCGCCGATCGGGAAGATACCGAAGCAGTGATTCAACAGAGCGGCTAAAATCGTCTGCGGGTGAAATGATATGGGTACAAGTCTTCATATTGCTTTGAAAATGTCATAGAACATACCATTAGGGCGTAGTCTTCTGGTGCTCGCTATTGATGCAGAATCGGAATCTTTCTGAGGAGAAGGCCTAATGGCATCTAGCGGGCTCTTCATTTTCTTTCTATCCTTTGGAGGAGGAGATCGTCCTCTTGATGATGCATGGTCAGAAGAGTTGTCTTCCGTATCGCCATCCCCACTCCTGTCGTGTTCTGATGTTGATTCATTTTCATTATGAGTCCTTGGATGATCCCGACTGGGTCCTCCATACAGAGGTATCCACTGATCCTGTGGAACGGATAAACGTCCGGCGACAATCTCTGGATACAGTGCGACGACTTTCGCAGGATTGACGTTGAGTTCCATGAATGTATCCAGAGCTTCGTTGAATTTCCCCGATTTGAACTGCGAGATCGCGTTGAGGCCTCTAATTAGGTTTCGACGATGTTCCTGTAATATGTGAGCATGGTTCTATTTTTGTGATCTGACTCAGATGGGGCGCACCGACCTTGTCAGGAAGGATGGTAGGATCGATGGTCTCCAGGAGAGCCAAAGCATCAAGATACAGCTCTGCACCAACCAACTCGTCGATTTGCTCGCCCCAAGACTTCATCTGTAATTGCCATATCGAGCTGCCTTCGAGATTCGCAGTTGCACGATCTGCTGGGGTGCTGACGAGAAAAAGCGGGGATTTTTCAGTCGGCGATGCAACTAACAATCGTAAGGTGTGCTGTGGCGCTGGAGCGGAGGTGGTCGTAGAGTGAAAAGGGAAAGGGAGAGTTTGCGAAGGTAAAAGGGAAAGAGATGATCGGATTTGTAGGACTGGAGATGGGTGAAAAGACGCTTGAGATGAATGTGTTGACGGGGGGATGTTGGCGAAATCGATCGGCACAGTTCCAGCAGGGAGGATACCGAATATATATGGCTTGACAGATGCTTCAGAACAAATCGGTATTGGCTCATAACAACGATAGATTGCGGAACACTTACAAATATCTTCTGGAGACGCAGACCAGTCGACCTGAGTAGTACGCGATGGTCTACCATCAGCACCGATAAACCAGCCGAGATCTTGTAACACGCGTCATATAGACTGCTAGCTTGACAGAATGGAGGGTATCGCTTACTATCTTTCGTGATGAGAACTTCTGACTCGCCGACATTCGCTGCGCATGGCTTAGCTTTCGCGCCAAGCCCCAGAGTCATATAGCCACCAAGTCCCGAGAGTGCGCCCACGCCCATGTTGCTGATTCCTGTGACAGAAAGGCTCGTTGTGGACGGTATAGCAACCTCGGTAGTCGATAAAGTCAAAAGTGAGAACAAGATGTAGTCTGTCGGTGTATAGGCTAGGCATATAACATCATTATTCAGGAATGTTATCGTTCGAGCCGAATGGGGAAGTGTTGCTTCCTGATTCCAGTCAAAGATCAACATAAACGAGAGTATATTCCACGCATACCTTGACCTCCTGAGCTTCGCCATCCTTCCAGGAATAAATGACCAGCTTCCTTCGGCATCCCACGATGAGGTTTGTCACCACAGTGGGGACAGTTGTCGCCTTGCTAAACTGTGCGTCTGAGGACTTGACGGGAGTTCCATTAGGGAGGATGTGCTGCACGGACGTGTGAATGGCGAAAGAGAACGCGGACTTGGCCTTCAGCAATAGAGTAGGCGGGGCGAACTCAGGCAGAGGATACAGAGTGACCTGCGACTCTGAACAACCATTCGAGAGATTGCAGATAGACATTTGCTACGGCGTACCTGACAGCACGGCCAGGGAGTTGATATCCTTCACGTAACCGAGCTGCTCAATGGCTCTTCGGGTCAACCCTTGCTTGCTCTTGACCAACTCAGCTGGTCCTTGAGCGCCATCTTCTACATGATTAGCAGCGCTCAGCAGCGAATATCGGGAACGCACCAGAGAGACTATAGACATGCAAGTTCCCTGTGCCGGTACCAACATAGAGTCGGTCACCTAGATAGATAAATGGGCATCCTCAATACCGAGCTTGTTCCTGGACATGTTGGGGTACCTTGCACAGTCAAAGCTTCTATCCGCTCCTTGAACCCAGTCAAGACGGTCTCTGGACGCTCAAATGGAGGCATTTATACGGATCTGACGATGACCACGGTGGCCAAGTTTAAGCGGAAACTTAGCACTCTTAGAATGCCTTCAACACGTGACAGTTTCGTAGAACAAACGCGCGCGGTTATGTTGCTTATGATCCCTTCACGGATCGTCGCGAGAGAACTATGAATACATTCGAGGACAGGCCGTACAAACAGGAAAGGATCTGACATATGCGAGAGAGGTATGAAAACACATTGACATTTTGTCTCCCAACGTGCTGAGAGCTCGTTATCTCCACATTCGGGATGAACAGCTAGCGTCCATCGAGCAGATAATTAGGCAGCGACGACGTGAAGAAGAAAACCCGAACAAAAAGCTAAATCGAATAAGGAAAGTCGAAAGAAACAACGGCAGTAGAAGCTAAAAGGATCCTAGCAGAACTAGAGCGTCCTACTCGCATATTCGAGACAATGGGTCAAGTCTGGGCACGGGCCTCCCTCGAGCCGGCACCGTTTGGCTGATACATGTATGAGTGTCCGGCAGACGAATTACCGTGTGATGATGGTTTTGGTGCACGGTAGTAGCTGGGGCGCTGAGGTTCAGCTTGTCCCGTATTGGATGGTGTGAGCACCGGCGACGTGGTTGCTGCGACCGTGGGCATCGGCCAGGGCATGCTCTGAGATGCAGCCGCAGTGGCTGGACGGCTGGTTATGGGAGTAGAAGCTGATGATTGGGGCCGTGCTTGAGAAGAAGGGGGACGGTTTTGGATCGCAGGAGATAGTTGTGCAGAGGGTGTGGACGTGGATGCGTGACTTTGAGCTGGCGAAGCTGTAAGCGTTGTTGCTGCACCGGTGGTACTAGTTGGCGGGTTGGGAGCCGCCGGTCGAGGGCTGGCGGTCTCACCGGATGCGCCAGGTGTAGCTTCAGGTTCACGCCTTCGTTTATTTCCCCGTGTAGTACTCTCTTTGAGGCCAAGGGATGTAGCCTTCAATAGGATCTGATGCCTGGTTGGCGTCGTGCTTTGAGCATGGAATCCTGATATGGCTGATGCCATGAGACCTCACCTTGTACGGGTGTTGCCCCATTGATTAACTACCCAGTCCCAGTCAATTTCAGCAGATGTCCCCGATGTCCGACTCTGCTCTGCGAGTTTCTTTAACCTCTCTGTCTCCTCTTCGGCCCAAGCGCCAGAAGCGCTACCAACATTGGCAGTATTCATGTTGATGGTGGCTGTCATCCCACCTGGATTAGAAGTGGTGTATTGAGGGGCTGACGCCGTTGTCGGTGGCTGTTGGGGCTGAGGCTGAGGCTGGGGCTGAGGCTGGGGCTGGGGTGGGGCTGGGGTGGCGGTGCAGCATAGTACCCACCTGGCCCAGGCCCATATTGGTAGTACGGGGCGGTGGGATAACGCGATGGCTGGGGCGTTGCGTACACGGCAGGGTACATAGCAGGAGGAGGGTGCGGTCCTTGAGGTAGAGCTAAGGGCATGACGAACGACTGAGCATTGGTGATCATTGAAGGTGCGCTGGCCGAGGCAGGCGCCGATGTAGACGGTTGCTGTTGAGGTGGCGCATAAGGGATGGTAGGGTACACCGGTGGTGGAGTGTGCCCGACAAGCTGGCTGGGGTTTTGAAGCTAACAAGAAGGATTGGTCAATATAGACACATATGGCGACGGACAAAATGCGAACAAGTTGATCACAGATCCGTTTGGCCTCCCCCAGCATTTGGAGCGGATCAACCTTGTTCGACGGGCCCATTTGATATGATTGGGCGATGACCAGTGATGGGGTGGCTTTCTGTGCAGAAGGCGCGTGAGGAACGAGAGGGTACGGCGCTGCGATCAAACACTTACGACGAGCTCTTCTGCGGCCCCGTAGAATTCTGAGCACAGGTTCAGACCCGCCATTGAAACTCGTAGTATTGCTGGTTCTGAGGGGTCACGCCGGGGAGAGTGGGTGCGCCGGTTGGCGGGGGAGGATAGTTGTGGAAGGCGTGTTGTGGTTTTCCGCCGGATTCGCGAGGCTTCCTATTGCGAGAACCCTTGGGACGACCCGGACGACGCTTGTTTTGGGGAGAATCGGGGTCATTGGAATTTGCTCCAAACTGCGAATGAGAGGCGCCTGCTAGAGGCGTCCCAGCGTTGTCGGTCGAGTGGTTTATCGAAGCGGCCGGGCTTTCGGCGGGAAAAGAGTCAAAAAATGTGTATTCTGCAATAAAAGAGACTGCGTGACAGTTTTTACACACCCTGTGGTTGCCCTATTTTCCGGAGTACTCGCGTCGTGGTTCTGCTCGTCCAGCTCCTCTTCCACGACATCTTCCTCCTCTTCCTCTTCCTCCTCCCTCTGCGTTCCGTTCGCGGGGTAGGGCTGGCCGGACGCGTTGAAGGTCGAATACCGCGACTGGCGGACAAGTGGCGGATGGAGCGCATGCGACAGCGGCTGATAATGTTGCGGGTTATCCATTACAAGATGATGGAATGGAATGCTATTAGGCTACGGCTACAAAGGGGGATGAAATATCGAGCAAGGGCGGCGACGACGACCGACGGGCCAGGCTCTGCCACTGAGATATTGTGAGAATCGATCGCCTCGTGGGCGACATTGATTGTCGACAAGTCCATTTTCCCTGCGCCGCCGCCAATCTCCGTCTGAAATTTTATGTCACTTCCCGTCACATTTCGCTCGGCAGCCTACCACAGCGCCACTTCGGCATCTGCGCAAGCTTGGGACGTCTACTGGAATCCGCCCATCATCTTTTCTCGCGATCCAGATATTCCGGTGAAATCTTGAAGAATGCATATTGACGCAGGAGTCTAAATTTTCCCAGCACGGTCCCACAGCCAGTGACTCATGCGGTCATGGACGGCTGAGTCAGCTGGCCCAGTGTGTGACTGGCGTGTGGCGGTGGCGATGTCGTTGTTCTTCAGCTCTACCTTCCACCTCCTGCCTCAGTCCTCTCTTTGTACCTCAACAACACACCCCTACCAGCACACGTTTCTGGGCTCACGCATCCTCCATCTATGTTTTCTTCACCAGCTGCCAGCTCTAGCGCAGTTGCGACAAACGCTCTGCGCAGCGCGGGCCTCATGGATCGCGATGAGCGTATGCGGGACGCCACTGACAAGCCCGGAGGGCGCAAGGGAACTTCCAAGATTCGGTCGCATCGTCCGCGTCTCATTGATGCTATTAAGGACCCAGCAGGCCCAAGTCGGAACTCTATGGTAAATACACGGTTGTTTATGCTACTTCCTACATCTAGTGCAGGGCCCGCAATACACAAGTCGTGTCCTGTACCCGCCCTCCTTCTTTCCTGATAACATCGAGCTTACGTTGTTCATCTTCCGCCACTGCGCATGTCGGCACATGAAGCTTGCCTCGAGGATGGGAGTCGCTTCTTCTGAACCTCTATCCATCCGTGGCGCTGCAAGGCCGACAGCAGCGGGGCGCATCCGAAGGAATGCAATCTCTGTCAACACCACCAAATCTTCTACTATCACTGGAAAGCCGCTTGAAATCTGGAGAGAATTTGTGCAGAAGCGATACAACCGCGACCTACGCTTCCTGAACCTCGAGGTAATGCCAACTCTCCGATTATGCTTTGGACCAGTCTTGATCATGGGCCGTCTAGCGAATGTCAGAGGATACGATCTTGAGCAAGGCTCGTTTGGTTCCTCCAGGTGTCCCAGGCAGTTCTGGGAGGGAAGCGGCAGTTATCTTTAAGATGGCGTCTCAGCTTAGGCCTCCAGTAAGCTTTTTCTTGGTTGTTATGGACTCGCCGTTCTGAACATGGACATCCACAATAAAGGTGCGGTCTTTGTCCCTCGCCAACAATAATCTCTCGAGTACACACATAATCTCCACTCTCCCGCATTATCTACCGGATCTTGCGAATCTTTCACTGGAGAATAATAATATACGAACGTGGAAAGATATCGACTCTCTTTCTCAAGTATCGGACAAGAGGGACAAGCTGAAGAATTTGCGAGAGCTCATTTTATTGGGAAATCCAATCCGGGAGCAGCAGAACCGGGACGATCAATACAAGAAGTATGTCTCGTTTCGATGGCCCAGATACTATCATACTGATCCGTACATGATGTAGCCATATCATCCGTCGTTTTCCAACGCTAGAAATGTTGGACAAAGAAGCTGTCACAAAAATCGCTTTCGATAGCCCCGCTGCTTCAGCACCATCAGCCTCTTCTACTGTGCGCCGCCCGACGGCAACAGCGTTCCCTTCGGAGATGCGCCCTCCGTTTGTAACAGGGGTAGACGGGAGCATCGTCAGCAATTTCTTTGCACGGTGAGCCACACGCGACTCGATGGTTTCGCCTGACTCAACGGCTTCGCAGTTTCTTCCCCTTATTCGATAATCACCGTGCGGGCCTCCTGGATGTCTACCACGAATCTGCAACGTTCTCATTCCAGGCAAACACCAACATCCCCGAGCGCGCTCGCATACAAGGCTTCCAGCATTCCAAGGAAATGCCAAAGCAGTCTCATCTGCAATGGTCACCATGGTTAGCTGCAGGATCAAGGAATTTGAGCAGGGTGGCCGGTGCCGTGAACAAGATGGTGCAGAGTTTGCATGTGGGGCGAGAGGAAGTGGTGAAGGCGATTTCATCTCTTCCGCAGACGATACATGATGTAGCTGCTGCACCGGAGAAGTTTTGCGTCGATGCTTGGCCTATTACTCAAGACGAAAAGACGATCCTCTTTCTTTCGGTTCATGGGCAGTTCATTGAAGGTGCGAACTCTTACGTCAAGAGCAAACATCACAGACTCAGCCGCAATATTGACCCGTCGCATCTCAGAACCTGTTGGAGGCATTCGATCTTTCGATCGGTCGTTCGTCCTTGCTCCTGCATCACTAGGGTCAAGGTACGTGTCGTCATCACTAGCTGACATCAGTGCAATTTCCTCACGGCGGTACCTCGCGTTAGAGCCCAAGTGAATGGTTGGGGTGTCGAAATTCTTTCGGACCAACTGGTCATTCGTAATTACTCAAGCCACGAGGCATGGAAGCCGGGTCCGCTGCTCGTGCAGGCCAACCCTTCTACATCCTCGCTCTCCGCGCCTGCGCCCCATAGAACCATAGCGCCAGCCGTGCAAGAGGCACTGTCTGCAATTGTAAGTGTTACGACATCTCTTTCAAGCCCGTACTGCTTTTGGCATCATGCGTATGAATAACTCATCCCTCCCTTCGATGCAGCCAGAACCACAGCGCTCGCTCGTTTCGCAGATAAGCCAGCGCACCGGACTGAACGTACGATTTGCGGTGGAATGCCTCCAGGAAAATGGTTGGGTCTTGGAGAAAGCGTTAGCCAACTTTGAGCAAGTGAAGGTGGGTACATGTATAGCTAGCCTTGTGGCGCTGTGATTTATTACTTGCAACAAAACAGAACACGCTCGGACCGGAAGCTTTTCTGTGAATCTTCGACCTCGTGTCCACCATAGCAATGCATGATATCGCCGCCATAGCCACTCAATTTGTTCAAGTTTGTTAGCATTTTCATCCTGTTTCTGATGGTTTTTCGCCGCGAACTGTCATAATGTAACAGACCCTCACGTATCTTCCATAAACTTATCCAATCATCGACGAATTATAACATAACCTCCCCATCTCCTTGATACTTGATATGGTTTAGCCTCTGCCTCTTGCATCTTTGCCTCGAGTTCGCGCCTCGCCTCTTCGTTTGTAAATGGTAGCCTCCCGGTGCGAGATTTCGAAACACTCTCACGAACGGCTAGATCGTGAAGCCGAGAACAGAGCGGCTTTGGACGAGCCGGACGGGCCAGGACGGCAGCTGTTTTGTGGCGAAAAGCACAAAAAGGAAAGAACAAAGGGTTGCCACGTGCGATGCACGCGGCTAGGGAACAGTGGAGGCGAGTGGAGGTGGCTGGAACACGCGCCTCTGCATGGCAAAGGCATTTGTTTTGTTGCGGAATTACGGCCATTATGTGCGCGTCGCAGTCAACGATTGGTCGTCGAGCCCAACGGCAGACAAACTGGACAATTGATGGCGGTATGTTTGTACGCCTCGTGTACGTCCCTAACAGAACAGCAATAAGTAGTCCGCCTCTGCCGTATTCTTCCTCCGAATTCCCTTTTACCTTCATCTGACAGAATCTTCTTCAGACCCTTCTAACTTCCTTCTTCCCAGCTTGCTGCTCCTTTGCTGACCCACTCGTCGTTCATTTCATTCTCCTTGTCCCTAACGTTGCTTGCTATGAACGCCATGACCCATTCCTCTGTACAACAACCTCATGTGTTCCAGGATACGACGCGCAACGCCCGACTGCTTGATGCCGTGATTCGTGGAGACGAAGAGGACGTCCAGAGACTGCTGGAGGCCCATGCAGATGTCAACGTGACGGACGCTACTGGTCGGTCTGCAATCGCTTGTGCTATAACAGGGGAAAGGCGAGTCTCGGTCTCGTCGGTGGGCGCAGGACCATTGAGCACTGACGTTGTGACCAGCTGGAGCACTGCCGATGCGTCGGACGCATCCTTCATGACCCCGGGCCGACTGAACGTTATTCGGCTCTTGGTCGAGCACCCTCACATCTCATTATACTCGCTCAATGCGCCTCAGGAAGCTATGAACGGCGCGACTCCGCTGGGGGTCGCCACATGGTTGAACGCGCCGGAGGTCGTCCGTATACTAATTGAGACCAGCGCCGGCGCGGTCTCTGTCAACGGCATGGACAGCCATGGGGCGACGGCGCTGATGTGTAAGTCTCGGACATGTCTGAGTGTTAGCGAGCACCAAGCTTACCACATTTGAATTCACGCGTCAGATGCCGCTCGCGACGGCACCGTCGAGCTTGTTGAATTTCTGGTGTGTCACCTTCCCTTCTCTTCCGTCTCACTTGACACCTATTTGCTTGTTCGTGACGCGTCGACTAGTTGTCAAATGGTGCTCGGCCTGATTACAGAGACAGCAATAATCATACCTCGATTCAGTACTGCCTGAAACACGCCCAGGTCCTATGGCTATGTGAAGATGCCTTGCGGAGACTCAGAACGCGCGAGGCCCAGGTATGTTCCAGGGTTAGTTCGTAGACGCGTGTTCTGATGCATCCATCTCGCCCTGAAGTCGGATAACAGGCGGAAACTCAGTTCTTCAGCGCTAGCGGACGTCGATGCTCTTCTCTTGGACGACGCGCATCTATCTGACATGCACACATATCCTCCACCGCAGCTCTTTACACGCTCGGACATCCTCGTAACGCGTATAAATATCATCAATGCGATCATCTCCGCTGACCTGCCCGTTCTCCGCTCTCTTCTCTTCCCACCCCCACTTCCTTCCTCCGATGCGTCACAGAGCTCTCTGGCCACGCCAGCCCCAGTTCTTGTCAATCACCCCGATGCCCAGGACTGGAGCCCCATCCATTATTGTGTGTCGGTCCGCCTTCCCTCCGTTGATGTTCTCGACACGCTCTACCGTGCTGGCGCCGATGTCAGTCTGTTTTCCAAGACTGGAAGCTGCACACCTCTTCACTGTCTCGCACGCAAGAAACGCGGCCCCGATTCTTTCAGGAGCCCCGCAATGACGCGTTTGTTGTACCAATTTGTTGTGCATATAGTTTGTGATCTAAAAGCGCCCTTGGCGGCGCTTGACCCCAATGGGGAGACGTGTATTCATATTGCAGCCGAGCATGGGGATAGCGCGGAGGTGCTTAGAGCCCTTTTAGACTGCGACACTGACGGGTCGGTGAGGGATGTGCGGAACTCAAGAGGGTCCGTCGTATTTTTGTTGTCGTCGTGTGATCTCTGGCTGATTTTGTTTTTCTGCAGGCTTACTGCTGTCGAAGTCGCGCGATCCGAGTTTCACGCACTGTTTGGCACGCATGACGGCAGCCTACGCTCGTCTTCGTCTGCGTCGCTCCGTACAGTCAGGCCACTCCACTCGTACAGCTCCGTGCCCTCGATTTGTTCATTTGTCACAGAGTCTCCGATCGTCAGACCCCACTTCCCTTTGTCGTACTCGTCGCCCCTTCCTCTCTCCCTTACGAACGCCGAAGACGAGACGCTTTCGTCCTCTGCGGACCGGATCCTCCGCGACCTCCGCTTTATCTCCAGTGAACTCTGTCAACCTTCCCATACCTTGGTGGCTGACATCGCAAACTTGGACAGTGTTCTGAGGAAGACCGCTGCACGGAGTAGCGATTTACTCAGCCGATGGCGCGCAAAGGTAGATGAAGCGAGGGATGGTCTACATGGAGCCCAGGATACATGGGCGAAGATTGATTCGCTTCTGGATACCGTATCTCAGGCTGTCGAGGACAAGGCTGTCAAAGAGCGGGAGGAAAGAGACAGGATTTGGCCTCTAGAACCTCACGGGCGATCGAGAAGCGGGACTACAGTTTCCGGAGATTCTCAACTGACCGCCGTATCGGACGACAATATTGAGGACGCTGGGAGTGACATTGATCGGTATGTCGAGAGTGCGGGCTTGGCTGGTGTTTTGTTCCAAGGTGCTGACGGATGCCCCGGTTGATTTTTCTCAGCTTCGTCGACAACACAGATGCGGCGTACGGAGGCCTTGCTTGGCCTCCCACATTCGACGCTGACGCCTCTTCCATTCGCAATGGTCGGGTCGTTTCCGACGCAGCGTCCACGAGAGGACTAGGACACATGCGTCTCAAGTCTTACAAAAGCACGGGCGACCTTCATCGCACGAGCCCGCCGCTCCTGCAAAGGAGCTCTCCGACGCGCGAGTTGGCACGCAGGCCGAGGGCTGACACCCTCGTCGGCGTTGTGCGCAACGAAGGGGGCGACGGCGACTCTAGCTCAGGATCCGGAAAGGGCAAGGACGGCGTTCAGACTCAGACGCAGAAGGGCGGGACGTCGTCGAGGTTGAAGGCATGGTTCAAGCGGAAGATTCTGTCCGATCGGACGGCAGAGAAGCCGCTCCCTGCGGTGCCGAGGACGTCCACGGAGCCGAGGACTTCGTAACGACTCTGTGCGAGAAGGACGAGAGCGCAGAGAAGGAGAGCAGCTCGCCGCCGTCCGAGGAGGAGCAGCGCGTGTCTTATCGAGCACTCGCGGCTGCTGGCAAGGACCTCGCGCGGATCGACGAATGCATATCGAATGTGAGTCGCTTGTGCTTTCTTTATGGGATGAATCAAAATTAATTTGCGCTGTGGGCATAGACCGACAAGTTCATCGCGTCTGCGTATCGGTGCATCGTGCAGACGGAGCAGAGCATCACGAAGGCCATCAAGGTTCGTTTCTGGCCTCATGAGCGCTCCGTGCTTCTGCTCACGATCCTTCGCCATTCAATAGACTCGCGAGGCGTTGATCTACGATCACCGTTTTGCGAATACTGTCGACGCCGGAATCGAAGCCGTCTTTTCTTGGCGGGCATCTGACGCGCCTTCGACCGACGTGATCATCAATCCCATCGACATTGCTCTTCCTCTCAGCGCCGCTCTGAGCGTGTCTGTGAACTCGTCAGCAGGCTCCTCGGTGGCGTCGCTGTCTTCGACTCTGGATACCGAGGATTTCGACGAGGAAGACACGCGGGCGCTGCAGCGTCTGCTGAAGCGCAAGATCGCAGGTAAGGTGGACCTCGCGCTGGAGGAGGTCGAGAAGGTGGAGGTGTGGCTGAAGGTGGTGAAGAGCGTAGTGAGGGGTGTACAGAGACGCGTGGATGTCGTGTTGTAGTGCGAATGTAGCAAAAGACCTTGGGATCCACGTGATCTCGTTGGACGGTTCCCGCTGCTTGATGGTGATGACCTGTGTAGATTATTGTGTATTTATAGCTGTGAGTCGCTCGCTCGCTCGCTCGCTCGACGACAATGTCGGACAGAGGGACGGACTCGTCGAGTCAGTTCAGGGGGCGAGTCACGTGCGTCGGAGCAGCGCCACCGGAGACGGACTGCATCGTGTTTCAAACCGAGAGGGAAAGCAAACCGAGTGCCCAAGCAAGTTCAAGCCAGACGTTCAGGCCGATGGCAGCCTCAGTTCAAAGGTAAATCAGGGTCACACATCCCCGTCCCCTCCCTCATCCCCTCCTCCCACCCGCAGCCACAACCCCCTCCAGGATCCCACCGTCGACCATCCCCATGTCGACCCCAACGCTCAGGTCCGTCTTTCCTCTTGCTTGATTTCACCGTCCTCCTCACCCCATCCTCGTTCTTCCCTGCACTTCGCGGATCGTGGACTGGACTGTGCAGTCGCTTAATCAGGCGCTGGACCCACATCTTTCCCAAGTCGGCCTTGACTCGAGGCAGCACTATCATTACTCCCCCGCGCACATCATCACCCAAGATCACGGCAGCCAGGCACATCGCTCTGATCACCTTGCTTTCTACACAAACACACATGAGTTGTCCGCACAGTCCGTCGATCGCCAACAGACATCGTCCGCCCCGAAGCGCAAGCAGGTAGAGACCCCCTATGGCCCCAGCGCTGGCAAGAAACGCAGACAAGGGGATGGCGATTTCGATCCTGATCCCGATGTAGATAACCCAGATGGCGACGACGGCGGCGGCGGGTCGGGCGCAAGGCATTGGACGGACGAGGAGAAAACGAAGCTGTTCAATTGGCTCATGGGTCCGGGGGAGGACGAGCACTTTGACGCTCTTCGAACGAAGAAGAACACTTGCTTTCGAGACGTGAGTCTGGCGCCGCACCACTTCTCTGACGACAGCGTACTGAATTGACTCTAAAATGGGCCATAGTGCGCGCTCGATGCCTTTGGAGGACGGAAGACGTTCCTCGCCGTCAAGGGCTGCTATGAGCGCAATTTCGTCGTCTTCAAGCAGATATACGCATTCGAAACTTTCACGACCCACATGCAACACAATAACGTCGATTCTGAGAGCGAGGTTGATAGGTTGAGGGAGTATGAGCGGCGTATCTACGCGGCTCGAAAAGCTGGCTTCCATGTTGGCAACCTATCGTCGCGGATCCTCGATCACTGGCACCGCATGGGATGGTACAACGTCTTTTTCCAAAGGCATGTCTCGGTATTGTCTACGTATACACCGCCTGGTTCTGACGCCGTTGATCATCACAGATGGAACGGTGACCCTGGCGTACGTCGTCCTCCTGGCCGCGCACGCACTATGGGTCCTCCCTCCACAGTTCCAATGCTCGCTCAAGTACCCGAAGAGCCCCATATCGAGCCTGCCATTCGCAACGAGGGACCACCCGTCCATGACCACGCCGTTGCTGGGCCATCTCATGAACGTACTTATGAACACGATCACCATTCCTCCGCCTATCCTACTCATGATCCTGGCGAGTCGATGCCCTCGCCACCCCACACACCCAGTACCGTCCCCGCAAACCAGCAATATGCTGGGGCACATGGGTATGCCGTCCGACTGCGGCAGGGCCGACCGCGGTCCCTGGTCCTGTAGACCAGAACATGGCGAACTTCGCGACCATGGCGCAGACGATGATGTCCGCTTGCATGAGACTTCTCCAAGCCCAGTCTGAGGATAGCAAGATCCGCCTCGAGTACCTTCGCAGGCGAGAGGAGAGGGAGGAAGAGGAAAGTCGCGTGCGTGCCGAGGCGGAGAAGCGACGCCAAGAGAGGGAAGCGGCAGAATGGGAGCGTTTGCAGCGCGACGCAAAGGTGAAACAGCGATCCGAGCTCGCTACCGAGCTGTTGTCCAATCCCAGCGTGGATGGAGGCGTCCGACAGGCCGCCGGGGAATATTTGAAGAAACTGTTCGCAAACGACTGACTGATGATGGACTCTGTGGGCTCTGTAGGCTTGGGATTGTAAAGTGAGTTTGTGTATTGTTCGAACATCTGGAGGGGGGTCCAATCAGGTGACTGTTACAACGAAGTCTGTAGCATACGCCTTGTCATTTCAGATACTTTTACGGCCTTCTCCTCGTGCGCTTGATTTGTTTGTTTCTTCTAGGGCAGGGACACGTACTATGATGTGGAATGACACACTAACGACAACTTTCGGAGGACAATTTGGACCTTGTTGAGATCGCACGTGATGAAGACGCGCTACGCGTGTTGGACGTTTGACTCCTGACGCGTCGTCTTCTCTGCTTCACCACAACCATCTAAGGCGATCCCGCCGCTCACTCAACACATAGGGCTGGTCCATCTTAATTGACTCGATCATATTCCTTTGACGGAGACGCCTTCAAGACATCCTCAGGATCTCCGACATGCGTTTCTTACAGGCTATCTTCACCACGCTGGTCGTGGGCACTGGGTTTTCTCGTGCATCTCTGTACACAACTCAACCTGTTTCGGGCACAGTGTTTCACGCGGGAGAATTATCAATAGTCTCATGGATTGACAACGGGACCAGCCCGGCTCTTGCGGAGTTGAAGCCGCTGAAACTTGAGCTCTATGGTACAGCAGACGTATGTCGAGATCTCCTCTCCTCTCCTCTCCAGACTAGCATTGATTCAAACAACTTTTATATTCTATAGACGTTGATGGGAACGCTTGCGACGAACATAGATCCCACAAGTTTATTGTACAACATCACCATCTCACCCTCCGTGGGCCCCTCCGGTTCAGACTAGTCGGTGTTCTATCTTGATACGAACTAGCCCGCCGGTCTCACCGTTCTGCATATTTGCACAGTTATCTCCGTTTCGTATGCGAGGATCCTCCACTGAAATTCTACAGCGCCAAATTTATCATCGACGGCGCGTCCGCCGGGCCTGCTTCCGTCAGCTCTGGAAGCGTCAACACTGCATCCAGCAATTCTACTGCAAGTCAAAGCGCTTTGGACAAACTGCAACACGGCACGCCGACTGCCGCGGCGGCTTCGACGTCCTACAAAATATACCCGCTCGTCACCATGATCACCGCGAACGCGACGACACCAACGCAGGGTCACCCCACGCCCGCGCCGTCGAGCGCTTCTTCTCTAACGGCGCCGACGCAATCAGGCAGGACGGTGGCGCAGACAAATTCGGCGGCGGGACGGATGGACATGGAGAAGATCAAGTTTAGGCTTGTGTTCATTCTGTGGCCGGCGTTGATGGGGATCACGATGGCGATGTGAGCATCGAGCTGCAAGCGGGAAGCGGTCGACGACATGGATCGAACAGCCTCTATTGTATTCATACTATACTTCATCACTAACCGTGTATCGCATAGCTAGCTGTATTAACATGTTATACTAGGTCTTTTGGGTGAATGGACTCCCGGACGACTGGAGTACAGACCATCCGGTCAGATCTTCTCTTGAATTGCAGGTGAAAGCCTTGAGTGAGAATCTAGGAAGGGAATAAAAGCGCGAGCCGCTAGAAGAAGCAGTGGAAGTCAGAAGCGTTGTTTGTGTTTGTTGAAAGTCAAGGCTATTGCACAACAAGTGCAAATATGATGGTCATTACTGTCCGAAGGCCCACTGGTTACTCATTATTAGCGCAGCTCGTATAGCACGATGTCGCTCCTCGCGCCCATCATCTGCGACAATGGAACCGGATACTCGAAAGTAGGGTATGCAAATTGCTATCAAAATGTTTGGCGTATGTGGAAAGCTCACCAAGACATCGATGACCCATAGCTTTGCAGGAAACTCGGACCCGTCCTTGTTAGTGACTGAATCGCATGTTCTCCAATATCTGATCCAAACTCCGAGTACGTTCGTGCGCATTACACAGTGTCTTTCCGACCGCGATCGCCACACGCGGACCCGCCTCGCAGGGAAGCCGGACAGGTCCTGCCGTGCCGGCAAAGCCTGGCAACCTCGCGTCCAAACGTGGTGTCGAGGACCTTGATTTCTTCATCGGAGACGAGGCGCTTGCGAACGCCAAAACCCCCGGATACGGCATAAATTATCCAATTCGCCATGGTCAGATTGATAACTGGGATTACATGGAGCGTTATTGGGAGCAGACCATCTTCAAGTATCTTCGTGCAGAGCCTGAGGATCACTACTTTCTCTTGGTAAGTCGTATCTCCTGTGTACATAACTTGTCGTTGATCTTTGCGCCTGATTCCAGACTGAACCTCCTCTCAACCCTCCCGAGAATCGCGAGCAGACCGCAGAAATCTTTTTCGAGTCCTTCAATATCCAAGGGCTGTATATCGCTGTTCAAGCTGTTCTTGCCCTTGCGGCCTCGTGGTCCTCAAACCGAGTCACTGACCGTACACTGACTGGTACTGTCATCGACTCCGGCGATGGTGTTACGCACGTCATTCCTTGCGCTGAGGGTTATGTCATCGGCAGTGCCATTAAGCACATTCCTATCGCCGGTCGCGATATCTCGCAGTTTGTACTCAACCTGATGCGTGAGCGTGGAGAGATGGCGAACGTGCCTCCGGAGGACCAACTCAAGGTTGCGGGCAAAGTGAAGGAAAACTACAGCTATGTATGCCAAGATATCGTGAAGGAATTCCGGAAGTACGATGCCGAGCCATACAAGTACTTTGAGAGGTACGAGGGCGAGTACTCCGTTACTGGGAGGGTACGTTCAGGCTTTGAGGGATGGCTCACGCGTAATATCTGCTGATACTGGGCCTGATCGTAGAAATATTCCGTGGACGTAGGCTACGAGCGATTCCTTGCCCCTGAAATCTTTTTCAACCCCGAAATCTACTCCTCGGACTTTTTGACTCCACTGCCAGAAATTGTCGACGGCGTCATCCAAGCTTCCCCCATCGACGTTCGAAGAGGCTTGTATAAGGTCAGCTGTCACGCTGTTCTTCCATATCAGTTCCCTACATTAATACATCATTATCTCTTAGAACATTGTTCTCTCTGGAGGCTCAACAATGTTCCAACACTTTGGTCAACGTTTGAAACGTGACTTGAAGCAGCTGGTTGATCAGCGTTTGGAGGCGAGCGCCGTTTCGAGCGGCAGCGTGCAGAGGGTGAGTCCTTCATGATTATGATAGAAGCATGACGATTCAAAATGCATCTATGTTCAGTCTTCAGGTGTTGAGGTCGATGTTATCTCACACAAACGCCAGCGGCAAGTCTCCTCGTTAATTTCCCAAATTTCCTCACTTACGTCCCCGCAATCTCACTATGGCCATACAGCTATGCTGTATGGTTTGGCGGCTCTCTTCTTGCATCTCTTGTAAGCCCATTCGTCGTGCAGATACTTATAAGCTCTCATAAACCTCTTCAGCCCGAGTTCTATTCGTCGTGTCATACCAAGGCACAGTACGATGAGATTGGCCCAAGCATCTGCAGGCGTTACCAGATATTCGGCAGTGCGACGTAGAGCAGAGTTTCTGGAAGTAATGTACGTTTTGTCAGCTCATGGACGATGGAAACCCAAATTGTTTCTGAAAAGTGCTCCGCGACTCCCGCGGACGAGTGCATGAAAGGCTATGGCTGAAAGGTTGAGAAGCTTCCGCCTTCGGACGTCAGATAACATTTCTCACAAATTCGAGCCCCTCTTTCCGCCACCGTGTTCTCATCGGCCACAGGACTATCAAGACATGCTGCTATTTGACCGGACGGACGGACCATCGTCTTTGCATCGTTTCTTCATTGACCTCCATGCTAACGACCATAACCCTGTCCTCCCCGGGGCCGTCCTTGGTTTGCATCTCTTTTCGAGAACACCTCTCAATCGGATCAATGCGCCGCCACCGACCGCGGGGCAGAAGGTGAGGACTTCGGGATTGGCGAAGATGATGGAAAGAACTGCGGAGCCTTCGGCGCGCGAGGTCGACGTTGCGACGTGGAATTCAAGACGGGAATACGATTGGCCAGAGCTCAAGCCCACGTTGCATGAGTACCGAACTCCCGTAAATAGTCGGGACGCAGTTCAGGTTTCCGTCTCGTGAGTTTACTCGTTGTCCCTCGCCGATCGCCGTTGCTCATACTGGCAGATCTGAAAATTGGCTACGGCACGCGGAATTGCTGGTAAGTTCTGAATCGTCACTCGTGCTCCCGAGGTCTATTCATCTACCACATTAATTTTCTTTCCACGCTCTCGGCGATGATTATCATGCGCCCGTTTGGCGCTATCACTTCGACGTTCCTGCTATAAAGATCGAGGTGCGCAGGGAGGTCGAGATCAGCGCGTACTCCACGGACAGCAGCGAGGCTTTGTTCAAGGGCTTCACTCTCCCCTTGCAATCAGACGTCCCTCTTCGTCCTTCGACGAGCCGCTCTTGTCGGCGCTTTCAAGCGTGGTCTACCCCTTGTCTCCGTCCACCATCCCGGTGTTACCGAAGGGCGCGCCTGGCTCCAAGCCGAGCTCGTTCAGAAGTCCACTGCTGTACAGCGCATGGCTGCCGGTAATAGTGACGGAATGAGCAACGGTTTGGAGTGGCTTAAGCGCGAGATCGGGAAGGTCCGCTCGCCAAGGGTGATTCCGAGTCCGGATAGCACGCTGGGTATCAGCGAGGAGCTTGGAAGCATGATGGTGGAATTCGATGAGGACGAGAATTTCGTGCTGACGCATAGCCGGAAGGCGGCTTCTTCTGCGGAACGGGGCGATGACGCTGACGATGCTGTTGACGCGGACAACGACGATGCGATGTCTCGGTCGACGTCGCAGAATGAGGGGGACGAGTCGGGGGCATCGATATCGACTACCGTCGTCTGGGGATTGCGAACAAGAAGCGCTGAACGTAGATCAGCGTGGATGGGGTAAGCTGCGGGACACTCAGGCAGTGGAAGACACGGAGCGGTTCCACGAGATCTTAGAGCCCTGGATGAAGACTCGAAGAGCAGCGAGTCAATGTTGGGTTGCGGGATGCACAGGCACAGTTGAAGGGCCGTGGCCGTTCAGGTAGGTTGTGAGAGGATAGCAGTGCATTGAATCTATAAAGTATTGGTTTCTAGCATGTCACGACGTTGTCTACAGATCATGCACGACAGTGAGCGACTGCCAATCACTAGGCTCAAGGCTGCTCAAGGTTGTCGGAGTGTATGCGAGTCCTTACTAAGTCCTTACGCAAGGCACTGCCGTCTCTTGCACGCTGACCTTCTGAAAGCAGCCAGTCTAAGTGTCGAATTTGGACGCAGACGAACAGTTGATACATCAGGGTCCGGTAGGTTTCTATCTTGCTTTCTCCGTTGTTAATCTCAACTCATACCGCCCATGTCCCGCGCTACAGAATCTCGTGACGGCTACCTTGTCACATTTTCTACATTGAAAGATCGACGTCCCACTATATATATATGCCTCCCACAGCGACACTTGGCGACCCCAGGGCCAAAGTACATAGTGAAGCCCAATCCCTGCTATTGAACAAAAGGGAGGTTGAAGGCTGTATATACCCCAAGCCCGAAGCAATAGGCATTGCCGCCGGTAAGGGTGAATTCTTGATGCTTCCCGCAGTTATTGATATTAGCTGTATAGATACCCATGGGTTCACTGCCTTTGAAACCAACTCCACCAGAATCGGGGACATCTGTCCTACAAGTGAACCTTTCTATGCACTCGTTCCATCGCAATCGGCCGGTGCCATATTGCCTGATCAACATGTCTTGAAGCTGCCGGAGTACCTTACTGCGCCCTTGCACCAAAAGCTCAAGAAGGAGCAAGAAGAGAAGGTGGAACTCAGGGCTCAGCATCACGCTATGCAGGAGACGATCAATGCAATAGCAGAGCAGGCGAGAGAGAAAGACAAGCAGATAAATGAGTTAAAGAAGTGTGTGGAAGAGTTAGTAAAGCGGGAGAGTGAGAAAGAGAAGAGGGAAGGGGAGAGGAACAAGAGGGAAAGTGCGAGGGATAAGAGGGAAAGGGAGAATGACGAGAAGATGAATGAGTTAATTGAGCAAGGAAGGGTGAGGGAAAGGGAGAATGACGAGAAGATGAATGAGTTAATGAGCAAGGAAGGGTGAGGGAAAGGGAGAATGACGAGAAGATGAATGAGTTAAGTGAGCAAGGAAGGGAGAGAGATGAGCAGATAAGTACCCTAACACGGATCCTCTATGAGACACGCCAATCGCTGTCTGGCGCAGATGCAGAGTCCGAATGGATTGTGGTGGGGGTAAGTGCATCTTGATTTTATCTCAATGTCACCTCACTCAACGGTGATTCTAGGATACACCTCGACTGGACGGGATCAAGTTACGAAACATACTTGATGTTGCAATGGCAAGACTTGCTATAGCTGCACACCTAACCGACAAGTTTTCTGATGCTTCAATCGTATGGCGGGATTCCCTGGGAACTTCAGCCGACACCGCGACCAGGAGGGCAATCGCCGAAGGGCTTCTAAGCCGAGAGGGTCTACAGCTTTCAGAGTCAATTAAAAATCTTCGCAAATCTCGCCAGGGGATGGACTTGGTTGTGGAGAAGTTCTCTAAGATCCGATCTCGAGGTGATAGTGTGGCTCACCAGGCACGACCCATCCGCGTGTTGAATGATACTGCTGTGCAGCGTTCGCAAATCGAGGGAATGGGCCTAGTTGCAGAGGTAGCATACGACCATTGATCAATTGATCTCCCAGTACACATTCTATCATTGTATATTGTACATTTCCTATCGTTTTGTAAATTTAGGCTGGAGCCATCTGGAGCCAGATTCTGTCACTCGCCTCCTCGATCGTCTCGCTCCTCTACCTTTTTTACCAGCACCGGTGGGACTGACGTCGAAGTATCATTGCTTATCGTTTGCAACAATGTCGAGTATCTGAATTACAATCTTTGTTGATCACGTTAAACTTCCACCTTACAGCATAGGTGAACCAACTCTTCTTGGATGACAACACTACGAACAATGTCGACCATCGCGAAACACCCGATCTCCGCGCTTCCTCTTCCTCACGCCTCGAAACTTCTTATTCACAACCTCACACCAGACACCGCGACGCCCTCTGTCTCCGAGTTCAAAAAACTTCTACAGGCAAGCCCTTCTGTCCAGCGCCGCTCACGTATCCTCCCGTCGCAGTCGCATTTCTCCCATGTCACGCCCTTCCCACTCCCATTTCCGTACGAGATCGAGCCCCCAACCGATACTGAAGTGACAGACAAGGCGGCGTATGTCGAGCAGTGGTTAAGTGAACGCGAGGCACTGCACGAGAAAGCAGACGAGAACGGTAGGGCCTCACTGAGCAAATGGTACCCGAAGAACAGAGACCAGCCTATGGAGCTTATCAGCCTTTCGGAAACGGGATTGAGGGATTGTCTGCCGCATTTGGACGTTGGAGATGCTTTTGACGTGCTGGGGGTTCCAGCGTTGGTGGCCCCAGATGATAAGGCTGGCGGAAGAAAGGAGCAGGACACCAGCCCGGTGAATGCAGCACGGCAGGAGCTCGTCGACGTGCTCGGTGGTCATGCGGTACTTATGTCTGGTGAGAATGCGGAGACGCCATTCGCACCATGGTCCTTGAGGTATAGCGGTCATCAGTTTGGCGTATGGGCAGGACAACTGGGAGACGGCCGCGCCATCACTGTTCGTGAGTCCAATCTCGCCAGAGGTGGGGGTTCGAGTCATCGAGGCCTTCAATAACTCCTCTGTGCAGACGCGACCCCCCATCCGTCTGACCCGGATACTATCTATGAGCTCCAGCTGAAAGGGGGCGGGCGCACACCGTTCTCCCGCTCTGCTGATGGACTTGCCGTCGTTCGTTCCTCAATTCGCGAGTACCTATGTGCTGAAGGTATGTAGGTATCGAGCGAATAATAACTATCTTGGTCTTATGCATTATGTCACAGCGATGCATGCCCTTCATATACCTACGACCCGTTCCTTGTCCCTCGTCTCCCTTCCTTCGCTCCCTGTCCTTCGCGAGCTGCGTGAGGCCGCATGTATAGTGACCCGCGTCGCGCCTTCCTTCCTCCGCATAGGCTCCTTCGAGGCGCTCAATCCGCCTGCACATATGTTCTACATTGGCGGTGGACAACAGGAGAAAGACCTCGATGCTTTGCGTGTTTTGGGCGAGTTCGTCTCGGACCATGTGGTGCGTGTACAGAGACAGGGAGGTCCAGACGGCGCTTGGGGTAAGGAGTTGCTGTTGGAAGTGACAAGGAAAAACGCGAAAATGGTGGCAGGATGGCAGGCGTATGGGTTCATGCATGGAGTAATTAATACGGACAAGTAGGCGCAGCTTCACTCTTCGAGTTGACTATCATTGACGACGTTCCATAGTGTTTCGATCCTTGGATTAACTATCGACTATGGTGAGTCTCGCACATCCACGATTCTCCATGCAGACTGGCTCATTCAATTGCTTAGGTCCATATGCCTTTATGGATGTCTTCAATGACATGCATATATGCAACCATTCTGATGGAGAAGGAAGATATGCTTACAAGGTGAGTAGCCTTTGATGCCCTTCCCTTATCTATTACCACTCGACCTAAAACTGTCCTATAGTCCCAGCCAGCCATGATGTAAGGCCCGTTTCTGTAAAGACCATATCTTTATTTCTCACTGAACGTTTGAAACCTAGCCTTTTCGCGTTACGCGCTCTGCTCAACTCCTTGGCGCCCCTCGTTGGTGCCGAGGCTGAGCTCGGGAATAAGGCCGTCTCCTCGGGATGGGCGAACGAATTTGACGAGGGAAAGATCAAAGAACTGCGCTCTACGGGCGCGGACCTTGTCGAGGAAGAATTCAGTAACACGTTCCAGACCGAGTTCGAGGCGGAGTATCACGTACGGATGAACAAGGTGAGTTGCGTCTTAACTTAGCATCTGCCCGCTATGTCTAGACAAGGACGCCTAATTGACGCGCGAGTGTAGCGCCTCGGATTGCGGCGACGTTCACAAGATGACGAGGCGACGCTTATTCGACCGCTCCTCAGAATCCTTGAGAGCCAGAAACTGGACTTCCACCTCTCCTTCCGTCACCTCACCACCTTCCGCCCTTCGCTCCTGGCAACCGAGTCGGCCGCCCTCGATCAATTTGTAGATGTACTTCTGGGCTACACGTCCGATCCCCAGTCAATCCAGCGCGATGAAGCCGTGCAATCGTGGAAACGCTGGCTGGAGAAATACGCTGCTCGGATCGAAGCGGAGAAGGACGCGTGGGTTGACGACGATACTGCGGCCTTTGGCTTGGATGAGAGACGAGAGCAGGAAGCAAAGGCGGCAAACCCACGCTTCGTTCTCAGGCAGTGGGTGTTAGAGGAGGTCATTGGGAAGGTGGAGAAGGATTCGAAGAGCGGAAAGCGTGTGCTTGCAAAGGTGATGCAGATGGCGTGTAGCCCGTTTGCGCCTTGGGGCGCGGAGGGCGACAGCAGACCAGAAGAGGAGTTAGACGAGGAGGTTAGAGAGGAGAGGAGGCTTTGTGCCGTGGGGGACAAGAAGATGCTGGGCTTCCAGTGTAGTTGCTCGAGTTGAACATTGGAAACCATGTAGGATACCTAGCGTACTGATTGTAATCTTTTGCACTGTAATCGATACCGCAGGGAAGTGTACCATCATCTACTTGGCAAAGTCCTAACATAGCGAACATGAGGATTCGGCGACGTTGTCCTCGAGGCCAGAACTTCGTGATGATATATAGCATGTCGACACGGTTCTGTATTACGACCCATAGTAAGAGACTGTTTGTACACAACGAATGCATGTACATATATGTACAAGATGGGGCAAGTGGACATCCCATATTACAACCTTCCCAGATCATTCACGGAAAACATTATAGCTTTGCCATGACCGCCGCATCATCGTCATCAACCCCAACCACGCCCTCTCGGACGAGTTTCTCGATTTCTTCGAGTTCTAACCCAGATTCGCGTAGGATCTCCTTGGTATGCTGCCCTGGCCTCAGCAAGGTCAAACGGCCTATAGAGGCAGAAAAGGAGTACGAGAAAGATTGGGCGCTGGCAGCGGAACCGGCGAAGGGCGAGAGGGCGAATGGAAAGCGGAAGCGGAAGACAAAGACTGCGCACTCAGATGGGCAGCCTCGGAAGGTGTGAGGACCGGTGTCACACACGCGTCGGCACCTGTTGCGAATTAATGGAGGTTAAAGTTAGATTAATGAAGGCCTCGACAAGATTAAGATAAACGAGCGCAAACTGACCATGAAATACCTTCGTCCATTCGTCGCGTTCCAACAACCTGAACCCCTTTTCTAAAAATGCGCGCAGGTGGCCCCACTCCTCTTTTCTGCCCTGCGACCCCGCATCCGGCACCCAACCCCGTTTTTTCTGGACTTCCAACCACGCACTTGGCACGCCGTCCATGAACCTCTCCAAGAATATTTTGAAGAATCGGGGCTCGAGGCACCCAACCGCGATGTGCCTCCCGTCTGCACACGTGTATATGCCGTAGTAGGGGGCGCCGCCGTCGAGAATGTTTGACTGTCGGGGAAGAGCGGGATTCGAGAACATAGGTGTGCGGAGGTAGGCGTGCAGGAAAGGAAACGTCGAGAGGTACCTGACGCCTGATACCTAGATAGAGACAAAGGAAAGGGGCTGTTTTTTTTTGGCCATGATCAACATCGTGGTACTACTTACCATGTCAGTATCCACAATCTGGCCGCGGCCACTGTGAGTGCGCTCAAAGAGGGCAAGCAGAATTCCCAAAGCACAGGTAAGCCCTCCACCAGCAAAATCGGCCAGAAGGTTCAAGGGGAATGCAGGCTTCTCCTCCGTGCCGGGGAGGAGCTGTCAAAGATGATCAGATATCAGTCCTTTGGACGATCAGGTGGCTTTAGGGGGGGCCATACCGAAAGAACACCACTGAGTGCCAGATAATTCAGATCATGACCTAATAAAACATCAGCCATTGTAGGGAGAAGGGGAAACAAAGGTTTATCACCTGCCATGTCCTTGTGCGGACCTACGGGGATGCATTTGAGTCATGGGTCCTATTATCAGGCGTCGTACCACTCACCATCCCTGCGGAAGCTAAGGCGTGGCCCAACCTGGTTCAGCGCATGGACGAATAATCCATATAAGAAATTGATGGCTCACCCAGCTATTCTTGCGTAAATCAGCCTGTCATTCTGCTCCTCGCCCTTGCCGTCTTTGCCAAACCATACTTCAGGCCCCAAGCCTGTCTTCTCCAGCACCCCGGGTCTAAACGGGTCAATCAAGACATCCGCGTTCCTGACGAGGCGGCGGACGATTTCCAACCCCTTCGGGCTCTTTAAGTCTACGGCAATAGAACGCTTGTTGCGGCATAGAATATCGGTGTTGAGCGACTCATGTATGATGGTGTGCGGGGTGCACCGGTCAATGCGGGTGACCGAGGCACCAAAGTCGGATAAAATAAGACCTGCAAACGGTACAGGAGCGAGCCCTGCGAACTACATGGTGTAGGCTGATCAGACTGCGCAAGACAGAAGCGGCTGGGCTGGATGTACCTCGATAACCTTGATTCCTGCTAGAGGACCAGCGTTTGTGGGTAGAGAAGTCATCTCAGCGTTGGATGTGGGGGTAATCGTACACGGAAATACTCTGAACAGACACGAGCAAAGGAGTGCCTGCTTCCTGAGATTGTGGGATGGCTCTTATACCACCGCCTCATGATACTGATATTGAGACGGATGGAAACATCCAGCCGCCCGCCGAGAAACGACACCGATGACCGCCGCGACTTCGGACTGGTCGCGATTCGAACAAACACGTGTCCATTTCGGTGGCAAACCTCCGCGTCTGCACGCCTGCAAACCGCACGTTCCTGTCAGCGCCCCGTCTTCGAGCTTAAATTTTCAAACAGACAATGTGGTAAGTACCTCTCTTCGCACTCGAATTCTCTCGGTAGAACGTGTTCTGCTTGAGCGCTTGAAGGTCCGCGTGTCGAACATCCTCAAACACTCGCCACGTTGCAAACAGCTGCCTTCCTCGGACCCGGTCTTGGGTCACGGAGGCTTTCCCGTCCGATATGATTCAGTAGTTTTTGTCTACGCTCTGGACCAGACCTCGAGACCCTTCCAAACGATGCTTGATCCGTTGGGTGCGTTGGCCGTTAGCACCATTTTTTCTTTTTCTTCGAATGGGCTTCGCCATGGCGTTTCTGTGACGTCATGGCAGCCTTACAAAGGCTTCCAATGTTACGGCCGCCGGCAGCGGCAAGTTTGCCAAGTTTGCCTTATATCAAGGCATTAGAATCGTAGGCTGTCGCTGGCATTCTAGTGCTTATCATCATGGACAGAGTAAAAAAATTCCTGGACAAGCACTCCCTCTCATCTCGTCACGCAAAGTCCAACCAAACACCACAACTTCCGTCCAACCCCGCGCGAGACTTCCCATCTGAACATGATTTCTATCGCTACAGAAAACAGAGAGGCGTAAACCTTGGTCTGATCGCTTCCAATTAGGTATCTTTGGAACATCGACTGAATTTTAAGTCCTCCAGGCTCTTGGTTTGTCCTCGAAAGATGGATTGCTGACAGCCCCTTCCGCTTTGCGGAGCAGCCTGGACAGAGTGACCACGATGTCGCGAAGGGTTCGTATGGCCAGAACGTTCTCGAGCGCCATTGGAATGACTGGATCGTTGAGGAGGATTGGCAGTGGATCTCTGACAGGGGCATCAACACAGTCCGAATTCCGGTGGGGACGCTTCTCTCGTTCTCTTTCGATTTATCACTTCCGACTTGACTCATTCAGCCGTCATCAGATCGCGTTCTATCATTTGTGCGACGTAGATCATTCGGTTCTGGACGGCACAGACTTTGCTCACCTCGGGAGCGTCTTTCAAGGCGCGTGGGCCAGGATCACCAGTGCAATCGCGACCGCCCACTGCTATGGCATCGGTGTGCTTATTGGTTCGCTTCTCCACTGATCTCGCTTCGATGGCTATGTTGACCGTCCTGCAGACTTGCATGCAGCTCCTGGCAAGCAGAATGCGGACGCGCATTCAGGCACCTCATCTCCTGAGGTCGCATTTTATAGCTCGTCCAACATGTCACACACGACCCATATTCTCACGTCCCTCCTAATCCATCTGACAACGTACACCCGCACGCACGACCCTCCCCTCCCAAACGTTGTCGGGATCGAACTCATCAACGAGCCTAACCCACCCGGAGGTGACCACTCCAAATTGAAGAAATGGTACCGGAGTACCTTCGAAGCGATGCGTCGGATCGACCCTGACATGCCGCTCTACATCGGAGATTCCTGGCGCACTTCGGAATACACTGAGTTCATCACATCCCTCGGCTCGCACGCATCCTCGAAGTCGTCGTCCTTCGTAGCACTCGACCACCACCTCTATCGCTGTTTCACCTCCCAGGACGCTTCCACCTCGGCCGCCCAGCACGCCCAGGCCCTGCGCGAGTCTTCCCCCTTCTCGGCAGCTGTGCCTGCCCTCGCTTCTGCTGGCGCCGGCCTCGTCGTAGGCGAATGGTCCGGCGCGCTCAACCCGGACTCCCTCCGCGGCGCGGCTGACGAGCACGCGGAGAAGCGCAACTTTGTCGATGCCCAGCTCGCTCTGTACGAGCGGGAATGTGCGGGGTGGTTTTGGTGGACGTTGAAGAAACAGCAGGGGGGCGATAGTGGGTGGGCGATGAGGGATGCCGTCGCGCATGGCGTATTTCCTTCGTGGGTAGGCACCAAGGCAAACAAGGATCCCCGTGGAGATGATGGCAGACACTGGAGGCGGGATCAGGCAAGGGATCAAGCACTGAGTCTGTCTCTCTGTTTGCCCCCTCCACTGACAATGGAATTACTAACATAGATTTCCTCAAACAGGCGCACATAGCGGATGGTGGTCACAGCATCCTGGACACTACGAGCATTGGCGTTTCAGCGAAGGGTTCGTCCGCGGGTGGGACGACGCCTACATGCTATTCTCATCGCCGCCGACTCGCGGCGGCTCGGTCCCAGAGATTGGGTTCAAAGGTGCGTGGGCGAAGAGACGTGCTGCCGCACACGCGCGCGAGAGGGGCCAGGGAAACTTGTGGGAGTATGGTGAGTGCCATATTTCTTCGTTACTCGTCCACAGGCTCTTGGTGATCGTTTAGCAGAGCATGGCATCACGCAGGGCATCGATGCGGCGAAAGCAGATTTCGTGCAGAATTATGCTTGAGTCTGCGTCCCGTGGTTGTATTCACCATAGGATCGGGTGTTGTATCTCTCGATGCGGGGTTGGCAAACCGACAACCAATTTGTTCATCAATGTTCAATTTTTGCGTATGTCAATGCGACACCAGCAAGGTCGGCGATCCTTACCAATGCCTCAAAAGATGCAGGAACTCCGCGCAAGCAACGTGTCGAGCAAAAAGACCACTAAAACGTGTTCTTCCATGAGAGAAGTTGATGAGGAGGAACGAGAGAAGCGCGTTGTTGTTAATATTAACTCTGAAGACAGGATGCTGTGGTGTGTAGGCCTGCGAGGAAACACGCGGCCAGATCCCAAGCCTGAACCCAAACTTACAAATGTCCTGCGTCGCTGATGCTGCGCAGATTAACCTTGAGAGGGTCAAAGCTCTCAAGGTCTCTCGGGATCGCCACCCACTGGCCACCCTCGATGTCACCAGATCAAAAGTATCAACGTAGAACAGATAGTATGATATATTCGAGAACTAGATCGTATACAAGGACGTAAGATGTATGAACACATGATAGGATAACCAACAATACAACATATCCATCCTGAAGCCCATTCGTTACATTGTGAATTGAGATCGCCGCTGTGCAGAAGCCCTGTCGCCATAGAGAAGACGTCTGGAGAGAGAGGGAACATGTGGCCGTGTGGGTCATGTTCAGGCTGAGACAGCGACTGCCTGTGGGCGATCGTCGCGAACCGTACTTGGCGGGGGCACAAAGACCTGTTTGCAGCAGTACGATCAGAGCAGCGGCGTGAGAAGCATGATATAGACTTACCCTTGTTTTTATTCCTCCAGCGTTAGGAAGTCTAGTACCACCCATGAGCCAGGCATCTACCTCGGCAGCAGCGCCACGCCCTTCGCTGGAAAATAGCAGATAGGTAAGACCCACAGTCATCGTCTCCAGAAGCGCGGCGGTGTACTTACTTGATGCCCCAGACAATAAGTGATTGACCACGACGACAATCACCAGCAGCGAAGACGCCGGGGACGTTAGTGGAGTACTTCTTGTGTGGTGTCTGGATGTTAGAGCGCGCATCTTGTTTGACACCGAGAGCTTTGATGGCGTCGGGCTGTGGTCCTAGGAAGCCAAGGGCCAAGAACACCAGCTGAGCCGGGAAGAACTTCTCAGACCCGGGAACTTCCTCCATCTTCCAGCGCCCTCCACTGTCCTTGGTCCATTCCACGCGCACTGAAGACGCACGACGGTAAGTCAGGTGGGACACTTCGGCAGAGAAAGTGCTTACCTGTGTTGAGGCCTTGAAGCTTGCCTTCATCATTGAGAACGAACTCCTTCGTCGATATACAGTACTCGCGAGGATCTACGTCCGACACTATGAGATCATAGAAGCGTAAAATATATCGACCCGAGACGCACCGTTCCCAAAGTGTGCGGCAACTTCGGTGTGACCATAATCCGTGCGGAATATTCTGAAAAGATTGTCAATTGATGCAAAAGAGCGTCAGGTGACGAGCGTCTCACCTTGGCCACTGCGGCCATGGATTGTCTCTTCCGCGTGAAACAGGAGGCTTGGGGAGCAGCTCAAAGTTCGTAACAGACTTCGCACCGTGGCGCATGGAGGTACCGATGCAGTCGTTACCAGTGTCACCACCTCCAATGACGATGACGTCCTTGCCCTTCGAGTTGATGTATTTCCCATCCTGAAGCTCCGAATCCAGAAGCGAGGCCGTGTTCAACTGAACCGATCGGGATCAGATGCATGCCCAAGAAGATGATCAGAGCCAGATTGAACGTACCTGAAGATACTCCATTGCAAAGTGGATGCCATCGGCGTCGCGCCCGGGAATCCTGAGATCACGAGGCCAGGTGGCACCAGTGGACAGAACGACGGCATCATGGCTGGCACGGATGTCTTCAATGTCGACGTCGACACCGACATGGGCGTTGGGAACAAATGTCTAGATTGACGAAGAGGAACCCTTAGTTGAATCCATGAAGACGTATCCGAATGGTAAACTTACGATACCCTCCGCTGCCATGAGGTCGATGCGCCGCTGAACAACAGCCTTGTCAAGCTTCATGCTAGAAGATACACATTATTAAGGACGAGCAGGAAGCGGAATGGAGAAAAACACATACTTAGGAATGCCGTACATGAGTAGCCCTCCCATGCGGTCGTTGCGATCGTAAACGGTGACCTTGTGTCCAGCCTTGTTCAGCTGGTCAGCGCAGGCCAATCCAGCCGGGCCAGAACCGATGACGGCCACACTCTTGCCGGTGCTGAAAGTAGGTGGACTGGGGGCCATCCAACCCATCTCGAAGCCCTATACAACAACGTGTCAGAAACCAATCGCAACGATAGTGGGACCCACATACCTTGTCGATGATGGCGCACTCGATGCTCTTGATGCCAACGGGCTGCTCGTTGATCCCGAGCACGCACGCACCCTCGCAAGGAGCAGGGCAGACCCTCCCAGTGAACTCCGGGAAGTTGTTCGTCAACAGCAGACGGTTGAGTGCGTCCTGCCACTGGCCCTTGAAGATGAGGTCGTTCCATTTGGGGATGACGTTCGAGATCGGGCAACCGGTGTCCGACTGGCAGAAAGGCACGCCACAGTCCATACAGCGCGCGGACTGGTACTTGAGCTCGCTCTCCGTGAGGCGCGTCGAGATCTCCTTCCAGTCCTTGGTGCGCTTGCGAGGGGGCCGATATGCCTCCCCGAGCCGCTTGTACTTCATGAAGCCGCGAGTCTTGTCGAGCTTGTGCAGGCGCTGCTTCGTCGACGCATCGTCGACCATCGAGTCCTCCAAGTCTACGACTGACGGCTCGTGCTTCTTGCTGTGGTGCATCAAGGCGTTGGACTGCGGCTCCTTGGGAAGGAGAAGGTCCTCCAACCCCTCCGAAGCAAGGTCGACCTGGCTAGCAGTCCGCGAGGGCACGAGATCGATGACACTGTGGCGCAGCTTCTCTTCCTTCGCCTTCGCGGCCTGCTCCTCGATGACCCGCTTGTAGTCGAAGGGCATTACACGGACGAAGAGGGGGAGAAGGTGATGGAAATCGCGCAGGACGCGGTCGGCAACCTCGGATCCGGTGAAATGACGATGGTCCTCGATGAGGCTGCGAAGCTCCGCAATCTCGCGGGGCTCGGTGACCTTGCCGAGCTCGACCATCTCCATGTTCACTTTCGAGGCGAAGGTGTGGGCAAGGTCCAGCACATACGCGATGCCGCCGCTCATACCAGCGGCAAAGTTGCGTCCCGTGGTACCAAGAACGACGACCCTGCCCCCTGTCATGTACTCGCATCCGTGGTCACCGGTACCTTCCACAACAGCGTTCGCTCCAGAGTTACGCACAGCAAAGCGCTCCGCCGCAATACCACGAATGAAAGCTTCGCCGGACGTCGCGCCATACAAGCAGACGTTGCCGATGATGATGTTCTCCTCGGCCTTGAAGGTGGACTGGCGAGGGGGGTAGACAACGAGACGACCTCCAGAGAGACCCTTTCCGACGTAGTCGTTTGCATCGCCCTCAAGCTCGATCGTGATACCAGGCGCAAGGAAGGCTCCGCAGGACTGGCCGGCAGATCCCTTCATGTTGATGTGGATGGTGTCTCGGGGGAGACCCTCTTCGCCATAGAGCTTCGACACGCGATAGGACAGGGTGGTGCCCAGCGCGCGATCGGTGTTCGTAACGTCGCATTCGATGTGAACGGGAAGACCCTTGGTGAGCGCGGGCTCCGACTCGTCGATGAACTTGTTGTCGAGACGAATGTAGAGCTTGTGGTCTTGCTGACGGACGCGGTACGTAGGAGCACCGGGGCGCATCTGCCATGCCGGCTTGAGGATCGCAGACAGGTCAAGGTGAGCGGTCTTGGGAGTACGGAGGCTCTCGTCGACCTTGAGCATGTCTGCGCGCCCGACCATCTCGTTGATGGTCCGGAAGCCAAGCTTCGCCATGTACCCGCGGAGCTCTTCCGCAAGGTAGTAGAAGAAATTGATGACGTGCTCAGGCTGGCCTGCGAACTTGGCACGAAGCTGAGGGTCCTGCGTAGCGATACCGACGGGGCAAGTGTTCACTAACAAACAAAAACAGAGAGTCAGATCATGTGAACAGATGAAACCATTGGATGGACATACGATGACACTTCCTCATCATGATACAACCCATGGCGATGAGCGGCGTAGTCGCAAAACCCCACTCTTCGGCCCCAAGGAGACACGCGATGGCGATATCACGGCCGGTGCGGATCTGACCATCGGTCTGCACGGTCACCCGTCCACGCAAGTCGTTCAAAACCAGCGTCTGGTGCGTCTCCGCCAACCCCAGCTCCCACGGCAGGCCGGCGTTCTTGATCCCAGTCCAGCGAGAAGCGCCGGTACCGCCGTCGTGGCCAGAGATGAGGATGTGGTCCGCCTTCGCCTTCGCGACACCGCTGGCAACGATGCCGACACCGACCTCGGATACCAGTTTCACGGAGACGCGCGCGCGGGGATTGGAGCATTTGAGGTCGTAGATGAGCTGCTTCAGGTCCTCGATGGAGTAGATATCGTGATGGGGAGGTGGAGAGATGAGACCGACTCCAGCGGTGGAGTGACGGGTTCGAGCGATCGAGCCAGAGACCTTGTGTCCAGGCAGCTCACCGCCCTCACCGGGCTTGGCACCCTGGGCCATCTTGATCTGCAGTTCGTCGGAATCGGCAAGATAGTTCGACGTCACACCGAACCGACCGGAGGCGACCTGCTTGATGGCAGAGCGCATCGTGTCCCCGTTGTTCAGGACCTGCGACCTCTCAGCGTCTTCGCCTCCCTCACCCGTGTTCGACTTGCCCCCGAGACGATTCATGGCGATGGCCAGCGTCGAGTGGGCCTCCATCGAGATCGACCCATACGACATGGCGCCCGTCACGAAGCGGCGCACGATCTCGTTCCAGGGCTCGACTTGGTCGATAGGGATGGGGGTCGTGCTCTCGAAGCGGAAATCGAGCAGGCCGCGGATCTGGACGCGCTTGCCCTGGTTGTTGGCATTTTCGGCGTACGCGTCGTAAGCCTTCTGGTTCTTCTCGTGGACAGCATCCTGGAGGTTCGCGATGCCGGTGGGGTCGTTGATGTGAGGCTCGCCGCCGTCGCGCCAGTGGTACTCTCCAGACTCGGGCATTCCGGGAGGGATCTTGGTCTCACGGGACGGCCAACCGCGTTCGTGGAGCTCGAAGGCATCCATGGCGAGAAGATCAAAAGTGGCACCTTCGATGCGGCTCGCAGTGCCGATGAAACAGCGCTCGATGACCTCATGGTGAAGACCAAGCGCTTCGAAGATCTGGGCACCCTTGTAAGACTGGAGGGTCGAGATGCCCATCTTCGACATGACTTTGAGGATGCCATTGTCGACAGAGTGACGGTAGTTGTTCATGAGGTCACCCACGGTCTTGTTGTCCTTTACCCTGAAAGCGAAAGTCAGTAAGGAGCGTGATAGATAACGAAACAGATGACGCACAAGCCTTCCCGAGCAACTTTGTGAACGATCTCCATCATCAGCCAGGGGCACACAGCGTCCGCTCCGTAACCCACAAGCACGCAAAGGTGATGAACCTCCCTCGCCTCGGCCGTCTCGACCATGAGCGCGACCTTCGCACGTTTCTTTTGCAGAACAAGATGGTGGTGAACGCCACCACAGGCGACGAGCGCAGATAGAGGGATACGCGAAGGTCCTGTCTCTCGGTCAGAGAGGATGATGACTTTGATGCCCTGGTCGATGGCTTCGGTGGCCTCCCTGCAGACCCGGTCGAGCGCAACCTTGTATCCAGGTAAACCTTCTGCCTTTGGGAAGGTGATGTCGATGGTCTTCGAAGGCCACGTCGCATACGCAACCTTGAGGCTCTTCATCGCATTCATCTCTTCAATAGAAATGAGTGGGGAAGGAAGAAGGATGCGATGGCACTGCTCCGGCTTCATCTCGAGAAGGTTGCCCTCGGGTCCGACATAGCATTCGAGCGACATGACGATGCTCTCGCGGATGGGGTCGATAGGCGGGTTGGTGACCTGGGCGAAGAGCTGGCGGAAGTAGTCGTAGATGATGCGAGGCTGCGTCGCCATCGCCGCGAGGGGCGCATCGTTACCCATCGAACCCAAGGCCTCCTTTCCGTCAGTGACCATGGGAAGCATGAGCAGGTTCAGCTGCTCGACGGTGAAACCGAAGGCAAGAAGACGAGGATCGGTGCTGAGGGACGTGCCGTCGGGGCGAGCATCGATGGACTGGCTGCGCTTGACGCGCTTGACGATGTTGGGAACCGTGAGCATGTGCGTCTCCACCCACGAGGCAAAGTTCTGTTTGCGAGCGGTGTTGCGCTTGAGCTCCTTATCATCGACGATGCGGCCCTCGAGGGTATCGACGAGAAGCATGCGCCCTGGCTTCAGGCGCCCCTTCTGGACGACCTTCTCGGGGGAGATGAAGAGCGCGCCAACCTCGGAGGCGCACACCATGATGTCCTCGTTCGTGACGACAAAGCGGCAGGGTCGGAGGCCATTGCGGTCAAGGTTGGCACCGCAGTAGCGCCCGTCGGAGAACGCGAAGAGGGCGGGGCCATCCCAGGGCTCCTGGAGACAAGCAGCCCAGTTGTAGAAGGCAGCCTTCTCTGGCTCCATCTGCGCGTTCCCTTGCCACGCCTCAGGGATGAGCATCATGACGGCCTCAGGCAACGTCACGACGCCGTTCACGACGAGCAACTCCAAGACGTTGTCAAACGCCGCCGAGTCGGAACCGCCGGCCTCGATGATAGGATAGAGGAGATCAAGCTGCTCTCCGAACGAAGTCGACGTGAGCACGCCCTCGCGCGCGCGCATCCAGTTCTTGTTACCGCGCACGGTGTTGATCTCGCCTATCGGCAGCGAGGACGTCAGTGAGATCTTACCTCGCGACTCAAACATGCTTTACGAACCGTTGTGTGCAGCCCATCTCATGGGCTGGGCACGATCCCAACTGGGAAATGTATTCGTCGAGAAACGAGAATGTACCAACGTGAAATGAGAACGATACAGGACGTGGTTGAGGTCATGATAGTAATTGTATACTTGAGGGGGGGAGAGCTGTCCCTTGTAGACGATGTTCTTGGAAGAGAGGGAGCATACGTAGAAGCCCTTGGCAAGCGTACTTTAGATGGGGGCAAGTCCGGTAGGTTGAGCTGAGGTCGTAGCAGTCAGAAGAGCAGGAAATCACAAACATGCTATGCGTTGCGTGCTTGCGGAGAACGTAAAGTTGGCGCTCAAAGTGCTTTGCGTCGAACACGCCCGACTGGCTCTGGTTGCCATCCCCGTAGTGGGAGCGGAGGACGACGAAGGGTTGAAGGATGACGGGTTCCTTGCTGCTCGCAGCGGGGCCCAAGATGGAGCCGTCAGTGGGGACCTCACGCCAGCCGAGAACCCTGAGGCCGAGGTCGCTCGCGGACCTAGCAAAGACAGACTGCTGCTTCTGGAGCTGGATAGGGTCGTTGGGCTTGAAGAAGACGTTGCCGACGGCGTACTCTCCCGGGTCAGGGAGTGCGCAGCCGATGTCCCTTTCGGCCTCGCGCTTAAAAAAGAGATGCGGGATGCCGGTCATGACGCCCGCTCCATCTCCGTCGCGGCTGTCCGCGCCAGTGGCACCGCGGTGAGTCATGGCGCACAGGAGCTGCCTGGCATCGGAAACGATTTTATGGCTTTGCTCGCCCTTGATATGACAGATGAAGCCGACACCGCACGAGTCCTTCTCGAGCTCGTTCGAGTAGAGACCTTGGCTAGCGGGCATGGCGCCAGACCAGGAGTCAGGGTCACGTTGGACGGCATTGAAGCTGTCGATGGCACTAGGAGAGGATATCTCGTCGACTAGAGGGACGGAGGGATCGAGGTAATCATTGCGGATAGGAGACGAGTCGGGGGCCATAGACCTATGGAGTGACGATGTACGAAAGCGGAGAGCCTGTTGTCGAGAGGGACGTGTGCGGGGGGCGACGAGGAGGAGGAAGGAGGACAAGAGAGGACAAGAGGGCTGGCGAAATTTTCTGGACTGAGGGCTGTAATGTAGGCGGCGGCAGTGGCTGACCCAGTCATGTTCTCCCGATGTCAGAAACGGGATCACGGACGGAGGCCCGTGACCACCGCGCACCGAACCTCGCCGAAGCACGTCGGACATCGTCGGGCTTGATCCGCCCACCCTCTCGCTGTTCGCTGTTCGCTGTTCCCAACATCTCTCCCTCTGCCATCACGCTTCTCCTCAGATCCGCTTCAATCGTCGCTGTGGACCCAAATTCCGTGCAGATCCACGGAGACGCCTCCTGAGCAGCGCTCGGATCAGGAATGTCACATTCCTTATCGCAAGATGTCACGCCGTCACGACTGCATTCCCGATCCGTCCATTGGGCGGTCCGAGAGGACGGCGAGGGGTCGATGCGCGTCCATCTGTGCCTGCCCCGCGCACAAAGCCACTACAAAACCCCGTGCTTTCGGGATCCACCGCGTTACACTCCTCCTCACCTGCCCTCCACCCAACAATGGCCACAAAATCACTCAAAGAGTTCATAAGGGACGATGTGGCCAAGGTGCGTTTCTACTTTTATTCCACGTCGCGTGCATCGAATAAACGTCGCCGTCACGCTAGCACAACAAGCCAGGCGATCTCGTAAGTGCGCCGCACTTGCGTCTGCGTACACCGTCCACCGCTGAGCTCGTTTCCGCCAGTGGGTCATCGTCGACGCCAAGGTCTACGACCTCTCGCGCTTCGCCGCCATGCACCCCGGAGGCCTCGCCGTGCTGCTCGACGACGGCGTCGCAGGCCAGGACGCGACGGACGCTTTCTACGGCCTCCACAGACACGAGGTCCTCGAACGCCCCCAGTACGCGCGTCTCCAGATCGGCGTCCTGCGCGGCGAGAAGAGCGTGATTCTCGGACGCGTCCCGGGCGCGCTTAGCAAGGTGCCCTACGCCGAGCCCACATGGTTGTCCGACGGGTTCTCGAGCCCCTTCTACACCGAGGTGCGTGTCGGCGCGTCGAGAACGGCCAGCTGCGTCTCTCCTGGTTCAGAAACTGACCCCTGATGCCGTCATGCCGCCACCCATCCGAACAGAACCACCGCAAGTTCCAACATGAAGTGCGCAAGTTCGTCGACGAGGTGATCTATCCTGACGCGCAGGCGCGAGAGGAGGACGGGAAGCGAGCGAGCCAAGACGTCTTCGACAAAATGGCGTACGTCTCTTGCACCTCGTGCCTCCCTTCTCGCCGCCATCTTACGGCACCCCACGCAGCGCCCTGAACCTACATGCCATGCGAATGGGGCCTGGAAAGCATCTGAAGGGCCTCGCGCTCATGAACGGCCTCGTCTCCCCCGAGGAGGTATGTAAAGCCCCCTTCTGTCCCCGCCCGGAACGTCCAATATGTTGACAATTCGCTTCGCCTACACAGTTCGATTATTTCCACGAGGTAAGCACGCGCCCATATCGCCTCGGGAAATCATAATATCGCAGTAATGTCGCCCACAACTGAGCAACGTACGATTTTGACTAAAAGCTCATCATTACGCAAGAGATTGTGCGCTGCGGAGCGAGAGGCTACGGAGACGGTACGCGAAACCGGCCCCATGCTCTAAATCTGCGCGAGCCCCTTACCCGGCGAAATTGCAGGTCTCCTGGGAGGCAAAGTGATCGGGCTCCCTCCGGTCCTGAACTTCGGCTCTCCGGAACTCAAAGCCAAGGTGAGCTCTGCGCTGCCGCGTTCGAAGCCGTGACGAAGTCTTATCATTTTTATGTCTCAGATCGTGCCGGAAGTGCTCTCTGGGAAGAAATTTATATGCCTCGCGATCTCAGAGGCGCAGGCTGGCAGCGATGTGATGGGCTTGCAGACCACGGCAGTCAAGAGCGAGGATGGGAAGGAATGGATCGTCAACGGCACCAAGAAGTGGATCACGAACGGACAGTGCGTCTATTGATATGTTCATGACGAACCTCCTCTCACTCGACTCCGAACAGCTTCTCAGACTAGTAAGTATTCGCGCCCCCGCTGTGCACTCCGGAGGTGTCTCACCATACGGTCAGCTTCACAACAGGCTGCAAAACCGAGGTAAGCCCTGTACTTTCGGCGTGCCATCGCTCTGTCCAATTGAAGCTCGCGCTAGGATGGGTTCACCGTGATACTCATCCCACGCAGTGAGGGCCTCTCGACGAAGCCCATCAAGACGTCCTATTCGTCCACAGCGGGCACTGCATACATCACTTTCGATAACGTCCGCGTGCCCGTTGAGAACACGCTGGGTCCTGAAGGCGGAGGCATCTTCGTCATCCTTAGGTAGGCCGTCTCCGCCGCCGCGTCTGAGCGTTGCTCAAGATACAAACCACACGCAGTAACTTCAACCACGAGCGATGGGTGATGTGCGGGGCCTCCGCACGCAGTCAGCGATCCATTGTCGAGGAGTGTCTCAAGTATTGAATCTCACTATCGACGTTCTGGCACTTGTTTGACGAGACGACAGGTGGATCCAACAACGCAAAGCCTTCGGGAAGCCGCTCAGCTCGCAAGCCGTCATCCGAAGCAAAGTCGCACAGATGATTGCCCGCACGGAGAGCGTGCAGAACTGGCTCGAGAACATCACCCACCAGATGTGCAACATGGTGCGCATCCCCCACACCCTTCATCTGCCATCGGGGCATCAGCACTGACGTGGCCCCGCGCTGTCGTTTTTGTTTGCAGTCATATAAGGAGCAGTCGACGAAGCTCGCGGGCCAGATCGCGTTCCTGAAGATGTACAGCACGCGCTGCGCCCAGGAGACCGCGCAGGACGCCGTGCAGATCTTCGGCGGACGCGGGATCACGAAGACCGGCATGGGCCGCTTCATCGAGCACGTCAGTGTCGCTCCTTCGCCACTCCTCCGCTCTCCTCTCCGTCTTGCTGACCACTGATGTATAATACCCCGCGTCGATATGCAGTACCACCGCACGGTCCCGTTCGATGCCCTGCTCGGCGGAGGTGAGTCTCACGCGTGTTCGGTACTGTGTCGCGGCGGCTCGACTGATGCTTCTTCGTCTAGCTGAGGACGTCTTGGGAGACTTGGGCGTTCGGCAGGCGATCAGGGCGATGCCGAAGAACGCGAGGTTGTGATTCGGCCTCGCGTGTAGGAGTATGGCTTTGTTGTTGTTTTACTTTGTTTCACTAGATGTAATCGTTGTGTACAGTCGGACCTGATCGAGATGATCGCAGCGGCGGTGCGTAGACCGTTTAGCAAGTGGTTTGTCCGGCTCTCGATGACGCGCTGTAAACTGTTGCAAGTCAACACTGCCACGCATATCGATCCGAGCTTAGTGATGCATACGGCGCATGTAAGTTATGAGTCGCAAATCTGTGTGTCTGATGCCCTTCTAGATTCGTATGACATATCGTATGACATTAAGCTACCGTGTCTATCCGTCTCACCGCGTGAAAATCATTAAAATCACCACCTGCACGAACCAGAAAGAAAAAGATCGACGCCCCACGTGAATCATGCGTCCTCCTCATCCCGCACTTCACGCTCCTTCGCAGCCTTCTTGATGTCCTCCAGCGAGATGCTCGACCGCTCGCACATCCCGCGGAAGATCCCATCGTTGTGGTACAGATTGACAGGCGTATCCATCTCTGCGATCTGTCCCGCATCGAGGACGCAGATACGATCGTAAGAAATGATGGTGCGCAGGCGATCTGCACGCAACCAAAATTAGACACATCCTGTATACGATCGGCGGGTAGGACGTACGAGCGATGCACAGAATTGTCCGGTCGCGGAACTCCGTGGCGATCGTGTCTTGAATCTTTTTGTCGGTCTCGTAATCGACGGACGCGGTGGCCTCGTCGAGGATGAGTATGCGGCTGTCCTTGACGAGCGCGCGCGCGAGCGACACGAGCGATCGCTGGCCTATCGAAAGGTTCCCGCCTTCATCGTCGATCGGGCTATCGAGCGTGAACCGCCGTCCTGTCGGTGTGCTCGCACCCGTGGGCAGGTCGTCTTCGGGATCGGTGCCGTCCACGGTGATAGACGCGGGCTTCGTCTGTTCGACAAGGTACGATCGCTTGAGAGCGTCCCAAAGGCGCGCATCATCATGCAGACCGAAGGGATCAAGGTTACTACGCAGAGTGCCAGAGACTGATAGTGGCCTCGTCAACATCGGCTGACCACCAAAAAGATGTAAACTCACATAATGTCTGTCAGAAAAAAATCATGTCAGTGGCTATGGGAATTCGGGAGGGACTGGCAACATACAGCATCCTGAGGAATAATCGCAAGCCCGCTTCGGACATCCGTGAGCCCAATCTTGGAAATGTCTACTCCGTCAATGACCATTGAACCAGACGTCAACTCGACGATTCTGAACAGCGCCGTCATGATGGAGGATTTGCCAGCTCCGGTACTGATATCTTTTTTGGTGAGAAAGCACTCGAAAACAAATCCGATAGATCTTACCGTCCGACAATACCAATCTTCTCGCCTCCCTGGACAGACATTGAGATGCCCTTAAGAACGGGCGGAAGCTCAGGGCGGTACTTCAGAACGATGTCCTTCAGCTCCAGCTGTCCAACACCGGGCCATGGTGCCTGGGGAGTCCGGTCGGCGATCTCATGCGGAGGCTCCTGCTCAATCTTCTTGGCATAGTGGACAACTCGTTCGACCGAATTCATATCGTTTTCGACCTCAGCCAATTGTCGGACCATCCAGCCAAATGCCTATACCGGGAATAAATGTCAATAAATGTATTTGAAGGAAGACTACACTGGAAGAAATTGATTAGGAAGGAGCAGCGTACCTGTTGAACGGAAAGGATGTAGGTGAGGACGACACCAGTCTGAGCAGGCGAGATGCTGAACCGCGTGCCCACGGTCAGAAGAGCGACAACAAGGGTCAATATCGTTCCAAAGAAATCCAAGCGGATACCGAGCCATCTCTGGTTAGTGACGGTGATCCAGTAGGCCCTGTAAAGAGACCACCGAACCAGCTCAGATCAATCACAAATCAGGGTCACGCATCAATGTACGAACCTGTTCTCGACATCGACACGCTCTCTGTTCTCCCGGAAGAACCGCTCTGATTCGCCATATGCCCTGATGGTCGCCAGGCCGGACAGAGACTCGGAGAAATGAGAATACAATGAAGATCGCAGCAGGGCATCTAACAAAATCAGTCAGTCGTTTGTTTTCCAGTCATAACACAACGTTCATGAACACCAACCAAGTCTCTGAAAAAAGGACGTCAGTGACATACATCATTCGTACGCCAAACCGAAACCCACTAACTTTGATTTCTCTTGCACTTGCACGATAGAACGCAGCCGCAGTAGCATACAAGACGAGCACGACGGCGACAGCGATGAGGAACCACGGGAGCACGATGGCAATCAAGATGATAGCGCCGAAGATGCTGGACAGAGTATTGAGGAACATGCGGTACGAGTCGGCCAGGATGTTGTCGATGGTGTCGATATCCTTCGCAAAGCGATTCATGATGCGCCCTACCGGCTACGAACGGGAGTGAGTGAGGATTTGATACACAAACGAAGGATGAACCTACTGTAGTCTCGAAGAACGACATTGGGGCGTGCATGACGCGGTTGATGGCATCCTAACCAGAACGTGAGCTATACCACTTCTGTATAAGTGAATGACGAACGAACCCTGTGAAGCCGATTGGAAGCAGAGTAAATGACATAGGCGAATATTATTCCCATGATGAAGGCCGTGAGGGCTTGCGCAACACCGAGCGTTGCGTATATGCCCATCTAAAGACAAATGAAAGATGAGTTATCGACAAATTCTATGACACTGTCTATCATTCGTACATAGAAGCCTTGAGGCCTTGGCCACTGTTTATCCTGCCACCACACGAGCCTGTACAAGCCTTCGGGTCAGCAAATGAACAAAATCCTGATCAATCCGGTAGACACTAACCAATACGATGATAGGACTGTCGCAGCCTGCATAAGGACAAGCGAGACTCCGAGCAACGGCAGCAAAATCGCTCCATTACCCGCCTTCGCATAGGCCTTATACACCTCCCAACTAACAGCGCCGGTGCTCCGCTCCTCCTGCTGCATAAGCTGCGCCCCCTTCACCGCTCCCCGCCGCTTCTTCTGCTCGTCTTCGTCTTCTTCTTCTTCTTCTTCTTCTCTCCTCTTCGTCCACGCCCTCGCCCTGCTTCTTGTTCCCTTCGTCCTTCGTCACAAACTCGTTGATGAACTTCGCAAATGCGCCGTCATTCGCCATGAGCTCCGCGTGCGTCCCCCACTCGGCGATGCGGCCGTCAATCATGGTGTAGATATAGTCGACTTGGGGAAGGAAATGGAGTGCGTGAGTCACGAGTACGCGGGTGGTGCCGGCTGTGCCGTTGAGCAGGACGTTCTTGAAAACAGACTCGCCGACATGGGCATCGAGCGCCGACAGTGGGTCCTACAAAACAACAGACATTTAGCGCTTCGGAAAGACACAAAAACACCCTGTTGAGCTCACATCAAAAATTTGAATGTCCGTGGCAGAATAGATGGCACGACATATATTCAATCGCTGCTTCTGTCCTCCCGAAAGTGAAATACCCTGTGCATGCCAACATTTTCATCAGCACCATAACAACACTAGACCCTCACAGAGGAATACCTTTTCTCCAACCTCTGTCAAATCGCCGTTCGGCAACATATCCAGATCCGCGTCCAAGCACGCATCGTGCACCGCCTTCCAATACCTCTCTGTCTCAAACGGCCGCCCAAAGCATATATTCCCGCGGATCGTCGCGTTCTGAATCCACGCGCTCTGCGAACAGTACGCGACAGACCCACCGAACTTGACGCTCCCCTCCGTCTTGCGCATCTCGCCGATCAAGCCCTGCAGCATCGACGTCTTGCCCGCGCCGACGGGCCCGACGATTGCGACGAGCTGCCCTCGCGGGATCACGAGGTCGAGGTTGTTGATCTTGAAGAGCTTTTCCGGTGCAACTTCCTTTGGAGCGTCGGGGGCGGGCGCTGGGGCCGCGGTGCGTCGTCGGGAAGATTTCGCTTTCTTAGGATCCAGGGGAAGATCCTGAGGAGCGCTGTCCCAAGTGAAAGACGCGTTCTTAGCCTCAATGGCGCAGTCGAGCGTGGGGTCGGTGATGAGATTCTCGGTCACTAGCTCCGCGACAAAAACGCCGTGAAGACGTTCGACGGCATTCCGTGCATCAGCAATAGTGCTAATGGATATGGCTGAGAAAGGTGTCAATTCGATGAGCGAGCGCAAATATTGCGGACGATGAAAAGATAACTCACGGAAAAGCATCAAAGGCAGACGAAGGAGGTTGAACAGGGAGAGCGACGAGAAGATGATAGCAGGATTGAGAGTGTGTCCTGACGCTGCGTAGATCAAGAAAGCGATAACCGAGGCCATCGCCGGCGCCGACATTGCCAGAGCCGTGTTTGCCGCACGGATGATGAGCAACGATCGCACACCGCTACGTTGAAAAAAAAATGGATGAAGTGGTCAGACATATGCAACGCTTGAATCCTCCCACAACCTACCTCATTTCTGACATGCGGAACCCGGAGATGCGCTTCAAGAACGGTGTCTCCCATGCAAAGAACTTGATCACCTTCATCCCTCCCAAAAGCTCCTGCAGCAGCTTTGCCCGTTTATCTGTCCACTGCATCGTCTTGCGCCGAATCTTGAACAGCGACTTCATGATGCTCATTTGCACCGGCGTGATGAGGATGAAAAACGCGAAGCCTGCGAGTGCGCTGGGCCCGAGGTTGATGATCAGCAGAATAAGGCAAATGACCATCTGTATTGGCGCCGTCCAGAACATGTGGAAGAAGCCGCAGCAGAAGTCGATCCTCGACACGTCAGTCGAGATATGGTTCACGAGCTTGCCGTTTGGGAGCGACGATCGTGCACGCGACGTCAGCCTCAGTGCGCGTGAGTAGATTGCTGTAATCAATCCCGCTCGCAGCAGCACGCCGGTGGAGGTGCTCCTGTAGAAGAAGTGGTGTTGACAGAGCGAGCCGACAACCTGCATCAGGAACAACCCGATAGCCAACCCGATGCCCTTGCCAATCGGCGGCGCAGGTTGGCCCAACCGATGTGCGGCATACGATTGTGTGGCAAAATTAATCAAAGCCTGAGTAAAGCAAACATCAGAGAAGGTTGCGGCGAGAAAAGACGGAGATGGCGCACCTTCACAACGAGAGGGCTTGTCACCTGCGCGGTATCACCAATGACCTTCAATAGACCACTCGACCAGAACCACCACTTGACGCTGTCGTTCATGGCGTAGACCAAACTCGGCTTCTTCTTCCCATCCACCTCTCTCCACCGCTTCTCTCGGTCTGCACGATTTCTTTTCAGTGTCCATACCACACGTTGGCGCAACGAGGGCTTAACCTCCCCGCTCACAAGCCGAGCATTATATTCGTTCGCGGCTTTGACACGAGCCTCAAAGGAGGCCGTGATCTTGTCGGCGATGATGGAGGACGAACGGTGCTCTTGGAGCTTGTACAGATCGGGAGCCTCGAGCGGGCGAGCGTAGCCCAAACCCATGAGTGGATTGAGCCAGCTAAATGTGAGCAAGCTGAACCAACCGGCGGTCATCTCGGGGATCCATTCTGACTCTTCGACGGACTCTTTGGGAGGAGGAGGGTCCAAGGGGATGAAGACGCCTTTGAGAGACCTGCAAATGCGCGAAATGAGCCGTCCATGACAGAAAATAGGCCGAGGTGGATAGAAAGGACAAGGATGCCGAGGACATGGACTTACCTGCCAAGCCGTCGCGGCAAGGACTTCTCGGCAGAGTCGACGTTGACAGCCCGCTCAACCTCAATGGCGGGCTGAGTTTTCTCCGAACCGTCATTGGATTCACGAGACTTGCCCATGGCTGTCGGCGGATGCTCGTCTCGAAGAAAGGTCGTCGAGGCTGACGGTTTGGGTCCCCGGTTTTGAAGACGCGGCTCCCTCGGCTCAAATCCCAAATGACTCAACCGCATGACAACAGCGGGGTGGGCTGCCGCATAGCACCCGTCATCTCTCTCCGATTCTGGCTCGCGTCTCCCAACCGCGCGTCGGGTGGTTGGAATGGTTGGAATGGTTCGCCTCAGCGATCATGGTATTCAGACGCTGCACAGCCCTAACATTTAGTCTTCGAAGCACGCAATGGCAAGTCAAACGACGAACAGGCAGCTACAGGCAGCCGCCATTTTATTGGAGTTGTGCCTACTCATTGCCCCATCGTAAATGGCTGACTACAAACCCTCCCCGGTGCCTTGGCTAGCCGTCGGCATTGCGCATGACGCGGAACTTGTCGATCAATACCTTTGCCCGTCAGCCAAAACCAAAACTTTCAACTAAGGCTACTCTGGGTTAAGAGGCTCTATGAGCCTCTTCAATAGTCCGATTGCTCAAGAAAAAGCAAGCACAAAACGTTGAATAGCGAAAATGTCGCCTGTTACTGTACTTGTTTGCATAGTGTTTGCATCCGACGGAACTGCGGTGTCAGCCGACGGCTCCTACCGATCCCACCCTCGTCCCATCGGACCATCGTGTACGACACGATCTTGGCCGTCTTTATCAAGCGCTGACGCGGCGATCCCGAGCGTACACCTCCTTCAACTGCTGCAGCGCCACCTACGATATTTCTCCATTAACAACGAGTGCCTCGGAAGCGGCGAAACCCCGCCGAGACAACACGCACCTCATAATGCGGCACCAGCCCTTCCAGCTGCTTCTCAGATACCCGCACCCTCTTCACGGCGTCCACATGCTCCGCTGCCCGCAGCATCTCCTTGAAATAGCGCGCCTGAGGTTTGGAATCGGCCCGGGCATTATATTGGGGTCATAAGTAGGCAAAGTCGGGAGAAATGGTTCCCCAGAAGTCCACCAAGAGATAAGAAAATTATGAACGACCATTCGTCAACACCGAGATCACTCCAGAGATGAAGGGGACATATACGCACCTCCTGCTCTTCAACAAGCGTCCATGCGTCGCCCTCTCGCCCCGCACGCGCCGTACGCCCGACGCGATGCACGTATTTTCGCATGTCGACCGGGACGTCATAGCTCACGACGTGGGCGACGTGACTGATATCTATCCCGCGCGAGATGAGATCCGAACAGACCAACCTATCACAAGCACAGCAGCAACGGCGTGAACATCTCCGAGGTGGCGCACACAGATGAATCCGGTACGCACATGTCGATCTCCTGCGCCTTGAATTTCTCCAGGATGGATTTGCGCTCGGACGGGCTTAGGTCACTCGAGTATGCTCGCACGACGATCGGCTTAGACTCGGACTCAGCACTCGACGCGTGCCGCGCTGTCTCGAAGAACTCGAAGAGCCGCACGAGGCGCATCGTCGACTCGGCCGATTTTGTGAACACCAGAGCGTTCCTCACCTGATGTGCGCGCACCAGGTGGAAAAGCATCAGTGGCTTTTGAGAGGATTCGCACACCAGCATGTGTTCCTGTGATGAAAAGTGAGAGACGCGTAAGCTTCGATCACACAGAACTGAGGCGGAAAGATCGAACCCTCAGTGTAGCTGGCATGCTGAACTTCTCCATCACAACGCCCAGAACGCCCTCGTCGTTTCCTGCGCCCTGCGACTGCACAACGATATACTTCGGATTCTTGAGGTCTAGCGCCGCGATCTTCCCCGGGTCGCTCATCAGCGTCGCGGAAAATAGCAATTTCTGACATGATGTTTCCTTCTTCTCGTCGATGTCAGTGCAGATCGTTGGGACATCCCGAAGGAGGTGCGAGAATGCCGGGGACAGGGCGTCGGGGTAAGGGAGTGTCGATGGGGAGGTTACGGGGTTATAGGCATCGGAGGAGAGTGGAGGGGGGCGCGTGGCATTGAGAACTTGAGCAAGCCAGTCTTGGAAGGACTGTGCTAGGAGACGGTCCGCTTCATCTATCACCTACAAAAGTTGAGAATCGGGGTGGTCCAAGAGACTAGGTCTGGGTGAACACAATCTCACAAGGAATCGCAGATGTTGGAGTGAGAAATTTGGTGTCTCATTCAGGTGGTCCATCAGCCGACCTGGCGTGCAGATCAAGATGTCTACTTTACTGGAACCGCCCTGCAAGCTAAATAAAATTGAATCTATACTGAGTTTTTCCAGTGACGTTGACCATTTGGTTCTAGCTCACTGTGAATACTTGTCTGCGATGAGCTGCGACTGCTCGTGCGCGAACGAGTGCTGACCCGTCGCAGTTCCTATCTGACGCGATGTGCTAAGCCGATTAATCAGACTAAAGGACATCTCGAGCGCACCTTAAGACCTCTCCCTTTGCCTACCGCCTCGAAAGTCTCTCTCACCTGAGCAACAAGATCGCGCGTAGGCAACACAATCAACGCGCGCAAGCAAGTTACTATGCGAGCGGAGAGTGTCTGCAATGTAGTAAATGTTTATAAACACCTGCTTCGAGCTGATTGTTTCACAGAATTTTACCAGTCCAAGACGCTTACCTCTACAATGGGGAGAACATAGGCCAGTGTCTTTCCGCTCCCAGTTGGCGCGGAGATACATATGTCACGGGGAGGATTATACGGGAGGTATAATGACCGCTGAAGCCGGTCAGAGGGAAGCAATAACGGTAGTAGCGTGGTCTGTACTACACGCGGGCGACACAGAGGAATCAATGAGCAATCGCCACACCAAGTGCAGTCGCATTGAATCGTCTCCCCGAAGAGAAATATCCGTATGATAGAGTCACGTACCTGCAAATAATTCCTCGATCCCTAGTTCCTTCAACCTAGCCCTCGTGCGCGAGCTCAGACCTGTCTGGGCATCCTCCTCACCTTCAAATGACAGTTTTGATGAAAGAGCCGGATCGACAAGTTGCGCGCGTGCCAATGCGCGGTCCATACCCTGTGAGGCGAGTTCGGATTTGGCGGGAGCATTGGGCTGCGAGGGGAGCGGGAAAGAGGGTAGGGTGGATGGTGGTGGCGGCGGCGGCGTAGGGTTGTGGAGAACGGGCTGTGGGGATGGGGAATGTATGGGTGACGCAGGTGCAAGCTCGATGTCGGAAGGAGGAGAGTTGGGAGGACTGAGCTTTCGACGTTTTCGAGGTCGAGTGGTCTCTTCGTTTTCATGCTCCTTGGACTTACTTTTCTTCTCTTTCTTTTCCTTCTTCTCCCTCTTCCTACGCGCCTTCCTCTCCTCCTCTCCTTCCTCCACCTCTGCTCCAGACCCTTCGCCTTTCTTCGCGCTCGCTAACTCGATCACATTTTCAGACACATCTTGATGCTCCACTTCGTCTTCTGTGCTCTGTCCCTCGGAATCATCGCCTTGCAAAGACCTTGCATGACGGACACCGTCTGCCGCAGGCCCTGATGCTGGTGGCTTCCGATTTTTGCGTCGTTCTTTTTTCGCTTTGAGGTATCGCTTTTTGGCTTTGGTTTTCTCCTGTCCATAAATTCAATAAGGCCAGTCTCGGAATAAACCAAAGGAATAATATATATCCATCTTATACAGACCTTTGATCTTACTGGATCTGCCGCCATTTTTGTTTTTGTAGACTTGCCTAGGACGATGATATGTGAACGCAAGCAAAGTCAAACCTCCGAGAAGCCTAAGTTCAGGAGCATCTGAATTTGAAATCCCGCTCTTTGCATCCCACCACATGGACTCGTTCAGTCGAGCAGGGAACTCAGCACTTGACGATCTGTTCCTTGAGAGACTCGATGCATTTATAGACAAAACGCTCTCAGACATGAAGACTTTCGCGGAGCGGGAGGGATGCTCTTTGGATATCGTATGTTCACGGCCATAACTAGATGGACTTCTCTCGGTATATTCATCACCAACGTCCTCTTCGTATGTTGTAGGTTAGACGTCATGTAGCGCAATGGCACAGCCAGTGTTTATTTTCAGCGGCATCCCCATCGCCACCGGACGACAGACGGCAGAGAAGTACATCTTGCGATTTTTGTTACCTCTAGCATTCATCGAGCTAGATCTTTCTCATAGTCAATTTGATCTTGGTGTCCACCTCTCAGACGCTCGAAGCATTGCATCAGACGGCGGGACTGCATTCTTTCTTCCTTGCTGTTGACCCAACCGATCCAACCGACAACGGCTTTCTCGGGGGTACAGTGCTTGGAAGGGAGTTTTGGCGGGGCCTTCGCAATGGCGGCGTAAGCGGCGCAAAAGCGTTCAAAATGCAAACCATGTCTTCTCATTCATCAACTCTGGAGTCATTTCATCACCATCAAGCGCCAAACGCATCAATGGATAAGAGAACCCCTGCGCAGCGACTGAAGAGTGAGGTATATGCTGGAATCAGAACTGCCCTTAGGTGTGCCCCGCTCGTTTTTTCTAACGCGTGAAGCCCTAGTTATTATTGACAGAATGGTATCTGGCGTCCGCAACGCGGAAATGCGATGGACAAATCATGACCTCTTACAAACTTACGGGGTTCGTATAGATGGATGGCCCAAAGATATCCCGAAGCGGAATCCCTCTTCGTTGACAGCGGCAGAAAACACGCGGCTGAAGGGGTGCTTGCAGAACGGGAGCCTGATATTCCATCGCCTCGACGGACAAGATGTCCTGACAACTGCATCTGCTACGGGTTCGTCATCGCTTTCCGCCAATGTCGATGACGCACCAGGGGCTGCCTCTTGGCCGGCCGTTTCACCGGTAAGTTTGCTTAACAAACAAGCGTGTGCTTGGGATTCACCAGAAAGTCCTCAACAGTCACGAAATTACCCTTCAACTCTATCAAATGCTGACTCGGTACCTCCAATTGGATCTTCGTCCAATTTGCTTCATACGGCTTCTCACCTTCTATCGAACGCTCATTTTTTGGAGTCCAATTCACCCTTTCTATCTGGGCCCCCGTCAGATTCCGATAATGATTTGAACGAGCAATATGATCTCGGCATGTTCGCATCCAATGAACATGCTCTCAAGAAACGACGGCGTAACTTATGATGTACGAGTCACTGTCTATAGATGTGAGTGATTTTTGTCCTTATACGCAACCCAGATGTAAATAGTGTCGTAGCGGATAATAATGATACAAACATAACTTCCGGCACCGTAGTTACTCTTAAGTATAGCAGACCAGTAGTTGGCCTCATAACATGTGCAAAGCGGATTGGTGGTGGGTCGCTGGACTGGTATATCATAGATCACACCTTTGGATCTCACCATCTAATCAGCGACAACATTTCAAAATCTGAGGTGCAAAGATGTCTCAGCCCCTCAAGGAAGTAGCACCCACCGATGTACGAGACAGACTGGTTGAGTGCGTGTAGATCTGCTGACATCCTTGCCCGGAGCAGCTGCCATCCATTACCGCGCAAGAATCATCCATCGTCTTCCCCACTTTTACCAGCGACACTGCGTGGTCGCTGGGCGTCTCTCTGCGCGAACGCCTTCTCACGCTTACTTCCAAACCCGTCGCAATCTCCATCTCCCTAGCGAGTTCCGCGCCGCTCCCACAAGTCCTTTTCTACACCGTTACCCGCCCCGGGACTACCCCCGACAACGACTCCTGGGTCTCGCGGAAGCGCCAGACCGTGCTGCGTTTCGGCTGCTCGACATGGCTTATGCACTGCAAGTTCCGAGGGAATGAAGTAGCGTTTGCGGCGAAGTATGGCTTGGGGGAGACCGCAGGACAGTATGCGATCCACGGGGGCGGTGTGCCGATCCGCGTCACCGGTGTGGAAGGCGTCGTCGGGGTCATTGTAAGTCAGCGGGTTGGCTCAGGAGGATGATCACCAGGTCGTGATCGAGACTGTGACAGACTTCATCAAGGCTTTACGAGCGAAGATGCAGTAGACAACGACAAAAGCATTCAAACAAATGTATACGAATAGGATCATTCGGGGAGATCCTGAATCCACTATATTCAAAAATATCATAAGGCATAATGTCACAAGCTCTGACTGCCATGAGCTGGTCCTTCCACCTGCGCGACGACATCCTTTGCCTGAAAATACAAGGCTCGATATCAAGAAAGGGGTCATGCGATGTGATCTTGCTCACCTGCGTCAACAAATCGTCGTCAATATCAGGTATTGTCTCAATCACATCTCCATCGAGCGGAACAACATCCCACCGTGTCGGCGGGTTCTCGATATTGAGACAAATATCTGCTGGGAGATGCACACCGTGCTCCACATTGAAATCTCGTCGCATTTGTTGTTCCTCTACGTGGTTCGTGTCAAGTCAGTCACCACAAGAAACGGCCAGTGGGGGAGATGGATTGGTACCTTCTGTCATGGCCTCCAATTGAGCGAGCATACCTCGTACAATGTGTTCTGCCGCTTCCTTATATTGTCTCCGTCTAGCCATCTCGATGAGAAGCTTGTTGAACGAAAATTGATAAGATTCGAATTGGTGCGACAGGGCTTCAAAGTCTTGGAGATGTTGATGGAGAGTTTCAAGCCGCTCAAGGCAGTCCCTCTGAAATGGAGATTTGAATATCAGTTCACGCTGCTGTATCGTGCCATGGGAGGTGAAGCCTGCCATACTGACCTCAACCTCTTGCTCTCGCTGGAGCATCTCGCTCATAATATCACCGAGCTCTTCTAGATCGTTTAAGATAGTTCGATGTGTTTCCAGATGCTGATGCATCAAACTCTTAGCAGCAAGTAGTTCTTCACTTACATTCAACGGCAAAGTCAGGACTGCACTTTCTGCGAAAAGCATGATCACTAACTGGCTGCTCTCTATTGATGAACATGATTCTTCGAGCTCAGAAATGATAGCAGGAAGCTCATCTGCGTCTCGATTCATATCTGCAGGCGTGTATCTGCCGTTAATATAACCCGTAATCAATAAGACATTCATGTAGAAGACTGACCTCGCAGATCTTCTTCAAAAACCTCATCGGATTCGCTATTTCTGAGAGCACTTTCCATTTCGTCATAATGCCTGACTAAACTGGCAAGCTGTTCGGCCATAGAATTTGATATGGTGTCCTGCATGTTCAGAACGTCTTCGATATTGACAGAATGTGACGGAGGTAATGCTTTCCGGATGGCGGTCAGTGTATCATGCAAAGTCACTGGATAGTCAGCCGTAGACGCGAACACATCCTGAGCAACATCTCTAAGCATAGGTCTCGTTTAATGATAATTAAAGGAGCCTCATACATCAAGCGCGCTTCGCTCGCTCTCAATTGTTTCAAGAGCATCTTCAATGGCTCTTTCATCCACAAAGTCGCGCAGAGACCTCCAGCGACTTCTGTCATGTTTCTGGGACTTCGCCTTAGCACGTCTGTGCTGTTCGTGACCATTCGAATGTCGAATAGTCAAGGTGGGACTCTGTCCCGGTATGAACGACTCGCCAGGTTGCGCCTGCTGTTCTGTTTCAGAGTCTTGGCTGCCGAATAAGGATGAATCGGAAGAGTTCTCATGGAAGTCGGGAGGTACGAGCTGGCGTCCTAGGGATTCGAGAATCGCGTCTAGAATGTCTGTACGCTCAGTACGAAGGGTATCCCAAGCCTGAGAATCATGAGACCTTCGTGAATGTGTCAGTGAACTTGAGAGGGAACGGACCCGAGTCTGTTTCTCCAGCTTCGTCCTCCTCTCCTCAATGGTCTTCGCCACACTCGCAGACAACTATATCGATGCTCTATTAAATGCAATAGCCATGGTTCACATGACGCACAAACCTTGAGCTGCTCCAATACAGCATCACTGAGCCATTTGACCTTTGCATTTAACGCGAGGATGTCGAGTGCATCCTGGGCGGAGGAGTTGGACAGGTCACTCGCGCGGGAACAGAGTGTCTTGCCGTGCTGAAGCGCCTTCTTCGACTGTAGAACGAGAGAAACGATATGAGAGTTGTCTTGGTGCGCAGGGGCAGGGGATGTCATGGATCCGTTGAACGCTTGAGATGTGGACGCGCTATTACTGGTAACTGAACACAGCGCGCCTGCGAAGGCCTGCGGGTCACGCACGAAGTCACAATCGTTCACTTTCACATGGCCGAAAAGGGCAATCATGCAGTCACACCCAAATCCTGCAGGAGGCAGTCACGCAGACGTGCTGTCTCAAGTTGCCAGTACCTTTCTTTGACCTCCATGTCTCTGCTCGTCGACTCGGCGAAAAGTGCACCCCCGAGTGTGGGTCCTTCACCGGCAGTGTCTCCAAGTCCCAGCCCAAGTCCGCGCCCGGATCCTCTGCTGACGACGAAGACGCTGAAAAACACCATTCTGAAGAGTCATGGGAGACCTCCATGGTAGGATCTTCTCCTTGCCTTATTGGCCTGGACGATCGTTTCAAGTCACGAACGATAGGTATGGCGAAGATGGGCTGCCCTTTTCCAAAGCATTTGTCGTCGGAATTGCTGGTGCGTACCAGCCATCATCGGACTGGTCATATGTTCACACGATCGTCAATTCATAGGCGGTTCTTCTAGCGGCAAGGTGTGACGGATCGCCCTCATACGATTCCATTTGAATTAATGAAGCCTCACAGACATATGTTGCGCGCGAGATAGTTCGCTCACTGGGTTCTATTCCTACAGTGATCATCATGTCACAGGTCAGTTGACTCTTTCATCTTTGACTGCTAGACTTTGAGAATTATTGACGATGCTCCCAGGATAGCTTCTATAAGCGACATACTCCAGAAGAGATCAAACTCGCATTTGCCTCTAGATTTGACTTTGATCATCCGGATTCTATAGATATAGAATCCTTCTCTGCCGTGCGTACCCAGCTCCTCCTATATTTTTCTTCCCAACGGGACGTGTGCCCCTGGCTATTACGTCTAGGTATATCCAGTCACTGGGCGTACACCACGATGCACATTGTGCTGCTTCAGCTGCTGTCGATCTCATTGAAGAAGGATACTCAAGCTGTCCCAGTGCCTTGCAGATCTCAAGGACCTCAAGCAAACAAACATACCCGTCTATTCGTTCGAACAGCATCAGCGGCTAGATGAGACGAAATATCTCTACGGTGCAACCATCATCATCGGTGCGTGCGATCCCAGGCTAGCACTGGATCTGTATGAAACAACTATGTCACAGCTGAGGGTATCATGGCACTCAATGATCCGCGACTTCGAGAATTATACGACCTGAAAGTAAGATCAAAATTTTGACTGTCGAAATGATGGTCTCACATTCAATTTTTAGATATTTGTTCAATGTGATTCCGACTTGATGCTTGCACGTCGGATTACTCGCGATGTTAAAGAGCGCGGGCGCTCTGTAGATGGCATCCTCGAACAGTACATACATTGTCTCACAAACTGTCCTCCATTCCGAACCCTCCCCTGATTGCTTACAGATATCTTCGCTACGTCAAACCATCATACGACCACTTTGTGGGTCCAAGTTCTAGTCATGCGGACATCGTGAGTGTGCCCGGACCTTTCTTTGTTTTGCATGCCCTAAATATCAACTAAATCTATACATAAGATTGTGCCGGGAAAAGACAACTCGGTTGCCATTGAGCTGATTTCGACACACATTCGACGGCAACTAGAACAGCGATCCCGTCATTTCCGTCGCAAGATGGCATCCATGCAGCGCTCGATATCGCGAGGTCCACGTCGGCCCCTGACGGACGAAGAATTAGGCATAGTAGTACTTCCCCAGACTCCCCAATTGAAGGTTTGCTATGGATTGCTCATTGCTCAAGTGTAAAATTGCTGATGCGCAATACAACAGGGGATCTACACTATCTTACGCAATGTGACGACGAACAGGCAGGATTTTATCTTCTTTGTGGATCGTTTGGCAACGATTTTGGTTGAGAAGGCGATGGAAAATCTGCCTTATCGAGAGCAGATTATTGAGACACCCGTAGGTGTTAAGACGGCAGGCAAAACCATCGACGCGGAAGTCAGTGGATTTATCATGTCCTGCGGTTATACGTGCTAACTTCAGGCTTTAAGTCGGTTTGCGGTGTGACAATATTGCGATCGTGTGTATTATTTTCCATCATTGTGGCGCTGTTTCTTATAAGCACGCGCTACAGCGGCGGCCCTCTCGAGCGAGGGCTCGAGCGCGTCATCAACGACGTCCCGATGGGCTCTCTCTTAGTTCAATCGGACTCCAAAAGCGGCGAGCCGCTACTTCTCCATGTCATCCTTCCTATTTGCATCCGCGAACGACACCGTGCGGAGAAGACATGGGTGTTCCTTCTTGATGCCCAGGTCTGATCAGTCTTTTCCTTGTTGATATTCCTGTTTATCTGTATAAACTCTTGGTAGATCGGTACGGGTGCGTCGGCATTCATGGCCATTCGAGTTCTGCTCGATCACGGCGTGCCGCCCTCCCACATCATCTTCGTCACTTTCCTCGTCGCACGAAGCGGAGGGATCGCGCATCTGCGCCGAACGTTTCCCGAGGTCACCATCGTCACGGGTGCTGTGGACGACAACCTGCGCGAGGCATGGCTCGAAGAGAGCGATCAGGATATGTTGCACGGTGAGGAGGGAGGCAGAGGGAGGAAAGTGTGGGCCGTCGAGCCCGGGATGGGGCAGATCGGTTCGTGTAATTTTGTTGTCCCACAACGCATGCAACTGATTGAACGCGTTGAACGCAGGTGATCGATACTATCTATGATGCATGAGCTTACAGGTAGACATTCTTAGGGATCTGGAGAATCATCGTTGCATGGGCGCATATATATACCGACATCATCTACGCACATATTCACCTCAACCATCAGCATCATTATAAAAGGGTCGTTTCTCCATCTTATCCTGCTGATGTGGTGGGACCATCTTGTTCTTCGGATAGAAGACTAAGATCAGCAAAAGGAGCTAATTTGTACGCATCCGCTCAAGAAGTAGCGAGATCTATACTAAGACTCGATCGTTGAATGCTAAGCTATGCTAAGTCGACAGCTTGCATTCGCTCTAAACTAACACTTTCTAGTCAGCGAGCATGCATCAGGGAGCAAACTAATCGAGTAGTATCATACACATGCATTATGCTGTACATACCATATGAAATTGGGAAAGGAATCTATTCATGATATTAAACAATGCAAGGCGAGACCCATTCTCTAGAGTGTCCATAGGGTCGATCAGATCTAGGAGTCGCGCGACAAGATGAGCGCATGGAAAAATGGTCCATGAGCTGAAGACAATGACAGGAATGCAAGATTCGATGGTGGTATGCTAGTGAATGTGGGGTATGAGTACAAAACGACAAGTGATGTGTTTTAGGCGGAGTGATCCAACTGGCAGGCTGCGAGAGTGCTGGAAAATGTTGACCCTTTCAAAGTTTTAGTCTTACGCCTCAATGCCCTGAGTCCACCACCGCTCACCTGGATAGAACCAGAAGCAGACGGCGATGATCATGTAAAGGCCTTCATGAGCGTTAGCATCAGTGAATGTACGTGAATCTGAGCGAAAGAGAAAGGGCTTACAGATTAGGATGGCACCTTCCAGCCAATTTGATTTGCCATCAGCCACGACATAGCCCATGGTGTGCACTATGATACTTATCGTTTGTCTCACGAGTCTGGATGCAACAAGCAAGCTTACCGGAGATATACATGACCTGAACATGACAGCAAAGTCTTCAGAAGAATGTAACATCTGGAGGAGGTAACAGTCCGTACCACAGATTCAAAGGGATCAAAAAGCAAGGCGAGGGGCTTGTTCAATATCCAGCCCAAGATGACCATGAACCTAAGTATCATTAAGGCAGTTATGAACAACCTTTACAGGCAATTAGACAAAATGAGACTCACGGGATGACGAAAAGAGCAGTTTGCTACAGAAGAGCGTTAGAATCTATGCATGCTCAATGCTGAGGTAACCTACGATAGTTGAACCGACTGCTACGCCAATACTCAGCGTGAGCTGATCCTTTCTTGACACGTTGATAGTCGTAACGCATTCTTTCGCATCGAATACACGTCAGCCAATGTCTTAGAGAAGGAGATAAACCCACCAGCGATGGAGCTGACGGCGGGCAGTAAGATGAGACCAATCCACTCCTTGCTGATTATGGTGGTACTTATTCCATCCATGGACTCGACCAGCCATTCTGCATTGATCGCAACCAGCTATAATACCACAAAATGAACGGATTGTTACGATCCCGATGTCCTGTATGAAGGAACGCGATGACTCACGACGGTGACAACAACAAGCAATGCCATGGTCAACGGCCAGCTCAACTTCGGCTCCTTCGTCTTATGTTCCTTCTCCTCTTTCGCTTGCTGTTTCTCGTCGAGCGCTGGGGACTCCCCAATATCGACGTGGGCCTGTTCATCGAAATGCACAACGCCCTGACTGTGACCCACAACCGTCTCAGAGTCGGTACGAGTCACTCGAGATGCAGAGTCCGAAGGTGTGTGCCGCCCATCGTTCACCAGCTTCACTGTAGAATTCAGCGCGGGAGCGGGCATCGCCTTACCCTTCGGGTAGGAGAGCCCGACAGTGGATGAGCTCGCACTTGCGCCGCCGTTCGTCGCCGGCACAATGATCTCTGATATCGAATTCGAGGCAGACGTATACGGTGACGGAGAGCTGAAGCGTGGTGGGCCGGAGTACGAGTTCGTACGCGACTGAGGCCCCCTAGGGCTTGACTCGCGACTGTCGACTGCTGTCGACTGGTACAAACCTGGCGAGTTTCGACCTTTATCTAGGCGGAAGGAGGAAGCGGAGGGGACTGTGATGTGAAGATTGAGAGGCCTCAGAGATTTGAGATCGTGTCGGTTGCTCGTGGATTTGTGATCCTTGTACAAGTGAGTGTGCGAATACAATTGGAAAAGGAGGTAGCATATGTAAACTAGAAGGAGGATCGATTAACAATTCATGTTGGCGAACAGCTCATGTCATGCACTGACTGATAAGAAGGATGACTGCAACCTAGAAAGCAGCATGAAAACCAATCGAGTTCAAATGCGCGTGTCCTGACTGCAAATCACTCACCCCATGGCTCATTTGGAGGATATCGCGTTTCTGCTCGTTGGAGGCCAGACCCTCTCCTCCGCTAAGGGAGAAGTGATACGCCGCGGGGAGGAGAACAGCGCCAACGCTAATGCTGAGAAGAGACGAATGTATTTGCGTCGTAGCTGTCCAAAACAAGTCAACATCAGACCATCCATAGAAATAGAGGGCTGGCCACATACTTGATTCGAATGCTTGCTCAGAAAAGCGTAGTCCGCCTGCAAAGAAGCACATGCCCAACACGAGCACTGTAAACAAGTCCGTTAAGATACGCCCTCTGTGATAACATCTCCCATCCCCATCCACGTACGAAGTTTACTGAGCATCGAGCCAATCACTTGAGCAACCCCTCAGCTTTCATGTCACTTGTCAGCTGTAAAAGAGTGGAGCAACATACGGGACGACTGGACAACGCGGAGTTGGCATTTGCGAAGTGCGGTAGTCTGTTTTCGTTTCGTTACGATATCTGAAAATGAATGTCTTGGAATGAAATAACTTACGGCAACCACTATTTCTACACTGTCTCAGTAATATGAACATTTTACAAGGTCATTCGATGTTGTGAGAAGAACTCACATATTGCTCTGCAGAGATCAACACGTCAGTGGACATCATACAAAGGATCTCCGAACAATCATTTGTCACATACCATACTGGCATTGAGGAGCCCTGCCTTTGACCCTCCCATTCGCAGTGCCAATTCACTAGTAGCCAGATCGTGCAGCTAGTGAAAAGCTAAGAGTCAGAACAAAGATAGTTATTATCGATGGCGGATGGACTCACTCTCACAAGCGGCACCATCGAGAGAATGCAGACTGGACAATCTGTTAGATGGACACGCGAAGGAACTGACCTAGTGCACTCGCAACGTACATATGAAGACGAGGGTCCGCGATTCCTCGACCACAGCTTCCACAATCCACTGCAACATCCTGTGTTAGAAAGAAGTAAGATAGTATAAAATGGGCAATACCGATGCTGGCAATAATGCAAGTAGAACGTTCATCCCTAGATGCGTTATTTTTGAGAATCTTGAATATTTGGAATGACAATTAGGATATTTATGAGATTACGCACAGGAGCCCAGGACGACTACTCTCCACCCTTCCCATAGTCTCATTGCCGGCTTGTTGACATCAGGGCCTTTCTCGCTGCTGCCCGCCATCTTCTCCCTGTCCGAGTTATCTTGTGCATGCCACGGCCATGAGAACGAGCCTTCATGGTATTTAGACGCGTGCAGGTGGCCACCCACGAGGTCCGTGGTCGAGTTGACAGTGTACGTGCTTGAGGTAGACTGTGTAGTCAATGTCCGTGTGAATGGTGGGAGTGGGATCGAGTCATGGCGAGAGCGAACGCTGGTGGCGCTCGCGCGCTTCTGGTAAGGATTGTTATTAGCAGGTTCGTAGTAATCTGTGAGGATGTTCTCGATGTCCAGCGTCGATTGCCGGGGGGGAGAACGGGCCATGGGGAGCGAGGGAGCGGGAAGAAAGAACGGATGGCGAACACTCGACGACGTTGAAGGACTTTGATCCCCGCTTCCAGGAATGCTATGATTAGCTCAAGCGTCGAGGATGCAGGTGGCCTGGGGATGCATCGGGCATGTCTCTGCCAAAAGCACCAAAATAAATATCCATCTCCATCGTCTTCTAGTTCCGTCCTTCACACTTGCCTAGTTTGGGCCAAGCGCCACCACTTTCGTGATCGGCAGCACTCGGCACCGCTCGGCAAGTGGGCGGAACACCTTCAAAGTTTCAATGACGTGGTGGTGAACTCGAAGTCATTCGAGCTTGACCAGTACATCTGGGCGTCTGGACACGCTCAAAAGTGGATGGAAGAAAAACTGCACAGTGGAAGGGAAAATTCAGTGTGAAATAGCGTGTTGTCGTTGTAAAATCATACTTACCAGCTTGGCAAAGCCTTGCGTCGTCGTCTTCCACGACCGATGCGATAGCCGTGGAGTACTTATTTGTATATACCCTCGGGACTGCTTGGACACCGGATGCGCCCCAAGGGAGTCTGTCAGGTATGCCGTATGGCGGTCGTGCGCGGCCGTTCTTTGTGCTGTATTGACCGTTCGTTGACCGTGGTTTTTGAGGTCCAATATTTAACATTCAAGCCCAAGCACTATCTTACCTTGCTTAGGCGCGTAGATAGCAGGTCGAGCCAACACTCGATGCGCCTCGAATTGCAGGAGGCCTGACTGGCCCGGGACCATGCGGAACCATGCGTGACGCCCGTGACATATATCCCCTGCGCCGTCACGCTCCCTTAACCCGCAACCTCACGACCGACTCCCCGTCAAAAATCATGTTCAAAGCAGCCCTGCGCTCTGCCCGCCCAGCGGTACTCGCCGCACGCGCCGGCGTCAAGCCCGCCAACGCCGCTTCTTTGCGCGCACTTTCTACGACCGCTATTCGTCGCTCGGACGGCCACCACGCATCTGCCCCCTCTCTTTACGGTACCGGTGCGAAGGAGGGAGAGGTCCCTACCGACGAGGCTCAGTCTACTGGTCTTGACCGTGTTCAGGTCCTCGGTAACCTGGAGGGTGTTGAGGTCTTCGACCTGAACCCGCTGGATGCGAGTCGTATTGGGACCCTTGCCGATCCCATCAAGGTCTTCTCCGTGGTACGTGTTTTGCCTCCGTTCTGACATGCTGTTGCGGCGTGCTGCGACATTGCAGTTCAAGAAGGCTTCTATCCTATACATTCGCGCTCATTAATACATACTTCAATAGGAACCCGACCGTATCATTGGTTGCACCGGCTACCCTGCGGATTCGCACGACATCCTGTGGATGAACCTCACCAAGGAGAAAGTGCGGCGATGCCCCGAGTGCGGATCGGGTGAGTGCTTTTGTCTCGCTCGCTGCGGCGCAGTGACTTATGTTATGCGTGCAGTATACGCCCTCGAGCAGGACGCCGCTGGTCCCGTTGTTCACGAGGTCCACCAACATTAGCCGGAGATGCACATTAGACTGTTGATGTAACTTCCGTAGGGAGAACAACATTTTTCTTTCATTTCTATCGCACATGCCCCCTCGGAACGCTTGAGGTATTAAAAAGCAGCATTTCGTGTTGAATGATCGCAGCATACGCGAAACGATTGCCTTCTGCGCAAGGTCAACCAAGCAGACTCTACGCAAGAGCTCACGCTTTTATACGTCCGAGAACACTGCATGGAATGTTTCTATATGGATTCCTGATTTGTTATAACTGGCCGAATTGCGGGGGCCATTGACTCGTTATCAGCTCGCACAGTTGCGCCCACATAGTCCTACATCTATATTTAATCACTCGTCGCCGACGGTTTATCTCTATGCCCTCATACTATGCCCTCCACTGCACTCGCCATGCCTCATGCGGAATTAGCTGACGTTTTTCCTTTTGACTTCCACAAATACCTCTTCGATCTGACGCGCGTTGAATGGATTATTCATGAACTCTCCGGAGGGAACGCCAATTTCGTCGTCCGAGCAGTGCAAGCGAATCCTCCGACTCTTGCATCTTGGACGCCTGATACCAGCCAAGACATAGAGAGTAATCTGAAAGAGAAGCTTTTGGGGTACGAGTCTATAGTGCTCAAGCAGGCTCCTCCTTACTTCGCCAAGTTCCCTGCCTTTGCCTTTTCACAGAAGAGACAGGTGCGTTGTATTCTGTGATATCAAAATGTTCGGCTGGCTTATTGCGCCTGCTGCTGCCTGCTCACGCACGTAGACCATCGAGGCCAGAGCCCTTCACCTCTTTCAAAAAGCTTCTCCCTTGTCTCGCGTGCTCCAAGGCAACCCTTGTATTCGCGTACCAAATTTACTCTATTATGACAAGTCGCAGCACGTCCTCATCCAGTCCGACTTGGGCGCACATCCTACCCTCGACGAATTCCTCGTCTCTCCGTCGACTACGTCCGAGTCGGCATCTATCGCTGGCGAGTCTCTAGGGCGCTTCCTCGCATCAATTCACCACGCGTACGATGACGACTCAACCGCCACAACCCATGGAGAGCTGGTCAAATTGTTCGCGAACGAGGATGGAGAAAGTATCATGTATCAGGTGATTGACAATGCTCAAGCATTCATGAAGGATGCTGGGGTACCCGACCACGAAGATCTCGGACACCGTGCCCGTGAGCATTGGCGTACTAGGAAGAAGATTGCTTTCTCACAGGGCGATATATGGTTCGGTACAATCCTTGTTGACGCGACATCCGACGCTCCCATCCTGAAGATTTGCGACTGGGAGTTTGCAGGACCGAATGATCTAGCGGCAGACGTCGCCCAACTCGGTAAGTAGGCTGACGCCTACAGCCTTGTGTGCAGATCCCATAGTGATCGCCATCATGACTGTCTAGGAGCCTACCTCCATCTTTCAACTTTGTCACCTCTCAAGGCCGCCGATCACAAACATCAGCGCATCCTGCGCGCATTCGCATCAGCTCTGTATTCGGCACACTTCCCGCCACTCCACTCGAGTAGCGACCGGAGGGCATATCAACGCTCTTTATTGGTCATGCACGGATGGGAGCTCATCAATGCTGCGGCATGGAGACACCGTCTTTGGTGCAATTGCCCAGGCCTCGGAGTGAAATGCGGCCACATCAAGGGCATGATATCGGAGGGAGTGAAGCTGTTGCGTGCATGCGGTCATGCTGACGGAATGGTCGATTGGGGCGTCGTGAAGGACGTCAATTGGTTCGATGCCTCGGAGCGGGAGTTGCTACGGGTCGTTCCTGCGTAATGATTTGCAGGCACTGGTGCCTGACTGGTACATGGAGACACTGTGGAGGCCAGTCTAGGCCAGTCAATAAAGGCCTATAAAGGCGTTCAAGTTCAAGTGCTGTTCACAGATGCTGACTTGTACAAGCTTGGACCTGGAAGACATAGAAGCTCGCAGAAGGGCTTCTGTCATATGGACGGATGTTCGCCTCGGTGCCTTTGTGAAATGACCGATTCATTGTAGCTTAATTGTCCGATATCCAGCTTTGAACTTTCTAAGATTCTAGATCTTTCGGAAGCCGAGTGTCCAGAATCCGTACATGAGGATTCCACGCATTTATGACATGTCGTAAGACCTCATGAGATGTTCGAAGAAGGTGAGTCTGGCGTACGAATGGAAAGGTGTGGTCGCTGGGTCGCCCGGGCCGTCTAGGCACGGTGGCCAGAAAAGGCAGGGATCGTGGAAGATGTTGAGACTTGGCAACGCACTGGCAACGCCAGCACATGGGACTCTGGAAAACATGATGACTAGAACCCTCTCGACGCTGGTTTCGTGTGGTTACCGGCTCGGATGGCAACCGGAATATTATCGCCCTATGTTCCTGTCTCCCGAGTATAAAGCATGTTAGTGTGTGTATCGACCTGCACCCTTTCTTGTTTTTATCTCCTCTACAGGCTTGCCTGTTGTCGTTGAACGGCTCTCCTTTGCCTAGTACCCTCTTTCCGACCAGGTGTCAATTCACATTCTTTCTAGGCCATCGCGGTCTTGTCTCTCTACGCAGTTCTCTTTGCATTCCCTCTGCTATCCATTCCCGGTCTTTCCACGCCTGCTTCACTCTTTTGGTCCTGCAAATATGCTCAGCAAATCCTTTGTTGCCCTCGCGGCTTTGTCTGTTTTGACCTTCTCTGAACCCGCTCTGGGTCGCATGCGCTGGATGGAGCGCGACGATCGTGCCGTCCTTCTTAACCCTCGTCGCTTTGGCCAGGAGCACCCCGCGGTCATCGACAAGCTCTCGGCCGCTTGCCCTGGCCAGGTTTGTGGTACCCTGTCTGGTCAGGCTATTACCCCTCTCCTTGCCGCTCAAGGAGAGTGCACCCAGCAGGATATGGCGGATGCCATCATCGGTCAGTTCACCATGAAGTCGACAAATGCACTTAGAGGAGTTTACCTTTTCCTCCTAGATGCTTCCAAGCAGTTTGATGCTGCGACACAGGCTAACATGATCGCCCTTGCTAAGGAATATCGCCAGGCCGAGAAGAATACACCTCCGGTGAGTCTGTTAATCGATTTCAGCATTCGCATGTCTTAATATCGTTTATAGGATTTCACGACCAACCCCCCCACGAACCGTAACTCTGTCTTCTGCCAGAAGGCACCTAAGAACGCAGAGCTCAATGGCCTAGTTCAAGCTCAAGATCCTGCCAATGACCCCAATCTCTTCTTCGACCCTGCAACCAAGGCCTCCGTCAAGAAGGGCTCTCAGGCGAACACCTCTCCCTTCGGTGGCGCGGCGTACGTATTACAATCTTTCTCAGACAATCGGGCGTTTAGATTTCGTCAAACACAGTGCTGCCTCCTCCGGCTCGGCAGTGACCTCGGCGGCTGCATCTGCTGCTACTTCGGCAGCAGCTACTGTCACCGCTTCTGCTGGCAATGTCGATGCTGCGTCTGATGTTTGCCCTGTGCGTTTTGTCCGTCTGTTTACTCATCGCAATAGTCTGACATGACTGCTCCAGACGGCCGTTACCGTCACAGCAATCGTAACTGCTACTGCTGCCTCCGGCGCATCGGCTCCATCGGCTGTAACGTCTAGCGCTGCCGCTGCGTCAACTGCCGCTGCGGGTAGCATCGGTAACTTCGGCAAATGCTCGGTTCCCCAGATCGAGTTCGGTGTTGGTTTCGACAACCGCAAGGAGACCAGCTTTGAGCCTGTCGACAAGAGTGAGTTTCCTCCTGTACAAGCTCTCGACTGCTAAATTGACCTTGAATTTGTCAGCCTCGTTCAACCATGGGTCTGCTCAGAACATTGACATCATCACCCAGTTCATTTGCGATACTTTGACCAACTCCTGCGCTGCCGATGCGACTGCTAAGGCCACTTGTGCGTCTGCGATCACGGCTTCTAAGGGTCAGGCCGTGAAGACTGGCGCTCAGGCTGATGGTGGGCTCTACTTTTCTACGTCGTCGTGTCTCACGTGCTGACATACACTAAGCTTTCAATGCTGCCTTTGGTATCAAAACGAACTTTGCTGCTGTTGCTGCAGTCGACAACCAGGGTAACGTCATCGCTGGCACCGGTTCTGGTGCTGCCTCTTCTGCCTCTTCCTCCTCTGCCGCTGGAACAAGCGCCAGCTCTTCCGCGAGCGCCAACCAGGCTGCCACCACCACCGCTTCTTCTGCCGGCGGTATTGGCAACTTCGGCAAATGCTCCGTTCCCCAGATTGAGTTCGCTACCGGCTTCGACAACCGTAGGGAGACCAGCTTCGAGCCTGTCGACAGGAGTGAGTATCTTTTCCTCGATTATGAACGGATCGTGCGATTGACCTTGTATCGTTAGCTTCTTACGGCCACGGCTCTGCTCAAAACATTGACATCATTACCCAGTTCATCTGCGATACCCTGACCAACTCGTGCGGCGCTGATGCTACCGCAAAGGCGACGTGTGCGTCTGCGATAACTGCCTCCAAGGCCCAGACTCCCAAGACTGGCGCCCAGGCCGACGCTTTCAACGCGGTGTTCGGCATCAAGACCAACTTTGCTGCCGTTGCCTCTGTAGATGACCAAGGTCGCGTCATCGCTGGAACTGGATCGGGGGCTGCTTCTTCGTCTGGCTCAGCCGTTACGACCTCTGCGGCTGCTGCTGCCTCGACCCCTGCCTCTTCGGCCGCGTCGTCTGTCAGTGACATACTTGTCACCTCTGTCATTCATGTATTGACCTTGGTCTTTAGGCCAGCGCCGCTGCGACTAACGCTGCCGTAGCGACTAGCGGCAACCTCCAGACCTTCACGGGTGCTCTCGGTGGTGTCACTGCGCCTGCTGTGACGGACCTCGGAAATGGTTCATTCCATGTTGACGGAAACTCCGACTTCAAGAACAAGCAGAACGCCCTCGTTCGTTCATGGTACGTACTTTATTCCTCCGTGATGTCGTCTAAATCCTGACCTATCTGGCCGTTCACAGTGATGTTCAGCACAACAAGTGCGCTAACGCCGCGAATTCATCCGGCAACAAGGGTACTTTGACAGTCACTGCGTGCGGTGACCAGCAAACCCAGTGCAATGCGGCGGCATCTGCATGAAGTCGTGAATTGTGAAGATATTTATGCTGTAGAGAGTTTTTTTTTACCTTTCCATAATTCGATACCTGCATGTAGCAAAGGAATTCCACTGCCTTCATCGACAGAAAAAATCCAATTGACGGTCAACAAAAGATTTGTGAACTGAGGGCTATAATAGTGCTATAATACGTCTCATTCTCACGTGACATATGCTTCATTCGCGTCGGTGCCGCGTCAGTGTAGGTCAGTGTGCTCATGCTCGACGAGGATGGGACAAAATGAGCACGGCGTTGTTTGAACGTCCCTTGAGGTCAATTGATAATTTATCTGTGCATGCTCGTCCGAAAACAGGTTTCTGACTGATGCTACCACCAGCTTATTCAACAGGACATGATGCATCATGCCTGACAATGCCCAAACCGTACCAGATGGCGCCATAGCTATGCTGTATGACACTTCGCAGCAGCGATCCATGTGCGAACATTTATGTATAATTGGCTTCGTCACCTATCTAACTTGTTCTATCTTAAGGGGTTCGCAGCCCTTGCATGATCGTGTACCGACATGCCCTCCCTCTCGCAGGACTACGGGAGCACCTCTAGCTCTCCCAAATCCCCTGCCGTGGACATCGAAGTAGAGGACGTTAGCGACGATGAGCTAGCACCAGGCGCGCCGGTCGAGAAGGTGTGTAACTTGCGTCCTCCAGATAATTCATGACTGGCTGACATCTGTACAAAGACGAACCCTCTCGGTCGTGAAGTCACCCTGACTTCTGCTGTTATGCTGAACTTAGGACAGTTGCTTGGTTCTGGGATATTTTCTGTCCCGGGAGTCATACTGAACTCGGTTGGCTCGGTCGGCCTGCTTCTCAGCTTCTGGATTATCGCGCCGGTTTTTGCATTTGGTACGTCCTTGGATAGGAACTTTCAATGGCGTCTCGTGACTGTCCCTCCAGTTGCTCTTTTTGTGTATACAGAGCTTGCCAGCCTCTTCCCTCACAGAGCTGGCGCTGAGGTCGTCTATTTAGAGCAAGCATATCCTCGACCGCGCTTTCTCGTACCCATCACCTTTGCAGTCACCTCTGTGCTTACGTCGTTTGTATCGTTCAGCTGCTGCTTTACGAGGACATGCTTATATTCATCATCACCTTCAGATTCAGCGCTACAAACTCAGTAGTCTTTGCCCAATATGTTCTGTCTCTCTTTGATATCCCGGTGACGGGATTCCGACAGACGACCATTGCGATAGCCATGGTCACTTTTAGCGTAGGAGGTAAAACCTACCATTACTTGTCCCTCAGCTTGTTCTCATTACAATCCAGTCGTTGGTCTTTCTTCGAAGTGGTCTCTTCGGGCTGTGAACCTCCTAACCGCTTTCAAAGTCGCGTCTCTAGCATTGTGAGCCCTGCTACGCGAGTATTCTTTCTTCTTGTCCATTGTTGATACTCTTCACAGCGTCACACTGACCGGTATTGCGGTCCTTGCTGGTTTGACTAGGGTCTCAGACCCCCTTGCCAATTTCCACAACATCTGGCAGGGAAGTAAATCGAACCCCAACGCACTGGCCACCGCTCTCGTTAAAGCGAACTTCGCATTCGTCGGCTGGTCTAACGCCTTCAATGTCCTGAATGAAGTCCAAGGCTCGAATCCTGTCCGTACCGTACGCAATGCGGGCATCATCTCCCTCGTCACTGTGACCATTCTCTTCTTTTTGACAAATGTCGCGTACGTTGCCGCTGTCCCAGCGGATGAGATCAAGGGATCTGGCCAGCTCGTTGCCGCATTGTTCTTCAAGCACGTCTATGGTGATCATTGGGCGTCGAAGGTTCTGCCCGTCATGGTAGCGTTGAGCTGCGTAGGAAATGTCGTCAGTAAACGTTACATCTATATTGCAAGGATTTGGTGAAATGTCTGAACGCTGCTTGGTACAGATTGCTGTCGTGAGTACACCTGAGACTCGTGGTTTCCTATTGATTAGCAAGCTCATCCTCCTACAGACAGTCGGTCAAGCTCGTGTTCTTCGGGAGGTTGCTCGCCAAGGCCTCCTGCCCTATCCCGAGTTTTTTGCCTCGACAAAACCCTTTGGCACCCCTCTTGCGCCCGTGGCACTCAAGTACTTCCTCACCCTTGTGGTCATCCTTGCACTTCCTGCTAAAGACGCATTTAACTTCCTCCTTGACCTTGCTTCCTATCCTCACCTGGTGCATATTTCTCAAGGGCTCTATTATATGAGCCTATGACGGTGCTGATATATTTCGCTTTGGCTACCAATAGATTTTTTCTGCCGCGACCGCGATCAGTGTGTGGATTCTTCGTCGACGATATGCAGCTGCAGGGCATGCACAGCCAGTATTCAAGGTCTGGAATATTGCCGTGATATTGTACGTCTTGAAGTGCACCCTCTTGCTTGTCATGCCATGGTATGTGCAAACGTCTAGTCATCCTTGGCGAGCGAACACCTAACCTTCTCCGCACCAGGGTTCCCCCAGAGAAAGGTCACGCAGATGTTTCTTTCTGGTATGCCACGTACGTCTCAAGCATTGATTGATCGCCTCAGCACAATTAATGAAAGTTTATGCACACCAGGTATTGTGTCGTCGGCCTTGGCGTTCTCGCCGTATGTCCATTTCCATTCCTGCTATAATTTCTCATTGACAACATCACTTGTGCAGCTGTGTGGCTTGTATTACTATGTGTGGATTATTCTCCTCCCTAAATGGGGTGGATACGAGATCGTAGAGGAGATCGTAGAGCTCGATGATGGTGCACGCACCGCTCACCTGGTTAGAAAGCCTCTGCGGAGCGACACTCGTTCTCCGGAGCAGCAGCCCCTCCTTTTGCCGACTAGTCCGTAGATTCCATAGTTGTTTATATTGTTTCCAGTTCATAGTTCAACATCCTCGTAGTGTAGATGTACTTTATCAACTACTTTTAGTCTCTTTGCAATTCGAACCGACATTCTTTCGACCCCTCTTCCAACAGATCCACCAGTTAGATAAATGCAGATCAGAATTTGATACAACTCGAAGGATCCTCGTATGGATGAGTGGGATATTGACGCGTCACGGATTACTGTTACACCGTAGGTACTTTACATAGAACGAAGCGGCAAGATCGCCGACCAAAAGAAGAAGAAAAAGTGGACAGTTTGAACAGAGAGATCCAAAGAAAAATGAGTGTCATGTGTAACGCTTGCCTTCTCGTCGACATAGATAAAAGAGATGAAACAAATAAATAGTCTGAAGGAAATCCCGCACTTAGTGCGCATTCATCTAAGATCCAACTGTTCCGAGTTGCCGCTCAGCAAGCACTCTGATTCTCTCCCCCTGCCATCGCTCGATCTCCCCCTTCAGCTTCGCCACGCGCACCTCGTTCATTGGATGCCCAGAGCCCATGATCCCCAACGGGAACATGCTGTGCTTCTTCTCAGTTCGCTCTTTCTCCTTGGCCAGAGTGGGGGAACACTCAGCGGTCGCTGGTGTTTCGGAGCGATTTTGCCAGAATTGCACGGCGCGCCGAGGATCGAAGCCTGCGTGAGCAAGCAACCTAAACATAGAGCCAAACTCAGCATCGACCTGAAGTGCAGTGGGCTAGGGCGCAAGAGCACTGACCTCGCGGAGACGACATCGGCCTCGATCTCTTGCTTTTGGCTCGTGCAGTACTCTCCTAGCTTCGTGAGTTCGCCAGAGCCAACCGTTCCAAGCTGCCCGACAGCGTCATTGACGAACGGCCCGAAGAACATGGTTATGGGGAAGATGAGCGTTCGGACGACGTCCGAGAAGATGGAGAGAATGCCTGGTACAACAACCGTCCTAGAAGAAAGCGTCTCCAGATGGTGGGACAAGACGAGGTGCGCCAGCTCATGCGCGAGGAGAATCGCGAGGTCGGAGGTCTGCTCCGGTGTGGGTTGATACTGGTTTATGGGCGGCGTCACGATAAAGAGATTTCCAAACAGGTGGGACCACCAAGACGTCTCCTCTGATCGAGAAGCGATTGTCGGCTTCAGTGGTGGATGATTTCGCATGATTTGGTCCAAAAAGCCCGAGAATACCACAATCCCACCTGCCCCGTCTGGACCAAAGCCGTATGAGAATGCATTGCATGAATCTGGGTTGTCGACAACGATGAGAGAATATGGGGGACCTGGGATGATATGTGGGATAGTCGACACAGGCCGGGAGTTTGTGACTTGACACACCCAGTGTATATATTCAGATGCGCGGGGTCGTGGTCGGAGAGGGAACTCTGCAGGCGGGGGTAATGGGACGTCATCAGGTCCCCGCTCAAGCCATGCGGGCTCCAAAGCTTGCTCGATCCCTAACGTAGGAATTGCCGTCTCCAAAGCACGGAGCGTATCTCGGACCCATGCATATCGCCAGTCACTAGGAGGGATGATTTTCGGGGGACCATCTTTTGCGATAATTTCACCCACTGCTTGGTACCATCCTGAGCCAGCGAGTTGCGAGCTAATGTCCTGCTCTTCCTCTGGTGACAGCAATATCAAGCGCCATCTGATGCATATTGTCATTGTCAATAAAGATCGCCAGTTATGGTTGTGTCTACGTACCGTCCGGTAAGAGGTGTTCTCTCTAGGCTTGCGATGATGGCTGCCCAGAAAGGAAAATAGGAGTAAACAGCAGGCCATGGAAAAGGATGGTCCTCTTGCGTATCCTTCTAAGCACGTCTCCTTTATTCTCAACTAGTTTATCAAACCTAGCTGGGAATACAGCATTCGGATCCTTCTTCTTTGCATCCTCCACATGTTTCAATATTTTGCGGGTCCTGTGGTTCTTCACGAGGATGACGGGTATGAACGTGAACGCTATTCGTGCAGCTGTTCGCGCAAGCTCTAGGGCAGTTGATGCCTTCGCAGGATCAATGAACGACTAGGAACAAGAACCGATCGAAACGAGGGCGGGCGCACTTACCTTGAAGAACGCAACAAGAGAAACGAATGGAAGTGCCTCATTCCGCGAGGTCGAGTGAAAGGAGGCAACGGGAACCCAAATTCCGTTCCCTCCGCAGCTGAACTGCCTGAAACGGCGGGAGGAATCAATCTGGAGGAGAGCAGGTGAAGCGCGGATCGGGATGCACAGGTGGCTCCTTTGAGAACAGCATCTGGGAGGAGCCTGGTTCGACGAGGAGTAAGACCTCTTGAAACTGCGAGTTGAAGCCTGGTTTCGAATCGGTCTTCGTGGGATTTGGCGAATCAACAGACGAAACATGGCTCATGTTGTGCTGTGAACACAACTTGGTCTATGGTCAATATCAATGCTGCACTATCGGGTCCGCCCGAAGCACCTTACGTATCGGCATCCCTCTCTTTGACTCACATGCCGCGGCAAGGGTAGGCGCGTACCCTCTACCGCCCCAAGTGCCTTCTCGACTGCGGAGCTCTCACAAGGTGGGCAAGAACGCCATGAATTGAGAAAAGACAGATACTGTGCTTTAAATTCGAGAGCAGCTACTGGATGTGCGTGCGCAAACATGCAAGATGATACAAGGCGGAATTACAGGACTACAATCTCAAGCTGAGATGAACGTTGCTTCATTATACACATGACCGTCCACTTCCAGACCTTCAGACAGCCCCGGCACGATTGCGTCTGGGCCAGTGACAACGAGCTTTGCTGGATTGATCCACTGCAAGGAGTACATTAGCGACTCGTATTATTGCAGGTATTGGATAATTCTTCACCTGATAAATGTATGGCTTGGTGCCCGCGACGTAGCTCACAACCGCTTTGACTACACCAGGGATCTCTGCCAGGACATCGACTTTCTCGATCAGGCCTTGAGGGGACGTGGGGTTTCCGACGTTCACCGCGAGCGTTGCATCAACCGACCCGGGAGCATCCGTGAGCAATGATGGGCCTGCCCACCGGAAAACGAGCTCCGTGGGCTGTGCATACCCCGTGTCAGGGTCGTGAGCGGGCTTAAGATGCAGCGCACGCGAAATGACATCCGGCTTCTCTGGCTGATCCTCGTCTGGCCACTTCGTCTCCGCCGTAACGGACACCAGCTTGTTCCCGATGACGAGCGAGCCTACGTTCGCCGTCACATACCCAGACCCTGCGCCTTTCCGCCCGTAGGCATCGGTCGTGGTGAACTCCATCTGGATTGCAGACACGCCGCCGTGCTGGGAGCTTTGGAAGTGTGCGAAGTTCCAGCGCGCAGCTACGAGGTTCGGTCGCATCCCTTGGATAGCGTGAACGAACATGCCTGGGCCCTCGACGGTGATCGCCTTGCCGTTCAGGATGATGTGGCCGGAGCCGAAATCGCGAGGCCAGAATCGATGAATAACATAGCCCTCTGCTTTGGTAGGATCCGGACCAAAGTACGAGAACCCGCCCTCAGGTCCTTTACCTACTTTGTACCCCGGGACGGATGCAGGGCGGCGTACGTTGAGAGAGATTTGGAAGTCGGTGGAGAGGTTTACGGAGAGGGTATAGGACTCAGGGAAGTCAGAGTCGGGGTCCGATTTATGAGTGATGGTGAACTGGTCAGCCTTGCTTGATCGCTTGTCCAGACCCGGAGGCGGCGTCACAAAATTGGAGACATTGACTGATCGCCAGACTTTCTCTCCGGTGTTGGGGTTGAAGATCTTGCAGGTGAACTGGATGGTGGGATACCAAACTCTGAGATCGATGGTATTAGGGTTGGAGTTCGACAGCATCCTTCGGCACGACAGCACTCACCCGATGGAAGAATGAATGACCTGACACATGACAGATGTGCCATCCCCTAGTATATTGTACCATATCTGCGTCTCGGTTGCGAACCCACCAGCGCATGTCCACTCGGTGTCCTTCGGCTCGAGCTCCCCAAATAGCTCATCCTTTGCGAATCTCGACGAGACGGGATGGAAGTTGGGTGCTGTCGGATCGACAGGGGGTGAAGTTCTGTAGCCATGTCAAAATACATAACAATACCAGGCCGATCTGGACTCACGAGAAAAATGAAGAGAACATGGTGGTGGAAGGGTCAAAGGAGGGAGACTAAAATGCGATTAGTGCTATCTCAGACCGGAAGGCTGCCGGTGGCGGCTGGAACCAGCACTGAGACATCGCCGAGGCCTCGTGTAGTATGCCGTCTTCTGACTATATGCTGGAAGCTGAGGATACGATGCGCAAAGAAAGACACATCGTTATATTACAAGGGCCAGACCTGATTACATCCGATCTGCGCAAAGTAGATATCTCAATTCGTGCATAAGTAGTATTCGTCGAAAAGTCAGAGCAAGGTTATCAGTGGTCGCGGTGTGCCGCGGCACGGCATCCGGACCCGCCGGCGTCTTGAGGCTTCCCACTGGCTTCCCCCGTTCTCCCGAGGCTCGACTTTGCATTGTACGGATTTGCAGAATAGCGATCTCCACCATTCATTTAGCATGGGCCGCACTCGAACAAAAACACGCAAAGCGCCCCCGCCTACGACCGAGATAGTGCAGGAGAAAGTGAACAATCCCTTACCAGCTATCACCGCTCTCCTAGAAAAAGCACAGGACCTGATCGTGCAATGCGATTACGAGCTTGCCGGTCGGTTTGTCGTGCGCGCCTTGGAGCGCGCACCAAATAATGCGGAGGCTCTTGAGATGCAGGGTGTGGTACAGCTTGAGACGGGAGATCTTGATGCGGCCAAGCAGGTGAGTCTTCTGCAAGCTGAGGACATAAAACACGCTCTGACATACTATGCCTCTGACGATCAGACATTCCAATCTCTGCTTCCTCCGAGCCCCGTTGCACCACCATCACCACCGCCTGCCGCACATCTCTATCTCGCTCAGCTCAGCGATGATCCACAAATGGCACTACAGCACTACAGTGCAGCCGTAGACATACTTTTCGCCCAGCTGAAAGGCAAGGAACGTGCCATGGAGAGCCCCTCCTCTAAAAACGATGAACAAGAGACAAAAACCACAATCGTGCGCGCTCTCATCGGCCAAGTCGAGATTTGGATGGATCCCGCGTATGACTTGTGGTCAGTATTCTATTTACAACAGGATCGATCGACCGACGTATTTATCGTGGCCCAGTTTCGATCCCGCAGCAGAGAAGACTTGTGAAGACCTCTTGAATCTGGCGCTGCAGACGGACCCGGAGAATAACGAGGCATTGCAAACTCTCGCTTCCGTTCGCATGTCGCAACAACGGCCTGACGATGCGAAGGCGATGCTGGAGAAGGCATGGTCATCATGGAAAGACTTAGAGGCCGGTAAGCCTTCCGAATTGTTGCACAACATTCAATCGACTTGAACATATCTCAGACGACCCCAAGCTGCCACCAATACCCAGCCGGCTAGGCCAGACAAAATTATTCCTCGAGCTCTCATTATACACGCCTGCGCTGTTGGTTCTTCACGGCATCATGGCTGCGGACGATGAGGAAGTCGAGGCGTGGTACCTCGAAGGGTGGTGCTTCTTCCTCATGGCCGAGCAAGCTCACGAAAAGGGGGGCAAACTAGAGGACATGTCTTGGGAAGATCTAGGGAGGGACTCAAGAGATTGTCTAGAGACTTGCAAAGTGGTATGTCACCACACTGTCCTCCAAATTATTTCCTTGTCCTTACTCGTTATGGCGCAGCTTCATGTCAATCAGGAACATCCTGATCGACCTCTACTCGATCATGTCAATGAGCTGATAACCAAGCTGGAAGAGTTGGGTATCCGGCCATCACCTGAAGAGGAGGCAGACGACAATGACGACTGGGAAGATGCGGAAGGAGAGGATTCGGACAGCGACGTCGAAATGTCGTGAATTACTCGCACTCTCTCGCACTGGGTTGCTTCAACCTTTCTTCAGACTTTGCCATAGCATCTACTTGTCCATCCATATCTCATAAAAGTAATTCTAGACCGCGTATAATGTATGCAGCTTGCTCTCGGATGAACACTCTTTGCTGTCAAAGATGCTGAAGTTCGAGGAGTCGATCGTCAAACGGGCCAATGTCAATTCCGAAGCCGGCGACTTCACCGAGTTTACTGTCCGTGACGTAAATCGTCTTACACATCATCTGCTTCTGCCGAGTGTCCACGTCCGGCAACAATTTCTCGAACCTCTCCCGAGCTCAAAAACTCGGCCGTCGATTCAACTCCGGTGCACAGTCTTTGCTTTCTAGACACCACAGGCCAGCATGCAACGTTCTTCATCTATCTTTCGGGGCTTCTCATCCAGGACAACCGCGTCGCTTGTTAAACGGAATACTGTTCCCCGATGCCTTACATCGCAAAGAGGATTCGCGTCTGGAGTGCGCGGTGTGTCTGATGATGAATCGCTAATGAAGACAAAACCGAAAGCTTTCACGCCTCTTCGAAGAACTGCCTCTGAATCCCTCCCCATTCGCGCCAATCCTAAGCCCACGCGGAGTGACATACAGCCGATCTTGACGCTTGCTACTGCTGAACGATACATTTTGACGCGTTTGAACCACCGTCTCCCGGCCACCGCGCGTCCATTGCACGAGGCTTACTGGGTGCCAAAATGGGGCGCTGAGGGTAAAGAAGGTGAAGTATTCGTCTTTGGAAATGGGAGCTTTGTATGTTGGGGTCTTTCGGAAGAGGACGCCAAGAGGTTTCAAAAAGAAGTGCTCGCTCGCTCAGAGGCTGAGGTCGCTCCCTTGGTGGAAGCGGAGACGGAAGAACTGGAGTTTGTGACAGATCCTTCAGAGTAAGTCAAGGTCGCCTGTATAATCGTTGGCTGATCCCGACTTTCTATTATCGTCTTGAAAGGAATACGCGTTTGCAAGGGGATATCATCATTCTAGGCGGTAGTCCCTCCCTCAGCACTCCAGACGCGTTGCCTAGCTCGCTTCCTGGATCTGCTTTCGATCAGGAGACTCTGCTGGCACGATACGCGTTTTCTCAGGCTCTCTCGCGCTCTACTGCCCTGTCAGCGCTCGAGGTGTCATTGGAGAACTATCTGTCTTCTGTATCCTCTCTCCCTCTGTCTCTCCAACGCACTGGGAAGCCGGGGCTAGGACGTCGAGCCCTTGTTCAAAAATTAGGAGAGCTCCTCAAATTCCGTCAAGGCCTGAACCTAAATCGGGAAAACTTCTACGATACTCCGGATTTCTATTGGGCAGAACCTGTCCTCGAGGGTTGGTCACTTCGGCTCGTGTTCATTGCGTCAGCTGACAGATGTTCAGGCTACTTCAATTCTCTCAGTAATGCACTGGAGGTGAGAGCGCGTATCCGATCAGTCAACGAAAAGATCACATACGCTGCCGAGGTACCAGTGCAGTTCTTCGTAAGGTTGAAATATGAAAGCTAAATCTCTCGCAGGTGCAATCAGTCTTGCGGCAGCTCCTGACAGAGGTGTGTTCAAATTTTGATGGTGTGAATATTACATCTCATGTTATTTCAGACCTCTGCCGCTCGGATGGAACTTGTCATTATAGCTCTCATTGCTGTCGAGGTCGTCATTGTACGTTTATGTTCATGTGCTCCAGTGCGCGACTGCTCAAAACATTTTTAGGTGTTGATTCGTGATGTCCCCGAACTTTGGCATTCTGAAGAACCAGAAAGCCAAGGTGCAAAGTTGGCTTGAGGCTCACTTTACGACTGATCTACAGATGCTACTCATTCTACGCTTGATCTTCGCAGTATCTCCTAGGATTAATTTACCTCTCATGTGTCGCCCCATCTCCACGCTATCACTCATTTGTGTAACTTCATACATCCACGTAATTTATGCCTCCCTACTCAACACATACGGTTGCCCTTACGTCGTTATGGCACATGAGGGTCTTGCATATCCAAGTACAAGGTACTAAAATTGCCTCGAGTGCAAGATCAAACCGGAGTGCACGGGCCGGGCCGATACAACAAACGTGACCAAACAAGCAGTCTGCCCAGTTGACAAAGCGTCATTAGCCTTCTCTCTTGCTCAACTCTCTCCTTCTCTGATAATCGCGTTCAATATGGAGGAAAGCATCAGTCTTGAAGAGACAAACAAAATTCGTATCTCTCTCGGTCTCAAGCCTTTGACCGATGATAGCGCCCCGGTAGATGACAAGGAGAAACAGGCTGAGCAGAACTACGCCAGTCAGCGCGAACAAGAGGCGAAGGCCAAGGAGGAAAAGTGATTCTTCGTCATATCTCATGCTCTCACGTCGTTTCTAACCATACTCTGCGTCTTTTCAGGAGAATCAGGGATCGCATCGCGAAGTGAGTGGTTTCCATTTGATATGTGCCCATCAGTTGCTTCTACCTTGCTTGGGCTTTCAGGCGACCTCAGGTCGTGATATTTGGACAAGCACAGTTGCTTACGTGACCCTCTCTCCAGGGTGAGAAATAAGAAGGAACTCAATGCCTCGCTGAAAGGAGCCACACTTGGTGACGCCGATGCGGATACAGACGACACCCTGAAATGGATCAAGAGAGCTAAGAAACGGGAGAAGGAGCTGGCCAAAAAACGGCAGGCTGAGCTCGAAAGCATGGATCAAGTATTCCAGGGCGCTGATTATACAGAAAGTGCGTCGCGTGTTTCCCTCAATGTGAACAGTTGCTAATGTTGATCGGGATACAGAGGACCTCGCAGGGCTTAAGGTCAGCCATGACTTCGAGGAACTGGAAGACGGCGAAGCCCGGATACTCACACTCAAAGACAGCCGTATACTTGATAACGAAGGTGAGTGTCGTTCCTTCAGCCGTTGTGGCGATTGTATGTTGATTCCCTGGCATCTCTCGCAGAGGATGAATTGCAGAACATCGAGATGGCTGAACACGAGCGGACGAAAGAGAGGAACGAGCTCAAAGTCAAGAAGCGCGATTACACGGGGTTCGACGACGAGGAATTCGTGGACGGCCGAGAGGGTATGAAGCGTGCAGTTCTGTCGAAGTACGACGAGTTCTTGGAAGGCCCCAAGGAGGCGGTAAGTTGGCTTTCGTTGCTTTTCGTGCTCTGACTATATGCTATGCAGGGTTTCCGTTTAGGGAGCTCGCAATCCTTTGTCAATAAGCCAACACGAGAAGATCAGGAGCAGGCTGCCGCTGTTGTCAAGAAATCACTTCTCTCCATCGATTACGCCAGTGCGCACTTTGTATCTGTTCATTGTGAATGACAATCCCTCTGACGAAAACTTATTTAGAGAACCTCGAAATTGCTGACTATCTACAGAAGGGCGATGCCGGCTTCAGGAAAACCAAGGCATGTATATCATCTATCATGCCCTCAATCTATGTTTCTAAACAAAACCATGTGCAGGCCAAGAAGAAGCGTCCTTCAAGAAGGGTCCCGGACGAGTCGGATGTTGCCCCCGCCACCGAGGATGCCATGGAAGTCGACTCAACACCTGTCATTCCCGTGGAGCGTGATTTGAATGCGAATTTTGTTGATGACGATGAGCTTCAGGCTGCGCTTGCGCGGTCAAGAAGGATAAAGATCAAAGCCAAGAAGGTATCGCCCGAGGAAATCGCCAGAAAAAGTGCGTTTCTCGCCCAGCACTAACAACAATTATCTAATTCTTGTAACCCAGTTAATCAGGAAAGGGCACGAACAGAACAGAACAACGGCGCAGAGATCATAAAGGTAGATGATGGGGACGGTCCTGGCCTCATTTTTGATGACACATCCGAATTTGTTCGCGGTATCACTCATGATCCCGTGGTGGTCAAAAGGGAGGAACAGCAAACAGCACAAACGACGGCCCTTCGCGAGCTCACACCGCCTACTAGCCTCCCCATGGACGTCGTTGAGGAGCTAGAAGCAGGAGAAGTTGTTGTCAAGGATGAGGAGGATGAACAAGCCATGTTGAACGCCATCGAGAATCTCATCCAGGCTACGGAGGCCGAGGAAAAGGCGAAAGCGGCAAATGGTGATCTGGATGTTGGAACATCGACCGAGCAGAACTTCAGCACAGGCATGGCTTCGACGCTCAACATTCTTCGACAGCAGGGAATACTCGCTACACCTTCGGCAGATCAGACAGAACGGGAACGCATACAGTTGCAGCGCGACGTCTGGTTGGCTTCTCAGCGGCGGCGTGTAGCAGAAAACGAAATGGAGAAGCTCAGGTCTCGAGGAAGCAACAAGGATCAGGCGCAGCGTGAATACGAAAACCGTATGCGCGAGCAGCAAGAGGCGCGTGCAAACCTCGAGGCGTTCAAAAACTACAAGCCGGATGTCAATATCGTCTATCACGACGAGTTTGGACGCTCGTTGACACCCAAGGAAGCATGGAAAGCGTTGTCGCACAAATTCCATGGCAAGGGTTCTGGGAGGATGAAGACGGAGAAACGATTGAAGAAAATCGCGGAAGAAAAGAAGAAAGAGGCTATGATCAGTGGCGACACACCGCTGGGTATGAACGAAGCCTTTCAAAGACGCCAGGAGAAGACAGGTCAAGCTCACTTTGTACTGTCGGTGGGCAACAGGGGGTATGTCATTTCATACATCTTCATAGAACAATTCTCATGGCCTGTTCCAGTGCCGTTCCACAAGCTGCGGAGTTCCTTGACCCGCAGCCCTTATCTAAGGGCAAAACGGAGAAGTCGAAGGGCAAGAAAAAGGATGCGAACAAGTCTTCAGCCCCACAGACCTTGGACAACGGGTTCATCACTCTTCCGGCGCCACAGTTCTCGCACAATCTAAGCTCGAGCGCGAGTCCCGCGCCTGTCGGCCCACACGAGACAAGCTCGCCAGCCCCTCGACCCGGGTTCTCGAGAATTGGCGCTGGTGCAGTCACAGAGAGTGCATCAGGCCATGGTACGCCTGTAAACGGGGATCGAACCAAGGTCGCTTTCGGCTTCGGAACAAAGAGAAAAGCTGGGGACGAAGCGGCTGGGACCCCACCGCCGAAGAGGCGTTGATTTGTTTCTCGTTCCTGTGACTTGTTTATCTGATCGTTCATTCACGATCTCGGATCTATATCCACTACCGTTACTCACTCTGATTATGCCGAAGATACTTTGAACAGCTTTCGTTCCTCAAGAACGCTTGATGTTGTGAGTACGGATTGCCCTTGTGTGTTGTATAATGATGATAGTTTTTGTTCTGTAACAACAGTCTTGTGAGGGATAGACATCAGCATGACCCACCCATGGACCTATGTCATGGTAAGCGATGTACGGAGGTCTATAGAGAATGCCACACCGGAACACATCATTGACGATCTTGCTAGTTGCCCAAGACTGTATCAGGCAACTCATCGAACCCAGTAAGTAGATGTGGCCATTGAATAACCGTTTGTTCTCCAGGTCATGCGAAGTCCAAAAATCATCGGTAGTAATCTAACTAGTGCAGCTATCATAATAAAACAAGACACGGAAGACCAGCACCATCACTAGCAGCTTGACATCAACCTCATAATGACTATCAGAGAGTCCCAACGCTACTCAGGCACAGATCTCTTGTTACAGCAGAACGGTCTTTGTCCCGCCCCGTCTCGCTCTCGAATGCCTTGATGAGCGATGCTTGACCATCATCGATCCTGAGTTAGTATTGGTGAGCATGCGATTGAGACGTTCATATGAGCATAGCGGACCATTCTAAGGCATGCCCGTCTTTCTCGAGCACGACCTTAACCGTTGTCCAGGAAAAGCGCACTAGTGAAGGGAACCCAAAAGTTTTGTCGAGCGATGATTTGATCCATGCCTGTGTTTTGGGGTCTAGACGCGTTCGTCAAACAAATTTTAAAGTATATGCACGCTAAGCCGCATACCTGAAGGATAGCCGCTACCAAGCTGAAGACTCCATGGTACCTTCTTGGCTCCGTCGGTCATGGAATCATCTGGCACGCCTGGCGCGCTTTCTTCAAAAACCCACCCTTCAATCCACGCGTCTCTCGTTACTTTTGCAGCCACGCTTGCTGCCCCCACGATTTTGAATTTTGAGTCAGCTTTGGCGGTGACCGTAAAGTTGATGCCAGGAAATTGAGCGGAAAGATTCGCTTCCCAGGCCTTTGTTGGCCCAAGTGCGTCGACGTATACCTTCAAAGGATATGAAAATGGAACTACGAGACAAAGCGGGATGAAGAGAGACCTCGGATAATTCGATTCCGCTTTGCAGGACTTCGCGAATGAGAAGGATAGTAGCATCTTCAGATTGTCGATTCAGGTTGATCGGTGGACGACGGAGCATCCCACTTGAGATGGCCTGCGGGCTAGACAATGCAGCACGTTCAAGCTCATTGAATGCGAAACCTCGATGTACGTTGAAAGCATACCTGACGACCCTGACGGACCACCCTAGGTTCGCAGGGCTCCCACTCAGTGATCTCAACAGAGTTGAGCGCGTCTGAGCATTCAAAGTCTTTGAATCTAAGTGGCTTGAGGCTTATAGCTCCGATAGAAGATCGATGCTCCAAGAAAACATACCAGCAAAACCCATCTCGTTCAACCGCTCCTCATAGGCAGCGGGGCAGTAGGCAACGCCATACACTAAAGGCCCGAGAACCGGCCCCCTTCCGGCCTCATCTACGCCCAGAATATAGGGTCCTTTAGCGGTAGGAGTGGGAGAATGATAGGTGTACGATGCAGTGAGAGGAGGTTGAGGATCTGGGATTGAAGGCGGCCTGCTATAGTCTGAAGACTCTTCGTCAGATGACATGGTTTGCTAGATGATGTAACACTTGGAGAAATTGCAATCAAATATGAGGATGCCTGCGATTTATAAACAGACTTGGAGATTTCAATGGCAAGACACGTCTGTGGCGGCTGTTCGGATGTCCGTCTAATTCTGTGAAGTTGACTTGGCACGCGTACGCGTTGTTGACTTTTGTTTACTATGTACATTGATAGTTGCATCTGCAATTTCCAGGATCACTGTAATCTCAAGAGGCGAAAACTAGCTCATGCATCATGAATGGATTGTTTACACAAGGTCATAGTGACAGGGACATGTTGTAGCCCGAGAACCTTTGTAAAAAACACAAATTCAAGAATGAAACAGAAGCCACCGTATATTGGCCGTTGTCCATTCTGGATCAAATTCATTAAAAGCACTGTATGGGTAGTTGTACAATTCGGCATACAGTGAGCGCACTGGTAAGCAGGAATATCAGGGAAATAAAAGGATACCTAGAGATACACGCTGCGATGCCTACATCCTCCTCCTGATATCAGGAGTGATACCTATCCCGTCCATGATCATGCCTCCTCGTGGTACCATTGGTGATCCTCTATCAGTGCCATAGAACTGTGCCGGAGGTATAGCATTAAACGACCCGCCATGTGGCGTGCCCATCGGCCCGCCCAAATGTCTGGGGGAAGCTGCAATCGAGGGTGGAACTCCCATGCCGTTCATGGAATATTGATTACTGATGTTAGACTGCAGTTGGCGGTGGGCCATGAGAGGCGTAGGACCTTCATGGTGTACAGGATCTGATGATTGAGCGCTCTCCTCCCGCTCTTCCTTCAAATATTCGTACAGAGGTGTGGGATCGTAGTAAAGGTCGGACCCTTCGTCTACGTGAAATCTGTGGAAGCCGAAAATTGAAGAAGGTGAGGGGGATGAAAGATGTCTTCTTACTGTTGTGTTCCAACATCCCATTGCGGACCACGTTCCGCCCGTGCTGCAATTAATCGTGAATTCCAGTCCGATGCGCTTTCCTGGAATCAAGGGAACGAATTAGTCTGTTATCAGTGTAAATTACCGTGTTCAAAAGGGCTAACGATAGCGAGAGCCATAGCGCTTGATGGATCATGGTTCGACTGTCGTAGATCTGTTCTAATACCCTGCTCCGTGGCGAGTGATGTGATTTGGGCCGTCAGCGCAGGCCCGATCCGAGCTGTGTTATGACGAGGAACATGGACTTTGGTGTTGGTAGGAGGTCGACTGGGCGACATGTTCGAAGCTGTTCGAAGTATGACTCAAATGCAGACGCCACTTCTCTCATTCGAAGCCACTATTGCCGTCCCCGACCGTCCTTCTTACCGTCACCTGCCCGCACTTCTCCACGACAAACAAACCACTCAGAGCAAAGTTCGCCGTACTATCGTAGGCCATTGTCGACAATCTGGGCACGCATGCTAAAAGGCGGTTGGGTCATTGTCTCTCAGGTGGTGTAATTAAACATCCTGGTCCTCACCACGCCGTACAACAACTTCTGCCCTCTCTTCTAGTCTGTCGAGTTAAATACATAGAGTCATATTGTGACTTTTGTCTATCATAATGTTTCGCAAAGGCCCGACTCCCATCCGTTCTACGCCCTCCTCCGTCCCGCACGAGGCCATGATAAAATCACAACAAAAGCATATCGACGAACTTGTGCAGAAGAATCGTTCCCTCGAACAGACTCAAAAACTTCTCAAGGATGAGATCGCACACAAGCGCGAACTCCACAACGGCGAAATGCAGAACGTCCAGACGAAATCGAAAGCCGAGCTGAAGGAATGGATCGACGGATGCGACTCACTGCAGGCATGCCATCGCATCGTTCACCTGCGCACGACGGTCATGCTCGAGAACGAGCGTCTGAACGTGCTCAAGGAACGTAGCAATGCGCGTAAAGAGCGCCTTGCACGACTGCAAAGGGATTTCAGGCTCACGATGTTTCAGGCTAAAGAAACCGAGCTGGAAGCGAAGAACGACGAGCTAGATGAGATATTGACAGGCGTCGCAGAGCAGCATACTGAGGTGGTCAAGGGTTTGAAGTTGCGGATCGCCGAGATTACAGCAGAACTGAAGGAGAAGGCGGAACAGCTCGACGTCGCTGAGAAAGCCAAGGAGGCTGTTGAGGTGCGTCGCTCTTGATTGTCTTTGGATCGCGTCCAGATTCAATGCCCTCTAGAAAGAAGTCTCTCGTATGCGTCAGAATGAGCCTGTTCTCAACGCTAAAATCGCCACCCTTACCACCAAACTTGACAGAGCGACACTGCAAGTCGAGACATCCCAGTCAGCGCAAGACGAGATGGCACGTATCAAGACTGAACTCGAGACGGCGAACTCCAACATGAAGTCGCAGTTGGACAAATGGCAGACGCTCGAAAACAAGGGTGGTGAAGAGGCAGAAGTGATGCGGAAGCAGAAGGTCGAACTGGAAATCAAGGTAAAAACCCTTGAGGCAGAGATGGTCGAGTTGGAAAAGTCGAGTGCGAAGGCTTCTGAGAAGCAAAGCAAAGCGGTGGCGAAGTTGAGACAGTCTTTGGAGGAGCATGCAGTAAGTCACTCATTCTTTCTGTGTTTTGTATTCAGCGCTCAACTATTTACAAAGCAACGGCTCGAAGAAGCTAAGAGTAACTACGAAGAAGCCAGGAAGACCTCCAAGCGACTCTTGCACGAACTTGATGACTTGAAACAGGCGAAGGGCGAATTGGAGCGCAGCAATGCAAAGTTATCAGAACAGTTGGACGAGCTTCGACACAAGGTGCCAATCGGTGGTTCAAATGTCAAGGGCAAACATAAGGTAGACAAACGATCTTCTCCCGATGTCTGAGGTTTGTATCTGAAAATCTCACAGGCAGAGATCCAGGAAGCCGAGCGCCCTAGGACTAAGCATTCATCTAGTGTAGGTGCGTTCTGCTGAATGACAACATGTGCTTACTTCCCAACTTCATGAAGCAGAAGAAAAATTCCCCACCGGAGGATGCAGACTCAGATGTTGTAATGGTGTCAGATAGTCACCCTGCACCCGTCCAAACCAAGCCAGCATCGAAACCAGCATCAATAAATCGCGCAAAGCCCAAGCCGGCATTTCCAAAGGCAGCGATTCCGAAAAGCAGCACTATAACAGAAGGCTCTCACAAACGTGGCAATCTGCTAGAGGATAGCGATTCAGACAATGCGCACTCTCCCCTAGCTGCAGGCAGCTCGAAGAAAACACAACGTCAGGCGCAAGCCGACACAGAAGAACATCCAACTACGTCTCCTCCTGTACCGAAAGCAAAGCGCAAGCGCGCTGCAACCCACACAAGTGCAAGCCCCGAGGATAGAAAGGGGAAGAAACGATCTGAAGAAATTGAAGATTCTAGGAAACCGAAGCGCGGCAAAAAGGTTTCACTCAAGGACTACGAGTCGGCCGGTGAGGACGCTGTACCTCAAAAGAAAGCTGCGATCAAAGCTGCGGGGACAGACGTGAAGGGCAAACGGAAACCGTCGAATCGAGCAGGGAGCAAGCTGCCTGAAGTCGACAGCGATTCAGAGAAGGATGTTCCGGCGCCAAAGAAAAAGAAGATGCGTAAGCTCAATGCCTTCAGCTCTGCTCAACCTCAGACGTTCGATTGGGGGTTTAACGAGGTCAGCGAAGTTCTACATCTTAAATTTTATCATGAACCTAACATCCGTTCAAACCGTAGGATGGGGATATGTTAGGAATCCCTAGGGAACTTTCGCCCGTGAAGGATACCGGACCTGTTCCTCAACGTGCAATCTTCGGCAAGGCTGCCAGCTCAATATCCTCTGCTGTCTTCGGGAAACGATGATCAGGCCCTTGACGTTTGTTCGATATCGGGTCCTGATGCTTGATATTTGATTATGCTGAGACATTGGAGCAACACCGAGATCATTGAAGATGTTGAGCATATTCACTGTGTTTGCTCATTGTCATTGAGACAAAGGATTTTCGTCCCGCCAAATGGCCAAAGGTGACCCGGTGAAGCTGTGAAGTTCAGTTCGTGGATACGCTAGATCCCGAACAGTATACTTCTGAACCTCGCCTAGGAGCCTTGCAAGACAGCGGCCCCAAGCAATGTCCACAAACTTACCAACATACTCCATACTATTGCCGGTACTGGAACTGGTCCAGTTGAACATCATAGAGAGTAAAAAAGCAACTCGTATATTGAAAGAAAAATGTCGCCACGTCATGAAACTCTGTATCGACGTAGATGAAGCGTGATCAGAGCGATTAAGGAGGCCATCCATCTCATCCCTCACAAGAATAAAGATGCATATCTACTGATCATGATTCATGTCCCGTATTCCAGCGGAACGCTGGCAAAGATACACGATGATCGTGAAGGATGGGATGGAGGTGAGAAGAGATTTGAAAAACTTTTATATGGTCGGCGGCGGAGTTCAAATCTGTCTTGATTAGGTATCATGACGCGTGACGCTCCTGGTCATTACTTCCTTCACCAGCCAATTGACATCACTACACGTCGCTGCCCGTCTCATGAGCGATGGTCATAAAATGCATACCCTGGCATCACTTAGGCATCTCGAATAAGTCGGATGGATCCCTGTCAAAGATGAATCTTGGTCCTCGCAAAAATTCTAGCAATAGTCTGATGGTAGGTCACTGTGCACGAGCAATGAGCATGTAGCTATACTGACGCTGAACGTTGAACAAGATTCAATTCTTTACGTGGGACACCCTGCACCCTGATATGAGCTGGTGGGCGCATTTTGAACAGGAGGTGCCCAACCTTGCGGATCTGGGTGTCACTCAGGTTTGGCTTCCTCCACCCAATAAGGCAACGCACCAGGTAGAATTGTCTTCAGTCAATCCATCAGTTTCCCAACTCATACGCGGACACGTCATGTAGCTCGGGCAAGGATACGACGCTTATGACCTGGTAGGTTTTTTCGACATTATCTGTTCTTGATCTTAAGCCGGTCTAGTGGGATCTTGGGGAGTTCGAACAGAAGGGCTCAGTCAGTACCAGATGGGGTACTAAACAGGAGCTTTTGAGAGCCATTTCAGTCGCAAAATCGAACGGAATTGACGTCATGATTGACGCTGTCCTAAATGTAGGTATGAGCATTTTTTCGTTATGGGGGGTCAAGCTCAATATATGTTTTGCCAGCATAAGCTGGGCGCAGATCGGGTGGAGACTTTCCTTGCGGTTCGTGTAGATAGCGACAACCGTCTCAAAGACTTGGGACCTGTGACAGAGATAGATGTACATCCAATGATGTGTCATTTATGTCCAAGCTCACATATAAGCTCTTAGGGGTGGACTGCATTCGATTTTCCTGGGAGGGCCGGAAAGGTATTCATCTCCTTATTGCCTCTACGCTACGATATATCTTATATTTAAATAGTATAGCTCAATGCGATGGAGCCACGAGCATTTCACAGGTCGGCTCAATACATTCATTATGAGCTCGCAACTCACGAGATTAGCAGGGCTTGACTGGGATGACAGAAGTCGCACCCACGGTATTTACCGCATTGCCGGCGATAGCAACAAAAGATGGTCTCCGAATGTGGATAAAGAATTTGGAAACTATGACTATCTACTAGGGGTTGACGTGAGTGTTCCGGTCTCTGGTATCTCTGTGACATCTGAGAGCCATCAACAGATCGATCATCGCCACCCAGACGTCCGAAAAGATCTGGTAAATTGGGCGGATTGGGTGCTTGGCGTATGTTCCAATGCTTTCACTATTCTTTGTTATGTCTGAATATGAGCCATTAGACAACAGGCGCTACAGGCTTTCGTTTGGATGCGATCAAACATATGGATAGGCACTTTTTAAGCGACTGGGTGAGTCCGACAATAGCGCATTAAAATCCCAGGAAAAGCTCACTAGAACAGATCAGGAGAGTCCGCGAAGGTCCAGGAAGATCTCGTGCATTCATGGTGGGCGAGTACTGGTCAGGAAAGTTAGTCATTTGCACTTGAATTGTCACGATACGACCTGATTTGTGTATCAGCGTGAAACTTATTCTATCATACATCCGAGCATTTAAAGGACAAGTAAGTCAGATGATATCTCCCAAACAATCTGATGTTCACATACACAGATGGCCTTCTTCGACGTCCCTTTGCATAGTAATTTTCACGAAGCTAGTCAGAGGGGACCGAAATACGATCTGCGAAGGATCCTAGATGCTAGTGTTCTCAAGGCACGTCCGGGCGATGCCGTTATATTTGTGGATAATCACGAGTAAGTAAGATCGCCTTGCTTGAACATCAATAGCTCAGCGCTCATCCTTCCGACAGTACGGTGAATTTAAATCTACTGCATGGTAGAAGCGTACTCAACATGTTATCATCTTCTCGCTTAGCAAATCGGACAAACCCTCCAGAGTTGGGTGTGTCAAGCGATCCATGTTCAATTTTGCGCTCTAAATCCTCTCCAGGTCGACTCCAATTTCAAACTTCAAGCCTATGCATTGATTCTGCTTCGAGGAGAGGGACATCCGTGAGTGAATGTGACTTACATGCCGGCGTCCTGGGTTACAAGTAACATTGGCTCATAACAGCTGCGTGTTCTACGGTGACTTATACCCTAATCGCGAATGCTACGATGAACGCATCGCACGCGGACTCCGTGTGCTCATGAGGTTTCGAAAAAAATTCGCGCATGGCTCGCTCAGAGAGTATTTTCATCATCCAAATTGTATCGGGTTCGTCCGGACAGGAGGTCTGAAACATGGTGAGGGCTGCGTGGTAGTGATTTCTAACGCAAGTCCAAAGACCAGGTAATGCCGGCTGACAGAATCGCCCAAGAATACGGGCATTGACATACTCCTTTCAGGACCAACGATCCCTCGCATATAATCCGCATGAACGTCGGCCCCGTAAGACGCTCTCTTGTGTCATACAACCAGAACTGACACTGCACTAGCACCATACAAGTACGACATACGTGGGGGCATTTGCGCCTTTCGGACGCGTCGACATCACAAAGGATGGCTGGGGATCCTTCTCGTGTCTACCAGGCTCTATCCAAGTTTGGACTCTCATCGATCAAGAGCCTTGACATCAACAAGACTCACATCATCGCATTCTACTGACCACTATTGCCTATCAAACCGCTAGATGCTAGCAGATGCATGGCTATACCCTCATTACAAATACATAGAATATGGATGAATTTAACTACAACGCGTGAGTCCCGCTAGAATCTCCCCATCGATCCATCTCGGACGTCGAACAAGTCATACGCAGCTCGTGGCTCTCGCCTGTCAACCTTTTTTCCGGCCTCACATCTATAGGCGTCTCCCGTCTCGAGTCAATGGCTACAGCGCCTCGACTCATGGTCATGGTCGCTGCTTCGCTGCCCATCTGGACAAGATCTGCTGGTCTGTCCTCACCATCAAATAGAGCCGCTGTTTCTTCCAGTGTGCGTCCTGATCGCGCCAGTCAATAACGCCTAAGAGGGATTGAAAAACGTTTACCTCGAGTCTCTACGACATAGGTGAGGACGAAGATTAGTTCGAGACCGAGCCATCCGCAATATACTAGATACTACGAACAAATCAGCACTGTCAGATTGTGCAAGGAGAAAGGCCACACATATTTCCAGCCAATGGCTTCAAGAGCCCATGGGTTGATGAATTGGTTGAAGGCCAATGTCAGCGACACCGTCAAGTTCTGGAGAGGACGTCACTTTTGCAATTGTGTCATAGTTAAGGGATTTATCGTACCATGAGAGCAAAGCCTTTGGCTCTGATGGTGTATGGGAGAATTTCCAGTGTGTATGCTACGAGCATCGGAGTATACGCCACGTCATAGAACAGATAAAAAATAAAAATGAGGGGAATAGTCGCTGCAGTTTTTCGATATTTAGATATTATAAACCGAGGAAACGTGTTGGACAAACCTCTTGCAGCTGGTGCAGAATCGATAGTGTTGAAGAGAGCGGTAGTAAGAGTCCATACGGAAAAGGCTTGGATAGTGGTGAGAATAATCGAACTAGTTGCACATGTTCAAGACATACCAATCAGCATGCCTGCGTTAGATATAATGAAGAGCGTCCTTCGACCAAGCCTATCAATGAGCAAGGCACCTGTCATGGCAGCAGTCAAGTTCCAGATCTGGTTATTTTTCAGCAGTGCACATTCACTTAAACCAATGTGCCTCACCTGCAATCCGCCGTTGATAGCAGCTTTTGTAGAGGTGCTCGTGATCCCCACCCCTTCGAGGACAAGGTTGATATAATAAGAGACCAAACCGCTTCCACTAAAAGCTCGGGCGACAGTGAGCCATGAACTCCGCAACGAGAACGGGCTGAACACACCTCCATTGTGAAAATAGGGCTATGCCAATGATGAGCCTCATCCGCTTTCTGTTACCAGGCGTGGAAAACAGGGCTTTCATCGAGGTCGACTTCGAGATTTCCTTCTCCATATTGAGGGCATGCCGGATTTGTGCCATCTCGAATATTACTAATGGGTCTCGTTCGTCGAAACCGTTAGCGTGTAGATTGGCAAGTATTCGTGCTGCCTGGCCCTCCTGAAGTGAGCCCAAGGATGTGGATGAGCTCGTGGGTTGAGTATCAGATGACAGATTCACTCACACGTCCTGATGATACTAACCAGCGAGGACTTTCCGGAATCAACCTTCAAGGAGTCGTTCAAAACCTGGTCAACGGCGAGATAAACCAATATTTACCAGATCAAACAAACTTGAAGCAAGGGGCCCAGCGCCTGGATGAGGGTTGGAATGCGCCAAGACCAGAGGGAGTTCGGGGCTCCATTGAACGCGCCATAACAGGTCCATGCAGCTAAGAGAGAAGAACCATTCAAAAAACTAATATTTTCGACCAGAAACCATGCGCACCAATGATACTCCCCATATACCATGATGCATTGTATATGGAGGTCAGCTTGCCACGCTGCCGGCAAATCAGATTCTGTGCATCGGACATAAATACCACACTCGCCTGTGTGGGATACGCTAGCTCCGTGATAAGCAGTGGAGCTGCATTCGTGCCAAAAGTGAGTCCGGATCCAACTTATTTTCTGCTCAGCGAAGACGTTTCGGTCAGATGAAATGACAACGCACTGAGTACACGGGCGCCTACAAATCTGCCAACTGTGTTTGCTGTGGACTGCATCGCAACCCCGCCTAGCATGAGCAATGAGCCGATAAATAACGTTGCTCGTCGACCAAACTTGTCAGAACAGAATGGCGTGAACGGAAGGCCCTGCGAGACCATGACTATCTTCGCAATGTGTCAACCTCGATGACCTGCTTACTACAAGACCACCGATCATCTGTGCAGAGTTGATCAGGCCTAGAAGTCAAAGTGAGCAACAGTGATGGTTAAGCAGAGTGCTCATCCCACAGACCTAAAGCCTTTCCTTTTGGATGACCAAACTGATCCTGCCAAGCTGGTAGGATCTGGAGACCTGTTGATATGTGTCAAAGACAGCGATTTTTGCGATGGTGGTAGCCATTGGTCCGCTCACCGTTGACCAAAGATGAATCAAGTCCGTTGACCGTCGACGTTAACAGCGGCAGCAGAAGATAGATATTCAACATTAGAATGCCTATAGGATAAGTTTATATATAGCAATAGATCACATTCTGCAGCATTGGATGGCAAACATACCGCGATTATTCCACCACCAGCCCCGATAGATAAAATCTGCAACAGTCCACTCTAGGTGAGACATTTCACCAGAAGAAAGGCAGAGGGTCTTATGGCATGAAAGCGAAGCACTGTGGGGAGCACTTGGACATGCTCAGGTGCACACATAAATACGATACCAAGCACACCTTGGTTCCCATGTATAAATGGGTCCGAAGCTTCACGGGATGACGACATCGAATGCGGGGTAATAGGACACAGGCGGGCGTTCATCACGAGAGACACAGGTGAGCGGGTTGAGCGGATAAAGACCGGCGGTCCGCTGGCCTGCTGCACAAGACGGGGATCGCGGACTATTCTCGTGTATATATTACCTCCACATCCGGCGCTGGAGCAGTATCACGAGGACAGCTCATTTCAAGGAGCTAGAGAGACTCAAGAGACAATCATGGATGGAATATTAGGCACAGTATCATGAACCTCCCAAAGACATGACCGGAGAAGATCAGGAGGTCGAAAATTCTGAAAAAGGAAACTCGGAACGGAAATCGCCTCGAGACCAATATGGCGTACATAATGACATCTTGTTCGCCACCGTCACTACCTCCATCACCGTATAGAAAACTCAGGCAATTCTAGCCAATATCTTCCAAGCCATGACTCGCGATGAACATATCACAACGCAGCCACAAGATTCTATGGATGTATGACTGTCACACGTAGCATCAGATAGTTGCGCTCCAACTCAATTCGCGAGAATCCACGACGTCTTGCCGTTGTGCTTAAACTAGCGGTACCGGCAGATGCTCACTAGACATCCGAATACCGACAACCTTCCCTTCTACGCCTACTTGATATCTCGCTTTGATTCGCAGGTGTCGAAGCGGCATCTCAATTTATCTATTAACTCAAAGGGCAATCAGTACTCAGCGCTCAGCTCTGACCGTATATTCTCACATTAGATCCCATTGGATGCCCCACACTTGCCTCACACTCTCAGGCATCTGGAGGTCGACTCTGGAGGGTTCTGCATTGCTCATAAATGCATCGCATTGTACCCATAGTCTAGTGTCAGGGACGCCGCTTTCCGGTTGAACTCTGCTTCGAATCCAAAGATAGCCTGCGCATGCGCATTCTCAAGGGCCTCACCCGCGGCGGCCATCCGCAGCAGCCTTTCCAGCAGCAACGGAACGGAACCATCGCAGTCGTCACAATCGCCCGAGGTCTTAGCCCTGCCAGCTCGGCTTCCGCTCGGCCGGTTCAAGTAGTGCATAGTCAGACGCCATGATCGTGTAAAGTATGAATGTACATACCCACCGTTTCCGGGGAAGCCGAAGATCTGATTCTCCCTTGTATGAATTCGGCTCGATGCCTGCATGCTTTGATCTGTCGCTACGAACATCATGCATACGCCCACTGATTGCATTTGCTACCATACTGGTAAATGTGTCCGCTTGGCGTGTGTACAGTCCTGTCGATGAATGCCGCAGAGCATCGCATACGATCAGATCGCATTTTTGCAGCGTCAGTATTTCAGCGCCTTTCAACACACATGATGCATGATGCATGATCTGCGGATCGTCTGAGCTGCTACAAGCTAAATGAAGGTATTGACACTTTCCATCATTCTCGCCATCATTCGGCAACGCTCGACGGAAATCCATCTCAAAAGTTCGTGCAACTGACAAGACAACCACTCCCACACTATCTATCACGCCATACATGCGGATCATCACCGGCTCCCTTGCGAGTCCCTTCGTGACAGTCATTGTCCTGAGGTCGTGCCGTCGTACATATGAGACGTAACAAAAATCCATTCGTAACCTAGCGTGCGTTTCGTGAGCTACGTTGTGTGGGTATGGACATACAAACAAAGCCTCCGAAGCCTCAAGGAAAATAGCTAGGCCCAAACTGAAACAATATAAAGGTGTTAGGAATGGCAACAAAAGTGGATAAAACCCAGTAATAGAGTACGAGAAGATGGAGACGCAAAATTCTGACACTCGGGTGCGGATGAAGAGATTAGAAGAGACAAAGATCGAAAAGGAAGCGGTCGAACGTTCCTCGTTATCTGAGAACCAAGAGATTTCTACAAAAGAGTGGCGTGACGCAGGGCGTCGGAATGTCAAAGGCGTCGGAAAAAAGCTGAACGTCCAAGGTGCAAGTTCACAAGGTGGACACGGGGACGGTGAATGACTCGCGCCTCCCTGCCTATCTCTGCTTTTGCTACTTCAAACCCGATCCAAGGGATATCGTTTAGGCCAGGACAGCGGCGACGACGGCGCCGATGACGCCAGCAGCGCCATAGCGCGCAGCAAGCGTGGGAACGGCGTTCGCAGTTGTAGAAGCCGCAGAAGATGCGGCGGAGCCGGAGCGCGACGCACTTAGACGGGTGCGAAAGAGCGTTTTGTAAGAGAACTGCGGAGATTGAGCGATGAGATGAGACTTACGAGGACGACGTGGCGCTGCTCGCCGGCCTGGTAGTGGAAGCGGCAGAAGAGGCCGCAGACGCAGACGAAGCAGCTGTAGTAGCCGGCGTCGTCGAAGTGGCGACAGCCGAAGAGACAGATGAGCTGCTTGCAGCAGACGAAGTCGCAGCAGCCGACGAACTTGAAGCACCACTGGCGGAAGCGGAAGAGGCAGTTCCGCTGGCAGACGCGCTGGCAGTCAAGCAGCTGGTATCCGCTGTGATTCCTGTAAGATAAAGCAGTAAAAGGGTACAGGCAGAATACACATACAGCCGCTGTTGACCGTGAAAGGTGCAGACTGGGCGGTCAAACCATTGGAATCACGAAGAGTGAGACCGAGGGAAGTGCCTATCATCTCCAAATATCAACATCGCTCCCTGCGAAACATTCTCCTAAACACATACCGATAGGCTGGTTAACCTTAGTCCAGGTGAAAGAAGTACCGGTCTGTTGACCGAAGTCCTCGAGGGCAGAGCCAGACGGGTCACCACCGGGGAGAACGCTTAAGACGCAATTCATTCAGAGTGAAAATTCTAGACGATGAGAGGTATGCCCACCTCTAAAAGACCACGGGCCAGAATGATGCTCAAACATCAGTACGAATAACCACGTGATAGGGAAGAAGCGGACTACGAACGAGGAAGTAGGGAGCTAGGGTCGGTGAATCGAGGATTAATTGGACTGTCTCGCTTGAAGGACAACAACGTACCGGTTCCTCCACTCCAAGTGATCTGGAGAGGCTGGCAGACGACAACGTTGGCCCTGGAGACGAGGCGGGGTGTGAGGGGAGAGGATTACGGATGGGACCGGAATGGGAAATGAACGCACGGGGTGTTGACAGTGATCGTGCTCTGGGCGACGGCAGCGACGACGAAGAGGGCGACGGCTACGAGGGAAGTGAAAGCGGACTTCATTGTCGTTGTGTGGGGACGGGCGGACACAGCTTGTGGAAGAGGAAAAAAGCAGCGATGGTGGTGCGAGAACCTCAGTCGGACTTTATAAGGCCGCCGGGAATAACAACATTGTTTATGTCACCAAACATCTCCGCGCCAAGTGCCGCTGTCGCATCAGCTGCGCCTGCGGTCTCTCCTGCCCTCTCGACAACATTGAATACCCACCTCCCCCAGATGGCAGCCTCGTACGACTTCAGGATTGCCCACGAGCGACTCTCGCTTTTCGCGATTTTTCATAGAGGCTGGCGGATAAGGCGCTGGAACGTCAGCGTCTCCACGAGATAAAAATAACCAGCAATCGCCGCTACGAGCACGCTGGCCATCACGCTCAGCTCTACCAGGCTCGAGCCAACGGATCTCCGTGACATGACGAGGCACGGGGCAGTCACAAGCGCCTGGAAGGATCTGAAAGCCCTTCGCCTGGCTTGCACACCGCACCGCAGCTAAGTCTCGGGCGAAACCCCGATAAACATCTCATCGCTTTGCTCGCAGATTGTCCAATATGTTACATATTTTGTAGACCGTCAGGCCGTCGGATTTCCTGTTTACAATCCCAACACGCGCAGGATGCTCATCAGCCCGTAGTGATCAGACACCCACTGTCCACTTTTCGTCTTCAATCCCACTCCAACAGCCCAGGGCCTCTCCAATTGGTACGCTCGTTTCTCCGTGTACAGCATCTTGTCGAGCCGCGCCGGCTTGAAGTCGCTCCGAGGCTGGAACCCCCACGTCGTCCCGTCATTCTCTTCCATGTCACCATCGCCCACCGCCGCGATGTGAGCGCTGCTCTTCTCCCACGCATCGACCAGTCCGTTCAGCGCCACGCACTTCTCGTCTGCGGGCACCAGCGCGTTCATATCCCCGCACACGACCCCACCTGTCACCTGGAAGTCCTTCAACCACTGCGCGACCGTTCGTAACTGCCCTGCCCGCCATATCGCACCGTCTGGCAGCGACTCCAGATGCGTATTCGCGATCCTGATGATCTTCGGCTCGCATCCGAGGGCATCCTTGCTCGTGTTGACCCACACGTCCACCATCAGCATGTTCCGCCCCATCCGTGACCCGCCAAACTCGACTGACGTCGCGGCGCCGATGCTCATGTGCCGCGGCACGAGCGTCACCACACCGTAGCGCGCCCCGTACGGCCAGTACTGCGGTCCGGGCGGCATGACCATGAAGTGCGTGCGCACCCACGCGTGCTCGAGCAGCGCGCTGAACGCTTCTGCGCGCACCTCTTGCAGCATGATCACCCCTGGGCGCGGCGCGCGGCCATCGTAGCACCCGAACGCTTGTGCTGGATATACGTCATTGCTGCCTGGTGTCGCTCCCACGCGTTCGGTTCATCGTGTTGGATGTTCCAGGTGAGGAGGGTGATACTCATGGGCAGATACGCATCCGGCCTAGTTTTAGCATAAACCCAAGAGCGCGCACGCTGGGACCATCGCACGATCGGTATATCTCTCAGTATGTCCGTCATTTTGGTGTAAGGTGTAATTTGGAGGAAGCGGAGGATGGTGAAGCAGGACGAGGGTAGAGGGGAATCTGTCTGTGTTCTTGCAGATCGACCAGCCTTGCTTTTAAGAACCCTATCAGGAGCCTATGCTGCAACACCCACAACACAGGGAGAAGGCAAGGCGCGGACTTCCGATAACTCAATCGTCAGCGTCCTCTTGCCTAATCCGTATCAGATGTCAAATCATCAGACTTCCAACTTCGCCTTCACTGCCATCGACTTCGATTCTTCCCTGTTCACTTCCAGTGTATACGACTGCCACAATCGCTCTTTTCCGCTCTCAAGGAGATAATATGAATTATATATTTAAAGCCACAGCATAAGAACGCAAAACGAGCGAGGCTGCGAGGGCTATACGATGACTACAACTCAGAGCTCCTCAGTCGCGCGCTCGATCTTCGCTTCGGCGTCCTCAGCTTTGAACGCGGAAAGAACGTTCGCCTTGATCTTGATCTCGTCAAGCTTAGCGGCAGACAACGTGCGCTTGCTGAGGATCGATGACAGCCTAGAATGATGACGCGATCAGAATCGGCACATACTAGACACAGTAACACAGTTGTCGGATTGTTTGCCGACTGGGAAGGCCTTCCCCGAAGGATGCGGGAACAAGTATACGATAGCCAATCGGAGAAGACGGAAAACGCACCGCTTGGATTCCTTGGTGATATAGTCCTCAGTCCCATTGACAACTTTCTCCATTACGCGGAGGTAGTGCTTTGCCGAGGGACCAACGGACCCAGATAGTAGAGACGCTTCCTTGAACACTGCATCGCGCGCCTCGCCGGTGGACACAAGGAACTTGCTCGCCAGAGAATCCAGCTCTGGCCAGCGGCCGGCCTGATAGGATGATGAAAGGCGGGCAACGTAAGATCATCGAAAAAAAAGCCTTAAGATCATACTAAGATCGACGCACCTTCTCGTTCAGCCCTCCGCCGACAGCACGCTGGGTGCCGCACTTCTCGTTCAAGTAGTCGACAAAGGCCTGCTCGGTGCGCTCGCCGGTGTAATCCTCAGGCTCGCTGCTGCCCTTCGGGAAGAACTTGATCGTGGGGAAGGACTGAATGCCATACTTGAGCGCAAGGGGGCGGTTAGCTTCGGCATCGGCATCAACGTTGGCCACGATGCACTGTGCAGTCAGTCAGTACAGGAAGTTCACGGAGTTGAGGCAAAGCTTTACGTTGGACTCAGAGAGGAAGTCCTCGGCAACTTCAAGCAGGTCAGCATTCTGCAGGCAAGTACCTGAGTAGAGCCACGACTCACCATGCTCATAGATAGGCTTCAAGTTCTTGCAATGGCCGCACCATGGAGCCTGGTGATAGCGCCTTGAGCTTACAGCACCTTTTTTGATTACAGAAATCGCAACGCACTGTGAAGGTGACAATGACATCTTTATCGGCGTTCTATTGAAGAGGTTCAGGATGAAGACAGTTGTATTCGCATGTGCATCCAGCCGATGCTTACCAATGCAACATCGTCGAAGGTATGAGTGTCGAGGATGAGCGTCGAGGGTGGGGGAGGAGGCTTGATGTTTGATTTGACGTTCGTCTTGGAAGAAATGCTATTCACAGATGCACCTCTAAGTTATGGTATACTGATCTGCATTGAAAACATTACCCACAATGAAGTAAGGGCGTCGAGGTCACGGCCACCCTCATACGGTGTGGCCGTACCGTCGGCGTCAAACCACTTCAGCGCTGTGGCACAGATGATCGTATGTCAAATTGAAATGCTGCGCAGTGTTCAAAAGGCTGCGCGAGACGCACTGGGGTACCCAGTCACGCCGTATTTCTGTCCAAGAGGCCTGCCGGCACCATCGGCGTCCACTTTGGCGATCACGACCTTGTCTTTAGCGTGCGAGTAGGCATTAGCGAGCTGTTCGTATGTGGGCGCGAGGTTCTGGACATTGATGCAAACAATTAGTCAGGATACTTCAGAGGAAACAGTGTAACGTGCCTTGCAATGGCCGCTGGGAGTGGCAGGTCACAACGTTTGGTCAATGAGCACAACATACGCGTTGGAGAGTGTAATTCGAGACAGAATGACATACCACCATGGTGCGAAGCTGGCCGAAGAAATTCGATTAGTCCGAGCGCACGTTTACACTCCGAGATTATGAACGCACAACTCAACGAGACCAGGCTTTCCCCTCCCGATGATGTCGTCGAAATTATCCGGAATAAGGTCCAAGACGTTGGAGGCGTATGCCGCGGTCGCGAGTGCCAGAGGAAAGAGCGAAAGCAGACGCATGGTGGTGGTAGTTTGAGAGCGAAAGAGACTGTTGCGGCGCGACTGACGTGGAACTTGGCGATACAGTAATATGTAACCTGCATTAGTCAGCTCATGCCCGAAGCATGCCCGAGGTTGTGCTCTTACCACACAATTCGCATTCGACAACTTCTTGGCGGCCATTGGAGAGTGAGTGAGACTGTTCAGATATAATTGAAGACTACGTTCCCAGGATCCATTGCTTTGGGCAGTCACCATCCAAAGGAAATCCGGATTCCGGCGAGATTGCCACAGTCGTGGAAAGGACTCAGCATGTGCCCTTTTCAAATCTATTAGGGTATCCGATGGTTTAGGAATTCAGTATGTTGATAGTCAACATATCTCAGACGTGTACGTATGTATTCCAGGTTTGGCGTTCCTTGAAGCAGGGAGAGAATCCTGCTTCCGAACTTCAAGCTTCAATCTTAGATCCGTCTTCACGTGGCCCGCTCCCGATAAGATCGTACGCTCCGATCAGATTTTTTCTTTCCAGTCTTCCCTCTCTGACCAGCTCTTCCGCGGGTTTCATCGCATCGCTGCCTTTCATCTGAAGTCACTGTCAGGCTCGCTACTACAACCCGAGTCACAGGTCAGCCGGCGGAGTCATCAATAAAATCACCATCTGCACAAGTCTTGCTCGCTCAGCAGACAGTGTTTGGTTACTCAGCATCATACTTATAATCTCAAGGATCTGTAGGCACCCGGTTCTCACAAACGCATCCTCGCCAATACCCATCTTGAGCTGAAAGTCTACAGTCATGTCATCAAAGCGCCCCGAGGATAACACCGTGGAGGAGGAGACCGAGCAGGATGAGTTTCTGCAGGAAGACGACGTATTAGCAGAAGTCCCCGACGACGAGGATCATCCTATGGACGAAGGCGAAGGAGACGAGTTCGACGGCCAAGAAGATGGCGGTGCACCAGAGGATGACGATATCGTCTGGGAAGACAACTCGATACAGCATTTCCCAGATCACCGCAAGTCTGTTTTCGCCGTTTCGACTCATCCCACCCAGCCGCTGGCCGTATCCGGGGGCGAGGATGATCTGGGATATATCTGGGATATGACGAGCGGAGAGGAGGTAGTCAAATTGACTGGACATACGGATAGCGTGGCTTGCGCAGCGTTCAGTTCAGATGGGGAGATGGCGTCCACGGGTGGTATGGATGGGAAGGTCAGGGTATGGAGAAGGGTGGGTCGTGAAAACTACAAGACTTGGGAGTTCTTGACAGAGCTGCAAGGACCTGACGAAGTCATGGTGCGTTGCTCAACTCAACATACATACGACGAGGCTAACGAATAAGTCGGCGGTTATCTCCAGTGGATAAGATGGCACCCCAAAGGCAGCGTTCTGCTCGCGGGTTCGAACGACAGCACGGTGTGGCTCTGGCAATGTAAGTATATTGTATATAGCTCCGCAACAATAGGACTCAACGTTGAATGCATGGCCTCTAGTGCCATCTGGCAACACGATGCAAGTTTTTGCGGGACACACTGGGCCCGTGCAATGTGGCGATTTCACCCCGGACGGTGAATGATCATGGCGTTTGTTTTTAGGCCCAATCAACTCATTTGCCCCTTGTATCATCTAGGCAAGCGCATCGTTACCGCATGCTCAGACAACACTCTCATCTACTGGGATCCCCGGTCGCCTACCCCGATCTTCAAACTGTCTGCCGGTGACGCTCGCTTCAACCTCGACGGGATCACAACGCTCGCCATCAACCCTGCATCCACCCTTGCTGTTGTCGGCGGTGCAGCCGGAAGCGTCCGCGTTATATCTCTAAGCAAGGGCGAGGTGATAACCGCTTTGGGTGGTCATGCCGACGGCGAGAGCGTGGAGGCCGCGGTTTTCGTGAATATCCTAGCTGCTGTAGGAGGATCAAACGCCTCTGCGGGTGCTGCAGGCAGTGGAGCGGTTATAACGGGCGGAACAGACGGAAAAGCGTGTATATGGGATTTGAACACGATGCGGCTGAGGGCTACGCTCGAACATGAGGTACGTTCGTGCCTCCCGCTTCTTCGAAATCCGATCAAATCTGACTGATCGGTTCGCGTACGGCAGGATGCCATCACGACGCTGTTGGTCCACCCGACGAAACCCTATCTTGTTGTTTCTGCGTCCGCAGACAAGACGCTCAAGACGTGGGATGCGCGGACGGGCACGCTCGTTCGAGAACACAAAGGCCACCAAGGGCCTGTATTGGCCGCTGCATTGGGCATGGATGGTCAGGTGATCGTCTCTGCCGGCGATGAGGGTGTGTGTTTAGTGTTCGGGACGGAGTGACCTCCGCCATGTATTTGAGATGAAAAAGTGTAAGTTGGTATATGGGCGCGCCTCCTGTTGTGATTGTACCTTAGAAATGTAGGTGTTCTGAGTTGATCTACCAGCTGTTTACAATTTGAAGTTCGTGCATTCTGAGTGTAGTGTTTGAGCACTCAAAAAAATCAGTGAGCCTCATTGGTCTCTGACTAGCTCGACATGTTACGTAGAAGGCATCCGTGAGTCATCCGTGGAACTTTTGACAGACTTTCTGCGCAGGGTCACATTTTTGATTCCAACCTATCACATACTATGCCGGTCAGTCCCGATGGGTCCGACAGAGTGGTATCCTGTATCCTGATGGATTCTTTCGTCGTCGCGAAACGTTGCGTGGCGGATGATGCCAACTTTGACGTTTCGATCTCCGGTTTCAAACAGGTACGTTCGCAGTGCGACTTGGTATGTTCATGGGTCACTCGTTTTTTGTGAAAGTAGCAGTAGCTGCGAGCATGAAGCTTCACAAAGTTTGGAGAGAGCGCACAGTGCATGTTCATGCCAACGGGGCGGAGTCATCGCAGGCCGCGATGCCCATAGGCTAAACCCACGTGCGTGGCAACATCCGGGGCAGAGCCGCTCATTTGGAGTCGGTCCAGCCTCACGCACGCCTCATTGTAAGCAGCCTAAACGACACACAAGTTGTCCCAGGACTTCGCTTCGATGCGGTTTTCACGCATCTCGTGGTAGCTGGGAGACTGCTGGGAGTCAAGGAACTTGAGGAAGACAGACTTTCTTACCGACTTAAGCGCTGACCGACATCGTCCATGGATTATAATTGCACTCCGCCTCGGGAGTGCACCTCTCGTAACCTCATTGGCCGACATCCGAGTAGACATAATGAGCGGTATGTAAACGGAACCTCCTTCCCGCAGATCAGCGATCGAGAGCTGGAAGACTTACACTCGGTTGCGCTAGTCCTGCAATTCGCGCTGTAGAGCTTCAGGAAATCAGCTTTGATAGCGAAACCTCGAGAGTGCATTCAACAATATTTGTCGAGAGGCATCCCGAGATCGTGAAGTTTGCCGGCGTGAGATGCCCTTGCCCTATAGTTGAGTGTCAGCTCATGTCAGCTTGTGGGCTTCCTTACACATACAAGCAGCAACGGTCGCCTTTGATACGTCGAAGGCCACATGACGACCTGCATGTTGAAACGCTGAATGCGAGTGGTTCCCGGGTTCCTGACCAGTCCTGACCCCTTCCTGACCGTGGCCCTTCGCCAAGAGAACCTAGAGAATTGCAGTAGAATCGCGCGTCCCGCAAATGTGATCAGATGTGATCTTGATCAGTTGCTAACCATTTTTGCCCCTTGTTCTCCCGACAAACTCAGATCCGTCTTTTTCGAAAACCGCTACGCCAATCCATCGTTCATGTTCTCCCCAGGCCGGAAGCCCTGCCTATATAAACTCCGGCGGATAAGTTGGAGGCACCTCACCGCATCTTTTTCCAGGTCATCCTCTCCAACGAGTAGCTGTGCTCTCGTTCTTTCGTCGTTCTCTAACTTTCACGCTCTTTCCGCTGGTCGACACTCGTCAACAATCTTGCCTCACTGAACTTTCTGCGACACCATGAAGCTCTCCACCTCTTTCATTGCTCTTTTTGCATTGGTCGCCCCGGCCGTCGTCTCCGCACGCCCCCTCAACTCTCGTAATGCTGGCAAAGACAAGGTCATGAGCACAGCCGCGGCGAGTGGTTCGAAGGGCGCTGCCTACTGTGAGCAAAACTTTCGGGTCTTGGTTGTTCCCATTTGGCAGCGTTGACCCTGGCTTGAGCAGTCATCACAAATCAGCCAGAAGGGAACTTCGTTGTATCAGCTGATATTGGATCTGATGGCAAGCTGGTGAGCCGGACGGTATGCCGCGCTCCGGACGTGGGCTGATCGTTTCGTAGACCTTGGCGAGGGCCGTGCACACTGGCGGTCGTGGACAGCATGGCAATTCTACTGGTCCGGATGCGCTGTTTTCCCAGGGAGCCATCAAGGCGTCCGCCACGGGCAAAATTCTAGCTACAGTCAACGTAAGTGGCGCACCTGGTGATCAGTCGAAGGTCAAGCTGAAAAAACACGCCCGCTTCTATAGCCTGGCTCGAATACCCTGTCGGTGTTCAAGATCAACCCCACCACCCCGTCGCAGATCACGCAGATCGGTACGCCCGTGTCCAGCGAGGGCGAGTTCCCAGTTTCCTTGGCCATCAACAAGGACGGGAACCAGGTGTGCGCGCTGAACGGCGGTGCGGTAAATACTGTGAAGTGAGTCTGCCATTCCGCACGCATTTGCAGCGCTCGGTGCTGAACTCGCGAAGCTGTTACAAGGTCGACCAGAAGCTCGGTCTTGTGGCCATGAGCAACACCCTCCGTTCGCTTGGCCTCAACCAGACGACGCCCGCCACTGGCCCAGCGGGTACTGTCAGCCACATCGTGTACTCGGAGGATGGCAAGAGCCTGATCGCCTCGGTCAAGGGAGTGCCCCCGACGCCTGGTTTCCTCGCGGTCTTTGACGTCAACACCGACGGCACGCTTTCCGAAAAGGCGACCCAGATCGCTCCCCAGAAGGGCGGTCTCCTTCCGTTCTCCATGGTCAGAGCGCTCTCCGCATCTCCCGCCATGTTGGCCTTGCTCACGTCTTGGGTTTGCAGACCGTCATCCCCGGAAAGAACGCCATCCTGGCCACGGACGCCGGCGTCGGCTTTGACATCTTCGACATGTCCAACATCAAGGCCGCGTCGTCGAACAACACCAAGTCGAGCGTCGTCCCCATCACCGGACAGGGCGCGACGTGCTGGTCCAGCTTCAGCAAGAAGACCGGCAACTTCTACCTCACCGACGTTATCACCGCTCAGGTGACGGAGGTCAACGTCGACAACAACCTCAAGGGCACCATCGTCAAGGTAATACCGTCTTCTGATTCTGTTAGTCTTGTCTGACATCTGCGTATTCGGCTAGCAATACCCCCAGGGCAATGACACGGCGACCATCGACAACGACATCGCGACCGTGGGCAGCAACGAGTGCGTGCCTGTCAATTACGGCGCTCCGTCCTGAGACTTTGCTGACCGCTGACGCTCTGTCCAGCTTCATGTACGTGCTGCAGCCCAACTCGACGTCCGTCGCCGTCCTCTCCTTGAACGCGCCCGGCCAAGCCAAGAACATCCAGAAGCTCGACATCGCAGGGCCCGCCTCCAAGGTCGGCCTGAGCATCAGTGAGTGCCCTGCGCTCGACCCCACTGCGCCACCGCCACTGACCTCCGCTGTCTGTTTTCTTTCTCAGGCAAGGACAACCTCCAGGGCATGACGACCTTCGTCACGGCGTGAGCGCGACCGCGCGCCCCGTTCGATCCCGCTGTCCTTGCTCGCTTTTTCTCTCCCGTTGTCCCGCGGTTCACGTGCACTTGATATACCCCGACGTCGTCCTGTAGAATTAGCTCGCCCTCTGTTCTGTATTTGTGATGTCTTTCAATGCGAGGCGGCTCGCGCCTTTCCAGACGTTCCGACAAAGGCAAGAGAAAGAAAGATGTTACGCGCGACAGATCGTCCCGATTCCACAAAGAAGGTACATGCAACGCTGAAGAAGATAACTTAGGGCTAATAGAATGGCTATGACTCAATGAAGAGGCCCGTTCGCAATCACATGTCCCACTCGTCCCAAACCCCTTGCACGGCGCTCGACGGCGTCGCGGGCGCGATCTCCGCCGTCTGCACGAGTTCGACGATCCGCTCGCTCACGCCTGCGCCTGCCCGGTCCGCGCGCTCGCCCGCCCACCCGACGAGCAGCGCGTCCTTCTCCGCGAGCCCGCATGCAGCAGCCGCACGTCCTGCCCCTCGAGCACTGCACGAGCCGGCCCGTCGCGACCTGCCGCACCTCGACGAACGCGGCGAGAAGAGCAGCAGGTGCGCACCGCGCTGCGCGTACGCCGTCGCCTTGGTCTCCCAGCGCACGTACCCCGACGAGCGGCTTGGCGTGCCGTATTTGTCGACGTAGCAGCCCATGTCTGTGCGTGCGCGCAACGCGATGAGACCACGCGGTGCAAGGCAATGAGGGGGAGCGGGTGCTCACCGTCGTAGACCACGAGCAGCTCCGAGCTGTCCTGCCGCACAATGCCCAGTACGCGAGCGTCCTCGCAGCGCGCCTTCAGCGACGCCATCGGCGTGTTCACGCTCGCCTGCGCAAAGTCGGGCACGACCGTCGCCGGCGCGCTCGCGAAGCTGGTGCGTGCGCGCAAACAGAGACAGAAACAGCGAAGCCGTCAGGACGCGACGTCGACACGCAAAGAGGAGGGAGGGTGAGCACGCACTCTGTGGGCTTGAGGATGAGGATGCTCGAGCCGGCGCACACGGCGACGCTCTTCGCGAGGAACGTCGCGTCGTGCGTGTCCCTCGGCGCGTTGAACGGCTGCTCGCGCGTGACCTGATCGTGAGAAAATGAGCAAACGCCCGAACGATCGAACGCACCGAGCCGAAGGAGCGGAAGCCAAGCGGGCCGGTTTGGCTCCGCCGCGGCACCGCGCCCGTCTCCGCGATATGCACGACCTCGAGCGCGTGGAGCGTCATCTGCAAGAACCCCTTCACCGCGTACACGACTGGCGACCGGTACAACAACAAAAAACGAAAAAAAAACCGGAGCCGTCGCGTGAGCACCGACACCCCGCACGTCCGAAGAAGAAAAGCGGCGCTCACCGAGGGTGCGCTCGCCAAAGCGGCCCGCCCTGCAGAACGCGACGCTCGCGTCGGGCGGTGCGACGTGCTCGAGCGACGCGACGAGGCTCCGCGCGGGCGCCTGCGCGAGCGCGACGCGGGCGAGGAGGTCGAGCGAGTACGAGAGCAGCGTCGCCTCGTGGTGCACGAGCAGCTTGTTGAACTCCTGCAGCGCTATCAGCGCCGTCGGGCTCGCGAGCGAGAGGACGCGCGTAAAGGCTGGAGCCGGGGGCGGTCGCACGCGGGGGAGAACGGGGAGAAGATGATTAGTGGAGGGAGGGGCGGACGAGGAAAAAACGCGCACAGTCTTGCCCGCGCACGGCGACGTAGATCCCGTCCGCGCACCCCACAGTGAGGAAGTGCTTCCCAGCACTAGCTGCGAGCGGCCCCCACGGTCAGCATTAGGCGCCTCACCGACGATGGCCGCGACGACAACGGGACGTACAGAACAGCGTCGCACAGGTGACCCTCCCCGTGAGCTTCGTCCCCGCGTCGGGGCCCTGATTCGCGTGCAGCGACCCGACGCGGAAGAAGCCGTCGTTGAGCACCTGCGGGGCGAACCACTGCACGCGCGCGCGCACCACACACACGATCATCAACATCACCATCGTTATCATCCAGCAAAACACGCCGCAAGCCGCGCATACACGCACCATGTTCGCCTCCTGGCGCGCCCTCCTGACGCCGAGCGCGTCGACCAGCGCGTCGTGCCACCGCCTGCGCGCGGCGGCGCTCGGCGCCCACAGCGTGTACCGCCGCGCGGACTTGGCGCCCGCGTGGTACAGCGTGAACGGGAACACCTCTTCGCGCGCGCCGCCGCCGCCCGTGAGGCTGTGCAGGAGCCCGAGCCCGCGCCCGCCGGGGCTCCTGTCGTCCGCGCTGCGCTCGCGCCGCGTGTCTGGCGGGTCGGTGAAGGAGCCGAGGCGGAGGTAGTCGAGAGGGATGGGCTGGGCGGGGTGTTAAGGGGGCGCCGCGTGCGTGGTATATATGGGGACTTACTCGGGAGATGACGAGCCGCTTGACGGCCCCGTTCGGGCGGGTTTCTTCCCGCAAAAGCAGGACTGCGTGCGGAATGCGAAATGTGTTGTATATATGCGTCGAATATTATGTGCAGTCGGGGAGGCACTCACGGTAGTTGTCGAGCAGGGCGACGAGAAGCTCGGACCAGCTGTGCCAGTTGTCAGAGCGCGACTTGCGCGCGAGCGGGCCCGAGTAGATGAGCGTGCGGCTATCGTCGTAGAGGTCCATGTCCTGCGAGCACGGGGGGCAGCATCAGCCCGGGGGCGTCGAGGAGAGGGCGACGCGACGCACGATGATCTCGCCCCGCGAATACACCAGGCTCTCGCACACGTCCCAGAAGCCGACCTTGCCCTCGGCGACGGCGATACCGGGCTCCGCGCTCTTCACGAGGTCGCCGAGCACGGTGAGCAGGAGCGGGAGCGTCTCGGCGTCGGGGTGCTCCGGGTCGGTGCGCGAGTGCACGCGCTCGAGGAGGAGCTTGAGGCGCGGGAGGCGCGTGACCGGGCGCGAGAGCAACGTCTTGAGGTCGCGCCGGCGCAGGCGCGGGTCGGCGCGCGCGGTTTGGGTCGCGAGGAAGGCGGCGTAGGCGGGGTTGCGGGCGAGCTCGGTGCGGTGGCGCGAGAGGGAGAGGGGAGAGTGCTTGATGTAGGATTCGTAGTCGGACATGAAGAGGAGGGCGTCTGGGGTGCGGGGGAGCATCGAGGTCAGTTTCAAAAGGAACTAGTATGCAGGGGAAGGAGACGCACTGTCGAGGACGATGTCAGCGACGCTGGACACGAGCGGGTGCTGCTCGCGCTGGCGGTCGAAGAGGGAAGCGAGCATGCGCTGGTGGTGGGCGCGGATCTTGTCGATGTTCCAGAAGAGCTCGGCGATGAAGCCGCGGAGGCGCGGCTGGGGGATGACCTCGGGCTGGGCATTTATGAGGGGTTCGATGAAAACCTAAGGCGAGGAGTCAGCGAGAGATCAGGTAGGGAGCGAGGAAACGCACGTCGCGGATGAGCTCGAGGTCGGAGACGTAGTCGCGCTCGGAGGTGAAGACCTCCCAGATGACGGACTGACGCTCGACCTCGTGCTTGCCGAGCGCGTCGATGGCCTCGGGCGGGACGAAGCGGTGCCACTGCTCGTCTTGTTCTGGGACCTGTCCGGCCTGGAAGCGGTGCAGGCCCTCTTCCGAGTCGAGACTGTGATGCGGGGGCGTCAGCGTCTACTCGCGCCACGGATCAGTTGGACGCACCTGAGGCTTGCGAAGTCGTCTGGAAGATCGTGCGTCTGAGACTAATGTATAGATGAGAACAAGGGACATGACTAGTACGAGAAAGGGGCGCACTCGCCTCTGGCGTGCCGTACGCACTGAAGCTGGTGACAGACTCGGACGCGTACGGCGTCGGGACGCAAAGGCGGCAGCGTCGCTCTTGGAGCTGCGATGTGTGGGGCGGGGGCCAGAAGGTGGTTTAGGCGGGGGTGTAGGGGCGCGCTGGGACGCAGAGCGGTGGAGAAGTGGCTCGGGGAAGGCGAAAGGGCGGCGTCGGGCTCGTACGCACTCACTGCGCGCGGGCGCGGCGGCACGGCGGGCGGGCCGAGACGGGAGGCGTCTGGGGGATAGGAAAGGAGGCGTGGGCGTGGGGGAGTGGGCATCGTCGGGGGAGAGCAGGTGCGGCTGCGGGAACGCGTACGTCGGGTTCGTCGGGGCGTAGCTGTACGACGACCGCGGCGAAGGCTGCTCGGCGAGCTCGAAGGCGTAGGGCGGCCATTGCTGGCTTGCGCTGGGCACGGCTGGTGGGCGGCGCCTGTGGGGATGTTGTGGACATCGAGGTGGGGGTGGGGTCTGCTGGTCGTGCTCGGCGATGAGGAGGATGAGGGAGACATCGCGACCGGGCGGGGCTTCATCGCACAGGCGCCCATCCCTTTTTCTCTCCGCGCTCAAAGCACACGGTCACATTTCCTCCTCTGCTCCACTGCCTCCTGTGCCCAATGCCCAAATACATCCTGGACGCGTCCATGGCAAGTGGACAACAATCCCCTCCACCTGTCACTCTAGGTCACCCGGCACTCCATACGGTGCACGCTGCACAGAGATAGTCTCTAAAGCGCCTTGGCAATCCTTCCTCAACCTCCCAACCTGCGACGTGATCTCCGGATATCCGTATCTGCCACAGAGAGGCAACGGCAAATTCGTCGACGCAAAAAATTTACAAGGTCGGGTTTCGCACAATTCAGGCTCTCATTCTTCCCCATCTCCACTGTCCTCGAATCCGCTGTCCACTCGTCGTTGTCTTCGAACCACAAGCCATATGACCACTTCGCCGCGCAATCATGCCGGATTCGCGATCTTGACCTTCACCGCCGGATCTTGCGAATAGGTGCCAATTGACCACCGACCATCATCTCCCTGGGATCTGCAGCTGACTTTTCGTTGCCGTGCCCGAACTGGCCTACTCCTCTCCTTCTCAGCTCGGCGCTTCCCGGCGCTGAGGCGAAGCTGTCAGGGCCGGATTGCCTTGTGTACTCAATACCTGTACGGCGGGCTTGAGTAGTTTCACGGGTTCCCGAATCACGATTTTGCTCGCCCGCGCTGTCGCCTTAGTCGGGGATCTACCGCCGGATCTTGCGAATAGGTGCCAATTGACCACCGACCATCATCTCCCTGGGATCTGGATTCTGCAACTGACTTTTCGTTGCCGTGCCCGAACTGGCCGCTCGGCGCTTGCTGAGGCAAAGCTGTCAGCCGGATTGCCTTGTGTACTCAATACCTGTACAGCGGGCTTGAGTAGTTTCACGGGTTCCCAAATCACGATTTTGCTCGCGCGCGCTGTCGCCTTAGTCGGAGATCTCCGTGTGGGAGTTTTTTTGTGCTCTCGAACGCCTGTCGGTAAGCACGCTCGATGCCATAAGATCAATCTCCAGCGGCAACTGCGCTATTGAGACTGTGCGCAGGCTCGTCGATTGTATCATGGTTTGATTCGCACGTTCCCCCGTGCCCTCTTGCCGGTTCTCTTCCTTGTTGCGATCTCGAACGTTGAACTTTGGACGGTGGACGTGCGAGACGCGTCCTACTCATTCTTCGGTCTCTCAACGTAGCGAGCTGTGCTTGATGAGGAAGCACAGGGCCATAAAAGGCAGAGGGACATCATTGCTGATTGCGCTCTTGCCCGCACACTCGTCTTTGGTACACAGCAGAGGAACTTATTCAGGGTGGTACTATATATTGATATACGAATCTGTTCGATCTCACGTCTTGCTCTCTCAGGCAGGGCGAGCACGCTGTATGACATGATAATAGAGGAATATTGGTATGTGATACAGCTGGTCTGAACGTGAGTCGTAGGTTCGTTATTTCATGGTATCTATCGTTAGTTCAATGCGGTGACGAAAAGAAAGCAACAACTCGAAAGCTAAATCAAAACAGTCAGATATCAGAACAAGATGGAGAAACAGAGACGGAAGGAAAAAGATAGAGTCAGTCTACGGACACGTTGTACCGGCGCCCCCCGCGCAGTACACCGGTCAAGTGCATTTTGTTAGCTAGTCCATCGTGAGCACGACCATATGGCTTGGCCTCCTTCGAGGGACGGCCTCGTACCCAGATCCATGCTTCTACATGTGGTACTCGTGTTACCTGTGCTGGGACTCTCTTCCGTTCCTAGATAGACGCCATGCCAATAAAAGAGGCGCATCAGCAACGCGCTGTGGAAGCGACTACCTGGGCTGGGCACTGAAGACAGACCGTACCTGCCGGGTTTACACAAGCACGAATAAGCCTAAAGAGCACAGCCAGAATGCCCATCGAACTGAAAGCAATCGCGTAGACGGATGCGTGGATGGATGTGAACAACTCGGCGATATCATGAAGAAATGCAGCGACGGAGGCAAAGGCTTCGACGACGAAGCTTCGTTTGGGTGTAGTAGGCGCGAGCATGGGATCTCCTGTAGTGGTTGATGGTGCTGTAGGGTACAGGGTAGAGGATGGTGCGACAGTGGTGTAGATGTGTCATAGAAGCGGTAGACACTCGCTCGCAGCGAGAGAGTTGTTTCTGTACTGGTAGGCCGCTGCAGGGAAAACATGATCGACATGGTGGTACAACCGACACTCGAAACCTTGTCAGGAAACGATGCGAGGCAAGGAACAGGGAGGGTCCTTGAAGCAGTCTGATCACTGGTCAAGGCCGACATGATTCCATAACAGCTTGGGACTTTGGAAATCGGGTATTTGGACGGGGTAACTGTATCCATGGGCAGACGCCGCACATTTCAGGTTTTAAGGCTTGCTGTTGTGGGGAGATGGCCGCCGGAATTTCTACGACTGCGTGGCGAGCAGCCAGGTTCACATTCGAGCCCTGGAGCACTGGAGACGAAATTACAGCTCCACTCCGGGATGCACTAGGAGCCAGTAGAAAGGGGGATGACATACCATTAACTTTCGCCCTGGTCAGCCTTCTGAGTTGGAGGACAATGCTGGATTTGGCATCGCGTTGAATGGGGCGAGGCTCCCCTAGCACGATGAAACTCCATAGAATAAGAACCAAGAGGATCATTGTGACCTAGAATAGTTGATAAGCACCGCACGTTCTCGGTGAACGTAGAAGGATGAAAAAGCGGGTCGTTGGGGGAAGAGTTATGGTCAAGACGGTGCTGAGCGCGGCTGTCTTAAAAGCTAACTTCAAAACCGGAGCTAGGTTTGAAAATGGCAGATGATAACAGCACAGCCGCTGGGTTCGAATCGGCTCTGGTTGGACAAGGAAGATGGACGACTTATGGACGACAGAGTTTGCCGTCCAAAAAGTCTAACAGGGTCGAACATATTAGGCACAGCCTCACGCTCTCCAAAGAAGCTGCCATATACAATGTGATAGGAAGTGGGGCTTCAACGTTCAACGTTCAACGTTCAACCCTGGAGAAAGACGCTCACGTCACGGCGTGCCAACTGCTTGCCCCTGCGTCTTCTCCTGAGAGAAGTGGGGGCAGTGTGTGTATGGCCCTGCTTGGCACCGAGCAGCCCGAGCACGTGACCATCAAGGCTATCAGGGAAATCGTTGCTGCACGCTGTGCCGCCTTCTATACCTCCGTCGAGGACCCCCGACAATACATCCAGATGTATGATTAGGCAAAATGGGTCGACTACTAAACTTTTTTGGGGCCTGCGGCACTTTTTACTACCGGACTTTAATCATACCTTATAGATTCCATAGAGGGTATTTTGCTATCGAAATTTTCATCAGACCTCTAAAAATCGTAAAAAAAAATCGTTAGAATTCTCAAAAATCGCTCCGAGTCTCAATGCATATCAGGCATGAGTTAAAGCCATCGTGAAGCCCGTCCGAGCATCAGTACATATATTGTGCATCTTCCATCCCCTTGAGAGCGCTCTTGATGTCATCGGTCACCATCTCAGGACAAGACTATGTGTATTGCAAACCCTAGGAGGGTTACATGATTAGGTGTCGAACAAGTACAACATGCAGTGGGCCATTTCTTTGTAGGGATTTTCGCAGAAACTGGAGTAAATCAAATATCATCTGTTCAAACTAGATCTCAACTACCGGAAATCATATCATACCTCACCAAAATGGGGTCATACTACCGGAAAAAAGCTCACACATATGGTCGAAAATAGGGCCCTCAAACTACTGAAATTTATCAGAGCGGCGCTGCGTGCCATTTTACTACCGTGGGAAATTCATACATCTGGTTGTGTTGTCGGGGGTCCTATCCGTCGTCGCGTTCGGGCGCGTACCCCTAGCACGATGAAACTCCATAGAATAAGAACCAAGAGGATCATTATGGCCTAGAACAGTCGTCAAGCGCAGCAAATTCGCGGTGAACGTAGAAGGATGAAAAAGCGGGTCGTTGGGGAAAAGAGTTGGGTCAAGACCGTACTGAGCCTGGCATTCTTACAAGCTTACATCCAAAAGGGCTGCAGGAAGGCAAGCTGGGCCATTGGTTGTTTGATGAGAACACCGTAGACGTCTGCTGCATGCGAATCGAGCTTCGGAAGTACTACCTCCAGAGCTCGCTCGTAGCCAGCGGACCCATCTGTCTCATATGGGCACAGCTTCGTATCCCTAGCTCGTGCCAGCTTTGTGCCAGCTTCGCGTTCCTGATCTATATACAGTCTTCCACAGGTCGGCACTCACAGCTTTTGTGCGTCCACTGCGTCGCTTGTACCAGCCAGCCAGTGTTATGAGAGAACATGCGAGGAAACAGCCCTTGTGGGCAACATTGATGCAGAGCACGGGCGATGTGGGGCAGACAATCAAATGTGGCACTAGATGTCACATATATGGAGTAGAGTCATTGAGAGCCGCCCTGAAGCTGAAGATTCATGTACACCGTGACTGGCCATCAGTGAGTGAGAGTGCGCCTGCCAGCAATCCCGCCCGAAGGGGACAAGGGGAGTGTGCGGGGAACAAAGACGTTAGATGCTGAGCTCTATGTCGGCACACTTGCTCACCTACCACCCGGCGTGTGTCGTTGCCGATCTAGAGCACTGAGATAGCGATGATTCAACCAACCTGATACTTCGAGAGGTCTGAGGGCCAAAGAAATCGGAATTGGATCATACCGACGCCGTGCCACGGTCTGCCCCGTTCGGCGGTGTGTGTGGCCCTGTTTGGCACCCTCCTTTCGTTCGCAATTCTTCACGCAGACTCGAGCACGCTACCATCCACGTTCTGCCACGCCCTCCGCCTCTTTGGATCCGTGAAAAAATACCTGCTGTGCATTCTAGACCCACCGCTGTCCCCTTCAACTGCGCATCCATCAATCTCGCGCGGAACCATCGATCCTCGCCACCCGCCACCACGCCTCCTTCCATTCTCCTTCGCGCTTTTAGCAGACCGAGAGCGCACACAGGCGCATATATACCAGCCACCGAGTCTATCTAGAGCTCCTCTTCTCACACACACAAAAGGTGCACGCTTCTCCATACACGCTCTCGCGACCTCCGTCGTCCTCACCCCCACCCAAAAGAACCACCCCGCGCATGCAGCCCGCCGCCCACGCGCATCACTCGGGCGCCGACGACGACAATCACGACGATGACGACGACGGCTCCCTCTTCGGCTCCCCCCCGCCGTCCCCGCCCAGAGGTAGGTCGCCGCAGCTCGCGCTCCCCACCGGGCCGCCGCGCGCTGCTCAAAATGTGGGGACCATTGCACTTCCTGGTTCCCAAGCCCATTCTGAACTTCCCCTCACTCCGGCAGCGTTGCTCCTGAGTAGCCTCCCCCCGCGCCCGCCATCGCCACCTCCACCCCAACTCCACAGTCACATACACAATCGCGATCGCGATCGCACCCACACCCGCACCCGCACCCGCACCTTACAGCAGCATCAGCAGCCTCGACCTCCTCCTCCCCCCCGCCCCGCGCACACCCAAAAAAGCCACGTCCACAAAAAGCATCGCGCCCGCGCCGCGCGGCGCCACGGCGCCCGCCCCGCGCCCCCCGCCGCCGCCGATCCCGCTCCCGGAGCCCGGCGAACGCGCGCCCGCGCACTTCCTGCGGAACCAGCAGGCGCTGCTCGGCCTCGCAGGGCTCGTCGCCGGCGTGCACCCGCGCCGCCTCGCGCCCGCCGCGCGCGGGTCCGCGGCGCACAACCCGATCGTGCTGGACGACGACGCCGCGCACGCGCACGCGCCGCGCGGGGGCGCGAGCGTGGGTGTGGGGGCAGCTCTGGACGTGGGCGCGGGGGGCGAGCGGCAGCGCATCGGGCTGCGGCCGCTCGCGCTCGACCCCGCGCAGCTGCCGCCGCCGTCGGCGACCGCGGTGCTGGCCGCGCTCGCGCGCCAGAAGGACGTGTTTCCGGTGCTCGAGTCGCTGCTGCGGCTCGTGGAGAGCTTCGGGGCCGGGCGGCGCGCGGTGTTCGTGACTGGCGAGCAGCAGGCGCCCGCTCAGGCGCCACCGCAGGCGCCCCATCGCGCGTGGAGCCAGCCGCAGTTGCAGGGTCAGACGTACCCGCATTTACACTTTCCGTCGCACCCCTCGTGGCCGCACGCTCCCCCGCCTCTGGCGTCATCGCCGCCGACACAGACGACGCAGACGACGCGGCGGTCTGTGCACCGCACGCCGGTGCCGAAGCGGCGGCGGCTGAGCCGCGTGCCGGCGGGCGCGGCGGACTGGGACGTGCCGTATCCGTTTGAGAGCGGGGAGGGCCCCGAGGCGTACCGCGCGCGGTGGGCGCGGGAGCGGTTCCGGCGGCTGGTGGCGCAGCTGGTGGGGTTCGTGCGGGAGGCGGCGCGGACGGCGGCGGTGAGGGCGTATGTGCGGGAGGGGGGGAGGGGGCGGTGGGGGAGGTGGAGACGATGGGGGAGCCGGAGCCGGAGTCGGTGGGAGGGGAAGGGCAGGGAGAGGGAGAGGGAGAGGAGGAGGGAGAGAAAGAGGAGAGGGAGGTCGTGATGACGGACGAGGACGAGATCGCGCGGAATTTGGAGTTGGCGGGCGCCGTGCCCGTCGACGCGACTTCGTTTGGGACGGACGCGGACGCGGGCGAGTCGGAGACGACGCCGTTCGACCAGCTGCTGGCGTCCCTCTTTGGCACCTCCTCGGCCCCTTCGCCGTCCATGGGCGGGTTCCCGCCGTCGGCCCCCGCCCCTACACTGCCCACCGCACCGCCACTGCCGCCTTTGCCGAACTACATGCACGATCCGAGTCAGGGTCAGAGTCAGGGCGGGGACGGGAACGGGAGCGGGAGCGGGAACGGGGAGGCGGACGCGATCTCGGCCGACTTTGAGCGATTTTTGGCGATGCTGAACGGCGCGGACTTGTCTGCGCTGACGTTTCCGGCCGTGGACGGGAATGGCGGCGAGGGCGAGGGCGTGGGCGGAGGTGAGGCGTTCGGAGGTGGGGTGTTCGGCGTGGACTTCGCGGATGCGACGGCGTGGGGGGCGGAGTTTGGGCCGATGGAGCAGCGACAGCAACCGGAAGAACAGGGGCAGGGGATGTGGTCGTGGCCGGCGTCTGGGCCTGGGTTTGGGTTTGGGTTTGGGTCCGAGGGCGCGGGCGCGGGCGTGGGAGCGGGGATGGAGGGCGGAGGCGGGGGGCTGGGTGGGGACGAGATGATCGATCCGATACTGAGGGCGCTGTCGCGGCCCGCGGGTGCGTGCGGGGACTTTGAGATGGACCTCGGGATGGAGGCGGGGGGCGTGGGCGCGAGCGCGATGGAGGTGGATCCCGTGGCGCGCGGGGCGTGGGGTGCGGTGCGGGCGGGGTCGAGCGGGGTCGAGCGCGAGCGGGGGCGGAGGTGGGGGTGGGGGCGGGGAGTCGGACGGGCGGCTGTGGACGCCGACGTCGGTGGGGACGGCGGAGACGGAGGCGGAGGCGCCGTGCGCGTCTGGGATCGGTGAGTCGTTTGGGTCGCGCGTTTGTCGGTGTCGTTTGGGTTGCTGATCGGTTGTGTTTGTTCGTGCAGGTGGAGACGCGACTGTGGCCACGAGCACAGCCGTGCCGGCGGCAAGCGTGAGCACAGGCACGGCCGGGGCGGCGGACCCGCCGGCGCTGACGTCGACGGCGCTGCTGCTGTCCGTGCTGGACCCGCGTGTGCTGGCGCAGCACGCGCACGCGGGGGGGCGGGGGCAGAACAAGGCGTCGACGGTGCGGCGTGCGCGGGAGCGGCGGGTGCAGGTGGCTGCGGAGCTGGAGCGGGCGCGGGTGGAGCTGTGGGAGACGACGATGGAGATGGGGGCGCTGGGGTTCTTGGGGAAGGACGGGTGAGGGCGGGTGCACTGCTGTAGTAGCTTTCAGATGCGTTGCATTTTTTAATTAAATTCTTGGACGCGTGCGCACGGGGCATCGATCGATGCGCGAAGCGAGGGAAAAGAGGTATTTGGCATTGATAGGGTACGTAGGGATGGTAGTATTAAGTTACAGGAATAGGACGAGATAGAACAGAGCGAACGTGGACGGTCGAGAATCGACGGGGACCGAGGCGCGGTTGCCTCGCGGCGGGACCCCGGAGTGCAGGTGCTACGAGGCGGCGCTGGGGACCGTGGGTGGGTGAGTGACGGCGGCGACGGGGTACGCGTCGGGTAGAGACGTAACATGTGTGGGCGGTGTGTGGGAGGAGAAGAGGGTGGAGGGTCGGGTGGAGGCTGAGGGAGGAGAGGAAGCAGGGGAGGGGGTGGCAACGGGGGTCCCGGGGTCCTGTTTTGGAGCACAGACCCTGGAAGGAGAGGAGAGGGACGGCGAGGCTGCCAGCGCCATCGCTGCTCTCTCCCTCCCTCGCTGCACCCGCCGTCGTCCCCTCTGCCATCGACGCGTCCTCTCATCCCTCGCCCACACACCGTCGCTTGCCCTCGGCCCCGCTCTCCCGTGTCCTCGCCCGCCTTGCTCTTTCCTTCTCTCTTTCTCTTTCCTTCTCTCCTCTCTCGCATCGCGCATCTCTTTCGTCTCCTTGCTCTCGCTCTCCGTCTCCGTCTGTCCCTCGTCCCGCGAATCCTCCGTCCTTTCTTGTCTCCCTCCTCGACATGGCAACCCCCTCCGTGCGACCGCAGAAGCACCCAAAGAAACCAAACGACGCCGGCCCCCGGTGCGCCTCTCTCCCCCTCTGCCCCCTCTGCCCCCTCTACCCGCCCCTCCCACTGACCCCCACCCCCCCCGTTGCTATCGCCAGCCGTCCAGCGTGGGGCAACCGCCCTTCTCCCCCGCCGCCAACAACAACAACCGCCTCCCCCCTCGTCCCCCGCTCCCTCCGCGCCCCCGCCCCGGCCGCCTTCCCCCCGCTCCCGCCCCCCGCAGCCAGCGCTCCGTCCGCGCTCCCACGCCCCCACGATAAGACCCTCCAAGCCCTCACCGGCCTCACCGTACGTCCCTCCCCTGCTCCTTCCTCCCCCCCGCGTGCCCTCACCCCCGTCTCCCTATCCCCCCCAGGGCACCACCATCACCCTCGCCACAAAGTCCGGCCAGCGCTACGAGGGCGTCGTCGCATCCACCGCAGCAGAGGGCGACACCAGCGGCGTCACCCTCCGCGACGTCAGGGACATCTCCGTCCCCGGCGCCCCCATCAAGGACGCCCTCTTCGTCGCCGCCACAAACTTCGACTCCTGGGCCTCCGGCCCCGCAGACGCCCGCGCACCCAACACAGCCCCCAACGGCGACGGTACCGTCTCCCCACCTATCTCGCCCTCGCCACCCCCGCTGACCCGACCCCACAGCGTTCAAAACTGACACCGATATCTCACAAAAGGCCGCCCCGCGCCGCGAGCGCGACCTCCAGGCCTGGGCCGACGACGTCCCCCCCGGCATGAGCACACCCACCTTCGGCCCGCCCTCGTCCGCCACCCACCATCCCTCCGCCGCCGCCGCCGCCGCCGCCTCCGCTGGCCCCGCCCCTTCCTTCGCCGCCGCCGCCGCGCAGGGCGCCCAGGGCCGCGGCGGCCACCACGACGACATCACCTTTGGCGCGGGCGCGACGGGCGCGCATGTCCAGGGCTGGGACCAGTTCGCCGCCAACGAGCAGCTCTTCGGCGTCCGCACCCAGTTCGACGAGGACGCGTACACCACCCGCATCGACCGCACCCGCGCCGACTTTAAGGAGCGCGAGCGCCGCGCCGCCGCCCTCGCCAGCGAGATCAGCTCGGTGCGTCTGTTTCCCTCCCTCCCCGTGATCGCCATCCGCCCGCCGCTCACGCAAGCGGGCGCGCGCAGTCGGCCACGAACAACCCGCACATCGCCGAGGAGCGCGTGATGAACAACGTCGACGGCGGCGGCGCCGACGAGGAAGACAGATACGGCGCCGTCGTGCGCAGCAGCAACGCCTACGTCCCGCCCGGCGCGCGCAAGCAGGCCCCTGGCGCCGCGCCCAACGGCCCCGCCGCCGCCGCCACTAAGGCTGCCGCGCCTGACCTCCCGCGCGTCGCGGTCAACGCGCCCGACGGCTCCGCCCTCTCGCCGCGCGTGCAGACCCCCGCGTCGTCCGGCTCGGGCTCGGGCTCTGCCTCGGGCTCTGCCTCGGCCGCCGCGGGCACGTCCAAGGCGCCGTCGCCCGCGCCGACGGCCGCGAACAGCAAGGTGCGTCGACTCGCCGCGCGCGCCGCGTGGGGGACGGGGACGCGCTGACTTATCTTTGTTTGTGCGCGCTCAGCCCGCGGCGGACCCGCTGCCCGCGTTCCGCGACTTTGTGACGAACGAGAAGCAGCGCCTGACCCAGAAGCGCCAGGCGCTGGTCAAGAACGAGCGCGACAAGCGCATGGCGGAGCTGCTCCGCTTCAGCCAGAGCTTCAAGGTGCGTCCCGTCCCGTCCCGCCCCGTCCCGCCCTCTTCGCCGTCCGCCTCGCGCCTCGTCCTTCCCCGTGCCTTACGTTGCCCCCGCGCCCGACCCCGCGCCGCAGCTCAACAAGCCCATCCCGGACGACCTCGTCTCCATCCTCGCCAAGGACGAAGACAAGCAGCGCCAGATCCGCGAAAAGTCCTCCCGCGACGCCGCCTCGGCCCAGGCCCGCGCCATCGGCGCCACCTCCGCCACCGCCGCCGCCGCCGCGCCCGCCGTCCCCGCGAGCGCGACCGTCAAGGCGCTCGCGTCCGCCAAGCACGCCGCGATCGCCGCCGCCGCCGCCGGTGGCGGCGTCGGCGCGAGCGCGAGCGCGGGCTCGGCGCTGGGCAAGGCCGCTGATGGGGCCACGGGCAAGGCGGCGCCGGGCAAGAGCGGCAGGATCAGCATGGTGATACAGCCGATCCCGCCGTTCAAGGGCCCGCGCGCGGGGAAGCACGGCGCGGCGGGCGACAAGGCGGGCGCAGGCGCGGGTGCGTCTGCGGCCGCGGCGGGCGTGAAGAGCGCCGGCGCGAGCGCGAGCGCGCAGGCTCAGGCTCAGGCGCAGGCTCAGGCGCATGCGAATAGGCTCAACGTGAACGCGTCGTCGTTTAGGCCGAACCCGAAGGCGGTGGCGTTCATGCCTGTGAGTGCGGTGCTTGGCGCGTTCGTGCGTGCGTGCTGACCGCCGTCTTTTGTGTTGGTTTGTGCGCGGTTGGTAGTCGTCGCCCAATGCGGTGAGCCCGTCGACGGCGGCGACCGCGTCGCCCAAGGGCAAGTCGGACAGCGTGCGTCTGCGTGTTCCTCTGTCGTCCGTGTGTTCTCGAGCGTCGCGGGGGCTGACATGACGCGCGCTTCGTTTCGCCGTCCTCGTTTTCGTCGCCGCAGGCCGCGAACGCGCCGGCGACGCCGAACCCGTTCTTCGGCGCGCGCCCGCTCAAGAAGCAGCCCGTGCACGTCAAGGACGATTTCAACCCGTTCAAGTATAACAAGGTCGCGGACGCGTCCGCTATCAGTGCGTGCTCCCCCCCCTTTTTCTCTTTCGCCTTCCTTGCTTCTTCCTCGCTCGCTCACTCGCTCACGCCCTGACCGTGACCGCACTCGCGCGCGCCTGCGCCGCGCCGCAGACTCCATATGGCCGTACCAGGGCAAGCGCTACTCGCAGATGTTCATGCCCGTGCAGATGCCGCCCCAGCAGCACTCGCCGCACATGCCCCCGCCCGGGCCCGTCGCGCCCATGCCCCCGCCGCCGTCGTACGAGGAGGACTCGGCCGCGCAGGCCGCCGCGCGCGGATACGTCTACGCGTACCCGCCCTACGGGTACCCCGGCCAGGTGCGTCCCCTTCCTCCCGCGGCACCGTTCGCCCCCTCCCCGTGTGCTGACGAGACCGACTCGTCCGTGCCGCGTCCGTGCCGCAGCCCATGATGCCAGGGATGGTGCCGCCGCCGCCCGGCGCGTACATGCAGGGCCCGTTCATGCAGCCGATGCACTACCCGCCTTCCATGCCTCCCAACGGTAAGCGCGACGCGAGTCTCTCCCCGCCCGCGCGTTCTCGCCCCTGACGCCTCCCCGTTTTCGTCACCCCGTCCACAGCGATGTACGCGTCCCCACAGATGGGCCAGATGCCTCGTACGTCCTCCGCCCGATCCCCAGGGCCTGCGCGCTGACCTCCGCCTGCCCACCCACCCACAGCGCCCCAAGCCTACATGCATCCGCCCCCGCCGCCGGGCTCGTACGGCCCCCCGCCCAACGGCGGCGGCGGCCCGCGCCCGTCGATGCCGCCGACGCCGATCCCCGCGCCCGCGCACCCGTACTACCACCAGAGCCCACAGCGTACGATGCTTCCTCCTCCTGCCGCTCCCCTCCCCCTGCCCCTGCCCCTGCTAGACCCGTATGTGATGAGCGGCAAAATGTTCACGCCCCCGCCCCCCTCCTCCCTCACAGTGCAGCACGCCGTGCCGTACCCGATGATGATGCCCCCGCCCCCGCCCGGCCCCGGGCAGCAGGGCCTCCCGCCGCCGCATGGATACGACGCAGGCCCGCAGCAGCAAATGGGCGGCGTCGGGCACCCGTGAGTGGAGGGAGGGGGGGCGCTAGGTAGGTCTGTGGTGTAGGGAGGACGGCCGTTTGTTCGGTCGGAGTAGTTTGTGGTGCCTACGTGTGGAGTTGGTCACGTGATGGTGTGGTGTGGTGGTGCGGTGTCGGTCTCTCCTCTCTCGGTTTTTTCTTTTTTCTTTCGCGTGTTGGCTTGCGAGCCCCGGCGTGTCCCCCTCGGGGCGCGCGGGCGCGGTGTTGTGTCACTATGTTCGGTACATACACAGGCTTTGCTGCGTGTTTCCCCCTCTCTCCCCGGCCAGGGTGGCTGGGGGCGGAGCGCGATGTCGATGTACCTAGGTCGTCCTTTGCATTCAATCTGTCGTCGGTGTTGGCACGTGAACGGTGCACGGTTGTGGTTTCGTGGAGAGCGAGAACAACAGCAAAAAAAGTGGTACAGGATAGCGTAACGAGGCTCCTCCTCCGTCTCTATGGTATGTCATATGGTATGTACGATGCACGCGTCACTCTCCCCTCATCACCGCGAGCTCAACCTTTTTGAGGAGGCCTTTGAGGGTGTTGCTGCTCCGATTGCAGTTGGCCTGCAGCCACGCCTCGAGGTCGACGCGCACGCGCGCGAGCGCGTCGGGCACGGGCAGGCGCCCGTCGGGGTGCACCGCGCACGGGTTGAGCAGCACGTCGAACAGCCGCGTCCAGAGGTCCGTCTGCCAGTAGCGCTTGAACGGCGTCGCGAGCTTGTACGTGCCCGGCGGCGCGCCGGGGACGGGCGCAACCGACGTGGCCTCGATGTACTTGCCGTAGAGCATGCAGTACACGATCCCCGCGAGCCCAAAGTAGTCCGCCTGGTACGTCCACGGCTGCCCCGCGCGCATCTCGGCGCAGTCGCGCGCGTCCGTCGGCCACTCGGCGACGAACGTCTGCCCGGGCGGGAACATGCGCGCGTCGATCGCGCGCCCAAAGTCGATCAGCCGGATGCCCTTGTGCGCCCACCCGCCCGCGCCGGCGGGGTCGTACGTCCCGGACCACGCGGCGACGCCCGCGCCGGGCACGGCGTCGAGCCGCAGGAGGCAGTTGTCGATCTTGAGGTCGCCGTGGATGAAGCCCGCCGCGTGCAGGCCCTCGATCAGGCGCAGGAGCTCGATCGTGAAGAAGGCGACGAGGAGCTCGTCCAGGCACGCGCCCTGCTGCGAGATGCCGGCCGTGTTGGCGCGGTTGATGATCTCGAGCAGGGTCCCTGCGTGCACAGGTCGAGGACGAGGAAGCTCTCGTCCTTGAACGCGTGCAGCGCGCGGGGCTGGATGATCGACGTGCGCAATCGCTCGGGGAGCGTCTTGTGGACCTTGCGCAGGACGTGGAACTCCCAAAGATTCCGTGGCTTGACGACTTTGAGAGCCACCCTATTTTTCCCTCGTCGTCGTCATCATCATCGTCCTCGTCCTCGTCCAGGTCTTCGTCGTCGCTGCCGTCAGGTTCAGGCTTGGAGGTCACGTCTTTCGCGGCAAACACGGCCCCGAAGCCACCTTCGCCCACCTTCTCGTAGACCTGAAACCGCTGCTGCCCAAGATTGACAAGGAAGTAGTGAGGGTCATCGGCAGACCGACTGCTGGTGTTGCCACTCGTCCGTCTGGCGTTCTTCCGGCCAAACTTCTGCAACCCTTCGAGTAGCCCGATCTCTTGACGGGGAAAGTTGAAATAGGCAGGATCCTGATCGGCTGGCAAGAGCGATAGTAAGGTGGCGATGATGTGCGGATCGAATGGATTGCATGGATTCGGCGGCTTAAATGATGACACCAGAGCGAGAGAATCGGATAGACTGAGGGTCTCGGTCCTCTCTTCGATATACATCGTCGAAGACGAAGCGCCGAGGCCGGCAGATTGAAGCATTCCAACGGGGATGGTATGGCCGTCGGACACGCGAAACGGTCGAGGCGGGAGCTCGTCGAAGGATCCGAGATGTGAATGCTCGTCGATTCCCCATATTCCCTTTGTGGAGAAGGAGCGTGCGCTTGAAAAACAGAACGCCCAGTGTTCCGGGTATTTTCCTCCTCCTCTCGCAATTCAGCCGCCAAACGCTCGGCATTCTCGATGGCCAACGATTGCACAAAACCCTTGTCGACGGGGCCTGTATGTTCGGCGAAAGCCGACACCCGACTGCTGGACGTATATTCAACGTCCGCTCCGTTATGGGTGTCATGACGTTGAACTGTCCGAACCGGCCGCCTAGAGGTGTTCGATGTGCCCTCAGGTCGGTGTGAGATTCATCCTCGTAGCCATATTCCATTTCTGCGGGATCGACTGGGACATGTTCCAATTCTTCGTGGTTTTCATAATCTTCGCTTTCATCATAATCATCAATGATACTGTCCTCCTCGTGCTCGTGTTCTTCCGCCTCCTCGGGAGCAAACGCCCGTAGTGGTGGACGCTCGCCAAGAATTTGGCGGCGAGGAGGGGCGGCGTTTTCGGAATCGATGAAGGGCTTGAAGCCAACCGATCTGGGCGGTGGTGGAGGAATCTCGTTCTCATCCTCTGCAGGCTGGCTGAACACCCTGAACGGCTGAGCGTTGGAAAACGGCGTAAATCTGGCGGGTTGTGAAGCGTTGATCCCCGTGTTCACAGGCTCTTCAACGGCACTGAAAACGCTGGTCTCTGGGCGCGGCTGAAATACTGGTTCCTCTCTTTCGTCAGAAAAGACGCTAGAGATGGGCTTGCGGTCAAATTTGGAACGAGGAGTAGAGTTCTGCGAGAGTGCAGGGCCTAGAGCATTCTCGTCCGTTTTCGGTTTGAGGATGGACCCCCGTGCGATGCCAAACTCTTTGCTCCCCAGAGCCTTGCGGCCGTTATCAGAGTCCACTGTCGGTGTCTTCTGAGCTAGATCGGCGTCCACGAAAGGCTTGAACTACAGAAAGAGTATTACTTTGAAAGGCAAACCTGGTGCACATCGCGAGCCTGCATACCTTCGCAGGGCCAGGAGTAGCATTCTCTTTCCGGTTCATATTCTCATCGACAAATGGCCTGAATGCGACTAGGAACAGATCAGTTGCACGTCTGACACAACCGAGGATGTATGCTTACCGGGCGTCTTGACGCCCTGTGCCGCATTTTCGTTGTTCATCGGCCGACCGTGCGGAAGCAACGAAGCCATCGGAGTAATAGGCTCGATCTTGCGAACTGGCGCATGCTTGCTCCCCGGCATCGTCGCAAAACGCATGGACTTTTCCGGAGAGTTGTACATCCCAAAGACGTCGGCGAGCGCCTCCTTTGTGTTGATCGTTACAGTGGGCTCGGCCGCCATAAGACTCTTGCGGCCAGTGGAAGTGTAGACGCGGCTAGACTTCGTACCGTCGTCATTGAAGTTGACGCGTGCGGACGAGCCCGCATAACGGGTCATTTCAGATGGCGGCGGCGGGCCCCATTTCTTGCCTAGAAGGCCCATAGAACGGGCGCGGGCCTCATGTATGCTGTATTCCATGGCATCTTCCGTGAACAACAGCGAAAGGTCGAAACGCAATTTCTCTGGTCGTTTTCCCGGCACTGGAGGCGCGAGCATGGGGGCATATCGATCATGGGCGATAGATGAGGAAGAAACTGAGGGGAGGGATGATGACGATGAGATAGTCGCTGATGAGACGGAGCGCGGAAGGTTTGCAGCAGCAGCCTTCGGAATGGATGTATCGTGATTCTTCAGAGGGTGGCGTCGCAAGACCTCTGCTTCTGGAGTACCTTTGATTTTTGGAAGAGAGAGTACAGGGAGAGGAGCAGGCGTCGGTGGCTTCGTAGAGGTTCTCTGACGAAATTGGTCATAGCGCTTCTTGAGCCTTTCCGTAGGACGCGCTTTACGCTGTATACCAGCTCGATAAACTTCTTCGGCTGCTGGATAGCTGCACTGATCTGAACACAACGTCAACTAGCCATAGTCGACAACGCACTTACCGATTGTCCCTCTCTAAGACAAGAGCGTACTCTTCGTATAGCTGCGCATATACAGTGCCGATTCCTCGCGATAACAGAAATTTGAACACAACACCAGGTTTGTCCACCAGAGATGCATACATAGACCACATCTTGAAGTATCGCAAGTCACCTTTGTAACTCGCGTCATCCTTGAACCTCCTCGTCGCCTCCTCCAATAGTTCCAACAGTCCAGAAGAGCCGATGTATTCGGGTGGATACTTGTCGAACGTCCATTTCACGAATTGGTCGTACAGCGCGAGCGGGTCATCCGCCTCATCGATGTCGGCTCTGATTTGCGTCCGAAGGCGAGTACTTTCTTCTGATAGCTGTTGAAGATGTTCAGGACGTGCTGATGACGACGAGGAGAGCGCTGCCATGACATGCGGCGCCGTCGTGACTTTCTTGCTGAGAGTTGAACTTTGTTTTGCCTTGTTGACGCGTCTCCCTCGCGTCGCGTTCAATGTAATCACGTGTGTAACACAACTCTTCCTTCGAGAACAACATCCAAGCATTATACAGGATTTTGATTGTTACGTCTTTTAAAAAGTGCGATCAAGAAGTTAAATTAGATACAGCCAAAAAGTCTCATTCAAGAAATAAGCCTATTCGTAGAACGTTTACCGGAGTTGAACGTTTGACATCAGACTTTTTACAGCTGTTTGCGGTACATAGGGCGCGGCGCGTTTTCTCGGGATTTTGTCGATTTTTGTACCGTAGCACAGAACAGCCGTAGCTCTCTAAATACTGACTCAATGATGATGAATCTTAGTTTGTTGGCCTTGCATTGAGTATCCACAGGGCATGAACTCAGTCTCGGTGTGATTTGGTCTATTTTTGAGGTTGGCGGAAAATGCACCCTGTCGGACACTGTGCGCACCGTTGAAGCCTCGTTTTGAGCGGTAGAGGTCCAAAATTGATATATGTTGGTCTTGAAAGGTATCCCGAGGGCACCAGGTCATGATGACAAAGGGAAAAGGGATTGCAGTCGAGGGATGGTGGTGGTGAGGCAAAGATCCTGATGACGTCACACCGCCAACTAGGTTGTGACACTTGCAAATTTTAGACAAAGCAGCGGTGTCCTTCAAAACATAGAGAAAAATTCACCTGGTGCCCTCGGGATACCTTTCAAGACCAACATATATCAATTTTGGACCTCTACCGCTCAAAACGAGGCTTCAACGGTGCGCACAGTGTCCGACAGGGTGCATTTTCCGCCAACCTCAAAAATAGACCAAATCACACCGAGACTGAGTTCATGCCCTGTGGATACTCAATGCAAGGCCAACAAACTAAGATTCATCATCATTGAGTCAGTATTTAGAGAGCTACGGCTGTTCTGTGCTACGGTACAAAAATCGACAAAATCCCGAGAAAACGCGTCGCGCCCTATGTACCGCAAACAGCTGTAACGTCGGTGGCCACCCACTGACGAGTCCCTCGCCCCGGGTAAGTACATTCCAATCAAACGTTCAGAGCTTCGCGGACGGCCCCGAGACGTGAATGACTCTGGAAAAGGTATCACATACATGAGTAAAGGTAAATTCCCAGATGACTCAAAACGCACAGCTTCCCCGTGTTTCCACCATTGAAGAGCATCGGAAGAGCTTTTGGCGCGTTCTCAAGGCCTTCTACGATGTGGAACTTGCGTTTAAGGGAGCCGTCGGCCAACCAGCCAGCGATTACTTCCCTTGCAGCAGCGTATTGAGGTGCGTAATCCAGGCTGCGCGCGCGAGTCAACAATCAAGCTGGAAGTACAAAAAAAATGGTTACATGATCAATCCTTGGAGTTTTGCGCGTTGAGTGATGATGTTCATATATGACGTGAGGCCCTTAGGCTTTGCATTGTCTGAAAAATGGGTACATCAATGAGATGTTTGCTATGAATGCAACAAAGTCATACTGTAATCCGAAATAGCACCTGAGCGAGCAACATGAGCAGACGATATGCATTCGTATACGAATAACATACCACAAAGTACAATTCTAGCATGCTGCTTCAGCCGAGTCAAGGCGAAGTTCAAGATATCACCCCCGACATTGTCGAAGAATACATCGAGGTAATCCACGGCATCGACAAATTCTTTTTGGAATGTGGGGCTCTTGTAGTTGAGCGCCTTGTCGACGCCAAGCTCCTTTTCAAGCCATTGGCATTTTTCGTCCGTTCCAGCAATGGCGATCACCTTCGCGCCTTGTCGCTTTCCGATTTGGCAAGCGATGGAACCGACAGCGCCAGCTGCGCCTGAGACGACCATTATCTCGCCTGGCTTTACCTTGGCGATGTCATCGAGACCCTGATCCGAGCTTGGTCATTAGATGCTGAAATTGGAACAAAAGCAGGATATGCGCACAAAGTAAGCGGTCAAGCCTGATGATCAGATCGTGTTATTCTGGTCCTCGATTGCAAATCACTTATTTATACACGAACCTGTGTATCCGAGAGGACCCAGAAAATCCAGCGCTTGTGCACCAGGCGGTAAACTTTCGCGTTCAAGGAGTCCATGAGTACTAATCATGATGCAACTTTGTTCAAGACTCACTGAATCGGTGTGACATCCTTCTCGTTAAGCACCGCATACTCGGCCCAGCCTATTGACCATGTCTCAGCTTCAACCAATAAATAGAGACATGGAGACTTACCAGGTACACAGGCAACAAGCTGCCCGGACGGCAGTTTAGAGCCCTCGCCCGCCTCCACGACGGTCGCGAGACCAGCAGCGCGCATGGTCTCTCCGATTTGCACTGGTGGTAGATACCCTCGCTTGTCGTTCAACCAAGCACGCATGGATGGATCAGTGGAAAGCCATGTCGTCTTTACGAGCACCTGGCCAGTCGCAGGCTTCAAGTCGAATGGAACACTTTCCTGCCGAAATGTGTTGGCGTCGATGTCGCTCACGGGTCTCTCATTGAGGACGATGCGAGTGTAGTGAGATGGGCTCATGCTGAATCTTTGAGATGATGTGTGTGATGAGGTGGTCGTGGTCTTATAAGAGCTGCTCCCGGCACAGCGTGTCGACGAAAACCGGTACAACAATTGTTTGGCAGTTGGGATCTCGCGGGACAGTTTCCGCCGGGTACTAGTATGATGGCGGTGCCGAAGGTAATCACGAGATTGGGGGTTACTCACAGAAAAACGGAGGAAAACACTTAAGAAAGTGATCTTGTATGATGCTCGGAATTGAGATATTAGTGACTGTACATCGTATTACCCTACCGAAGTAGCTTGTACCAGGACCCCTGACAACCACCTGAGATGTTCGTGTCCGGAGGCGGTCGTCGACGCCGGGACAGCAGGTCCTCTACTGGTCCGGTTCACGCCGGAAATGGGATCGGACCTCAGTCAGCAGGTCGTTTCACGCCGGAATCGGGCCTCGAACCTCTAAAAATCGCAAAAAATTCCGGAAAAATAGAAATATGTTCTATGGCATGTCTTTGAGCACAATAAAAGCTTGAGCATTGTAATAAAAGTAAGAAACTCGTAAGGAGAGTCAACAGCATTCGAAAAAGCATGATAATGTGAATTACAAGGCCATGTCAATCATCCTCATCATCCAAGACCTCTTCGACATTCCGTTTGCGGCCAACAATCACCTTGATTGCACTTCGAAGGTCCTTTTCCCTGCCTGTGAGTGCTTCCAGATAGTGGCTATCCCCAACCGCGAGTGCTATAGAAGCACCTTGAATCTGAATAGGTTAAGTTAGCATGATAAGGAATGTATGTGACGGCAGCAAAGCATGGAACGTCACAGCGTGTGGCGTCAATGGAGACGTAGCAGGGACAATGCGGAAATACTTAGTAGTGTGCCGAGTTCCTGCTAACATTGGCTCGTATATCTCAGCTGCGACATTCGATATAGCAGAGATCAATGTGGCTTCATCTGCCCAGCTGTGGACCCTCTGGGTCGACGCTAGGGTTCCGTGAGTAATTCACGGACAGTTGTTAACAAATGTTAATAACATTTGCCTCTCCGAGGAATTTCTAACATGAGTTAATAACAGATTAATAACAATTGTATATAAAGTGTTATTAACATGTTAAAAACCGATTTATTTACATGTTAATAAAGAAAGTGGTGTTAATAACAAGAAGTCACCAGCTCCAGTCAATCTCGGAGCTGGGAATGGAAGGGGGAGCTTCAGGGGGGGGTGGGGGGCTCGTGGCAGTGTACCTAGGAGTATCAGATAGCAGATCTGCGAAGGCCTCCTCACGGATTGCGAACTCCTGCACGATATTGAGTGCAGAAGCCCGGCACGGGGGTCAACTCTGTCGGCCATCCGTGTCGTCGTCCGAGTCGTCCAAGTCGTCGTCAGAATCGGAGCCGTCCAAGGTGAAGGTGGCAGTGTCCACCATGTCAGCGGTGCCCTCGGGTGATGAACGAGAGACGGCAGCCTTGAAATTGTCTTCAAGATTGCGGAACTTGATGGTCGGGCGCTTTTTTGGCACTTTGTCTTCGGTCTATAGAACAGATGAGCCGCAGCATGGGAAAGAGAGGGATGTACATACCGCATGGGTGCCATAGGAGGTATTCCCAATAGCAGGTGATGCAGTTCCGCGAGAACAGTCTCAAAGCTGACGTCGTTTGACTCGGTGGACATGGCGCGAGCGGGGGGAATGGGTAACGGAATGTCCAGAGCGGGAACCGATGCAGTCCGAGACTCTGCACTCCCGGACAAAATTATTATTTTGCAGGGAAGACATAATTGTACAGCCACAACCTTCAATATTTCCACCTGGCCCTTGCCCAAATATGTACATTTCAATGTAAATTCAAATGCTGATCATTATATACAATTTTGAACATTATTAACATTATTAACATCGACATTGTGCCCCCCTGGAGGGGGCCTGTTAATAACAGTGTTAATAACAATGTTAATAACATAAGTTATTAACATGTTAGCAATTCAGGGATTACTCACGGAACCCTAGTCGACGCCGGATAAGCATCGGACCTCCTAGCAATGGAGGGCTTCACGCCGGGCAAAAGATCGAACATGATCGTCCAAATGTGCCGTTCGACGCCGGAAAAGCCCTCGGAGCTCGGCGCTGACGCGCCGGTTTTACGCCGGATCCAGGTATTAACATCCCAGGTGGTTTTCAGGGGTCCTCTTGTACCTCAAATTCAAAGCTGAAGGTGGGGAAGATGAGTCAAAATTGGTGCCTGATGTCGACGAGGCCGAAGGCTGTAAGTACATCGTGATCAAGATGATCAAGTGCATGTTGTTCTGTGTCACGTGCACTGCCGCTCAAGATGAATGGCGGCTACTGTCATTGGTCTGTATCTCCATTTGTCTCCGGCGCCGCTATAACTTACAACAGGACGATGATGGCAACATCTGGCAACATCTAGTCTCGAAGGGCTCAAGGCAGACATAAAATCCATGGCCCTCCTTCCGGTACTTGAATTTTCCAACACAGTATGTGGACTTGATTGTTGCAAGCCATCCGCCAGCAGCAAGGTGCGTTCAGGCTCTAACTTCATAGAACGCTACTAGAACGCAAGTGTTGATGAGCACCGGGCCCAGCTAAAAGCCTGGATGCCTGGTCGTATACAGGCAGAACTCGCCAAGATCCGCTGTGACCACAGCGTTTATGCTTCGAGGATTAGCCCTCTCATGATGATCATAAACCTTTCGATCTTGCATCAACACGCTATCGTTACCGTCGATCACGGTAAGATCGTTTCGGGGGCCTAATCACTCGTCGCTACAAGTTGGAGTGCAAGGCCGGAAGCCGAAGCGGTTCACGATCACTCGCAATGAGTCCTGTCTAACGAGAATATGTATGGGCCACGAGGCTCCTCCACCTGTCCTGAACTTTGCGCTTGCACCCTTCCAATCACGATTCATATCATGATACATCTTCACGCTTGGACTTGCGGCACGACTGTCATTGTCTGTGGGGTTCTCTCTTCGAAGAGCACCGGATTGCCAGCAAACGCATCAACTAGAAAAGCACAGATGTAGGCAGATGTATGGGTCGACCATATCTTCATGCTTTAATGATTGATCTCTTTGCTAGAGCTTGACAGACATCGTATACATTGAGTTGTCCAGCAGGATCTGGCAGAATAATTATCCGTTCAGCCTGTCGTTCAACATTGCGCTATCAAGACGCGTAATCTGTCATCTCATCATCGCTGCTATAGGTCTGAGCATATCCAACTGTCACCATAGCGAAGGCTTATGCATGCATCACAAGGTCAAGGACTTTGTCATGAGTCTATTCCACGAACGGGAGATTACAGGAGATTGACAGCGGAACTAGATGATGCCGCGGTTCATGATGAACTCTCGAAGTACGCGCGCCGCGACAAGGTTTCATTTTGGACTTTGAGGAATTTTCTCATGCTTCGTGTCTAAGCACGCGCAATTGCTGTTGTCGAAGTCGAATAGCCTCAATGGAGTTCTTGACCCCGGTACGTCGTCTCAGTAGCGCATCAAGCCCATAAAACCTTAGAACAGAACGATTGTCTTATGTTTAGGTCAGCATCTGGAGACTGATAGAACCCCTACAGCACTCTTAGGTTAGCACATCGCAAGCTTCGAATTCTCACCCCTTGTCTTCTCCCAAGTCGGCACATCATCTCGATTGAGTATGTGACTTCGTGGCATCGTACGTGAATGTGATCCGCTCTATCTTCACCCAACATCATGTTCATCAGCTGTGCATCCTTCTCGAGCCGCCTCCAAGCCGTCGCTCGAAGCAGTGGATCGATGTTCTCATAAGGGAGGGCACGCTCGCCCCATGCGTAGATTGATGGCCCCATCGAGTGAGAACGCTCCACTTCGGGCCTTCATCAGTGCTCTCAGATCAGAGCGGGATGTCAGCCCTGATCCAGGCCCAGTGAAAGTCGAGAAAAAGTGTGCCATATATCATCGTGCAATCTGCTCTTCATATGGCTCCCAGTCCCGTCTCATCCCTGCATTCCTCCTCACTACTAGCCCTTCTCGCGTAGGTGCCCTCCGGACTTCGACTCATGGCAGACCAAATGCCCGATCTACGTAGCACGTTCGGTATGTCCTATGATTGTTCTGCTGCGTCGAAAGATGTATTTGAATTGTACATTTTTGCTTTTTAGGGGCGGCATACATCGGTGCAATGGTCACTCTCGCACTGTATGGATTAACCACGCTACAGGCAAGTATTCGACCGCCCCCGGAGCATGCGCGATAGGCACTGACGTCCCAAATAGACGTACATGTACTATCTTTATTATCCGAAGGACCGTGTATTTCTAAAGGGATTGGTACGAATCATCTTCCTCGATTTCCCCGAGATGATATTGACTTCTACAGGTTCTATTTGTATGGTTGGTCCAAGTTCTGGTGTCAAACCATATCTATGCTACAATTTGTTGGCTGTCTAGGGTCATCGACACTGTGCACATCGTCCTCGGTAAGTAGCACTGCCACCTGTTCGCAACGACCTGTTCGTTTCAATTTTTGATGCTGTTCCGACAGTATGCCATGCTATGTATTATTATCTAGTAAGCTTTGATAATCAGAGAGAGAGAGAATGAAGCCACCAACGCTGTCGTCTCCTCTGCTCAATGCAGGTCACTAACTATGGTATCCCGGAAACGTTACTGGATGGTGTTTGGTATGGTCTCATTGTACTACAGATGCTATACCATCGCTAATTTACCTTTCTGCACAACAAGGTCTTTGTTCGTACGTCTTCGCACTCAATGTCGATCTCAAAGTTGTTTGACCGCCCGAATCAATAGGTGTCCATCGCAATCAATGTGCGTTTCAGCAGCCCTAAATATCCTGTTCAATAACAAGTGTTTGGGTATTTCAGCTCCTTATTGCCATCATTGTCCAAGTGTAAGTCAGGGAAGCTATGCTATCCAATAGTCTTAAGTCTCATGCCCTTCAGATACTTTGCGCTTCGGATATTTCGTCGTACGTAGTCTGTGCTTCACTCAACTGAGTCACAACATATTGCTAAGACTTTGACAGTGAGCGGTCAGAAGATCCGTTGGTGGTTGACTGGCTTCATTGTGGGTGACTCGAGGATTCGACTTGATATGACGCTGATTTCTATTCTTACGCAGTTGGTTCTTGTGTTCGCCCATTTTGGTGAGCTTCCACGTTGTGGTGCTCGGCAGTGAAAGTTATCCTGATCGCTACAAATTCTTAGCGCTAGGGATGGGTAAGAATTCATCTATCCCTCCCATCGATTCCTAATGCTCTGCTTATCCGTTGTATACGCCTCTTCTAGAAACTGTAGTGTTAATGTGAGTTCAGCATGTTCACCTGCTGTCTTTCGAACTCAGCGTTTCATGACAGATTCATCAAGAAGGAGCTTGCAAAGCTCGACGAGATCACTGTGAGTCTCGCCTCGTCGCCTGCCGTATCGCTGTTTGACGCATCGTCCACTATCACGTATAGCTTATCGCTGCGATGCCCTTCGCTTTATTCGCGGTGCTGTCAGACGTTGCCATTGCTGCTTCTCTGTGTGTACTTCTCAATGGGCAAAAGACAACTTTCAAGAGGTATGGTGTTCACAATGCAGGCTCGTCTATGGAAGTACTCATCCGCGCACGTATAGGACAAAAGCACTTGTTAACACGCTGATAGTTTATGCAATCAATAGATGCTTGCTCACCTCGTGCGTAGCTTTTCGTGAATGCAGTAGAGCTGTTTAACAAGCCTCGACGTGTATCAGGATTGTCGCCGTTGTAGAGGTCATCGCCGTAAGTATCTCTATTCTCTCCAATGCGTGATCGCTGACTGGCCCTCGACCAGTTCGCGACAAGTCCAAGAAGTCTTTGGTTCGTCGCGATTGATTTCGTCATCGGAAAGCGTCAGTTCCTGCTGCAATCCCGTTCAGAACCTTGTTGCTCACACATTATGCATGCTTTCAGTCTACGCGAATTCGTTCCTCGCTACCCTCAACGCTCGACATTCCATACGACAGGGCTTGTCAGTCGGCAATTCTTCCAGCGAAGGCATCAATTCCATAAGAGTAGAGAATCTGCGCTTCGCCCACGGCACGGCGGTACGCAGCAGCAGGGAGGTTCGAGTCCTAGGGACCGCCGGAGGCGGTATAGCACACGGTGAATGTTCCGCGACCGACGTGGACATCATGGAAATGGAATCGGGGTCGAGGGGAAAGGATTTCAAGAGAAAGGAGACGGTGAGTGTGCCTTGAGGCTGTTGAAAGTCCGAGATGATGGAACTCACTGCTTCGTGCGACAGCCTTTGACCGCCTGACTCGTGCTACTTTGACTTGCGCTCTTCACTCGCTGAATGTTCACGAATCATACACGACATGAATGCGTTGCTGCTGGTTAACAGCTTTGGATAGTTGTAGTCTCACTGTCTGCTCTTAATATCACATATTATCACGCACTGGGCCTTACGCTATGCAGATACCCACGGATGGACACCTAAGTACTCAAGTACTCAAGACGGAGGTTGCTCATCTGCATCAACGATCAGAATCAGATGGTCACATAAAACTTTAAGTTTGGCTCCTTCATGAACGGACGCGCCCCTTGGTCTTGATGCAGAACATACCATAAGGAGTTTTGCGTGGGTTGCCTGAACGAGCCTTGGGGGCCGTGACGCTCCGTGTAGACGTTCAGTTGGTCGTCGACATCTCATTCCCATAGTCCCAGGTGAGCCATTCACACTCTTGCGCCGGAGAATTCGACCTGATTCGATGTTGTCGTCGACGTTTTCTTGGACACGTGTTTCACGCTGTGATGGTCAACGGCTGCCGCTGACTTTCCCATCTTCAGGAGCGCAGCATGTCTCGTTCATCCGTGTTTGCCACAATAATTGCTGTATTAGTGCGTGCACGCTGCATCCCAAAGTACTTTGTGATCGATCGAGACTAAGACACTCTGCGTTGAAGGCGTTTTTCGCATGGCGGAACGGCCGTGCGTGGCGAGCCTTCATCATCTCGACGCCTGATTTCCCCGTGGGATACTACGCTGACGGAGACCACACCACGCAATGTGAAGTCATACGAGACGAACCAGGGAACAATCTCAAGTTCTGTGAAGACGCTACATTCTGGGACCGAGTGGACAACGCGGACGGGCTGCAGGACAGGATCCTTCTGATGAGCTGCGACCCTGGGCGGAGGGAATGGAACACCGTCATGGGACCCCTGCATAACCCTGTCCCCGCTGGAGCGCTGTGGGTGTACCGCACCCGCGATGCAACTGGCAGGCCTCAACGTGTCGTGTTCGAAAAATACCCACAGGGACACGACTTCCACCCCCTAGGCATCGAAGTCTACCCTTCCTATCCAGGGAAGGCGTCTAACCTGTTCGTCGTCAATCACGCGCGCCAGGAGACGACCATCGAGCAGTTCACCATGCAATGGGACACGCCCACCCGCGCGACGTGGGTCCGCACGCTCTCCTCCCCGTACTTCGTCTCCCCGAACGCACTGGCACTCACCTCGCCCAACTCGTTCTACGTGACCAACGACCACCTGCTCACGCGCCGCCTTCCCTCCGTCCTCGGTCAGACCCTCCCTCTCGCAGAAACGCTCCTCGGGCTCCCCCTCGGCTGGCTCGCGCACGTCACAGTGAGCGACCCCGCCACCGGAGAAACCCCCACGATCACGCACTCGCTCGCACGCCTCGGGATCCCGTTCGCCAACGGCGTCTCCATCTCCCCAGACGGCGCATCCGTCGCCGTCGCCTCCACCTCCCTCGGCGAAGTCCTCTTCTACACCCGCAACGCCTCGAGCAACGCCCTCGCCCCCTCCGCGCGCGTCCCCATGCCCTTCACCCCAGACAACGTCGCGTTCGACGATGCAGGCGCTCTCATCGTCGCCGGGCACCCGCACTTCCCTGCGCTCACCGCCGTCGCCCGCGGCGTCCCCGGCGCGCGCGCGCCGAGCTGGGCGATGGCCTGACGCCCCGCCCGCAGGGGCACGGAGGCGCAGTCCTGCCAGATGCGTACGACACGCGGGCCCCGGTCCCCGCGGCGCGCAAGGCGCCGCCCGCGCGCAGCCACGAGGCGCAGACGCTGTACCAGAGCAACGGCACGGCGTTCTCGTCGTCCTCGACTGCGCTGAGAGACGCGACGACGGGCACGCTGTACGTCGCCGGGCTGTACGAGGAGGGCTTCCTCGTGTGCGCGCCTGACAAGGCGAGCCGGGGTGCGCGCGCGCGAGGTTAAGTTATGCGTTTAAGATATGTGGTTCGCGGTCCAAGATAGATTCTGTGTTCGGGTGTTGTGAAGATAGACGGCGGGATAATGTGATGAGCATCGAGTACATCTGATCGGCTCCTACACGAGAGATTCCGCGCAGGCGACTCGATGAACATGGAGCAGTTAGCTAGGCCCACCAAGAGAGTACCCCTGCAGTACCCCTGCATGTCTCCAAGGGATTCCAAACAGAATCAATGCGTGTAAAATATGTATAGACTCAACTGAAGCACATCCTCGACCATCGCCGTGGCATGCAGCGCTCGAAAGTCCTTCATCCCTCCTATAACATTGTGACCACGACGCTAGTCCAGGCCCTCGCCTGCCTGCATCCGAATCGAAGCCCGAAGGAGCCGAATAGGGTGCAAGATACCTGCATGTCTGTCCTACTGGGCGGTAAGACACCTTGGCGGCCATTCGTCGATGAGAGTCCGGTATGATTTTGGCGGTCGTTGGACCAGCAATGGTCGATAGATTGGCAGGAGCTGCAGGGCGGTGGGAGGTGTCGAACCATGCGCATCCAAGGAGCGACAAAAACGTGGCACAACAGTGTCATGAGATCTTTCGAGACCGCGCTGACAAGACGACAGCTTTCCTCGATCTCTCCTGCAGCCTCTGGACCATAGCAGTAGCTCACGAAAAGCGCAGGCAAATAATCCGTTTACGCATTGCAAACATATGTATATATCTCGGCTGATACCCTAGGTACAAATCATGAATCGGAAGGCAAACGACATCCACAAAAAGCAGGTAGGGCGGCGGGCAGAGCGGGGCTCGGGCGGAAAAAACAGGACGCAAACGGCCGGAATCGACTAGCTAAAAACACACGATAATAAAACGAGAGGGGAAAAAACGGAGTGTATAGATACGTAGGTAAGGGTGGGTAGGTGTCGCCAAACTGCAGTGGCCATACGTACAGTGAGTGGCGTGACTTCCGCCCGGGGAGGAGTGTACAGGATAGTCATGGCACCGGACAAAGTAGGAGGATAGGAAATAAGATGAGCGTTGGCGCGCAGGAATTGGGCGTTCAGAACCAGGGGATGTACGTCCTATTAGATCAGAGTCAGCGCATACACGGACGACGACGATAAAGCTGCTCACATGGCCCCGACCGCGGCCGCGAACGCGGCGATGCCCCACGCAAACGACTTCCTCTCCGGGCCCATCTCTATCATCCGAACGCGCCTGTTCGTCGCGATCGGACGCGTCTCCGCCTCAGGCTCCTGCGGCTCCTTGAAATTGAACCGCAGTGGCTCTCCCTCTTCCCGTGCGCGCTTCGCCGAATCTTTGAGGGCGTCCGCAGGCTCCTGCGCCTGCGCCTGCTCCTGCGCATCTCCCCGCTCGGCCTGCTCCCTCTGCGCTTGCTCCCGCTGCGCCTTGAAGGACTCGATCATCTCCTTCTGCTCGGCGATATCCTGGCTGGCGTCCGGGCCCGGGATCTCTGGCACCTCGTCGTCCACGGCGGTCTCGTCCGATCCACCGGGCGTGGCGGGCTCGGGCTGGCGGACGATTTTGAGGGTCGACCTGGGCGTCTTGGGGGCCGTGGCGGGCCTTGGTACAGGCACAGGGGCCGGGCTCGCCGTCCGACCAGAGCGCCGGAGAGCGGGGGTGCCGGCGGCGGCGGCGGCGGCGCCCGCGTTGTTGGGGGTCGCCGTCTGGACCGCGACGGTCGGGGCGGTCTTGGCGGGCGTCGCGGCGGGGGTTTTGGGTGCGGGCGAGGCCTCCCGTCGGCGCTTGGCCGGGTTCGGGGTGACGACGGAGGGCGAGGGGGTGGGCAGCTGCTTCTGGGCGGGGGGCTTGTCGGCCTTGTCCGGGGTCTGCTGCTGGGCACGCGAGGACTTGCGGTACTCGGTGGACGGGTCGGGCTCGGCCTCGGTGAGGGGGAGGAGGACGGGGTGGAGGGAGTACGCGTCGGAGATGGAGAGGGCGACGGCGGGGCTGACCCAGGTGCCGGCGAAGCGGGCCTTGCCTGAGCGGTTGGTGCCGACGACGTCGTAGTTGGCCTTGACCCAGGCGGACTCGGCGCGCTCGGCGTCGTCGCTGGCGGTCGGGAAGGCGGCGCGGAACATGGTGGTGAGGCTGACTGCGCCGGTGTCGAGGCGGCGGAGGATGAATGCGTGGCCGGTGGGCTGTGGAGGGCGGAGATGGGGGGATCAGTGCGGGAGAGCGGGAGGAAGGGAGCGGGACGCACTGTCTGGACCTTCATGCGCGCGACCTGGAGGGGGGGCAGACGGGGGGTTAGGAATGGGTGGCGCGGGGGAGCAAGGAGAGGGGACTGACTATGGTGGATTGGCCATCTCTGATGATCTCCTGGAACTTGACGGACGGGACGTTGGAGGGCGTGACTGGGGGAGAGATCAGGATAACGCTCTCGTTGTGGGAGGACAAGGGGGGACGTACGAGATTTGACGAAGGGGTTTATGTGTTCGATGGGGAGAGCAGGGCGCGGTGCACCCGAGAGCGGGGCAAGGTACTGTGTGTGTGAAGGCATGGAATAGCAGGCAACTTTCGCGGTCGACTCGAGCTCTCAGCATCGCCAACCATGCCCCGGTGGCACGCCCCTCGTCGCTTTCGGGCGGAGCTTCAACCGAGGGCCACCTCGAACGACGTCTACGCTTGTTCTACGATACTACTTACGGGTACACTTCTACATCTATTGTGCTTTGCGTTCTCTTCACACACCCCGTCAGATCAGCTGGGGCCGCGCCACCAACGACTCCACCGTCCCCTTCATCCCTTCCCACCACGTGTGCTTCCCCCTCCGGTTCTTCATGTCCGCGTGCGCCACCATCTCCTGCACCGGCACCCACTGCACGCTCGAGCCCTGGATCGTGATCACCGCCGCAGACTCCCCGCTCGCGACCCTCGACTTCGCCGGCTGCCTCCGCAGCAGCTCGTGCTGCCTCTCGATGAACGCCATGCACTTCAGCGACAGCCGCACCGCCCGCGCCCGGTCCATCGGCGACGGGATCCCGCCCTGCAGCGTGTGCCCCAGCGACGCCTGCCGCGCGTCGAACAGCGCCCCGCCTTCCTCTTTGAAGATCTTCGTGATCACGTCCGTCGTGTAGATCGACGACGACGTCTCGTTCCTGACATGGGCGCCAGCATCGGTGAGACAAGACGCGGAGAGAGGCGACTGATCGATCGGCTCACCGCAGGACGACCCGCCCCTCGCTCTTGCCCTTGATGTCCAGGCTGTACCGCGTCTTCAAGAACTTGACGTCGTCGCGCAACGTGTCGAGCGTGATCCCCTGCTCAGGCGTGTAGACGATGCTGGCGCCCACCTCGTCGTGAGCGAAGGTCTCCCCACGGCGCAGCCAAATAAATAGACACGAACCGCCAGCGCACCCAGGGTCGCGATATACCCGCACTTCCCGCCCTGCGTCTCCACGACGAACACCCTATTCCGACTCGCCGACGCGCTCTGCTTGATCGCGTCGCACGCGTCCACGAGCGCGTTCAGGCTCGTGTCGCTCCCGAGGCTGAACTCCGTCATCGGCACGTTGTTCGAGATCGTCGCGGGCAGGTGCACCATCGGGATGTGGAACGCGGGGTAGTGCCTGCGCCCGTTCTCCAGGATCAGCAGCGCGCTAACGCCTCGAACCCGCCGATCATGAACAGCGCGTGCAGGTCGTGCTGCTGGAACTTGGCCGCCACCGCCCCGAGGTCGACGTCCGGCAGCGTCCGGTTCGTCCCCAGCTCCGACCCGCCGCGCGCCATCCAGCTGTCGACCCCGAGCCAGGACAGCTCGTGCAGGTTGTCGTCGAGCAGCCCGCGGAAGCCGTTGTTGATCGCGATGGGCGTGTGGCCCTGGCGCAGACAGTATCGTGCGGCTGTGCGCGTCGCTGCGTTCATGCCACCGGCGGGAGCTCCCATGCTACAGGACGTGTTTGTCGATGTAGAAATGTGATGTGATTGAATACTCACTGCATGATCGCGACGCGCATCCTCTGAGAGAAGCATTCAACCGGTCAGTAAACGGCATCAGCTGCAAGACCAAATTTTTGGGCAGAAAATGTTCTGGCCCAAATGAAGTAGAATATGTCCAACGCTGGCCCAACCCAGATAGATTCTGTCCTCTCGGGCCGGCGCGCGGCTTCCAGTGAGAATAAAGGCATACCTGCTCGGCGGGCAACTGGTTGGTATCCAACACAGACGTCGTATGAAAGCCTTCCAGGCTCTCGCGGAACTCGGGATCGCGGAGCGACATGGCCTTCTCGAAATCTTTTTCCGTGATCGCCTGAGTCACGGCGCGCGTCTGTACACAAAGGGCGGACGTTTGGGCATAAGTAGCCAAATACGGAGCGAAACGAGGGAGAGAGGGCACCATCGCGACCGCTTCCATCAGGGGGACTCGATGGATCTTGTTCTCGCGCACGCCGATCATGTATGAGGGCGTTTGCGGCGTGGCCTCGAGGAGGGCGTCGACCGCGTCCAGGCCTTGGAGCGTGGGCTGGGCGTCGGGGAGAGACGCTACTGAGCGATGTTGCATCACACGGCGCGCGAAAGTCATACCATTATGCGATCAAAGGCGCACGGGCGGCCGCCCCTCTGGGTGTGCCCGAGCGTCGTGACGCGCGTGTCCAGGCCGAGGCGGTCGGCGAGCACGTTCTTGACGTACTCGGCGTGGATGGGCTTGAGCTGGGCGTCCTGCGCGCCCTCGGCGACGATCACGATCGTCTTGCGCTTGCCCACCTCGCGGTGCTGCGATCGGGCCGGCAGATGGGGTCATGTCAGGGCCTTCGGAGGAGAGAGAGGGAATGAGCACTGACGCGGTGGATCGCTGCGCACATCTCGTCCTCCCACGGGTCGGCCTTGGGCGGGCGCTCGGGGATGAAGATGAAGTCGGCGCCGGAGCTAGAGCGGGATTAAATTAAGAACGAGGCGAGATGCGGCGCGACGAGAGCGAGCGCGAGCGACGGCGTACCTGACGCCCGCGAGCAGAGCGAGCCACCCGCAGTGCGGCCCATGACCTCGAGCACGAAGGCGCGCGAGTGGGAGATGGCGGTCGAGTTGATGTTGTCATGGCCTCGCAGATGCGGTGGAGCGCGGTGGGCGCCGATGGTCATGTCCGTCAGCGACATGTCGTTGTCGATGGACCCGACCAGGCCGACGATCTTGAGATGCCCGTGTCGCTGGACCTGCTCGTCCGTGATGCGTCCTGTGGGCGGCGGCGAAGACGGGGGATGGGTGAGCGAAAAAGGGCTCCTCTGGGGAGGAGGCAACGGGGCGGACCGTCTGCACGCAGTTTTTCGACGAGCGTGGGCCACTCTGATCTGAAGACGTCTGCGCCGGTGAGGGATCCGTCTCCGCCGCATACAACGAGGGCGTCGATCCCCTCGATGATCAAATTGTGCGCGGCGGTCAGACGCCCCTCGGGGGTCCTGAAAGCTGCCGACCGCGCAGTACCGATTAAAGTGCCGCCCTTGACCGAGTTAGCAGGTCAATCAAACATCTGGACAGCACCAAACTGCCCGCTCACCTCCGCAAACCAGCCTCGCACGTCGTCCCACCCGACGCGGACGATGTATCGACCCTTGAGCGAGCGTCCGCCGGGATGATCGCCCGTGCCATCGCGCAAGAGCTCGCCGTCGCCAAAGCGGAGGTTCTGGATGAAATCGGGATCGTGGACCTCGACGGACTGCGTCGGGGTCAAGTCAGGGGAGCTCGGGGCCTCCGCCTCCGAATTTCCTCGAACGAGGCCTTCGTATCCTTCGCGGACGATCCACGTCTCGCACCCCCTTGCGAAAGGCGGGCGGCATCAGCGCGAAGTGCAGGACGGAGTGGGAGATAGGACGGACTTGAGGATGCCCGCTTTGACCACGGCCCGGACGACAGCGTTCATGCCGGCGCTGTCGCCGCCGGAGGTGAGGACGGCGAGCTTCATTCTGTGTTTTTGTGATCGTCCTTTGGCGTTGTGGAGATGTGGTGGTGGTCAGGAGAAAGGGGAGTCGTCGCCGAGATAGGACAGGGATGTGAGCTAAGGGCCTGGGGCGCTGGTCAGGACTCTTCGGGAGCGACTCGGCCAGGACGCGGCGAGGAGAATTGACGCGTCGGGCGGAAAACGTGACGTCTGGGACAACGTCTATGGCTCAGCCTCCGCCCAGTCCTCTCGGCATCTCTCTCCCTCGCAACATGGTTCACCACAGAATAAACACCAATGAACCAAACCCCAACCCCCACGTCAACTTCATCACCGCGCTCCCCATGCCCCAGCCGGAAGACCAAGAGCGCGCGCGCCAGCTCTTGCGCGCCCTGGCGGCACAGGTCAAGCCCGTCATGAAGACCCATGGATTCGTCGTGAACAGCCTCGAAGAGGTGGGTGTTCTCCCCCTAGAGCGTGGCGCGCCATACGAGCGTCAATCAGTACGAGCACAACAGCGTGTTTGCGGGAAGGAACTGGGAATCCGGGGAGGTCGTCGGTACGTCCGTTCATTGCCAACCGCGCTCATGCCGGCACAGACGATCTGCACACGGACAGAATTAGTCCTCCGTCGCCCAGATAGCACTTTCCAGCCGACACCGTGGCTGATGAGCACCTTGTGCCACGAGGTACGCTACTACACACCGCTTCATCTCAGACTTTAGCCGACGCTCGAACCCAGCTAGCCCATATCAAAGTGATTTTCAACCTCTCAACGTGCATGCTTCCATAGCTAATACAAAGTCCACCAAGCACATGAACCACGGCCCCGCCTTCCAGGCGCTCTGGTCTCGATTAAGAACGGAGGTCAGAGCGCTGCAACAAAAAGGGTATTACGGAGACGGTAGTTCAGAAACCATCGGCCACACCCTGACCGTGTCGTTCTTAATCATTGCGTGCGCCACAGGATACTGGTCCTCCGGGACCAGACTCGCAGACGCGGCGCGGGTGCAAGGGGACGGCCTCGAAGCGGGCGATCTCCCAGAATACATGGTATCTAAGCCCCTCGCCCTTCCCGGCGGTCTCGCCCTATTTCTGAGCGTTTTGCAAATTTGGCGCGAATAGTGCGGTGGAGCGCAGAGCCGTGCGCGCCCTACCTCGCGCCGGCGCCGTCGGCATGCAGCCGCGCCCGGACCCTCGACCCACACGGGGGCACAGACGGCCAGGAAGCGCAAGGCAGGGACGCGCGTCACCGCCGCGGGCGCCTTCGCGGGTGGCGGACGCGCGCTGAATGCGGATATCGAAAACGAGGAGGACAAAAAGGCAGGTGCAGGATTCAGGAAGCAGGCGACGAGGTCCGTGCTGGGGTTCGGCACGCGCAGATTGTTTCTGAAACGCTGACGGGCCGACAGCAAGCGTGCACGAGCCGAACGCGCGCTCGCAGCGGAGCGACGGATGCAGGCTCTGAAAGGACACGGCAAGTCGGTCACGACCATTCCGAGGGTGTCTCACCTCATAGCCATCCTCCAATCAGAATCTCCTCCCCCCGAACTGAAAGGAGACCCTGAGGGATCAGACAGCGAATCAGACGACACCGATGAGTTACGTGAAACAGACCAGGACCGTCGCCGTACCATGCTAGACTCGATGGAAAGTTCCGATCTCGATGGGCTCAAATCAGGGACTCTGAAAGACTATTGGCGCGACTTCATACTTCCCAAATCGACCAAGCCACGCACGGGTCCTCCTCCAGCCGAAGCCCAAGCCGAAGCCAACCCGAAAAGCAAGCCAACAGCGACGGCTGGCCCGTCCTCTCGCCCCGACCCGGACACGCGACAAAGCACGCCAGGCGAATCATCCGCCGCGCGAGCGAGGCCGGGCGCCGCTGCTGCCAAAAAGAGACGGGGGATCGGGAGCATTGTGCTAGACGAGGTAGAATACAGGAAGAAAGAATCGCTGGGCCTCGCGACCACGGGGAACACAAGGACGCTCGGCAGTGTGCCACACAGCCCTCCCTCGCGCAGCGGTGTGGATACCGGCCGCGCGGAATCAAATTCGGGTGCAGTCAATGGCAGTCGCGAGCATAGCGCCGAGTCCAGTCGTGCATGGTCTTGCCTTGTGTGTACACTGTGGGTACAATATCGCGGCGCCACCCTTGAATCTTACTCTGATCCAATTTCGCCAGTGACAATGAGCCCGAACACCTCGCATGCTCTGCTTGTGGGACACCTAAAGGGGGACATCACTGGGAAGGCGATTACGCATGAGAGTACGCAGGCTGGCAGTGAGAAGTGGGTGTAGCTATTGTAATTTTATCACACATTAGATCGACGTGTGTCGGTTTCATCGGCCACGCATGAATAGAAGACACAAGTGATATCATTCAGAATCAGATTCACCATACATGGTATTACAACAACACCTAGCTCGACTTCTCTATATCTAGGCTAGCGCCTCGGTGGCACTGCATAGATCACGACAATATTCAGTTGTACAACGGGTCCGAGGAAGCGACCCAGAGCCCAGGATAACTACCCCAGACGATCTTCAAAACTTCCAGCACCTGGTGATCCGTCCAATGAGCATGAAGCGCGAGCATCAAATGGACGAGGATCGCTCACAGGACATCATAGTTCTCCTCGATGAGATGCTCCCCGCCGCCAAACGCGACGTGGCAGCCACCCTAGACGCAGAAATGACGGGTGTCGTCAGCTCGAGCCACTCCGCGATCAAACGCATGCGGCTCACCAGATGGGCCCCGGCCTTGCCTGGCACCTGCACGCCCTCGACGGTCCCGACGGCGTGATAGAGCTTCGCGCCGTTCTCCTCGTACCCGCCCTCGACGGGCCGCCTGCCCTGCGGGAGCTGCCCGTGCGACGCACGCACCCACTCCATCGTCTCGGGCATGAACGGGAGCAGGTCGTACCGCCCGCGGTGCTCGTGCTCGCCCCCGCCGTACGGGACGCGGCACGGGGGCTGCAGGCGCGCGGCGATCTTGCACGGGTGCACGGAGGTCTGGAAGATAGCAGAGCCGAGGAACACGGGGGACGTGCCGTCCGCGTCGAAGAACGGCGGGTAGCGCGTGAGCTGCACGTCGGGGAACGCGGCGTCTGCGGTGAGGGGAATGCGGTAGCCGGACGACGGGAAGGTCGAGGACTGGGGCTGGGGTTGGGGGTGGGGCATGTACGGAGGGGGATGGTCCCCCTTGCCGTCGAGGACGTGGGTGGGGTTGGGCATGGAGATGTGGCCGGAGCCGTGAGTCTGCTCATCAGCCCCGTCCAGGTGCATCTTATCTTTTTTGCTCTTCTTTTCCTTCTTCCACTTCTTCGAGTCACCGTCCGACGAAGACGAGGACGAGGAGGACGAGCAAGAGCTGCGACGGCGGTGAGAGCCCATGATGGCGATGAGAGAGATGGAACAAACCTGATACTGTGGCTTGCTAGGACGGCTGTCCTCGGGTTAGGCACCGCGCGCTCCGAATTTGGCAGGTCTTCAAGAACAGACACGAAATGAAACTCCGGTACAACAGGGACAATAGCATTTCATAAAAAAATTCAGCACGAATCACCCGACATATAACCACGACCTGTTCCATTCACGCTACTTAAGAGCATTCACACACAAGTGCTGCACATCAAAGCAGTGCCACCATCATCGTGTCCTCCCCACGTTCCCGAACACTGCCTAACCCGTTTCAGCTCATCTTCTCCGCATGCCTCGTCTTCCGCTCCTTCGCGGGGGGAGGAGGCAACTCGAACGTCTGCCATGCATCCGAATTCGGTGGAGGCAGGTCCAAGGCTAGCTGCCGCGCCTTGGGAATACCGCGGGCGCCTGAACGTGTCAGTGGCGAAGTAGGGGACACGGGTGGCGATGGCAACACAGGCGCTGATGCCGGCACTTTCTCCTCGGGCTGTATTGAAAGAGACTCCATCGGGCGTGAGATCGAGCTGCAGAGGATGACAGCGGTGTCGTTAGCACGTGCGTGGACCCATAGACAGAATTGTACGTACTGCATCTCGTCTCGCCGCATGTCGACCCAATCTTTACAGTTTTCTTTAAATTTCATCAAGATGTCCCCGAAGTCGTTGTAGAACTGAGTCACAGCGCGCGCGATGAGCCGACATGCGTGTAACAGGGGACAAGAAGGCGTACCTTGAGGCCCTCATCCAGATGTCGGGTAATTTCTTTGTATTTGTGATACGCGAGATCCAACGACTGCAGGGCGTGCTCTCGCTCCCTGACAGACGGATCATCTCGCCGGGACAGCAAAAATGACTCGTTCCGAGTCTGAACAAAGAGCATCAGCCGGGCACGTTCGTCTCGGCCAAGCCCCGAGAGACCGAGGCCAGATCACGCTCGCTGGGCTCACCTTGACCGACTCGAGAACTTCTTCCTGCTTCACGGCACCGGCCTCGATGTCATTACGGAATTTATCAAACTTGGAAAGCTCTTCGTCCAAGACGTCCTCGAACATGGAAGGCTGCACCTCGACCCACCGCTCCACGGCTGCAGCCGCCTTGAGGACGCGTGGCTGTATGTCATCGGCGTCGGCGAGCCGCACGGCGCGTGTTACAAGCTGACTGCGGGCACGACACAGATTGTCCAGCTGTTCTAACAAAGCGCGAAGTCCACGGGCATGTGTCCGAGCTGACGTATTCCCAGCTCGATTCGATGTCGCAACGTTCACTGTGGAGGACGGGACAGACGCCTCCAAAGTCGCCTAACGGAAAAAGACCAAGTTCGCACATGTGGGCGCTATACAAACGGTCCATGCTACTGACCTCGTCCCATGTCAATTCCGTGATGGGTCGCTCCCATTCGTTCCAACGTTGTCGAATGACAGCATCGCTGTCAGCAGCCTGTTCCAATATATTCCGATACCTCTGCTCTTTCTCTATGAGGTCCGCGTTGGCTTCATGAGACGGTAAACGGGGCGTTGGAGTTTCATTTCGGAAACTTTCGTCCTCAGCCGCTTCTTGATCCAAGATATCCATTGCCTTGAATTGCAATACAATAAATTGATTAGACCGGATCTGGAAAATCGGCGGAAGCGGAGAACTAACTTCGTTTAAGATGTTCATATCCCTCTGCGCGAGCATTTGCACATCGTCTATAGATTTTTCGATGCGTTGCGGGCCATTCTCTAGCCGCACCTCTTCCGCCTTCTGGAGCAGGCTGGGAGGCAGTCCGATCGGCTTCTCGAGTGCATCCAACGCAGTTGGCAGGTTGAGAGAACGTAGTGTACTGTCAGGGGTACATGTAAGCGGAAATGAAACAATGCATCCAACTGAATGAAGATAGGGTTCGTACGCATGGGCTTGATCATCGAGTTCCTGTGCACGATTGACTATGTCATCTTTCATGTAATTTTGCCTTCTGTCGTTGTAGATGTCTATTCGACAAGCGTGAGCCAAGGTGACTAAGGCCGAACGGCATTCTGACCTATGGCAGTTTCAGCGCCCCAACCCAACAATTCACCAAATATCATCGGGGCGCTGCCAATCGCGCTCTTTGGATCTTGTAACTGTGGGAGTACGTTACTCTGCACCACAGAAGTTCGCAAAATCGCGGACAGCGCGGGTCCAGCTGGCACATCCTTGTGGTAGATCAAATCATTGTCTCGATTAGCACGAATCAGACTCTTTTCCAGAATATCCAAGAGTGACTGGATGATGTCCGTCAGCCACGACAATTGGAAACAAATATGATTGCAAAGCCTCACTTTGATGTCCTGCAGAACGGTCGGTGTCACCCCGCCTCGGCGTGCGACGTCATAACCCCGTTTTGCTGTAACTTGCGCGACACTCAGACGGGCGATCTCTTCTCCGTACCTGTTGGGCAACTAGTAAAGCAGTCGTTATCATCGGTGGAAGCTGGGCGCGCCCACCGATTCGCCTCGAGATCGTCTACGCTCTTGCGATATTGCGCAGCGGCCTCAAAATGCATCTGCTTCGTTTCTAAATGTGGCAACCAGTCCTGCGGCACGTGCCATTCAGCGCGCTGAAAGAAAAGTAAAAAAGAACGAAGCGGACTGAAGGAAAGATATGCCTAATTGATAGCGAGGCGTCGCGGACGGCGGAAATAGAGGACCCATAATAGGCGGAGACCTAACATTCGAAACACCTAGGTCAGAAATCTAGGATCTGGAGCATCAAAGAATATGACGGCACGGACTTGTGCTGCCAAACGCGCGATGATTCCGTTCGAGCGGTTGTCTAAGGACATGCACATGTGAGGTTGGGGACTGAAACGGTCACGATGACGCACCTACATACCTAGCACGGCGCGCTGCCATGCGCACTCCTGAGCTTGGGCCAGCATGAGCCACTCCAGCGACTTTATGAAGGGTTCTGACAGGTCTTCTAAGAGTTCCCCTTCCTCTCCGGGGGTCGGCGGTAGCTTCACTAGGGCAGATGCCGCAAGGTACGAGAGGACGCCGGCGGCGCTCTTCCAGACGGTTGACAGGCAGAACGAGGGTCAGCACGCAGAATGAAACGAAGCGCAGGTAGCATGTCTTGCCTGAAAGTATGCGCTTGCCCGTTTGACTCCTTCCGGATTTGAACGGTCCTCGGCGGTGGCCACTTGGGAGTAGAGGGCGGCTAAATTGAACAAGATCGCGCAACGTTCGTAATTGAGGTTATTCAGGGTAACCGGAAGGGCAGACGGGGCAAAGACGGGGGCGTAGGGTATCTCGAGACCAATCTGGCTGGAGCGGTCGAGAAACGTACAGAGGAAGGAAGGGCGGAAGAACTCACGTCTGCAGGAAGCTTGGTAAGAACGAAAACAAGCTGAGCATGGTAACTGGGTAGATCGTTAGGGTTGTCATGCAGACAAAAGTGTTTGCGTACGTTATGAAAGATCTCGTCCGGTCTATGTGCACCACGGAGCTGATCGCCTCTTTGCGCAGCAATTCCCACTGAGAGATGTCGTATCTGAACGCATCGGGATGAGTACCGGGGTGCCGCGCCTGGATGTGGTTGTAGACTGCCTGCTTGAGGGGAACGGAGTACGTTTTCTTGAACGGGATGGAGAGTTGATTGGGCATGGGCGAAGGAAGCACGTCTCTGCGGTGGAGCGCTCGTCGTCTGAGCGTCTGTGCCTGTAGATAGATGAATTAAACGTCGGCGAGGACGTCGAAGCAGCAAACCAAGAGGCTGGGAGGAGGAGTCGGGCGAGACCAAAGAAACCCGCTTGCACACGCGTCGGGTCACGTGGGCCCGGGGTGTCTAGTGCGATCCATTCGCTGGACCTTCAGGCTCTCACTTGCGAGTTCCCATGAAGCCAACCGTGCCTCGGTCTCCTGATATCGATATCTGTACGTCCTAATAACTAACGACACATCTCAAACAGCGCCGTCCGCGACGACTTTGATTGTCGCCTTGAATCGTCCGCGATCCTCTCGCACTGAGTTGCCCGCTCCTTGCAACCAGATGTTAACCTGATGGGCGCCGACTGGGCTGCTTCTGAGCCCATCGTGATCCTGGGCGGGGCCTTGAAAGACACTTCGTCAGCTCCGTGTCACGAGTGCCTTCTTTGCGCCATCCCTGTCCCGAACCACATCTGTCATCGGTCCCCCTTGCCAGGCTTCGATGCATCTTCGCTCTCTACCAGAGCCCATTACGACACCTGCGACGCAAAGTCCCGAACCGATTGATCTCATCCTCGACTCATCCTATATAACATCCTTGTTATCCTTCTACCCTCTCAGTCCGCTTACCCTCCATACACCGCTATGAACCCTCACACCTCTGCCCCACCCCTCTCAAACCCATACCCACCTCATTCCAACCCATCTCCTGTCTACGGTGGCCCCCACCAGCCCCCCTACCAGAACTCTGCTCCTCAGCAGACATGGGGAGCCCAGCCGCA